>JAQFWX010000016.1:402550-1015050 GCA_027605045.1 Phallus indusiatus | reverse complement strand
AGCCAAACCTCCCCTCCTTTTACACACCTGCACAAGTTCGACAGTATACACAGCGCATTGGTTTCGATGTGCCCGATCTGTTATCTCACACATTTACACCCGACCTCGAAACTTTGGCAAACATTATGAGGCTGCATTTACTCGCATTTCCGTTTGACACTACCGAACTACACTAGTGAGCATTTGCCTGTCTGTCATTTTCAAAAAGAAAGTGTGATATATCATTTTAAAAACAACGATACCTCCAATCAACAAAAAGTGCAGAGAGCCATCAAGTCGACACTTCACCAGATGTGGTTTATGATCGCATGATTACACGATGTCTAGGTGGTTCATGGTGTTGTGGTCTCAATGGGTTTTTCATGTACATGTTACGAGGCCTAGGATACAGGTATGAAAGAGAGAATAATCTGTGTTTTTTTTCCGTGCAATAAATTTGACTGATCCTCGCATCAATTCTCATTGATAGGGTCCTTCCGATAGCTGCTCGCGTCAACATGTCTCAACCAACCTCCCCAACGCCACATAAATTCACATTCCTCACACATCTAGTCCTCATCGTCCAAATTTCCCCTTCTGATTCCCTCTACCTCGTTGATGTCGGATTCGGAGGAAATGGCCCAGTCCGTCCTATCCCGTTCCCTCTTTCTGCGCTCATGAGAACACCGTTATCATCTTCATCTCCATCCTTATCAGCGTGCCAGATGGAAATAGAACACGTTTCACAAGTACAAGGGGGCGCACCGCCCGAACATCACAGACTCTCCCTTTACCATCACCCGCTCTCTGCCCTAGTGCCGTCCGCCCTGACGACCGACTGGGCACTCCAATATCGATGTACAGGCTCCGAACGTCAACACCAAGAAGACTGGTCGACATTGTATATATTCAAAGCTATTGAAGTGATAAACCACCACGATTGGGTCCCCTTTGCACAGTGGTTGAGTACTTATCCCGTAGATCTTTTCCAAGAGAACGTGTTAGTTGTAAAGTACTTTATCGTAGATCAGGAAGACGGCAGTAATGATGGCGGCGGCGAAGAAATGAAGATAATCGGCAGGATAACGATGGTCGGCAATAAGATTTTCAGGCGTGTCGGGGCTAAATCTGAACTTCTGAAGGAGTTCAAAACCGAAAGGGAGAGGGTACAAATTCTCCGCGACGAGTTTGGAATTGTGGTGAAAGAGAATGACATTGGAAATATAACAAAATGGAAAGCTGCGTTGCCACTGGAATAATCTTATATATATTGTTGAAAGAAGAATCGTACATACGGGGTAGTACAGGCGGTAAGAATAGGATGTAATATCACCCGATCATATATATTTATGCTTATCACGCCACACTAAATACCCCGGACGTTCCTGTAAAATTGGAAATTGACCCAATCAATGGCTTGGAATCCCCAAAGTACCGAATGCGATATGAACCTGGGGAAGTTTCAGGCTCTAGAAATAGATAGATAGATAGATAGATATATAAGTAACATGATCAAAAAACACATTTTTTATCAAAAAAATCATACCAATCGTCCAGTTTACGGTGACAGCAGAAGTGCCAAGCAATGTACTTGTCTGCACCCACTGAAACGTCGTTGAGGGATGAGAGTCTGTTCTAATTACAGTCCAACTATCGTCATTGTCATCTGAGGCTGACTGTTCGACGGTTAAAAACGTGCCCTCAAGACGTAAATTGTTCTTCAAATAAACAGAAGGAGTTCAGTGAACCTTTGTCAACGATAGGAAATCGTTTGGACGGACTCACTCTGGGATTAGCACCCACAAACTGAACAGACACCGTCTGATTCACAGCATAAGACGCATCTTGTATGACGTCAACTAGAACATCGCCAAACCCTCGACCAAACGGAGCAGCATCAAAAACGACAGGTAGCTAAAAAAATAAATTAGAAATCGCAAACGAGATCATCTTTTGAAGCGAATACTTGTAATGAAATAGCATCTTTAGTCAAATCCGGGGGCGCAGAAGCCGAATGGGGAACACTGCCTTGTGTACTATTGTCGGCAATATACCCAGTCAACTTGCTATAAATGTCCATATATGCCTGAAGAGTGTCTAAAAATACCATGAGGTCAAGAATTTTTTCAGGTGAAAATGATAAACAAAAACAAACAAAAACAAAAACTTACATTGTCCATAAAGCGTTGAAGCTCCTTCGTACCTTTGAACAGCATACTCCTCAAGCGTAGCAACCTGTGTATTGAAGTAACCATCAACATACGCTCCCTCCTCCAGAGTTTTCACAAAAACAATAAGAAAAACGTTTTCTTACATAATGTGAGTAAGTATTAGCAGGACCGGCAATAACAACATATGCTCTTTCATCGAGAATACCTTCCGCAATCAGCTGTGCCCGCATGGCCTCCCTATACAAAAGCGTTTTTTTTAAAAAAAAAACTTCAAAAAAAGTCTTTGAAAAACCAACCTGATTCGTCTTCCGGACATGGTAGTGAACTCTCCAGGTATAACAAGAATCACCAGTTGTCCGACGCGGAGCATTTGAATGTTAACAACACTGGGCGACCACGGATACGGTTCGTTCGCGAACCCCTCCAAAACCACAAGTTTAAACAAAGAGAAAAACAAGACCAAGAGAAAGAGAAAGAAACATACTGTGTCTAATAGAATTGGTTTAGGATATTGACAGTCGATTTGAGCTTGAGAAGGGGAAGGAGTAACTGCTCCTTTAACAAGCTCCCAAAACGGATTGCTGATTGTCAAATTCAATATCAATATACACCGCAAAGGAAGAGGATAGAGAGAGAGGGAAAAGAACTCACAGCGTATCACTTGAATTTGTGCCTTGAGTAAAATCAAAAGCGCCGGGCCCATCTCTTCAGGTCAAAGTTATTGATTAACCTCTACCTTCCATCATTATCATAGTCTGAAGATGACTTACGTTGTTCCCGCCGCAAAGGAATATCCTAAGTAGAGAAATAAGGACAAATTAAATCAACCAAAAAAAACAATGAATACCTAATGCAGCCGGACAGGTCGTTACGGTAGTCCCATTCGGCAAAGTGAATGTGTAACTGGACCTATTTTGAAAAAAAAAAAACAAATTCCATCAATAAACAGAGGAAGAAGAAAAAAGACAATCATTCAAACTTACATATTTACGTATTGATGGACTGAACGAACGCTCCCCGAAACGGGGACTCTATTATTATCATCATCATTCATAACAGCCTGAGCACCTTCATACTGCGCGAGCCCAATTAAATAATTAGAATAGAAGTCTGAAACTCGGAATCCCGGGCCTCGCCCATGGCAGTCCTGAAATCAAGAAGATAGTGAGAATGGTGATAAGTTTTTTTCTTTTCTTTTTGTGGGACTCTGGGACCCTGGGTGGGTTTTACATACCTCTGAAGCGCCACCGCAGGTTGAAGTGTTGAAAGTACATTCCTGTCCATCCCATGGTTCTCCTGGACTTTCACAGAAAGCGCCGTCCCTTGAATAATGTGACTATCCCGAGAAAAAGAAATTGTATAATCCACTTACGTATTTGGACTTGTAAAAGGAATAGTAGTAAGTACTACCAGACCTCAATCGATGGAAAAACCTTTACCTCGTATCACCAACATTAGCTGCCAATCAAAATTATTTGAGAAATGAATAGAAAAAGAAAGAAAAATTGAAACCTCACCTTGAGAAAAAATGGCTACAAACTCATTTTGACCGGGCATAGAATCAGGTTCGGCAGCATGCTCTGCCAGATACGCTGCCATTCCTTTATTATCACCGCTCACCAAGGTATTGTTCTAATGAAATATACCAAGATTAAGCTTTCTTACTCAGCCTTACTTTTCAGCCAAAAATGAACAGACCTCGTAGAGACTGGTTCCATGAACTGCAAAAAAAGACATAAATCCTCTGGGAGTGCCCGATGGATCATCGAACCGCATAAGAGTAAGGTCTTTATCTTGATCGTATTGGTACCGAGCGCGTTCCTCGGCTGGGTTGTTGAGATATGCGGATGGACTTCGATTTATGTTCGCGTTTAGGACGGTCTTTTTTTTTGGATTACTATGAGAGAGAAAGGGATACGAGGTTGAGACTAGAACATACCGTGTTGCCGAGTGATATGAGTCCGGGAGATAAATTATTGCGTGCTTTAACGACAGCATTCACGGAACCTTTTCTCGAAACAGTCAGATGCGATCTCGCGACACAAGCAGGAAATAGTACCGGTGACAATAGCCTGGAACGTTTCCTACAACAATGCGTACATATGAGAACAAAGTTTTCTAAAAGAGAAAGAATGGGGCCTCACATTAACAAACCCTAGACTAGTAATTTGGGGAAGTAGATTCTCCAAATAACCACCAACGCCAGAATGCTGATGAGTTCCAACAACGGCAACGTTGGCATCTGAATAGACGCCGGGAAATTGCTGCTGGAGCGCGTTAACAATAGCCCTGCGGATACCCGAATCGCCCATTGCTGTGTCGATGTTGAGAAAGACGAAGGAGTTCTGAGGGTTTGATTGTTCCGCGATGATGGCTGCGCGAGCGCGTTGGCGCATGTGGAGACCAGTGTCTGTTTGTGGAAGATATGCATAACCCTATACAGAGAAAATAAATGAAGAGTGGGAGGGGGCATAGGGTTCAAAAAACGCAAGTACCATCATGTTGGTTTGCACGACGGGGCTTTGGAGAGTAAATAATGAGACTATGTAGGCAAGACTGAATGATGGGAAAACCAGGCCAACCCAGTGATATCCGCGATGCCTAGAATAAGGGCAGTTGAAGAAGGATGGCAAATGCGTGAACTGGATTACGCACCCAAACCGATGAGATACTGGTTGTCCGGCTGGGGCTGAGACTGCTGAGCCCAGACGGACTGGAAGGAGGCGAGAGTTGCGACAAAGGAGGTGAGGCAGAACAGAGTGCGGTCGATGAGATAGCCCATTGTGGAGGACACGGACTGAGAGAGAAGCTGCTGGAGAGCATCAGAGTCGAGAACAGCTGGCATTACTTATTAGATCTAGGAAGTGAATTAGAGTACTATGTAGAAGAGAATACTACGGTGGAGTGTCTATGTATGTACTTGGAAGAGAATTACTACTACTGGAGTGTCACGCGTCACCGCGGGGTCACCCTGTTCCGCATGCTCATCTACCAAGTCTTTATAAGTACATTCATCCTAACACCGTCTTACACGAGACCGAGGTGCTTCGTTCTCCTTTCCATCTGTCACACTCGTCCGCTTCCACGGCACATACTCCTGTCCGTTCCTCGTCACTTCTTCACAGAATGCACCCACTCCACTAATCACTCTCTCCCGGAACCGCGTGCTCGTCCACACGTCAATGTTCCGCACCAGCCAATACACCTGCAGAATGCCATCTGGTGTATCCAGCTTCCACTCGTGGAACACGCGCTCATCATCATCATCATCTTCGCTAGAATCATACGGCGCAGAGAAGACAGTCTAAATAGCACAATCATACATATCAGTCATCAATGTACACTCTTCCCCTTTTTAGAGTATAAAAGTATAACTTACAGGCTGCTTCCGATCACTCTCCGAGCACCAATCAACATGCGCACGCACAATCCCGTCAGCCCACACTAGTCCAAACACACAGCTCTTCACCCCTAACGAGTGAATCATCCGTGCACACGCCCCAGTCGACATTCGATTCTGTCGATACGCATGCTCCAGCATCTCATGACACGGCTTCTTGTCCTCCCACACGCTTCCCACAAATTCAAAGCATGCCGTATCAGGCAGTCGCGCGCATGGCGTCGCCTGGTATCGGAATCCCTGCTCCAATCTTGCTCGAGAATGCCGAGTCACGGATGGGTGCACATTCAATTCTTTGAACGGCGACCGTAGAGAATAGGACAAGTGACGGATACTTGATGCTTTGATAAACACTGCCCCGTCTGGCACTGCACTTTTCGGATGCACCGCCTGCCAAGTAACTTGCTCGCATACTATGTCTTCCAACGGCTGTGACAAAGAAATCGGACACTGATGCCTGCAGAGAGGTTAGCGAAGTCATTACATATTGCTAAAAAGAACACACCGATAAGTAGAACGATGTACGGCCGGCGCTCGAAACACATTATACACATTTGCAGCAAAATCAGCCTCGCTCCATTTCTCTCCAGTCCGTCGCATCGCCTGCAGTCGACTCCAAGCTATCTTTACAGTCGTCAGCTCCTCAAATAACGATCCGCTCTCAGACACAGTGTAACGTATATCTTCGCAGAATAGTTTAGGTCGCGCCTTGTGCGCTGTCCGCAAAAAGTCTTTGAGCGAAGTAGATAACCCATTATAATTAACCTAATCATCAAATTAATTTTCTTTAACCACGACATGAGATTTCCATTACTTTTTTTTTTGCGTGACTTACATCAGATATCCAGGATAGAGGTATATGTCCATCTAAATTGAATACAAAATCAACATCCTCTCTCAACTCGGGCGGTACATCCGACAACGCAACCTGCTCACAACGCTGATGAGCACACCAAGTTTCAAAATGTTTTACACTCCGAGCGACTCTTTGATTAATGATCATTTTCAAAAGTTTAAAAGCTTCACGCACAAATGCCTTGAATAAACTCACTCGGACGCCGACATGACCCTCCCCGCGCCCACAGGTGCCTGCCTCTTTCTCGTGGTAATAATATCATTGGAGCTCCCGGCGGTTCTTTCAGGTTTCTTAGGAGAAGAAGGCGAAGGTGGTAGATACACATGCTGCATTATCTCATAACGAAGAGGAGAGAAGTGGCACCTCGGTATTATATCACAAGGTGTGTAAGTATATACTTCTCGGGGCTACACCGCCCCTTTGACAATCGTGGGAGAATCAGACGCGGTTTGTGCACGTGCCGCTTACCAAATTGTCACGAACACTTGTTCTTCTCCTCAACCATGACAATGACACTCGACGAGATCGAACGCGACGACAGCGATGAACGCGTCGTTTCTCTTCAACAGTCAGTTATAACCCTTTTTTCTTCTCGTCTTCATCTTCATCTAACTTTTTACGAAAAGGTTTGTAGAAGATCTAGACTACGCAATAAGATGGGAAGAATTGAACGGATGTCAAGAAGCTGCATTCGAGGATATACCAGCTCGCTACTCCTATTGTCTATCAATATTCGCGCGTGTTACACCAGAGCTGAAGAACAACGACAGCTTCCCCGTACGCCAAAATACATTCCTACCACGTCATTCAACACTGACTTTACATCTTTTTCAGACAAATCCAAAGCTACTACTTTCTCTTCTCGGTCCAACAAACCTGTACGTATTAAACGTCCTATATCTGAGTACACCACTCTCAACAAAAAAAATGCAGAAATCAAGAATGGCCGCTTCCACCCCCACTTTACGCTCTATCCTCAGAAGACAAACACTCTCCAAAAAGCATAGTGGCGCACGGACTTTCCAAAGTCAAATTATCAGCAGCAGTTTTTCCATCCCGCTCTAACCCCAATCCCAACCCCAATCCTGGACTACTCTCATCCGAATCCAAATTTGAACACCCGAGTGGACCCATTGTTTTGCCCAGTACAGTTATAACATCCGCAAAAGAAATATTCGGCCGTCAAGTCTCTTTTTACACTCTCAGACGGTACAATCGTCTCGCTACGACAAGCATCTTACGAACCGCATATGCTCTCGGAATCGATATACCAGTCATAGGTATTCTGATATGTTATAACCGAATAGCGATACATATAGACTGGTACGAAATCGTACACGGAGAATTCGTAAGTTATCTTTTTATGTATTTGTATTATAAAATAAAACATGACTTGTTTATAGACTTGTAATTCTGCTTTTTACACCACCTCCATCAACTCGAACGACGAAACCGATTTGAACATGGAGATGCAAATCTGGGACACAGATCAACCAAACGACGTTCACCAATTAACCCAAATCTTTACAAACATTCATCACTACACAATCACCCATTTCAATACTTCTCTACTACCACGGAACAAATCCGCTATTCAACAGAGAATGGCGGATTTACGACTCGACGACGATAAAAATATTCCTTCACCACCTTCTACACCGGACGTTTCATTCTGAAATAACAACTTCCTTTTTCTTCTTTATTATTGTCTAATTTATTCGGAAATGTAGATACATTTTGTACTAATAAATACCCCCCTTAAAATCGCTTTCGTTTGATACTAGAAAGCAGGCGTTTATCACCAACAACCACAACCTCAAGTTGCTCGACAGATCTACTCAACTTCGGTTTAACCGTCCGAACACTACAATCGTCATAATCACACTCCACACAAAGCCTTTTCAAAACCTCGCAACGGGTCTCTTTCCGACGACTAAGAAGAACATTCGCCAAAAATGATCCCGCAAAAGTAGATAAGACTCCAACTGTCATGTCGCTCAACCGTGGACACGGTAGAACTGCCATCGATGTCGATGTCGTTGCCGTCGCCGATATGGGGGGAAGCAGTTGTCCCACAAATTGATTAACAACCGCGGGAGATTCACATTCGATAACCAGCTTTTCGAGATTATCGAGTAAAGAAAGAAAAGGACGGAACATTATGTCGTATTTTCTCATCCACCCGATATAACTATGTCGTTCTCGTTGGCCATAAACCATACGACAAAATCGAACTTGTGAAAGATGATTATTATTGAAATGTCGGAATATCAAATTCAATCGGCGTGCGCAGTCGTCTTCCAAGGATAGCTCCATCATACGAAGTGATGCGATACTGTTTTCGTCATGCGTCGTTCGTGCGGGATAAAAGTCCATTTGCAGATTTGTATCTCCAACATTCAAAATGAGAGACTGTCCTTCGCCAAAGCCGACGCCGACATTGTTCATAAACGAAAGCAAACCATCCATATCGACATTCGACCGATTCACCACATCACCACAATCAATGCTCCAGTGCACCCCAGAAGGAACCGCAATATGACTCAACAGAGCCATCAACACTCCAGGTCGCAAACCACCCAACGCCAACCTCTCCAGCGCACAAAACCTCACTACGCGACTGTGTGTTTCTCGAGATTCAGACCATGACGATATATCATCCAATAAAGAATCAATTTCGAGGTGTTGAAGAAGTTGGGATGTGGTTTGTAACATGTCGAGAAGCTGGCAAAGAGACGTTATGCCCGAGACGTGGTGCAGATATAACCGAGTTATGATTCTTAAAATGGGCATTTGATGGGATATCGACATGTGCACAACATGCAACGCTTCGAGGTTGTTTTTCTTTTCCTTGTTCGGTGGTGCAATGCTCTTGGGAACGAGCAAGTTCTCTGGAACACGAAGCCGTACCACTCTGTCCTCGTCCTCGTCCTCCGCATTCGCATTCGCGCTCGCAAGCATTTCGAGCTTCAAGTCCTTAAGCATCGGAACGAGTTTATCCAAAAAAGCAAAAATGTAGTCCAAATCACTTTGAAAAAAATGTAAAGCGTTGATCGACGCCGAACCTCGGATAACTAGACTTTGGGTATGAGATAAATGAGAAAAAAGCACATCACTAAAACGACGGCTCCAAGGAACGGGTATCGATACTGCTCTTTCCTCTCGTTCCCCTTCCTCTTCTTCGACTGGTGCTGGTGCTGATGCTGGTGCTGGTGCCAATTCTGAAGATCCCACCATATCGAAAACGACATCAACAGGATAATCAGCCGAACGACGCAAAATCCGCTCCAACATCCACAAACCCCACTCAACCCGCTGGCGCTGCACAACGCCGTCACTACCACTACCACCATGACCCAACCGGATATGGATTTTCGTCCAAAAGCTCGGATAAGATAAAAGCGCGTTACGCCAACTTCGACATACATGAGTCAATTTGATAATGCCATCTCCAATCTCATCGTTGTCGTCATTGTCGTTGTTGTTGTTGGCAGCAGCAACTGAATGTCCAGGAAAGATGTTAATGTTAACGTCGAGGTTGATTATCGGAGCAGGATGAAGAAGACGTGCAATGCTGTAGATGATATCGGGAACTAATAAAGCGGCTGCACCTGCACCTGCGCCGTACTCGGACTCGGACTCGGACTCGGATTCAGCGTGTCTGCCAATTCAAATCACATTTCAGCTCATTAGTGTCAACTCTCTTTTCGTCGGATTTTTCGACATGCAATCACAAGAAGAAAGGAGGTTTGTTCTCACTTTGACGATGACATTGCGGAAAACCCGTTCCCTGTCCGTTTAAAGCCAAAATCCCGCTGGCGGTGGAACTTTTAAACGTTTGGAGTTGGGGTATGCATGATAATAATGCCAGCTTGTGAAAAACTCCCGGAGTCCGCGGGCGGCCTCATTAGCCTCATCGACCTTCGAAAGCTGGAATCGCCCACTCCGGTTCGACGCGGAAAAACTAGATCTCAGATCAAACCTTATGAGTCATTCGATGGAATGAACAGAGATGTAGATTGTCCAAAGTAGAATTCTGTTATAACTCTAACGCAGGAGATGAACGAAAGTCGCGATAAATTACTGGATTCGCTTACCTAAGCAGGTACTCGGCCTGTGGAATAACCTTAATCTCTCTCTCCTACATGGTATGCTCGTGGAACGTTTCTTCGTTATATGCTGTCAAAAGTATGTTCTAGTATAGTTAATTCTGACGGACTAAACGCTGAAGATGACCGGACGATCTTGCGGAAGAGACGATGACTTGAGAAAGTTATGTTTTAACATTTGTGTTCATTTTTGGCTTCCTCCAGACATAGTACGGACGTAAATCCAATCAGTTTTCTTCTCAGGTGGCGGTTCAGACAGCATCTGCATTGCATGTTGATTCATTTTATAACGCAACCTGTCCGTTCAACTTTCCTAGTAAACCAGCAGTACTTTGAAATAAATGATTAAATTAGAATTACAAAAGTTGTTTACAGTCACACGAAAACCATATAATATATATACCATTAAAAGAATGCATTAATATCGAATTCAGGAACAGACACGTCCTGTTTCGCAGTTTTAAGAAGGTTGCCAATACCTGTCCTCGTATGTCGATGATCTGGTTTACTAACTACAGTTTCGGGTTCTTCGTCAATCACACTAGGAAGAGCCGTTGGAAGATGTCTAGGTGAAGAAGGCTCGGTGGCAGGATTAGACGGAATGTCCATGTCGATCATAATAGACGACCGACGCCGGATATGTCGGTTGAACGGGCGTACAGGAATCTCGTGTATGTTTTCTACTGTCGATGAGCGACGGATACGAGGAGGTGTAGGACGTTCGAAGGACCATGATGCTGTTAGATCTAGCGCCAATGCGTGGCATCCTACAACTGTTTTTAACAACCGCAAAAGATAATACCAGCGAAAGAAGACTGCGCGCTTACCCATACGACAGAAGACTCTAGCCATTTGTAGAATGAAATTGAATTCAGTCTGCTCGGATATTTCACTAGTACCCTTAGCAGCTTGTAAAGTTTTGGTTTTCAACTGAGAGAAGAGTAGCGCCAGACTCGGATCGTCGTATTGCAGTTCTTCGTTCACTTCTTGTATGGGAATGTCAAGACCTTTGACAAGTTCTGATAAAGGTGTCTGCAACGTTGATGAGAACTACGCAAGAAAGAAAGAAAAGACAAGGAATATCCTCGTGATCACTTACCACTAATACTCTGACTGCAAAGTCCCTGCGGTGCAACTTCCAAAAAGCCCAGCTACACAGGTACCGATTGCCTTCTTTGAACCCAAGAGGTAATACGACATCTTTCAATAGACCCTGGAAAACAGGACCATCGTCTCTCTGTTCCACAACCCTAGCCAGAGCAATAGCCAACTGAACATCGTTCAGTTGTCTGATACAAACCGCGACGGCATCCTTCAGACTTCCACCGAGAAGAAAGAAGGCAGCAGCAAGCGCTGCGCAAAGCACATTACGTTAGCAAACTGATAGTGATTATTCTCTTTCGAAAAGACTTTTCTCACCGAACCGCTGCTTGCTCAAAAGGACATATGCATTCTTCAATGCAGCAGTCTTCCAACGGTCCTCTTGGAAATCGTTCGCCAAAAATCGAAGCATAACCGCTTGATCCTTGTTCCCAGTTGCTTGCCGCCATAAACCATGAACGAGGCGAATTTTTCCCAGTGCGAAATAGAATAAGGAGCATTTGGTGGGATCACGCTCTTCGCCCGAAGTATATTCATTGCGCCCGATATTCTCCATATGAGTGCGCTAAAGGTGATACATAAAGATATGGTCCATAATGAGACTGATGCACGCACAATTGACTCCATTGACTCCATCCATATGAAAATACCCAATGCTTTTGCGTCATCCCAGGTCATCTTTCCACCGCAGGCGGCAATAGAGGCATTCAAAAGAATCTCTTGACTTTCACTGTAGAACGCCCAAACCATATCGCGATATCGGAGCCTTTCACGACCGCGAGCATTTTGTCCGGAAGAACTTGCTCTCTCGTTCAAAATATAAAACGATCTCATGGAGATCAGATACCGAAGGCCATTAGAATCGAGTGCACGTCGTTGCTCGTCAACCTGGTTGAACAAAACTTAGGTATGCAGTAAAGTGACTGAAAGAACTTCTACCTCTGACGCGGTTTGAACTAACACAATTAAATGTGCCTTCTCGTTGGCCGTGAGACCGGGTATTGTGTCAGAGTCTTCTAAAAGCGCGATCAGACGTTCAGCCAGATCTTTTGAAAAGGTGTCATCGTCATCGTCTCTGTGTAAGCATAATTTAGAGCAAGCATGAGAGGCAATCTAGCAACCACTAACGAATGACCGGGTCTCAATTCGTGGAAAGTCGGTAGCAAGCCATATCCACCAGACTACGTGCGGTAATTAGGAAAGGGATGTTAAGGAAGGTTACAAACTTACCGTCTGCAGTTCTTCCTTTTGCAAAATGCGATCAACCAGTAACGGCTGTATTTTCAAAGTGTCCTCGCCTTTGTCCTTCAAAGCTTTGAAACTTTTATAAAACAATACGAGAACCTCTTTGACATATTCCAGTTTGTCTGAACAATGATTAGCAAATCCTTTGCTGAAACGAATACAGACACTTGGTACATACCCCATAATAAGCATTGTAAGAGCATTTGTGGATGATAATCAACCAGAGGTCCATTATGAGCATTAACGGCATCAAAAAGTGACTCGTGGTATTCTTGATCACCGGGAACAGATTCTCTTTGACCATAGTGCAGCATCTGGTGAGCGGCTCCGATCAAAAGAGATCCGCCTGAAAGCCATATCGAATCGGAAATGGTGTATGGAGTCAAACTGGAGTAGAGGCATTCAGTGAAACACTGTGTAGGTATGACGAAAGAGATCTACCCAGAAATATCAACTCTCCCAAATACTCCCCATGCCGGCTCGTGCTCAAAATATGTCATGCGCTGTTGGCATAGCAGAATGACATGGCGAGAATAGCCTATAGCAAGAATCGATTGTCCGTTCGTTGATGTCCAATCCAAGTCTTTGATGATTTCACCCCCACTAAGAAAGGATTAGAAAAAAGACTTCCGAAGATGACTATTCGCACCTCAACACCTGTCGGTATTCTAAACCGGTGGAAAACTGAGATTGTTTGGAGTCCCAAATGGTGATTTCTTCGCCATTTTCGCATGGAGCAACTAATTGATATGGTTTTCAGAAAGGGATCTTATTCGAAAGGAAAAAGGCTTACCCAACACAGTTTTTTGGACGGAACTGCATCGAGCCATGCGAATCTCTCGCCGACTTGTACGCACCGAGCTCGTACATCTGAAACTTCCATCGTATTTGCCATTAGATAATTCTGAAGTCCAGAATGTTATGACACCATCGTTCGAGACGCTGACGAGAGCATCATGCCGAGCCCCTTGTGTGTCTACTGGATGAGAACCCCAAGCCATCGGATCGACTGGCAGGATGTGTTGAAGGTTTTCAAAAGGAAGTGACTGCTCAGAGAGAAGAACAGGAGGTTCGTCGTTGCTTATATCGGAATTTATTTTGATCTGAATGACACAAAAGTTCTCGGTGACGCCTATCAGCACAGTATGGGAGTGATTAGAGGGTAAGGAAAAGAGATTGGTCAACGATGGAACCGAAAGAACGTGTTGGCTTTTTGTCAAATGATTCTGAAAGGTGATAGTGTTGACTTGGTCGTTGTAAAGTGCAGTCAAGTAACCTAATATAACCAATTTATGTGATATTGCATCGGAGTGAAATGCGAACTGTCACTAACCACTGTTCAAGACCACAGGCAATCCTTTATCCGACCAACACCCTACCCGGCGTAACACGTTATGTGCCTCATCCAAAGACCAGCTCTCTCCACCGTTAACCCTTATAACCCCAATCCCTTTTCCATCAGCTGTTCGGACAAACCGGTCAATGGATTGATATTCCAAATCGCTCGGATGAGATTCATAGGGATGAGACGCTTGCAATGTTAAACCTTCTTCTCGGCCGTCGAAGAATTGACTAAGGCGTAGCTTATAGGTAGTCAAGGGAGGACAGGTTGTCAGCAACAGTGGGGGATTCTTTTCTTTGTTGCGTGATGGTGTCATGGATAGCACAAGCTGATTAGGGAGTGCGGGTATATTGAAAGTAGATGGTGGCGTTTTCAGTACAGTGAACTGTCTGAGAAGGGTAGGTGGTCTTCGATCTATGTTCTACATAGGCTTAGATTCATGAAATGTTCGCCAAAGACCTCACTTACTGCGATGCCCCGAATCAAAACGGAACCATCTTTTAATACTCGCAGGAAAAGATCCCACTCCTCGTTTTGTATCGTTTCCAGCCTCTTCAAAGGGCACGATTCCTTTTCAGTGGCATCAGAATGACTCCCGTTGCAATTTTCAGGCTTTTGGCGAGGTTCTGTGATTGACACAATCGAGTTCGCTAGCACTTGTCGATCAAGAGGAAACGTTAAGGAACCAGCTAAATCGGTTGTCAATGGTGTGGGCAGGAAGAGTCGAGAATCTAGCGTGCAATGCAACTGTAATCTTTGAGGCGCGTCAAGAACAGGATGAAAAACACGGATGATGGAATCAGAAGTAAGAGTGTATAGAGTCAAATCGGGTCTTAAGCAGCATCAGCAGTTGATCTACATGGACCATACATCGTATTCACTTGCCTGCTGTGGGACTTTGGGGATCTCCAGATAACTCGGACTAGAGGTCTTGGATGGCGAATGGTTTGTGTCTCTTGAGGGATAGCTGTTAAATAAATATATAGCACCCTCGGGTTTTTCTGCGGGACGAGTTCCGTTATGGTAACCAACGAACAGATTTGTGAAGACGCACAGATGACAGGGAAGCAATATGTGTCAAGGAGGGTGAGAATGAAATTTGATTCAAAGCGGACACACTGAAACTGTATTGGAAATGGCACAAGACGAAAACGTCATCAGCTTACGGTTTTTCCCACTTCTTGGTCCAAGTTGGCAGGTCGTTTTGCAGTGTCAAAGTGTATACGGAGAGAGAGAACGAGGTTCCGATAGCCAGTAATCCTAGTATTAAATGGGTATGGTGAAAGAGGAACGCATTGAATGGCCTACCAGATTTACAGTCTACGGTGGCAATGTCTCCGTTCAAGGACAAGGTGGAATGTACTTTGGCTGTTAGACCAGATGAGTTACTATCAGAGAGCGACCAAAACGCCATTTGGGATCCCATGGATGCACCAACCTAACATCATCTAATGAGCTTCCTGAGAAAGTTTAACTGATATTGACCCACAAGCCTTAGTCCAGGATCGGTGACGACTACTTTGACTCGCGCATCGCTGTTGAGCGTCGCCGGGAATGCCTCCCAGAAGGCAAGAACACGTATCAAGCGAAGATTCAGTGCATTAAGGATTACAATTGTTTCAGAGAAACCATAGATCTAACTAACACCGTCAGCTCTACAAGACTAGGGAAATGGACACAATATTGGCCTACGAGAAGTGAGAAACGGGAGAGACTCAATTGTGCCACTTCTGAAGGACAGCTAGTATACGCGTTGAGGAGGTCCAACATGAAACCGAGAGCTTCTCCTCAAAAATAAGTTGATTATGACCGTGTTATATACCAGATAATGTTGGCAACTTGAGCATTGCGCGGGGTTCACTGAGCGGGATAAAATTACGTAGAGATTACGTAAAGGAGTTCTGAAGAATGCCTTCAATTCACTCGGAACGGCATCAACTGAATGAGCTGTCAGAAGCAAAGTCCATCGTTGGCCGCCATAGTCGCCAAATATGATTTCACTACCTTCTAATAGTGCCCTTCTGACACTAAAACGCCTTTATGGAGGAGCTTCATCCTTTCGGGGCATCATATCTTCAAAGTCCATGGATGTCTTGTGGCCTACATTTCAACAAGATTTAATTCAACAGATTCTTCTCTCAGATCATTTTTTGATTTTCCCGCCTTCGTTTGAACGGAGAAGGGCGTTTTGGAAATGGGTGATTCAACTGCTAGAAAGAGAGGGAGAGGTGAGATGCTGCTATCTCCTTTGTTTTTCCTCTTATATAACAGCTGTGTGTTTAGGAAATAGACGAGCGTATATACAATGCTTATGTTGCACTCCTCTCAGAGTATATCTTTCCTACTCAACAATTATCGTTACAGTGTTCATGTCTACTGCTCAGATCATCAAAAATATTGACAGGCTCAACTCCTCCTTCACCTTCTTATGTTACCCGATTCTGGGGGGAAAGAGCCAATTCCAACGGGGAGCCAAATTTAACTACTGTTTTAGAATCCCAGACGACAATTGAAAGTGGGACAACTGGCCTTCGCACTTGGAATGCTAGCCTGGCATTAGCAGATTGGCTGATAACGCATCCTGGTAATCAATTGTGATTTGATGAGATAAACCCACTGAGCTGACATTTTCCAAGAGACAGTTCAAGATCGTAATTTATTGGAACTTGGTTCCGGTGCCGGTTTCCTTGGACTTGTCGTTGCTCGGCTGCAACTCAATGATTATGACGCACGTCTGAAAACTACCCACCCCTCACTGGCACTTAGCGATGTTAATTCAGATGTTTTACAAAGATGCCATCAAAACTTTCACCTTCCGTGCAGTAAGTGAAACAATGTGAGATGCTTGCGTCATTTAAGTGGCGTCTTAGATAACATGAATCGACACCCCTGCTTGCAGTACGTTTCATTAGACTGGTCTGACGCACAGGACCAGTCTACCCTCGAAAATCCTTATTCTACCCTGAACCAAACTTTACGGAAAGCAGATGCTATAATAGGGGCAGATCTGGTGGGTTATCCCTATTTATGCCGCTTTCATCAACGTCACAACTTATAAGCTTTAGGTATATGATGACAGCATAGTTCCAGCCCTTACCGCCGTTTTGAATCAATTCCTCCGCTTAAACGTGGAGAAACGAAATAAATTTGCTTTGCTTGCTCTAACGGTTCGACGACAGGAGACCATTAATACTTTTCTCCAATGCTTGGGTGAGTGAATATTATGAGCCTCGCGAGGAACAGCCTATTCCTAACAGCACAGCCATGAATTCTTTGATTTACGACGAAATCGATACCACACAACGAGCGAACGAACTCACCTTTGAACTGGACAACCATGAATGGAAATTATATCGAATACATTGCAAACATGTCGAATAAATTTCATTTTTGTTTAGCACCGGCTATGAAAAATTCACTTCCGAGTTTATTCACCGACAAAATCGCAAAACGATGTGCAGAGCGGAAGGAATAGCTTATCCGTTAAGGTAAAAATTTGAAATACTGAATAATCTTATGAGCTTCTCACTGAAATCAGAGAGAAGCCCCCGCAGCCAAATATTTTATTCTATAGTAGCTCGTCTTGTATCATGACCAACTTGACGGTATACTGTCGACAGTATGCATCCAGTATTCCAACCGTCCCTTTTCTTCTTGTTCAACATACGAAGCACCCTCTCTCCGCTTCCCTGTGCCCTTCACATCTAAACGTCGCCTCTCTACGTCAGCCTTAAGCCTCATTTCTGCATCGCACCAGAACAAAACCCATTTTCCTCCAGGAAGTCGTAGATGTCCGCTACTCCGCTCGAAATACCATTTATTGACAGGGTTGTCAGCCCTACTGCGCCAGACCAAGTCGTGTCCTTCGCCCTGACCTTGTTTTCCGCCATGAGGGTTAACGGAAGAAGGTAGACCTAACCCATAAGTCTCATCGTGCAATGCTACCCACAAAAAATCGACAGTTCCGTCTCCCTGGTGTTCAGGGAGCACGGCAAACTTGTCAAGATATGAGATGCACTTGTCGGATCCCAACCCGAACTCCTTTGTAACTATAGCAGCGCCAGCGTAATCTCCCGAAATGATGATGAAATCCAGATGTTTTTGCAGTCGAGTATAGAACGCCTCCTCATTGAGGGTTCTTCTAAAGCTTTGCTCCAAAAGCAATTTTAGTTTAGGTCTATCGATATCTGCGACGTTCTTGATCACATTGATCGGTAGACCCCGTCGAAGTAACGTAGGTGTATGGGGAGTAAGCTTCCGGTTACCTTGCAAGAGCGCGTGAGGAAGACTGGAGCTGACGATCGGCTTATTCGTTATTAGGTTGGCAATAAGTGATTTTGGTGAGCGATGTGAGACGACGACTGCCGAAGAAGTGGAGGGCATATATGATAAACAAGTCCGAGCGAGAGATAAGTTGCTGAGGGCCGTTGGATGTGAACCTTGCCACGGCTCGTGGAAAGTATCTTTGATATAGTCATATTCGGAGTCCAAGTTAATGAGAAGATGCGGGTATCCCGACCGAGCGTAAGAAGGTATTCCACCTTCGCGATTTATGATCATTAGACGTAGAGGAGTCAGGTCGACCTCCGATGCAGATGTGTCTGTTTTTGAATATGCAGACTTCCGGGCTTCGAAATTGACCATACCGCGCACCAGGGCGGCAATAACTTCATTGGAATGTATACGAACGGAACGAAGGAATGAATCTAAGGCTACGGGAGTGAGGATGGGAATTTCACCTGCACGTAGTGCAGATTGAATAGGTATCAAGTCGGGATTTAGTGTATGAGCCTCGGGTTCATCGATTTCGACGTCCTTGCGGGTGGTCGATGCATCGGCGGGTCCAGGTCCAAGTCTGACAATCGGCTCAAGTAGGGGACGAGCTTTAGCGCCTTGTCTCTCGAGAGCCGTAGTAACTCGCATAACTTCCTCAACGACACGAGCACGTTCACCGACCTCGCCACGTGTCCAATCATCATGATCGACTACCACGACGCTGACTAGGCCGAGTTTCTCAAGATAGACCATACCAGTAGCGATGCTTTCTAATTGGCGGTCTGTGAAAGGACCCTGAATCTTAACAAGCGCAGTTCGACGGTAAACGGGATCCAAAATCGATGAAACAACAGGGGTTTGTTGAGCGTCCAAGGCAACAGAAGGAGTAAGGGTATCGTCTACAGGCAATGAAGGAACCTCCACGGCAGGGGCTTGGACAGGCTTTGGTTTGAAAATAGGAACAGCCGGTGAGAGTTTTCTCGGCCCAAACGATGCCAAGTAAGATTTAGTATCTCTTATCGATGGATTCGAATGGAGAATTGACAAAATAAAATCCTATTGAAAATTTAAATCAAAATCAGTAAGAAGGGCAATTTTTTTTTGATCGCTGACGTTTGTCCCCTTGTCTCCCTCTGCATCGTCTACATCTGCTCTGTGAGACCCACGTATTGTCTAAATAAGAGGAAAAATGAGAATGCGAACGATGACTCTTGATTTTGTGCTATTTTGTGCTTACCGCGAGCGTCGCCCTAGGAACATGCTGTGGTGCCCAGCGTGCGGTAGATGAGAGGGATATTGGTATTTTAAGATGGGCAGCGGACGTTTTACTTGATAGCATATGTAAAAAGTAGAAGAGAAGAGCGTGAATGGGAACACTAGAATGCTAAGCAGAAGAGGAATCCCATGAACTGTTTTTATGGTGGTGGTGGTCAATGCAATGACTCGGAGCTGGAAAAGAATCTAATCTTATCAGCGCTTACCGGATATAATCAACAGACGCAAACAAACGGACGCCCACAAGCCAGGGTTTCTCCTCAGTCCATACGTTGTTGCACTACGAAAAAGGTCTGATATCTTAGTGCTTTCAGTGCTTTAACAACCTGTTTTCTTTCTGCGTTCTTCCGTCTGAGAACATCAGTCTCTTCTGGCAGTCACTGGCTGGGGTCTCCACAATTAAATCCGTGCCACCGCAGCATTTTCAATTTACTTCTGTCGACAACTCTGGTCACTAGGAGTAAATAGTAAACAAGCTCTGTTCCTCGGGTCAATGTTTCTCTGGCATTTGGTGATCATTATTCCAGAAATATATCTCAGTTCGCGGTCTTCCTCCGATAATTGCCAGTATTCCCTCCAAGCCCAGCACATGCATTGTCGACCTTTTTCGCCTAGTATAATCACTATCCAATCGCTCCGTCATTTGAAAATCAACGAGTTTGCTTGGATATGTACCCATTTCAAATCATTTGGGGGTATTGTTTTCATTTAACCAGCCTTTCTTAGCCTGACTTTCGTTTCATACTTTCGTTTCATACCACCTGTTCTCGGCGATGCTTGGTTCATTTATTGTTCTCCTCACGCTGGCACACGGTTTCTTTAACCGGAACTGCTGTCAAATTTTCAGAATGCAAGCGTGCGAATCACCGCTTATAGTCTGAAAGCTATGCAACCCCTACGTCATGTAGCCTGGTAGTCTGGATTGTAACATCATGCCCACAGATCTCCGTGCCCTCTTCTTTCTCTCTCCTTCGCTTCGGTGTATTTCGCGGCTCATCATGCAATCTTTTTCAGGAACATTCACCTGCATAGAGAACAATTGTAAACAGAGACCCCGTAGCTGACAGCTTGGGCTTAGTTCAGGTTTTTTACCGAAAGTCAAACCCTCTGTTGCTGTCTCGGTCCGAAGCCTTGAATGAGTGGCACTTTTGGCCATGGGCCGCTTTGACCCAGTGTTTTCTTATGATTCAGTAGCATGTGCAACCATGCCACTACTCGAAGTCGAAGATGCCTGAAGCTGGCTACACCTTTTGCCCCTCGACCCCTTTCACTCGTTTTGGATGTCCCTAAATGCTCCATTTCGCCTCTATGGATACGTTTATGTAAATTGTCCTCCGATAAGCAAGATGCGAACAAATTTATCGATGAAGAAACACTAATAGAATGCCCGGGCCTTCGTCAACGTTCCTTCTTCAATCTTTCATTTATTAGATTTCTCTGCATCGTGTGTTTACACATGTCCACAAGCCGATAACAATTTAAATAATTCCTGTCTCACGATACCCTTGTTTCTCCGTTCTGGTTGCCTGTGTATCGCACTTGAGAACAATTCGCACCCAAATTCATAACAATGCAGACCCCTTTTCCACTTTTATTCGTTGCATGAACCGACTGGTCTTTCCTTATTAGTCCTTTACGCCTCGTCCGAATATTCTCCAAACAAACTCGCGTTCTTTACACCAATCAGCAAGAATCTCCGGTCTGCGAAAACTTCCTGCCTCCTGCTATGCTTCTAAATCTCAGAATTGATCTAATCTTAAATCCTTCTCGACCATGCTTTAAAGCTGTACATCTCGGGATCGATTAAAGAAATGACATTGAGACAATGATCTTCACACGCCGTAAAGCAAGCTTGTTTTCTTCCATTCCCCTTGAGCAAGCAGACAATTGTATTGGAATGACTTGTGTCATTCTTCAAAACCCTTTTACCTCATCCCTAACCCAATGAAATGTTCGGCACCGTGACATGGCTTTCGAGAACTACCACAGGACAGGATTTCAGCTGGCACTAATCGGTTTCCATCCCGCACTATCAAAAGTAGTCTCATCATTTTCGAAGATCGCCTTGATACCCTTGATACATATGTAGCTGCTTCTCGGTGCATGTTTGTGATATTAGCCGGAGTGATATCGCACGATTGTTGTATACTCCCACGGCATTGATGATCCTACGGCGTATAAAAACGATTCGGGCCTGGGTAGGCTTGACGTCCATGCCCATCCATGGTCCACAATCCACAGTCCATCGTATTCCACTTCGTCAACCGGTTTCTCGTACGCCATACTGATTCCTGACACATATCATCGGAAACCGTGTCATTCATTTTCCGTCCACGCTGCGCGCCGAAGATGCCCGAGGTTGCAGCTAGTATGTTTTCTTTTCTCGGGATCCAATCCCCACCATCATATGTATATACGGTGGGTAGCTCACACACAGCTTTGGTCACTGTTTGGCTCTTTCAATATACACCGCATGGTCAGCCAGCTCGCACAAGATGTACTGTGTACGCCAGTGTTTCGCCATTTCCAGAATTTCGCTGCCATCTGTTTCACTGTTCTTCACCGTCCTTCTCCAATAAATAGAAGAGAAGATCCGAAGTGGGTTGCAGTTGATTGCAGTGTTTGGGGGATAGTGGAAATGAATCTGTTTCATTTTGGAACCTTTTCGCCGGCCGTCGGTCTTGCTGCACTCCCTCGCCCTCATTCTCCATGCTTAAACGTTACCGTGCCTCATTGTTCTTGTTTCCTACTTATATCAAGTGGCCTAAAATTTCTCCACCGCTTTGTTTGTGAACACTTTTGTCCCATTGGTCCATGGAATGATCTTGGAACATGCGAAATCCCTGGGCTCGGAAGCAACCGCCGTCTCCTTACAATTGTCTCGCTCTTAGTGTCTTTGATTCGGACCTATTTCGCCTATAATTGCTGTCAAGCGAAGACAATAAAACGTAACAATTAGAAGAACAGCGGAGCGGGAAAAGATTAATCATTTGTTGTTACCCAACGCATGCAAAAACAATAAATCTCTTTCCCTGCATTCTATTCTCTGTTACGTCTTGGTGGACCTACCCTGCGACATCTTCTTCTGCATTGTCTGAAGTTTTTTAGCGATGAGATGGAATAACACATCGATGATTGAAATGTTAAATGTCTCGGTGATCTTATTCCCTGACGGCCTCGCTGGATTACCTCGGACGGCTATCATTGGAGGTCGATCACCATCGTGCTTATCGTGGTAATTCTGCCTATTTTCTCCCAATCGTCGATATATCCAAAGTACAAGCAAAAACACTAATATAATGGTCGAAAAGCTGTCTGTGGATCAATTCAATTCCTTGCCCATGGAAGACATAAACGGTGAGAGCGCCGCTAGCCCTCGCGCTTTGTCGATCTTCGAAATGATTGACTGATCCCATACCGAGATGAACCGTTACAAAATCTCAAGTTAAATCAGCCTGAGAGCCTATGTGAGGCGATTATAGTATTCTGATCAGCGAATAGGAGTCCTCAATGATACCACTAAATGTTCCTCATCGCCATACGTATTACGCTACTCAGACGCCTATTGTGAAGTATACGTACGTTTGTCGCGTTCATGTTAGGTGTCCTGATTCATGTTGGCAGTGCCACTTCTCCTTCGGAGGAACAACATTCTTCTGCCCAAGTACACCGTAGTCAGCAGCGTAAGCCTGCAACCATTGGGCCCCGGTCATCCACAAGTTATATACCATAGATCTATACGCGACCCCCCTTTGAATTTGTAAGTCTTCGAATTGATATTGACTCCACTTGCAAGAGACTTATATTATACACACATACACAGCATGTTACCGTTAGGCTATCATAATCCCCAACCTTCTGAAAGCGTCCAGTATCCTTCGACGATATCCTCAGGTCATATACCCTATCCTGCCTCATCCCTGACAAGCTTGTTCACTAGCAATGCAGTCACAAAGGCAACCGGGTTCCAAACAATGTCAACAGTGACCTTGTTTCGTCACCTCCATTGGCATCAATCAGTCCCTCGCCTTTGTCACGGCGACGCAATGAGTCATGACTATATCGATCGGGCGCATCAGGCATATTCGGCCACAAGGTGAGACTTATGATTGTTTTGAGAGTCGGTAACTTATCTGTCTCTTGCTGCAGACATGTATGACCTACAACACATTTACGTATTATCATTGCCCATACCCTCGTTGACTTCCCATTGAAAGGCCTTGACTTGACGAATTATATGCCCCTTCTTTTGCCCCCTAACATTGAACCATGAAACTAAATGCCGATGCCCTGGATGATCCACGCACACAGTTGCCTCCCTACAAGTATGATTTGTATGCGGTAACAAACCATACTGGAAGTCTTACTGGTGGCCATTGTACGTTATCTTTGTTCATTACTCTGAGGCGAAGTGTCTTATATCATTCTTTTCAGACACGGCTTATTGTTTTGAGGTAACTGGTTGTATTGTGATGATAGTAGTGTGAAAAGTGCAGAAGGAAGGAGCATTGTTGTACGTCTCCGCCCCATTCAGACTCGCTAACCTTAAAACTCATTGTCTTTTTCCAGTCTCAGCAGGCGTATATCCTTTTCCATAAGCGAGTCAAGGCTTAATGACTGTCTACTTTATTTGTTCTCTTATCTGTTGTAACGGTTTCTGATGCTTTTTTTTCCACATTTAACCCGAGTATTGCATTATTACTGTACTATTCCCTATAGCTCGCATTATGTTATGTCTGACATTACAACTATAGATCTCTGGAAGACATGAATTTCTCGTAATGGAAAAGACAAGCATAGCAGTTTGTTTGAGTTTCTGTTTGGCTAAATGAAGATATCTCCGCATCGCTCAGTATAATGATTGATGAATGCGAAATGTTCGTCTTATAAGGTCGATCCATGAAAGTACCAGGTATACATTCATTCTTTGATATGAGACCTCCATTCTTTTTGACCAGGATCCATATGATAGATAGGGCATCGTTTAATTTTCCAAGCTACATGGAAGAGCCAGTAGACTATTTATTTATATGTTACTTTTGTTGACATTGAAGCTCCAGATTGATGCCGGACGGTATGAACGTGTCGCAAAGCTCAACGCAGTTTGCATCATTGACACTTACTAGCAATCGATGTCCTTGACATTTGGAAGGTATTTCGGCTTAAGGTAAGAGATTAGATTGCTCAGAAGTTTACTCATTACATGCTAAAAGTTTTATTGACGAGGTGTTACGCTATCGATCAGCAAGGAGCCATTCTTGAAGAATTCATTTTGATCCAAATCACAACCAATTCAGGATAATCCGGACCTATAAAAGTCTTAGAATAAATTTTAAGAACAGTATCTTGAACAGTGGTCGATCGAAAAAAATAACTTACCTCAATAGCAGAAGTATCCTAAACAAAACGATCTCAGATTGTACTCCATCTTCTAAATCTGGACGATGGTGAGAAGTTATATAATCCCATCAAAACGATGTTGTTGCCTAAACTCTTGGTTGATATATTTGTTAGGTTTTTTGATGTAACGTAATTTCCAGCATAGCAATAAATTATTTCGCTTGAAACTGTATAAATATTGTTTAATTTATTAACGGCGCGCGAAGTCGAAGGTTTTGTTCGTTGAAGCTTGACTTATACGAGAACGCATAAGGAGGCGAGAGGCGCGATAAGATTATCTTAATCTTATCACGGATAGCGTCGAAGCGACGGATTGAGATTTGAGAACGAGAGAGACGAAGCGAAGCGGTAAGAGTCAGAGTACAATATCTAGTTACAGATGCCGCTCTTTTAATAATTAGAGGCGGATTGACTATTCTACCTGAAAGGAGGAAGAAAGGGAAAGGGGGCGACGGCCCTCACGAGTCAACAAGACAACGTTAAACAAGGTTATACAAAGACAAAGAAAATGATAAAAGAAACTAGATCCCTTTAAGTGCTTTTATTCGTGTTTTTGTTGTAGTCGGTCTTTTATTCAAGTCGGATACTTAACAATATTCCTAATCCTCGTCAGTTAGAAACCGTCCGAAGTAGTACCAGCAAAAAACTTCTCTCCTCAACGAAGGCACCTGGTTGTTTAGTCTGAAGATATAGTGCAAAATCGAGATAGTATCGTCTAATATTTTACCGACAAGTTGGTATTTCAAGTCTGCGGCATAGACTTCGAGGGCATTAGACTTCCAGATAACGAGATTCCGAATCGAATTGTCATAAAAATCCGTGAAATTTTCATTCCTGTTCACATATGCGATCATGTCGCAATTGATCCAATATCCCGGCCACTTCTGCAATTCTTTTGGGACGTTATCGATTATCTTTTGAATCTAACACTTGCCTGATGGTATCCCCGTCGAAATGAAAGAAATCGATGTCCTTGGTGGTCTGTCGATTGTGGTGGAGCACGACTGAGAGTACACCTCCGGTCTCAACGATTTTAACAGGAAGTTGTTCGGGATTCTCTTTATAAATAGTCCTTAGATAGTCGGATACGTGCGCATAATCTAGGCGATTTATATCGGTCAGACAAACATAAAAACAACAGTAGATAAATGTATAGAAATACCTTTCCATATGTCATCTTTGGACTTGGACACAGTTCAGTATTTTGTGGAGCTTGTAGCCTTAAACAATTGAGGGAGGACAATTTAAATGCTGTTGAGACTCGGTCATTAAGTGGAGCTAATGAAAGAGCGTGTCCTCAGCATGATGGAAGTACCATTATGTATTCAGCTAACCTAATAAAAGAGTGTGCTACGAAAACATCAGAAATGAATGAGGAAAATGATAATAACTGGTACTTACTCCTCAGTATGATGGAAGTACTGAGGAGAGGTTAATTCTGCTAAAAGACAGGTTTATATATGAAGTGACGGAGAATATGGACATCAATGGGTCCGGATTAATAAGCATAAAACAAAGCATCTCTCTCTACAAATGCTTTCTTCAAAGACATGATTCAACAGGAGGGGAGTATGTACAAAATGGGTCAGTACGGCTATTTATTGCTCTCCGGAATTGAACCCGACGGGGTCGTATATAGGTTCGGCCAAGCCCCTTCCACACTCCGACTCGAGCTCCGCAGGACCTTCGTAGAAGCCGGGGCTTGGAGCAAAACAATGATATGCATTTCAATATCTCGTAGCTACTCAAGAAAATAAAACACTGTAGAATATGCAATAAACTTGTCTTGTGAACCTTTCGCCCTTCACAAATGGTTTATGGGAGTGATCGCCTTAAATTAGTGGGTCGCTTGTCAAGAGACTCGTGAGTCGTGCCAACCTTCGGAGGTTGCTCGAACCACCATCTCTTCATTTATCCACATCCCTATGCACCCATTGTCCACAGCTCGTGTTCAAGTGAATTGCCCTACCACTTCAACGATGCTGAAATTAGTCAGCGTCAGATTACCCCTTTCAATTCATTCACAACAATGGACACTCAACGCCGCCGATTTACCTTGGTTCTTTCGCATGCATTATTCATAAACTGCACATAATCTCCTCTCAACTATGATGACAAGTTAATACACCAAGTTCAGGTCTTCCAGTCCCGCCATATTCGAGGCTCCGAGCTTCGTCTCAAGAACGCTCCGAAATCCAGGGAACGAGGTCTTCATCGCACGATATTTCATCATTGGAATGATGCTGTCAAAAGGCTACTTGCACGCATCTAACCGCATGGAAGAGTGTCAAAGCGAAGCTCGAAAGACTTGTTCTGAGTGCGGGTGAGTCTTAATTTGCTCTCGCCCGATAGTTGGCTTTGTCTCACAGTCCATTGTTCAACAAAAGTTGGACAGGCTTGTTGCAGAGATATGAGGCCTATGCCGAAAGGCAGGATGCTGCATTATCCCGTCAAGTGCGTCGTAAAGTGGTGACGTGTGTTTCCGCTTAAGCGACATGGAATATACGGGCCAGGGTAGCATCATTAGATGTGCCGACTTTTGAGAACCCACAACAACATATCGAGAGTCTAACAAGCAGACACTCGCTGAAGAGAACTCCATCATGGAATTAGTGCGGTTACAGTTCATCTTTGTTCAATCATGCATCAATGTCTGACCACTTTCTATTATTATATTAGCGGATTCAAGGAGCGTATCATTAAGACAGGGTTGTCTGACCCGACCATACGCGCAACGCAACAAGAGCTGCGTGAAGCGCGCCCAAACGTCAATAAGCTGACAGCACAACAATTGAGATCGGCGGGATGGGGGCTTCGGGGCTTTCTCAGCTGACTCAGGAGAGGGATGATGTCCGTCAAGAAAGAAATGCTGCTGTTGGACGTGCAAGATCAGCTGAGATGCGGGCAAGAGCTAATACGGATAACGCTCGTAAGCAAGTTTGTCCACCATATTGACACTCAGTTTGTGATTGATTGCTTTGCGCCCTTTAGGAAACCTTCAACGCGAGGTCAATGCTCTGAGAGAAGAGCTGGCGGCAATGCGTGCTTCAAGAACCGACTTTTCTCAGGCTGTCTTTGAGGAGGTCAAATCTCGACTTGAAGTTCTCCGTCATTCATATGTTTCTGATTCTTTGACCTATACAGACCGCCCGGATACTCGAGACTCTAGTAGCTGACATGTGTTGAAAACGAAGCTTTGAAAAAGGTGACTGAATCTTGTCGTCTAATGTTCCTTCAAAATGTGAACAGTATACAGTTCTATCACATGCAACAATGCTTTATATTCACAAACTAGATGTTGTATTTAGATATATGTACATCACAGTTTCTCGGTTTCAAAATGATATCTGCTCGGTATTTCACACTTGAGCGATTCAGTACCCACAACTTGAAATTTTACTGCGGCCACGGCCCCTACGTCATAAAAGTATTTTATTTGTGTTTGTTTGTTGCGAGCGCTATTTCCGTGTCGCAGATTCCTTTATCATGTCCTATGATATGCCCCGTCCTGGAGTTCCTCTATATGTCTACGAAGGTCCCAGAAAGCTAGATCGAAATCCTTCAGCTCTCAGGAGAACGCTCAATAAGATCCAGAGCCGTTGGTTCCGTTACACTTATCCTGTCCGCAAGTTCTATACCACTCAGATTCTATCTGTTTTCTGGTGACCACCTAGTTTTAATGTTGGTTATAATCCGAGCATTTTAACATCAACTTCTTAGCTGCTATGATCCCATATCAACCTTGTTTTCATTGCTGAATCCCATTCCATGGAAATTTGGTATTCCGCCACTTCTGAGTGTCACCCAGCTACAAACCTCCCAGGAACTCTTCCATAACAGCAGCTCGATTGACCAGGCTTACACTCCCATTACTCGGATGAAGCTCTTTCAGTGGCGTGATACATCACTTCGCTCTCTTTATCGGCTCTACGCTCTTATAATCATTGGAGACCAGTCAGGTATTGTTCAGGAGTCGCAATACTTCTTTGATACCCAACCCTCTTGGCGACTGGTTGATATCCCAGATCCTAAGGATTCAGATTCTGTGTGTCGCGCTGTTCTTGCCAGCGTCGTCGACGCCCTTGTTTCTTCCTTCAACTATAAAATTAGTATAGGACTGAGAAGGGGCATTAGCGTCCACAAGCCTTGGCTTATTGCGGAATCTCAGAAAGACGAGAATCCACCCTATGAAGCTCCTCCTGTATGATGTAGCCTCATTGGCCCTTTACCCGAAATTCTAAGCCTCATTCCGGGATGGAAGGGGACACTGAACCCGGAGGAAGACGCGGAAAAATACAGTAAACGCCAGCAAAATGTCTTGGGGCCCTTTGTAAAGAGAAATATCATGGCCGACGCTATTCAACTATGGAATATCTAGTTCTCACTTTGTCCTCCTCATACATATACTACATTTTAGACTCGCCAACGACATTAACAACGGAAGATATAGACGGTCATTTATTAGGTAATTTATCGTGAGATCTAAGTTACATTATTATGCTCCGCTTATGGCTCATAACGCTTATCTTTGTGACTTGAATCATTCTGGTATCCGCTGTAGATCAGCTTTTTCAATCTCGTCCTTTGTGCGGCATTTCTAGACTTGCTGGGAAGCCGTCCGTAATATATTCTCTTGTCCCGTGTTATTAGTCGCGGTATATAGTCTAATGAATGATGGTATAGCGATTTTGGACACACCTGGATTACCCCACCCACTGCTCCACCTTCGCGCCCCAGTTATGGGTTACAGCGGCCCAGCATATAGGACTGGGTATTTTTGCCAAACGGTTAATAAAAATGGGCCAAATCATTCTCTCTGGCAAATCTGCAGATGAAGAAACTCGTCTTGGTCTTGTGAGGAAATGGGCTAATGGATACGAAGTTAAACCTCTCAAGTTCAAACAAGGTCAGCTGGAAGACAGGTATAGTGCGATGTGCAAGGACATTGCTTGGATCAATCACAGGTTCTTTTAAAATTTCGTTGTTGATATGCACGTTTGATGCAGAACTATTATTAATACAATTGAAACAGCTGTCGGCCAAATGTTGTGTTACGCTTCGACATGCTCTCGTTCTCCTTTCAATTATTCGCTGCACGGAAGATTCTCTTCTATGAACAAATATGCATTGACTATTGCGACATTGCTCTTCTCGCAGCTGCAAGGCAAGAGCCAACAAGAAAATCATCTGCACGTGCTCCGCTTCCAAAGGGGATACCTCCAAAGGAGACGAATTCCGAAGTTCTCTCTCCAAAATCAAGTATCTGAGATACAAAGCAAATACAAGATCTGGTTCAAAGGATTAAAGGATTTCACACTTTCAGATGACTATGTTCTTGACCCCACGATGAAGCTTTTTGCAACCATCGAAGATGCGGATCTCGAGAAAGTCCATGTATACGGTAAATTGCTCGTGGCTATCAATAATGTTATACGCGGTCAGAGAACCCGGAATATTATCCGACGCGTCCTGACTCGGAGTGGAACATTAGAGCCAAGCAAAGAGAAAATTACTCAGGTTTATCGAATTGATATCATGGGTAATATCCCAGAAGGCCGTATCCCCTTTCAATTCGTGATTCTTCTTTCAGAAATGTGTCAAATTGGAATTTAACAGCGTTTACCATTAGCCTGTAAGAGTAATTACTCAATTTCCGTTATTCAAATCGTCGCTGCATTTAGTCAATCATGAGTTTCTCATACTTTTTGTTTATTATTAATTCAGTGTCTTTGTCTTGCCGTTTGCGTCAAGTGATCTTAAGGTATTTCATCTGCCATCTGTCATATGTATTTTGATATTAGTCGGCATATATAATAATATAAATAATATACTAAATGCACGTCCATATACTCTTCGCTATTTCATTCCAAAATATCAGTGACTTATACTTTCGTGAAACAAAGATATTATGGTTGATGCAATAAGTAATATTGATCTGTTCAAAAAGATGTGAAAACCGTCAAGGATGATAAACGGAGTCGAGGCTCGCTGCAAATTTTACTTATTGGTATGAATAATATAAAATGGGATAAAATAGGATAAAATGGGTGATATAGATCATGGTGATCCTTCTTGATCCAGGCACCGATCGCGCCTCTACAAATCATCATGAATAAATCTCTACGTAATCTAGAAGATTCATCTTAGGGAAAACTTACAAGAAGCCTTCGTGACGAAAAAAAAGAGCACGCTTAGTACCTTGACTCCAGAAGCGAATTGCGTAAGATAGAGTTGCGATACATGACCTAGGGAGAAAAAAATATGGATGTAAGGAATAAAAGCGAAGTATGTCAAAAGAAGCCAAACAAGATTCACCTCTGATGAAACATCCACCGGAATAAATACTGTCAAGGTTGTACTTTTTCGCGTTCATGTATCTGCCTCAAGGCTGAGGAAGGAATCGACAAAAGAAGATGAATGACATACACTATTTGTCCGATGTTATTACTGATAGCGAAGAGCAAACTATGGCTAATATCTTCAAGGGTAAAACTGCGTTTCTTGTTAGCCTCGCCTTTCTTGACTTTACCGAACGAAGAGGCGATCATTGTCGACTTTAGACCGAGGCGAGAGTAGTCCTGCCCATATATGTCACCAACGAGCATATCGACCGTTGCGTTATCTCCTTCCTCGGCTAGCTCCAACATGTCTAACATAAGACAAAGAACTGTACCATCGAAACTAGTGGCAGGTATTAATAGACTCAGTATACCCCAAAGGGTACCGCCTCCGAGACTTGTCCCGCTGACACGTTCAAACTTGCCATCCTCATCAACCTTGAGACACCTGACCCGATGTTGACCAACAAGTATGGGAACTTGGGACGGCAAACGATACGCTGTACCTGGTGGGTTCGGAGAAGTTCATGCGGCTCCGCGGGCAAAGCTCTGTTCCTAACTCCATTCACTCGTGCTTGTGCTTGTGCTAGTGTCGGAACGGAAGTGGAAGCTGAAGAAGCCGAGGCCAACGAACATTTATCAGAATGAGTAACGAAGTGAATTAATTGCTCGGAGAAGTAGTACACTTTTTTGGGTATGTGTGTGAAAAACCGCAAGCCCTTGGTCAAACATTCCATCTCATCTTCACGGCGCATTTCCACACCTAATGAGCTGCTGAATAGCTCGTAAAAACGATGAGCACCGCCACCACCGGTAGCCATGATCTTTACGCTCTTCTTTACCTCTTCTTCGGAGAAGTGGTTAACTTGGGTTGAGCGACTTATGGAGGAATGGATGAAGCTAACACAATCCTCGATGTTGGATGTCTGGAATCTTTCAAAGTTGAGAGATCCGCCCAGAAGGTGTTTCATTGCGCTGACCCAGACTAGTTTAGAAGTAAGGCTGCTCTCGTCCAATGGTGTCGAGTTTGGTTCTAGGGCGGACGGAGTAAGGGTACCGCTGGAGAGTGAGAAGAGACGTCTTCCAGGGGTGGTAGTGTACGATTGCCAGGCTTTAGATGCTTAGGCGACTTATCAGGACTGTGAGACGATCCATTGCTGTATCCGTATCCGCTTCTGTTTCCGTTTAAGACCGACGGCGATGGTTCTAGAGAACGGGTGAAATACACTACTTTGGCTAATGATCCGCCAATCCTGAAAAGAGATGAAAAGAGAACAAAGGCGTGTCAGAGAAAAGCACACACATAGAGTAAAGTGTTAGTTAGCGCAACGCACATCTACTACAATGTGAGATACGGATTCAATGTAGTTAGGCAGGTATATTTCTCTGCTATCTCGGGTCTTCAAAAAAGGAAACAATAATAGAGTCAGTCTGATGGTCAAACGATACAGGGACTAGTTAAACCTTCGGAGATCCTTCGTGCAAGACCACAGCGCCGCGGGTATCGACTTTGATGATTTTGACAGTAGGAGAGTGATGGGCCTGATATTTTGTTTCAGGACAGGCCTTGGTGAATGTAATGTTTACATTCACAAACCATGGAATACTTTCCCAGTCGCTGACTCGCTGGCCTTTCTTCCATTTTTATGGATGTGACTGTGACAGCGGTGAAGTCACGGTTCCGCCTGTTCTGAGAAGGCTGTGTTCGCAATCTCGCCATCCACCTTCATATATACCCGAACCTTTTTGTTCTCCTGCCACCATGTCACCTATACAATTCAAACTTTGTCATGAGGGCACTATTCGACTAGCAACTTTTCAAGAGCCTCCTATTTGGCAAGATCTAGCTGCTTACATTCATCGCATCTACAGCATTCCGCCTGCGGACATTGCAGTATCTTACGCTGATAGGTGGGTTCCTTTATCGAACTATTTTTGTATCAGTTCTGACAATTATATTATTCCTATAGTGAAGGGTACGCGTTTCTTGAATTCTTTGGTGTCGAAAACTCACCACATAGAAAAGAGAATGTATTACTATTATGACTAATGAGGAACTGCAAAATTACTATTCCACAATCCCCGCGATCCATACCCATCCTTTCAAGTTCAATGTTATTGATCAAAGGCCTAGAAGACCGCCCAGGCCACCAACCGATATTCTTGTGGATTTCAGTGAGCAATGGACACCAATGTTCGCCACTGAACCATTGACTCCCAGTCGACTTCACGCGCATGGCGAGACGGGAGCCCATATTGAAGAAATAGTTGATGAAGAAGATGAAAAAAGGTCGACTGCTCGAAGTGGAATTGAGGAGCTAGTCGATGACGATGACGCAAGGTCCTACTTGAATATACCAGGCGGTAAACCACAAGCACAAGAGGACGAGGACGAGGACGACGCTTCTTCAATTGATTCGATCCTGGACAATGATCTACCGGACAAAAAGCCAATCCATGTATACGCCTTTAGTAACAGATCTTTGTCCAGGCCCAGCACGAAATCTGGATCAGAAAGGGGGTCCCGTTCCATATCTACCGGCTCAAGTAACCCCAATCAATTCGATATGCTCAACTCAGAGAAATTTAAGGTGCAATCCCCACAATCCTCTCAACACAGCGAATTTGATATGGTGGAAAAGGCCTCACCGGTTGACAATCACCTCGTCGATCCTGCGCGTGGCCGGTCACATTCCAGATCGCCAGGATTCCAATTCAATACCCTTCCTCCCCGTGAGCCATCGATTGGCAGATACTCCACACGATCTTCTCGAGTTATTTCTGAACATCCCACCCCTATTATTCCGACCATTGATACCACATCACCACGAGGTGCACCGGCAAGCTTGGACATACGTTCCATTCCGACACCCGAACCTATCGTGATTGCAGTGCCCCCAATCTCAGAAGAAAGTGAAATAATTCAACGGCCTCCCGATATGACCATTTATGAGCCTGATCCTCCTCTCTTCATATTACCAAAGTCTTTTATCCCAACAACAAATGAGGTTACTAACACTACCACCCCTTCTTTGACCAATGATATCGCCTCGCTTTTAGATGCTCTGACTCAAGCATTTAATGAACATCCTGAACTTTCGGAGGGTCTGCGCAACATCGTTCGCAACGCTAGTCAAGGCGTTTATTGGAATAACGCAACCGACGCGATTCGAAACATCAGAGACACTGTTGTCAGCGACGCAATACAAGCTCGTGACGTTATACTGACCGAATCTGCGTCGGCTGCTAAGGATATCTCTGGTCAAGCTCAAGCAGAAGCTGGACGCAAGATTGCGGAAGCTTTGGGAAACGTTTTTCGGTCTCTGGGAACCGTTCTTGGATCTAGCACATCCCTTGGGCTCACGGAGGCTGTACCTTTCTCTACTGCGACAGGTGCTTCGCAGACTCAGAGACAGACGGAAGCCCAGGAACTAACCGGCCGTATACTTGACTCCTCTCTTCGTGCCCCACGCGCTGAGTCTCCTGCGCGTGCTGGGGGAACGCCCTTAGTCAAAGCAACTCCTTTGATTAACGTACAGGAAATATCCCCCGACGCACGTAGTTTATCGAGGCCATCGACCCGTTCTCCAAGCCCCGATAGGAACGATCATTTCTATTCCAGCAGTGTTCGCGCCCCTCGTCGCCCTAGAGAGAAATACGGATACCCTGGGCCGCCATACATACCTGTTGTATGGGGTCCACCTACTCCCAGAGGACCAAATAGCGAACGCAATGCGTACGGTGTTCCATCCCCGTCTGTAGCAATTCCTTCACCATATCCCTACAGCAGATCTGGACATCATCGCTCTCAATCCAGTGCTGCCGGAGGGTCTGCATATCCTCCGCCTGCAGGACCCCCACCTGGACCGTACTACGTCCCGTCACCTTACAGTTATCGCTATGGTCATCCCGATCACGATATGTATATGGATCCAAGAGACTATCGTCGCAATGGTTATCCTGGTATTGGGGCCGGTGCAAATATGAGAAGAAGCAATACTCTTCCGCCATCCTTTACGGGACCGCCGCCGCCTCCTCCACCGCCACCACCTCCCCCTCCTGAGCAAACCATAGTAATAGTCCCAGAGGTTACACGTTCACCTGAAACGCAACAATCCCAGCCTATTGTAATAGTACCTCCTGCGCCCATTGTCGCCACTCGATCTCCTGCCCCGTCTTTTGGTGCTGCCTCTGCAACGGAAACGCCCGGATCGTCTGTCGCCGTCGTGCCTTCTTCTGCAATAGCAAAGAAGCCTTCTATAGATGATACATATTTCGAATTGGAAGAGGCTAAGCGAATATACAAAGAGAAGAAAGAAGAATACAGGAGGGAGCGCGAAGAGAGGAAAGCACAGAAAGAGAAGGAAAGAGCTGAAAGACAGGCTCAGAGGGAGGCCAGGAGGTTAGCGAGGTTAAGTGGTCGGCGTGCTCCGCAACCGCCAGTCGCCTCTCTCACAGCTGCACCTGTGTCTGGTAATGCATCTGAAAGCGAGTCTGGTACCGAGAAGGCTTTACCCATTCCGTATGTATATGGTCTTCGTTAGCCATGTTGTTCAAGGGCTTATTCTCCTTTTCTACAGTCCCCAACTTGCTACCGCTGGTCCTGTAACTTCGACCCCCCCACGTGGTAATCGCTCTTCTACTGAACGTCTCACTCAGGAGGTGAACGATCGATTGAACGCAGTAAGTTTAGTTTCATTGGCTCTCGGTTTCAAGCCGTAGGTAACATATTTTGTAGATGGGCTTTACTACGCGTTCATATCCCCAGCTCAATACCTTGGTTCCGATGCATATCAAGAAACATACAATGCTATCAAAAGGAGACGTGCCCGACGAAGTCATTGTCCAACACGTGTTGGAAGACATATTTGTGCCTACACTATCTTCCACCTCGAATAAGATTTGAATTGTGAAATTTCTTGGTTAATATCTTTGAAACAAAGCTTCTCAGGGAAGGAAGGAAAGGAAGGTGGATTTGACTCAATATCTCTGTAATTGTAAGTGAATGGTGTATGGAAGTTCTGTCGAATCTTGGTGTTCTTTGAAAATGAATTGTATGCAGCAGCTGTTCTTTTTTCTCTTTGTTTGTTACAATTTGTTATTTACATGTTTAGTATGAAAAATATAAAGATGTCGTTGAATTTCGGGACATTTTAGGCTGTCGCGGAAGTCGCAATTCGTTTGAATTCACCTGTCAGTCACGGTCCGATTCCGAGTCGACAGCCCAAATCTGAGATGAGAGGCGCTGGTCTAGTGCTTTTGTCCTGATCTTCGTGTCGCAATATACTTTAGCCATGAGTGCCATTTATTATTTTTGTTAAAGGTATGACTCACTTCCGCTTATCGTAAATTGGGTTGAAAAAATGGGTCGCAGTCTTACTCTGTCTTCGGAAAGTCGTGTGAAATGATTCTGAAAGTGGCCGGCGTCGACGAAGAAAGTCAAATTTTATTTTAACTCTGATATGACACGATCTGTATGTTCTATTTGGACATATGTGATTCCTTTTCGGTTATTTTATTTCCACTGTGAGTGATTCATCATTATTTGTAGGTATTGTGTCATGATATTATTATTCACTAGACAAATTGTTGGAACGAATCGAACCCGAAACTTGTCGAAAGTTACACGCCCAAGATGCGCCACACTTTGACATGCATTGGCGAAACAAATAAATAATGATTATTTATTGGTCAATATTCTTTGTGGTTACGCGCAGCATCAAATTACGTAGCGACTCAGCCACTCGCAAAACAACGTCATGAGACCCTGTACGAGGCTTCACGCTTTACGAGTCAAGTCAATGGTGTAAACCTTAACCCAACCCACAGATGTGTATCCAAACGGCAAGATACAATACCCCGATGCTTGAGATTTACAACCGAGTAATAATAGAAAGCACCCTGGGGGTACTCATCGAATGATTATGGCGGCGCTGGCGAAACCATCTTCTATCATAGAAGCCTCAAGGCCTCAAGTCCCTCAATGTTATTACAGCTGAATCACTGAGACTGGATGTATGCCTTCTCGTTATTGCTTGGTACTCACAAATATTTTGTAGCTGAATGCGGCCTCCGAAACTAATTAAACTTATACAATAGAAAAAGGAAAACTATGGCCATACCTCGGTGCAATTCCTTAAGCGTTGGAGTCAAGTGGTTTTTTCATATTCTTTTTAGAAGGTCACCTGAACACGCCGACGATATATATTTATTACTCAGGCTGTCAAACTGGATTACGGGGCTAATCGGACATAATAATATCGGTCGTTCATCTTTTTTTATTCTTTCTCTCGAATTTCATGACTCAGAAAACTTTCACGATAGTGCCCCTCATCCAATCCTATAAATCTCATGGAATTTATGCCACGTTTTCAGGTCCAAGTTTCGCCGCCGGTTAGATTGATTAGATAGGAGCCCGGGTTAGTAGACAGCGTCCATCCTGTTTTTGTTTCTGTAGGCGCGCTTTCCTTTTTCTGAAAAGCAACTATATTCTACCGGACTTCTGAGAAAGAACCTTAACAAGTCTAAACGTCAAACGTTTCTATTCTCACGTCTTAAGAACTTGAATTCAGTGTCTTTGTACTCCTTAATGTCAATCAGAAAGGGGAATCCCGTTCCTACGCTTTTTCCAAAGTTGATTTCAATTTCTACGTGAATAAAGACAGAGAGACACTTTATGGTATCTCGTTACTGCCGCCTTGCGTTCAACTCAATAGTGAAACGACACATTGAACCAGGTGAACGATAACGATCACAAGTCTCCCGCAAGACTCTGGCTTAGTCAATGAGCAGCTTTTGACTATGTATCGGGTGCCTGAGTTCGAACACAGGTTATGTGCTGGACCCAGATCCCCGAGCCGTCCACAACGTTGCTCGCTCTGATGCCAATCCAGCTGATATCTCCTACAAGAAGGTAAAATGCCCCGAAAAAGAGAGAATAAAGAATTAAGGAAAGTGGAAGAAAAAGAATGGAGGTTGTTGAGTCGGTCATTTGGTTTCGCGTTAAGTTTATATATGCTAACGGTGTAACAATTACGATAAAGGGGCCAGTTGGCTTAATCGGCCTACTCGTGGGATTACTGAGGCACATGAAATTTGGACCTCTAAGAAGAAGAAAAATTTCCCGAGTCATAAGTACATCGCTTATTGGCTTCCTCAGAGGCCCACTATCTGGTAGTGCCAGACTTTGCGTTTCATGCTCCAACCACTTCCCCTAATCTTTTCTTAGTCAAATTATAGGAATAAGCGAGACATACTTACTGGTCATTAAAAACACAAGATTCGTCCCGTTTTCCGATAATAAATGGTCTTTTTGAAACCTTCGCTCTATCTTGCCACTACCATTCCTTAAATTAAACGTCCTAAGATGTGATTATATTGCTCGCCATCAACCATATGACTTCGACCTAACTTTTTGCAAAACAAAAATCTCACGAGGTATTCTTATTCTCGAAGCCAGTTTCACCGGTCTGGCAATGTCAGCTTTGTAATTGATTGCCCCAATTCACCGTATTGATCAAAGAGCAAATATTTTGTTACGATAGAGCCTGGCTGTCACCTCGTGGAGCGAAACCTAGTGTTGGATATCAGAGTATTAAGTTTGCTACTATTTCCACGTAAGAACGCTGAAGCCAGAAACCTTGTCTTGTCTGAGACAAAGAGACCTAGTTGCTATTTTAATCGTAACACGAGGAGGGGGCAGTTGAAACCTACAGCAATAAATCAATCAAACTCCATAGTACCCCGAAAGTATAGCTCCAAGCTATAATTTTAATTGATTACCGCGTGGACCGGCCTTTTCTCTTATCCAATCTGGAAGAACAGAGTCAGCTGTTCGTTATGCCAGCGGTGCCCAAGCTTTAGTAACCTTTCTTAGGATAGTAATAATGATATACCTGATGTCAAAACGATAGTGATAATCTTTTCTCCAGTACCATCTTTAGGGACCAATTTCTCCCGTTGTCTGTCAAATCAATTATGAAAAACGATAAGCTGACGTCAATTTTAATATTGAAATAAAACGTTGGGATGAAATTGAATAATCTCAAGCACCCGTGAGCCGTGTATGGAGTTTGTTTGGTATGTTTTGGACGTTTACAACCGCGACTCCTTGATTGAACATCGTGCATGCCATACATTTTCTAAGCAGTTCAATTGGTTCGTATACACGCTCGTCTCTTGACCTGTCATCTTCGAATTTTGAGCGTATAATGTCGCCGGTGTATCCTGGCGGGAGAAGTTTGCCGGCTATTACATCGGCCATTGCATAGTTTCTTACGCTGCTAGTCCTTGAAAAATCCCTTCTAGCAAATCAAATACTAGTCTATTCCAAGGGGTTGATATCCAACACGTTAATTGAGCCATCAGACATTGTTGGATAGAACTAGCACTAGCAGCAAAAGCAGAAGAGAAGGCTCGATTACCTCATCAAGGCGGTAACAGTTACGTAACCACTTCAGACTCCTCTTCAGCCATTTCACGCTTTTTTCGACTTGATTCAATCTTAAGTTCATGCACGAACGACAGGCGGAGGATAAGCACAAGCTGAAAGTATGACTGGTCTGCGTTTTCAGTTTCGAAACGTATTGAAGGAACGGAGGCGACAACTCAGTGCCAGGGCTATTCGGGAGCCAATCATCACGGACTATAGGTTCAGCCTGGCGCTGTCGTATCCTGTCGATATCAGTGCGAAAACCAGGCCACAATGACGAACTGCTTCTATATTATCAATATCTATCGCCAAAAAAATTAACTAATGCTTCTACTTCTCTTCGGATGCACAAACTTGTCCTATACAAGGTTCGCTCTTTAGTTGACTCCGGTGCACAGTGCGTGAGCATACCTCGCTTATATTATGTTTATCTTTGACGTCATGTTATGCTCTCAGTCTCTAAGAATCACAACTGACTCGGGCATGGGGTTATGGGACAGACCAACATCGATACAGGTCTGCCGCCCTGGCGCTGTGTTTCTTTCCTGTTCAAAAGCATCTCAAACTTATCTTAACTCTTGCGCTGTTCCAGAAATTTTGATGGCTCTGGCACGCTTCACAACGGTTACAACGTGATGCTGCTATTGTGCACTTGCGAGCTTCCGCTTCGAGGGAAATAGGAGAAGTGGTTGATCAATGGATTCGCATCATTTATTTCGTGGGTCAATATGGTTGATTGGTTTCTGGGTCACGATATAACAAGGGTCTAGGAACGAGTATACGTCTCTCAATCATATAGGATCTGAGCGGTCTCGTGTGGAGAGTCGTGTTGGGGCTCGAACATATCACAACTGGACGCGTACTTAGCATTGGAGAAAGAGCACTGTATACCAAAGAACACAAGGAGAAGAGGCAGCTATTGCTGAAGACCACATCCATTGTGTTTATGATCTATCAATAGCATCAGTTTAAAACAGCTTAAACAGCTTCGCGCTCAACCTATCTCACACTGCAACCGACGTCTTTCTAGTGTTATCGGGTCATGGTTCCTTATCTAATACTGTTGCGTCTCAATATACCGCGATGTGAAGTAGGTTTTGGAGGATCACCTGCTTTTGGACAGATATAGACGAGCACTTTATTCTGACAGTAAGTTTGAAGTCAATTATTCACGGACTATGACGCATAAGTGTTTGTAGAGTCAACGGGAAGTCTGTGCCGGAACGCATCCTGGGTTGTGTGCGTATAAATCTGTAAGTCCCTGGGGCGTTGCCCTAAGCATCCTGGATTTCTATCCTAGATGCCGTTGATAAACATGCAGAATACAGATCTGCATATCACGAAGTCAGCATGCTCTGAACGTAGTGAGAAATATCTGAGGCTACTAGTAAAGCTGGCTAGGGGCTAGGTCACAGGTGGGTAATTCAACCTATTGACGGTCATGATTATGCCCAAACCGAGTTCAATTGCATCATGCAAGACTTCTCAATAACGCTCTCGCTTATGAACTCCATTCACAAAAAGCTCGAGTAATTTATGCATGCACAATAAAGCTCGTGGGATCATAATAGAACAAATGGACAAATGCGAAATAACGTGGGTGACCGCTGCCGTTAATCGCGAATAGAAATACAGATGACACTGAACTTTGGCGTGGACATAGGCAACTATTGGCAAATCGACAACATATGTCGACGTGTTGAAGATCCCAGACATTATTCATGCCAGACAGGCCCGAAAAAGACATCGACGTTGGCGCCCGCGGTCAGCGTTTGCTGTTGCCGTACATCCTAATTGGTCCTTTTATCCTTTTTTATGACCACCTCGCCAGATAAATATGGGGACAGCACGCTTTCTATGGCACATTTTCTTTTTAATACCATCCCTCAATGAACGACACCAACCTTATGACAAGTAACGAAGGACCAACAGTTGAAGAAGACGAGCAGCCTGGCACCACGTCCGAATATGTGCTTGGCTCTACGCAGCAGACTCCTATCATGGAAAGATTTCGACGCGCTTTGACTGCAACGGTGGTGGCGTTCCAAACTGATCTGCCATCCGAAGACTTTTTTTCACCACGGATTTTGGAATTGTCGGAGTCTTCGTCATCTATCAATCAGTTCTTTCGCGAGTCCATTGCTTTCATGGATCAACATGTAGCCGAGCATCGTCGACAAGCCGAAACTTTGCGAGCCTCGTTGAGGGCGATTCAAGCTTTCTTTTCGTCCTTCGATCCTGTCGCTGTCGATATTCCTCAGTTACAACCTTCCACGTCGGCCCAAAGTAATCCATCGTCTTCTTTCACATCTCGCGCAGCACCAGGAAACACAGTGAATCGCTCGAGATTACCAATGTCTTCAGAATCCTCGCCGTACATTTTAGGATCACCGTTTGTCCTGACGCAACCCTCGAGGCGAGCTTCACATTCGGCTTCACCCGGTGCCTCTTCTCCCGCACCGAGACCAAGAGAAACGGAAGAAGATATTACGATGGACGTGCTTCAATACTTTGAGGGGCCCCTATTCTCAACTCCACCTCCTACACCTGCTTCGAATAGTAATCCTTCTTCGGCCAATTCTCCTGGAGATCAAAGCCATCCCTTCGTTCTACGTCAGATAATTAGAAGACACCACCTCATTCGTACCCCTGATGGTCGTGTCAATATCTCTAGTTCCATACCGTCCTCACGGTCTACCACGCCTTCTGCTGTTCGCGTTCGGTTCCGCAGCGTCACTCCATACCATACTCCCAGACGCTCTTCACGCCGTTTGGCACTTGCAAATGCCAAGGGTAAAGGTAAAGGCAAAAGCGTGGACATAGGTGAGAGGCGTGGGGACACCGATGATTAAGGATGTATATATGTATACTCTGTAAGATCCCAGCTTCTTCCCAAATGATTGATTGATTCTAATCTTTTCTCAGAATATTAAACTAATAACTCTATGCCACCCTACACCCTACGGACAACTATTTATTGTGACGGTCGCCAGGCCTGTGTTTGAAACTCAAAAAAAAGCGCAAAACCTATAAACCAACACGACTCAACATTCCCTCGCTTACATACACATAAATATGTATGTATCTCTCGCTAGTTTGACTGTCATACTAATCGATCTCGTTAGACCAAAAAAATTTTTACTAAGCAAACTTATTTATTTTCGATTTTTTCAAACTTTCTATACAAGAAAAGAAGAGAACGAAAAATCAGAATTTTATTTGCATGCCCATTCTACACCCAAATCGGATGCGATTTGCACTTATGCCTATGTATCATCTCTCTTTTACATTAAATCTTGCGAGGCGCAAGGCTTCGCATGATTCTGACTTTGTAATTTAGATAAAGTTCGTTGTCTCTTTGCTTCCGTAGACAATGTACGTATCTTTAATTAAGGTGTTGCAATGATTCATCTTATTTTTTTTTGGAAAAATGGTTCCAATTTGTATGAATAACAATCCGAAAGCAGGCCCTTTTTGCCAAACGCTCCAGCTCGCTCCAGCATCATCATAACATTTAAGTAATGCGACCACTAGTATTTCCTCATTGAACCTTTCCCAAAGTCGGTTCCCATATCATACCAGGTATATACAACTCTATACCATTAATTTCTCTAGTCAAAGAGCTAGATATCCGAAAACCTTTGGCTAAGTAGACAGGTAAACCCATAGGACTAAATATCGGTTTAGATCACCATCTTCGATACAGGGGAAGAGAAATTTACCTAGATTCTAGATAAATAACCGAGTTTGACTCGGTCGCCTTATTGAAGGACCACTTTAATAATGCACTCCCGACTCCATAACCTTGCCAATCCGGATCAACACAGACCATGTGGAGGTACCAGTACCGCCGATTATGAGCCTCTCCGCCGGGACCAAAGGTTCCGTTTAGTTGGTATTCGAATATTTCTTTGACTATCTTTTTCGTTGTGTCCGGGAATTCTTGAAGAGGGCTGACGAGGTTATAGAGAGGATAAATGATCGTCGACAAAATCCATTCCCATAAAGTACGTTTACGCGGACCGTCCGGTGCTGTCCAACGACCAAATCCGGCAACACTCTCAACTAGCCTCCCTTGGCTATCTTCGAATTGGATCGTGGCTTTCATAACAATATCTGTCCCGACAATGTCCGTTTTGAATTTCCTTGTCTCGGACGGTTGTGCCATTTGAAGATAAGATTCGCCAAATAGTCCATCATATTGGGGGAGAAAAATGGATCTATTTGGACCGTGTTCAAAGGCTCTGAGATAAATCCTACTCAATTGGGAGGCATCTTTGAGAGTTGAAGGAGAGATAGTGATTTGTCTAACTTGAGACTTCTTAGGCTTTTCGGTTCCGAAGGACATTTTGATCTACAAATACTGACGGTTATGATATGGTGAATATACAAAACGATACTTACGTTATATGCAGAAATCGTCGCTGAGGCTTTCTTTAGTCTGGAGATTGAAGTAATTGCTCAAAGATACCCAGTCGGAACCGCCGTGAGTCAATTCAGCCGGGTCCCATGTGATCCCAAAGCGGCCACAAGCGCTTCATCATCGTCTCAATCATACTATTGTTCAAAATATTCAATTCATAATACTATATAACTAAACGGCACAATACCAAGCAACCTCTCATATTGAACTTAACGGATCATTTTAATTTAGCTCCAGGTCGCGATTCCCAAATCATTCCCGGGGCCTCAACGTGAATACCGCGAATTTCGCGAGGTAGGAGTGACACTGTTTGAAATCCTTTCTTTCGATATATAGGCAAAGCCATTGGACTGTTATTTCGTTCAGCTGTTTTGAATACATATGTATAGTCTCTCAAAAGAACACTTACCTCGACTCCAAATAAATCACGGAGCTAGATTGTCTAGCCTTCTCAAATCCCCATTCGAGAAGTGCGCTTCCGATTCCCTGACCTTGCCAAGAGGGATCAACACACGTTAGACGGAGGTACCAATGTTTACGACCATCCATTACTCCGCCTTTGTTGAAGACTTGTTGATATTGTTCCTCCGCCATTCCGTAATAGGATAATGCACCTTCTGGGGTGGGAGTGGTCTTCTTAAGATAATCACAGAGAGGAAAAACGATAGTCGACAAAAACCATTCCCAGAATGAGCGTCTCCGCGGACCGTCATGATCAGGGGGTACCCAGTAGGCATATCCTACGATAGTTTCGACGGGTTTTCCGAGTTCGTTTGTAGTTGATATGCTTGCTTTCAAATTGATATTTGGACCCACAAAACGTCGTCTAAGATCAGCAGATTCGGAAGGGAGGCCAACTCGGAGAAGCTCATCCTCAGACAGACCAACGTATTGAGGCGCCAAGAACGGTAGGCGTGGGCTGTCTGCAAAAGCTCGGAGACATATTCGTGATATGGCAGATACATCACGGAGTGTGGCGGGTGATATGTGCACAACAGGCTTCGTGGTCATTAGTAATCGTTGGAAAGCTTTCTGTTTCACTTGGCAAAAAAAGGACACAAGTGAAACCGGCTATTTGTGGCCGTGGTCGTTAAACGACATCGAAAAATCAAAAGGAAGCGATGTAACCTCAAACTATTTTCTTTGAAGTCGAGCAAGAGTTTTGCCGAATGCATTATAAAATTATAGATAAAGCTCCCTTCTTTCGAGAGACACGGTCCTATCTATTTCAAAATACGTCACATGATTAACCGGGGCAACATTTATTCATTAACTAATATGCAGTTGACTGCAAAGCACAAAAAGCCAGGATTAATGATATAAAGGCCATAAATATAGTTATAGAAATCCTCCAATAACAACACCTGATACACGTCTTTATTCGGGCCTCCAATGAATGATTTTCAAAGGCAACTGTGCTCCGTCTTTGGGAGCACTCTTAAGAACTGGCCGTGTAACCAAGACGGATCTCTTCATAATTTCTTCCACCGGTACGGCGAGCTCAAACTGGAAGGACCTCAAAAGGGCGAACAGGATACATTTCAGTTCAACAAGGGCAAATCTATATCCAATGCAGGCTCTGCAATAGATTACGTCCAGAGTTAGTTATAAAAACAACGTCAATGGAACTTTTTTTCTTTCACCTTGGTCCCGCAAGAAACGTCAGCATGTTTGCGTAAATACCAGGGAAATCATGAATTTTCTCTGGTTGCTCAGCCCACCTGTCCGGTCTTAAAAGAAGCTCGGTCAAGTGCATCTAGTGGAACATTTGTTTGAAATTTTACCTAAATTCTAATGCGTCATCACCCCATATATCTTTATGAACGTTCAGCGCAAGAATGGGTATGAATATCGAATCTAAAAATTCAGCTCAAAGATTTGATCATGAGGAAAACCAATACTAAACCACTCACCTCCTTTGCTGATACTATATAAAAAGAAGAATTAAAAAGCACATTTAATGTCATGCACGAAATCCAATATAAATATAACAAAACTAACGGAATTTCATGCCGTAAAATTCCATTTTTATCTTTATAAGGTTTTTCAAGTGGAATCAGATCATCCTTTGCTGAAACTCTTGTGGTGCCCGAAACAGGTGAATGCAATCGCATTGTCTCTCGGACGACACACTCGAAATAAGGCAGAGAGTTAAGCTCATCCATGGAAGGGGTTTCAGTCTTCACGGATAAAAGCTCTTCTCGAAGTTTGTTTTGAATTGAAAGGTCTTGACTAAGAGCAAAGAGAGTCCATGCTACTGCTGCGGCAACTGTTTCATGTCCGGCAGTAAGAAAAGTGGGTATTTCTAGACTAGGAGATCAGAAAAAAGCGTGATGATACGACGGGCTGAAATCATACGGGAGAACAAATCATTGTCTGATAATCGGTGACTTTCAGGAAGATCAGTCACCATGTTGGCAGCGAGCAGGCGGCTCAGGAGGTCCCTTCCGGAAATTGAATTCTTTTCAATTTCATTGGGGGTGCCTTCCTTATCGACGCGACCTTGACCATGTAAAATCACCTCTTTCCGTGAGCGTATAAGATCCAAGCCAATACGAGTCATCACTTGAAATGATTTGGCAACTCTACGCGTACGTCGAGTAGGCTTTCAAGGACAAGTAAGCGAATTGTTTGAGGGGAAAGTTGAGAAAAGCGTACAATTTTGCGCAAAATTGGAACAAATACTCTTAAAATACCGAATACACTGGGACTTTGGGCTTCTTTCATGACATTTGCGAATGCAGTATTGAGCTCATTTTGAGTTCCCTGAACATTCAGGGCCTCAAATTTATAACCAAAGCCTGAATGATCAAATTATAAATGTATCTCGTAACTATAGGGGGAATATCACACATGCCTGCTAGTCCAATCACATCTAATGCGAGTTTGTTAGACCATGGGCAGATGTTGGTCACGAATGTGTCGCCAGGCTTGGTGTTTTGTATCTGCACGAAAAGAATATCCCGAAGCTGAATAACTCAGTTCAACTCTCAAAAATAAAAGGATAGTATTTCTTTCGCTTACTTGAGCAGATTTCTCGTGGAATATTTCGGTCAATTCACGTATATAAGGACGCGCAAAAGATGGGTTCTAGTATGAAGTTAGTGACATTTCGGGAGAGACCTGGAGCCTTAACGACGAACCATTACACGCCGCTATGAAATCCCATGAGTCAATAAACAAGGTTTGAATATTTGGACTTTTACCTGTCGTTTATGAGCATCACCTAGCCGACAATCGTTGAGAGAGTTGAAGGATGATTAAACTGATACTAACCTTCGGCAAAAAGAAGCCCTATGTAGTATCTAGGTTAATAAAAATTACGCTATACACGAACATTAGGACACTTGCCTTCACCAAACAATTCTGCCACGTTCTCACGAACTTCATCCGGTTTAGGAAAATCATAAGAATGATTAAGAATATATGTTAGGGCCTTGGGATCCATAGTCATTAAGCGATAACGCTAAAAGACAATCAGGGTTTGCTTTTTGAAGGTCGAGATAAACGAGACGGTGACTAACTCCGAATAATGCTTGGTAGGCCTATTAATTTATTGATTAAAATAATGCCAAAACGTAAATACGTAGTTAGCTCACAATAGTAGGGCCATGCTCGTACGCCCATTTCAAATGAATTTCGGATGGACCACTTTTATATATGCCTTTTAGTTGTCCCCAGATAAAACTCGGACTTTTAGGGCCGGGTAGAGTTCGTAATGGAGATCGCAACGGACTGGCAAGGCGATAAATAAGCTTCCCTACGAGATAAGCGATATATATTAGCGCGACTGTAGTGAAAGAGGGTAATGAAGCAGTGTTAAACATGGTTGTTCAGAGTAGAGGTTCACCGTAAGTTTGCCGTAAGTGACGAATGGACGAATGCCGCGACGCCCGCGGTCACATTGTGATGACGCAATAAACACGGCTTCGGCTTAGGCCGCTTAGCTTAGCAGTTGTCACAGGATTTCTGTTTCTTTTTTTTTCAAAGCGTCAACAACATTTATTTCCTAATGGTTTAACAATTGCGAAATTACAGAGTGCGTTTGGCATTAAACCGCGGTTCCCATATCATCCCTGGAGTCTCTATGTGTCTCCCACATATTTTGCGAGGCAAGTTTACAACGACTTTATATCCTTTAGCTTCGTATATAGGCAATCCGACCGGACTTGTTAAAAATACAAACATTCATTTATCTTCTTCTTCTTCATTGACATGGAGGAAGAAGCTTACCTGGCTTCAAGATATATAAACGAATCATCTTGTCTCGCTCTCTCGAATCCCCACTCAAGCAATGCACTTCCAACTCCACAACCCTGCCACTCGGGGTCGATACACAAAAGACGGAAATACCAATGCTTCCGACCTTCCCATTCGCCACCCTTTCCAAAAACTTTCTCATACTGTCCCGCCATCAGATCAATGTGCTCCTGTACACTCCCCGGCGTACGAACGCGTTTAATAAAGCTGTAGTATACCGGAAACACAATCACGGATAAAAACCATTCCCAGAATGTCCGTTTCCGCGAACGATCCGGTGAAGTATACCGAGCACATCCAACCACCTTTTCCACCGTCTCGTTTCGTTCGTTCGTCGTCATAACGGTTGCTTTGATAGAAATGTCGGAGCTGACGAGATATTGTTTAAAGTCGTGTATTTCCAAAGGCACACCCAACCGATCGAGCTCGTTATATGGGATATTGGCGCATCTAGGTGCTAAAGTGGGAAAGAGGGGGCCCTGTGCGAACGAGCGAAGGTATATACTGGTGATAGCATGTGCATCTTGTAGTGTGGCGGGTGACAGGCGCACCTTTACACGTCTTTTTGTAGTTGAAATTGAGCTTTGTCCACTGGTTAGACCATCCATTTGGAATGCAATTGAAGCCTAGAAACAGTGGTTGTCTCGATGCTTTATATGTTTATAGCACCCTGGCCCTGATCTTTGTTATAGCATAAATTCAAGAATTCTTACTGGTTCACTTGCACCTGGCGCACGCTTAAAGTGTTCGTCAAAGCCTGATCATCAATTTTAGAATGCTAAGAGGCTGCTTACATTTGGCAGACTGACATGCGCTCAGAATCCGACAAGTATCCGAGTCTAGAGCTACCCAAGTCATTTCTACTAGCACTAGTTACATATCATGTCCAAGTCATAGTCACAAATTTTTGGCACATTTCGATCGCACGCATGTAAGAAAACAGATGCTCCACACGCCCAGACGGATATCAGCTCTTTTGGACTTTCCGTTTTTCACTAAAATACAGGGATGGCGATGAGACAATCGGAAGCTGTCTGCCAAAGGACTTAGTGTTAATCTTGTTCGAAGCGTATCTATTACGTATGATCCAAATTTCGAAGACGTTCGGAGACACGGGATTGATTGGCGAATTGCAAGCAGAAAGAGTTTCACATGCCAGGGTGGGATACTCAAAACTAATACCCATCTAATATATAAGTATGTACGAAGGATATGTATATAACTCCAAACAATTATATCAGAATAAATCGTCTAATACCTTTCTCGTAGCCTCTACCCCGAGCTATGATGTAAATAATAATCGTTAAAAGTTCATAAGTAGCGTGTAAAAAGATGACTCACAAAGGTTGCCGCATTCGCAGGGAACGCCTGATTAATTAAAGAACACATCAACAAACCTGCTTTGTGATAAAAATATACGACAAACGTACTCTTGCCATTGCAGGGCCAAAACCCTTCCAGAGTGCTCGAATACCTTCCGCAGCTATGGTTTTCCGTGCACAGTCGAGGAAGCCAGAATATGTTCCAGCAGGGGCAGACTGTATCCGCGATTTTAATACCTATATATTTAAGCATAATAAATGCAACGTCATTTTGAGAAAACCATAAAAGGAACGATCTTGTTTTATAACTTACGTCTGGGGGTATAGCAATACTCCACATGGATATACCGGCAGTTCCACCTGCGACGATAATCGCACCCAAGTTAAGCTGCGAAGGGTCCGATCCTGCTGGTGTAAGTGCCCTCTTCGCAACTTCATACCCTGCGAAATATCTAAACTTGAATTAAGCAAGAGGAACCAAACAGCTTCTTAGATTCTCGGTAATAAGCTTACGCGGCGCTTCCGGGACAGTCTCGTGCCAAAGTTGCCCCTAATCCTCTAAAAATGCTTCTTACGCCGCCTTCTTTATATAATACTTTGAAAACGTCCACAACGCCTTTATATTTCTTCTCTCCGCCGTGCTGGCCCTGTACTTGCAACAAAACCTTGGCGCGTTCGATGGGTGCTGCGACGAGCGCGCATGGCACTGCTGACAGGAATCCAGCTGTAGCCAGTTCTCCGACTCCTAGCGTGGCAGATGTCCGATTAGGTGTAACTGCGTATACGAGAGTTTTGGAGAGATCGTAAGCCCAGAACGAGACGGCGAAAATGGGTGTAACGCCCAGGATAGGCGGAACCACACCGCGATAGAGTCTAAACGAGTAGTATGAGGCCTCGATTAAAAATGAAAACATTTGTTTTACAAACGCACCCAGTAAATCCATCCCGTGCCAATGTCTTTTTCACCACGTCGAGTGCACCAGTATACACACCTCGTTCGGCGGTTTGTAGTCGTGTCTTGGTCAAGTCGAATGGGTGACCTGGTCATATGAACATCTTTTGTGTGATAAGCAGCAAGGAAGACGCCAACGCACCAACGAGGACGGAAGCGACGCCACCAACGCCGCCTGCCAGAAAAGCCTTGATAGAACTCACAGTACTATTGGCTGCTGACGATGATGTCGACGACGAAGGAGATGATGTTGATGATGTTGTCTCGTCTGCGCCCTGTCGATTAAAAAGTTGTTTGTCAATGTCTTGGAATTGGCAATGGGTTAATCAAAGAGAGATAATATGAGCTGACCATGGGAGAAGGTAATTTACGAAGATTCGAGGTAGGTGGTCAACTACTAACAGAGCAAGAAAGAGAAGGAAATTCTCATGAATTCAGCAAGGAGTTTAAAAAGACTAGATTGGTTTCAATTCGCCATCATCATGCCTATACGGGAAGAAGACCGGTGTCCGCGTTGAGGCGCATGTGATTTTCGATCATTCGGCGGCTAACCCCTGGCGCACCAATTACGAAAAAAAATTTCAAGAGAAAAAGCAAAAAAAAACTGGAGATAAAACCGATAAGATTATCGAAAGTAAAGAGCGTCATCCTGGTATGTTGCGTCGTGATTGCACTCAGAAACCAAGTATAGTGATTTCACAAATTCAGTGATATGCCACGGAGGAGGATGCGCCTTGACTGTCGCGTGATGAGCTCGGTTCCTTGGCGGTACATTGCAGAGTATATTTTCAATTGAATAATATGCCCGGTTCCTAAATAGCTTTGTTCAAACGCAGTTCTCATCGATGTAGTTTCATTGAGTCAATCAAAATACCACTGGCATTCGTCGACAGTACCATACTGCGTGTAAAGTAGCTAGAGAAGGTATAATGTAGTTCATCCAAAGCATTTAAGTAAGCAACTTCAGTTAAGTAATGTGTTGGAAACACATTAGTCTTAGTCGACTTAACCAGAAAAATGTTGATTGTATCTAACGTGTGACGCTTGTTAGGAAAAAAGATTTTGATTAAGACTGCTAAGCAGCCAAACAGTCCCAGTTACAACTACTATCATAAAAAGTTGCTTGTTTCAAAAACCAACATGAGAACAACTCGTAAGACCGCTGCTTATCAGGCGGTTGCCAGCCTACAGGGGAAAAAAGGATAACTATCTTTTTCTTCATTCACCAAATAAACCACTTACTTCTATCCAAAAATGATCACCTAGAATATTGCTAGTGGTCAAACATCAGAATAACTAAAGAGAGATATTGATTCTACCATGAATTATTCCGGTGTCATTCATTGGGGGGATGGCACGGTTATTAACAGTCCCATTACTCAGTAAACTATCCCAAGTAGGTGCCCACGCCAGCCGAGCGGTTGCATCTAATATTCCTATAGCGGTCTGTCTCCAAAAGTTCGAGCCTGTCTTATTAGGGGGGGAAAGGGTCTCTTCCATATCGGCCAGTAACAACATCCCACTAGCGGCTATAGTCGCAGAGGATGTATCGGCCGTAGTTGGTAACGGTGCATCGAAATCCCTAGGTGCAGAGGAGGAAATTCTCAGCAGGTGAACATATTAGAAACACTCCCACCAACCAATAGACTATCTTGTTTTCGGGCAGCCTATTAGCGTAAAGTGTCGCCGCGCTACGAGATGTCTCCAAGAACCGTGTAAAACGAGTCCGATTATACACTATTAGGAAATTTTCGTTAATCGAAGACAACTTTGCCTCTTATTACATTCCACCTACTATTGGCGTAACCATAGATGGCCCAACTTTGACCACGGGTCCACGTACTGTGTTCATTCACAATACCAGTGCCAGTGAGCATCTACTTTCATATAAGCAAGTTTATTTTCTGACCTGTTATCCGAAAAACCTTGTGCCGTCGTTTTATTTATTATCGCGCCTGTGGTCTCGTTATAATTTATCAGGTGCCATGTTGAACCTAGACCGTGACGCTCAATCATCTAAAACACAATTGTAAAGCAACCCATACGTTCACCTACCATCAGGTCTAAATTGGTTTTTCATGGTGGTATCCGCATGAGTTGTAGCGATATCTCTCAAAGTCTGGTTCCCCGTCAAATCTGCGGCGACGAACAACAACTATTAATTGTCCATCGATCCGTTAAGCATGTTATTTAAGAAACAAAATAAAACATTAAACCCACTTCTAAATTCATCATATTGTCTATTATCACCTAGAAAAGGAGGATAAGGGTAATTTTTTCTCAAACAGCAGGCGCACTCGCCTGAAAATCAGTGGGATCGGCGGTATTCCAACTTCTTGTACAGCCGACAACAGGATTGAATCGGTCGGCCAATACGGTAGCGAGGTTCATGATGGCAGTTTGTGCTGTAGTATTGTCTGGATTCCTACAACATAAAACTATACGTTCAACGTTGAATTATCCGAGTTTAAAAAATTCCTACACGAGTAATTCCTTCTGGAAAGGATAGCTCAGAAATCCCACGTCATGGTCCAAAACCTGCCGATTGAAAGTTTCCAAAGCTAATAAACCCGTGGACCACAGTTGTCCTAAAGAAACCCAATCAACGTCGCTTTCCTTGTGACATAATTTAGCGCGAGAATCTAATAGGTACAGGGCGGAGGAAAAGAAACCATCCGTCCAAGTGGGAATAGGGAATGACATCCATGTATGGTTGGGATTGGTAAATTCGGGAAATGTGGATGGTACTCCAATTGTATCAGTTGCTACTTTGTGGAGCTTCCGTTGGATATCAGATGAAAACAAATGAGATGGAATATGTGAACTGGAAGCTCTTTCGGCGAAAGGAAGCGTGAACAACGCGATCCACTGAAGACCTTTCATCGTTTACGATTAAAGGCACTAGGAAAAACGGTGTAATGAGAAAAGATCGGACGCTTTTATAACAAAAACAAGCTTACCATATGGGTATTTACCATGCGGAGATGACCTTATGTGGTTCGTACTCTCCGGTCATGATAATTGAGTGGGAAGGAAAATTTTAGAGTTGGACAGCAAAGCAATTCAAATAATCTATGTATAAACAATCAATGGCCGTGATCCATACCAAAACTATCGAATCAGAGGACCAACACGTGGAGAGGCTGATGCGCATGCAGAATCATCGTGACCGTCAGAGTCTGGACTATGAATTTAAATTTGACTCCGTAGTTGGTTATGTGCCCAGAATGATATATAGTTCCACTGACGGCCTCGTCATGAATTACTCGCGAAAGACTCACAAGAATGTCGGCCAAGTGGATACAACAGTGGATACAACACCAACTCAAAATTTGACGGCCGAGTAATGCCGTTTGAAAGCATTCACACCATTGACATTAGCGTACCTTAGATTCTTTTTTCAAGCTTGAGGCATCGTCCTTCGAATATTCATCCATCGAAATCATTACGAATATTATTATTTGCAAATTGATCAGCGCATTCGCTACATATGTTATAATTCCGTAATACACAGATAATCAAAGAAGAAAGATCCATGGCGTTGATGGTGGCGCCTGCACTGCTCACGGGCATCTGGTGTCGCCGAAGACCGCGGCGCAAGTCCGAACTTTAACAGTGGATGAGATAATATTCGCCCACACTATACGTGGAGGACTCGCTTGAGCTTTGTTTCCTCGTCAGCTGAGGGTTCGCAGTAGAAACTGAAGCCGGCCTAGGAGCTGATTCTGCCGAATCTTGATGTCCGTTCAGTTTCGCGTGTAGCTGCTGCTGCCCATCCTTATCATCATCGTCGTCGTCATCATCCTTACTGCAAAAACGAAGGGCGTCATTGAATAATGCCCTCGCAACGAGAGAAAGCTTTGGGGGAATTCATCATCTCTCTTACTTTGCCTTCATTCCTCTGATCATCTCCTCCATACCCCTAACTCTAGTTATTATTTCATCGTACTCACTACGCATGGTAGTGTTTCCCGGTCGAGGTAAAGAGCCTTCGCTGACACTATACGCTGGCGCAGCCGAGATGTTATCAGCATGTGGCCATCTAGTTTGTCGATGGAATGGTGCATGGAACGGCACATACTGCGGCTGAGCTGGAAGAGTTGGAGGAGGAGGCGGAGGTGGTGGCGGAGGTGGCGGCGGCGGTTGTAATACTGGGGGTGGAGGCGGAGGTGGTGGCGCAGGAATTACATGAGGGTGATGCCCCAAGTTCACTTCGGGTGGTTTCATCACACTATGCCCATGGCAGCACGCGTATGTTGTCGGTGGTATAGGGTAGTGATGATACGGCATTGAAAATGAGGGTGTTGGTAACGTATAATCCCCACAATACGGGTGATGCGGCGGGAAGACGATAGTCGATGTTGGAAGACTCATGTATGGATGGTATGAATGCAGCGGTGGAGCAGACGGAGGAATTGAATGAGAATGAGAATGCGAATGGGCCGTAAACGGCGGCGGAGGCGGGACGGTGATTGAAGCGTTATACGAAGGGCGTTCTCGTGAAAAGCCTCGCGACTGTTCACTAGGCTGACGGTCCGTTTGTTCGAGGTGTTCGCGCAGTTCGTTGCGATGCGTCTGAAGTATCTCAGCTAAACTACGTTTTAGTTCAGTTTTCAATTCTTCGACTGCACGCTCGATTCCTTCCTTGATCTCGCTTTTCACCATGTCCCCAATCTCACTTCTCAGGGCGCGCAGAACTGTCTCGGGAACCAACAAAGCACTGTTGTCCCAAGGTGCCGCTACAATCGGCTGGGCTGGTGGTGGCGGTGGAGGTGGTGCTGAAACGACCGGATGGTGACCTGGACTAATCATTGGTCGCTTCGTTGAGGTAGATGAGAATGAAGTTTCATGCGAAACTGGAGCTGGGACCTGTTGAGCCTGATGATAACCCGGAGGTACTTTGGATGATTTCGAAACCTTCGAGGCAAGAGATAAAATGCTCGCGACAGGTGCTGCTGGTCGCTTGAGTTGTGTGGGGCTAGGCGTGAACCGCTTTTTCTTCTTCCCGGACAACGTGGTCTTGTTTGGAGGAAATAAAGGCGATTCGGATGATGAAAAGGGTATCTTCTTCGGAAGGGTATCATTCGAGATCTTCTTACTACGTCTGCTGGTCCTGCTTGGAGGTACCACTTCTGGACTTTTCCTGGGTCGTGATTGACCAGAAGACATGATAGGCGGCGTCTCTGTTTTCATCTTCGAGACAGGATGCAATTGACTTCGTTCAGTTGAATCCGTCTCATTAGAACCAATATTGTATTGGTGAACTGCGGCACTGCCAAGCGGCGGAGACAGACGTGCCTCAGAGGCTGAGGCTGAGCCGTATCCGGTTCTGAGGATGTTTTCCAATCCTCCAACATGTCCCTGTACGCTGCTTGACGACGACACAGAGGTCTCCTCAATCACTATGATTTCCCCTGGGCGCCGCCGTCGAGTACGCTTCGTGTTTCTGTTCTGCGGCTCTGTTGCTTCTCCAGGCAGCAAAAGTGGCGACAGCAACATGGATGGCTTTTGCATATCGCTCGTGTCATCGATTACGGGGCCAGCAGGCGAGGGAGGCGGCTGTGGAATGGAGATGGCTGCTGGAGGGGTCGAAGGAGGAATGGTTGGTCCTCGTGATACTATCGAGTCCGATGAATAAACCGAGTTATCAGCTCCCTTGGGTGATGTTGAAGACCCGTTATGAATGGGAATGATCACTCCTAAAGGGAGATTAAGACCTAGCCCGAGACTATAGACATGCTTAAGAAGATATTTGCGCGAGTTCTTCGTATCGGCATACCTGTGTGGTGTCTCGTTTGCTGTCTCGGCTTCGTTGACCGGAGATGTAGCTCTGGGTGGCATCGGTGATGCAGATGATGTTGGAGCAGGTGCAAATACCGGAACAGAGACAGAGTGTTGTGGCGGGGGTATTACGGCTGGAGCCTACAGGAAAGAAAACGATGAACGAGCTCTTTTCTTGGGAAACCGTATGACTTACAGCCAAACTTGAAAAAATACTGGTCGGACGATTAACAGGGAAATTTCTGATAGGAACAGGTGAATTAAAAGCCGGTCGTACGGCTGGCGACGACGAAGGCCCCTCTTCAAGTCCGTTTAGATGTATTCCAAGTGCAGAGGGAGCATTTGGATCAGCTGGAGGTCCCAAGTCGAGAGATAAACCTTCTACCGGGTCGTCAACGGGGGATGGAATCGGTTTGATGGGTTGTACGGGTTTCACTGTAAACGGACTGGTCGTATGAGTTGTTACATTCGATCTAGGTCCAGCAAGAGCCGGCGGTGGTAAGACTGCCGCGCTAGGGATCCGGTCGGGTATTTCTTTGGGCCATTCAAGATGACCTATCATACGGGGTGTGTGGAGGGGGACGGCAAGAGGAACAGAATTATATTGTGCCGCTGTTCTTCTCATATAATCTTCGTCGTGAGGGTCACCGTTGGTAAATAATCGATACTTTCTCGGTTTGTAGTTTAGAATGTTGGGAGGTGGCTCTTTTATGCGGGGTATCTCGGTATCTAAAGCACGCATGAAATCTCTATGGAATTTCTGGGGACTGGGAAGTCTGTTGTGTGTTGGTCGACCTATGATTTTGCTTGGCGTTTTGGGAGAATGCATATTCCGAACTACGAATTTGAAAATGTGGTCGCTGGCTGATGTTGATGTAAGGACAGCGCGGAGGTCGTGATCACTATTTACTATGATTTCATTTCTTTATATCAGTGTTAGCATTATTTCCGACAATAACAGCAGAGCCATTATCCTCACCCATCACTGTTAAATCCCATACGTGAATAAAAGGAATCAACGTATAAAGTTATATCAAAAGGACGTACTTTAGGGTATATATGATCTGGATTGACTCAGAACTAATGTCGAACAGCTTCTCAACCTTCTTCAGCAAGTGCCGCCACACGGGTAGAGCATTATACGTAATTTTGCGGGCGATGGGGTTAACCGGATCATCTGTCGTAAATTTGAGTTGAATTGCATGATCAGGCTGTTCGTTTTGCTGCTCATTGAGGTCAGAAGCGAGCATGGCTTCTGTGGCGGCGGCGTCCACCAACAGAGCTGTGGGAGTTAATAGTGTAGAGAGAACTGTGGGTGCTTGCTTTCGAGGTGAGTGTAACAGGGCTGTCTTATCACATAAATATCGACACCCTTTATAAGGAGACACGCTCCCACCTCGTGTAGCCTGGGAAGTCCGGATTGTAGGGTAGCGCCGACTTATTGGGAACTTGGCGCATGAAGAAGGGGCGTTGTGCGAAGTACCAAATTGAAAGGCCCCATTGGTCTTTCTATTTTAGAATACGGATCCCTGCGCGGTGTCATAAGGGATTTCAGGTCGTTCTTAGGCATAAAAGGGTATCAATGGCTCACTTCGCCGAGTCCTTATTCTTTGTTCGTTAGTCGTAATTCGTGTCTAGACCCCGCAAGTTTGTGCTGCATCAGTTTGAATACTAAATTGAGTCAAATATCGTATGGAGACAGTTTGGCGTTGCAGTTGTTCAATCTTCTTCCTGCCGAAAGGTGTTCCGAATGGCCTCGCTGCCTTCTTTTGGTTCAAGTTGGTTCCGCCTTTGACTTAATCATGAGTGTTGTTGTTCGACCTATTTATGTAGCCGTTCGCTTAGACTACACTGATATGTATTAGGGCAGCGGGGAGGAAGTATCGTAATCTAACCGTTTTAATCGGGATCTGTTTGAAGAAAATTGGATTCATTAAGAGAATAAGCTGTGTACCGTTGTACGTAAATTAATTTTAGAGCAGAGTCTCGATGCTCCCATACTTTTGTGAACACGAGACGAATAATTTACGTTTCCGAAGATAATGAACCAGAATGAACCATGTTCGTCGTCGTTTGGATTCTTCCAGATTATCTTATCTCATCGTTAGTTATCACAGTAAGATTGGAACTTCAACGAGTGATATCTCTTGGAATAAAGAGTCGATGAGGCCTCATATCAGTTGCTCGCCTATGTAGGTAGTAGTCACGAATGAGTGACTGCCATGTGAAAAGTTGGTGGGATTACGCTTGCCTGTATATGGGTGACTCCCTTTGGTGCGGCCTGGATAGTCGGATTTCACGGCGAGCTGTGACTGGAGCTCTCTGCACAGCGTTAACCTTTCATATCGATGATTCAGTTTTCCGATTTGATTCTATTGGCCATTGCTGGTTGTGAACGAACGCGTCACCAGTCTCCGATAATGTCCAGACTACTCGTGTAGATGGCAGTCGGCGGAGGCCCTTCCAAGAATATGGAAAAAAATTGCTCTACAAACGCGAAATGTTATTAATTATTGTAGTCAGTCGACAGCGTGTCCTAATTGGTATACTTACTTTACTGTATGGTCAATGACTCAATTTGCAAATTTGCAAATTTGTTGGCTCCGTGACTTTGGCAACCCTGTGCGCATCATTACATAAGACTAATTAATTACGTAATCCTGACAACAGTGCGCTCATTAAAAAGGGTCCCCACTTCTCGGTCAGTTGGTCTGGCAAAGCCACGCACACCCATATTCATCGTCGTTTTTTTCTTTTTCCATCGTCGTTTCACTGTCTCCACCATCGTTTTAGTTTAGTTTTAGTCTTAGTTTGTGTCATTCGACCTGTCTAGCACATGTCTGTGCGATACGTCTACAAACTCGTTCTACCTGGTGGCGAAGGTCGTCGTGTTAGCCTCGATGCTGAGCCCACATGGGATGTGCTTGCTTCTCGTGTACACGAGCTTTTTTCTATTCCTGTGAATGACGTTGGGTTGGTTTACATAGATGAGTATGTGTTTAATTACTTCCTTCTCATGTGAGTCTACATGCTAAAGTACCGATCTTCCACTTGCGTCCTTCGTCCTTGTTTTGCGTACGTAGTGATGGGTAAGTCATTCCACATCCTCAGCTTTACTGCGCGCTCATGCTAATGTTATTTTCTTAGAGATGAAATTACAATAAGCTCTGAATTCGAGCTTCAAGATTATCATGAGTTCCTTAACCGCCGGTCATCGCACGCGCCCACTCCTTTGCCAAGGAAATTCATCGTTCGCAACTTGGCGGTCTCTGGTGCACGCCGTCCCGCCTCTGATTCATCCAGCTTTAGTTTCGTCAAACATTCCCCTGTTGAACGTAACTCTTCTGTATCCCCCAATGGATTGCCCAAGCCTCGTTCTTTGTCATCCCCGCAGCCATCCCATGAGCGCGGCAGGTCTCCTTCTCCTGTTCTCCTTTCCGAAAGTCGAATCATCGCTCAAGAAGAGTCCGGCGACTTGGTATCTTTCGTTGACGGCCCGAATGAAGCTGGGACCCCGAGTGACAACGGGTCCGAGATCGAGGCGCATAGTTTCTTGGTAAACCCTCCACCGCGTCTCAGATCTCTATCCACCCAAAGGTCTCGATCGCTTTCTCCTTCTTTTATCAGAATGGCACGGTCCCCTCCTTCTGAGGCTCCGGATTACGAGTTCTTTAGACGTACACCCGTTCTACCAGAAATACCTCGAGATTATCCTCCAACCCCACCTCTGCACCATAGTCACCCCGCCTCTCGTTCCCCTTCTCCTTATTATCCTCTTCGTCGATCTCGGCCCACTTCTCCGCCCATCATTATGGGAGGGATTAGAGGTCCAATTGCGACGGCGAGTAGCCCGGTACAATACATAACAACTGAAGACATTATGAGATTTATTAATGACCGTCCAATCGACAACCTTTCACAAAGGTCGTTAAGCAGTCCGGCGGTACCTGTTTCATCAGGACCAGCATCCGCAGTCGATGCTGACCGCGTTCGTTCAAGAGAAACTTCTGTGGGTAGTTCTGGATCGCAGCGTGTGGTGTTTTCCGTTTGTGCGCATTCGCCCCCACCACATGTGCAAAGTTCAAGGCCTCCCAGTGTCATTTATGTACAGAGGCCTCCATCACGAGCGAATACTGAGGACATTGGGCATGCTCCTCCTTCCACATATGAAGACCCGCTGCCTCCTGCACAGCCGGTGCCGTCTCCTCCAGAACATGAAAAGGCGCTATTACAGAAATATTTGTATGTTTTTCTTTTATAAGAAGAACAAGTACCTTGTGGGACTAATTGGCTTCATAGCAGGTCTCTTTGCGAGGCTTCAAGGTCTCCTTCTCCTCGGTTCTCAAGATCGCGCTCTCCGCGACGGAGAGATACCCCTCTCTCGAATGTGTTCGTTTTCTTTCTTTCTTTCTCGTTTTCTTAATTCACGAACTCACACACATTCAGTAGTTCGCCTCCACCTGTGTCTTTTTATAGCCTTCGATCTGTTGCAAATGCCGCAGATCCTCCGGCGACTGTTTCGAGGGTTTCCTCCGTCGCCGGATCTCCATTACGTTGCGGGGGAATCTCACGTAGTAGGGGTAGGGCATCGTCTCCGTATGTAGCTTCTTTTTATCTAAAAGAGTCACGAGCGATACTGAACACGATTACCTGTAGCGATGATTATGCTTATTCAAAAGTCGTATCGAGAGAGCATTCAGTTGGCTCCCCTCATTATCCTACTCCTTTCATCGTCTATCCTGCACCAAGATCGCCCGTTTCAGCTTTGAGAGAGCATTCAGTTGACGAGGATTATCGTCCTGCTTCTATCGTCATCCGTCCGTCACCACCATCAGGATCGTCTGTTTCAGCTTTGACAACGCCAGCACCTTTCATTGCCCCACCTTCGCCAATTTTTATGTCAGACCATCGTCAGAGTCCGATCGTGCTAAGATCAAGATCACCATCTGTTGCGCCTTTAGTTAATCGCCAACCAAGTCCAGTTCCTAGTGTACCTTCAGTATCCTCGGCATCACGAGCGTCATCTGTGTCAGGACGTGTTCGACCACAGGTCCTCACTGCCGGCCGTTCGAGATCGTCGTCGCGAGACCCGTGGCCTAGTCGAGATCAGCCACCCCGCCCTGTACATGCGTTTGAAAGAATACATATGATGGCTCGTAATCATTTGGTTAAAACAACGCTGGAGCAGTTGCGCGACGTTTCTCAAGGTGTAATAACCAGCCTGGGACGAGAAATGGAAACGCTGAAGGAGGAAATGACGCAGTCTATTCAACAGAGATTCGTAGAGCTCCGACAAGAGACGTTACAAGGGGCTCAGTCGTCTTTGGATCGCGTTAGGAACGAAATGGATATTGTTAAAGTGGAGGCTCGCGAGCTTATAGAGGTGAAGGAGAAGTTGCGAGATGAGGTTTCTCAGCTCGTTCATGAGATGCGTAGTCTTCGATGGGATATTGATCTGGCGAAGGAGGATCTTAGACGTATTTCGAGTCAGGTTACCGAGGAAAGAGAGGGTATGGAGGTGCAAATGCGAGATATGATATCGCAGTTGCAAAGAGAGAGAGCGCTGAGGGATAGCGAGAGGAAAGCCGAAGAGGAGGAGAAGGCGAAAGAGAAACAAGCGTCGACGACTCGCGAGCCGGTTTATAATCCTTATTATATTTCTGTCCCACTGGAACCTCAAGCTGAAGAGGATGAAGAGTCGGAGGAGGAAGAAGAACGAACACCCAGACATTCATCGTCGTATAATCCTTCGTACGTCCCGCTTCCAGCGAAGAAAGAGTCGCCAAACGTGAAGATTGAAGAAGAAGAGGAGGAGGAGGAGGAAGAAGAGGAAGAGGAAAAGGTACACACGCGCGATGAATCTCCAAGTCGACTTATGCATGCTCAAGTCCCGCCTGTTGGGTTTTGGGGGCCGCCGCCGCCGCCACAACCGTATGCTCATAGAAGAATGACGTGGGCCGGTCATTTCCATGCTGGTCCTGTCGCGCCTCTTCCTCCCCCAGTTACACCGCTTCCACCACCACCGCCTCCGCCACCGCCACCACCTCGTCCGACTTCTGAGATATATTCCGATGCTCCTGCCAATGTCAATGAAAGGCGTCTCTCTAGACATTTACCCCACCCTAGACATTTACCTCGCCCTCCAACACAGGAAGATGCAAATGGAAATTCCGATCTAGAAGGGAATAATGCAAATGTCAGCAGCAGCGATCACGCGTTCAGATCACCTTTTGTGCCCTCCTACTTGAGCCGTGCTAATACGGTTGGCGGCGGGAGATCGTCACGGTGGGGTAGAGGGGACGACACACTTGGATGGGGAAGTTTTGGTGTTCCTAGTAGATATCGTTCACATCATCATCTACAACGTGCAGTACGTTCGGATGTTGAAGAAGGTGGACGCAACACCGCCGATGGGAATGAAGAAAGTCGTGAACTAGACCGTGCACGACGTGGGTTTGTTCCTGCGGGACCGTTGCCAGTACATCCTGTACCGTTCCAGGGTCCTTTTGGATTACGAAGAATGAGCAGCGTGCCTAGTCGTTTGAATGGCTCGTCAACGAGATTTGGACACCACCACCACCCCCATCATCATCAACACCATCAACATCATCAGCAGCCTTGGGGACGTCCTTTTAGTCATGTTGATTCTATTGCGGAGAATGATATTCTGCCACAGTCTCATGCTGCGCCTTTTGTACCTCGTGCGGCTCCTGCGCCCGTTCCAGCACCAGCAGCACCCGCACCAGTACAAGCACCGGTACCTGGAGCTTCGTCTAATGGAGGTGATCTGTCTTCACAACCCTCGACCGAGAGAATGTCCACAAGTAGCACGCGTATTGAGCGAGTCGAAGTTGAAGAAGCCAGGAAAATTTACAAATCTAAGAAAGCTGCATGGAAGAGGTGAGAATACACTACCTTTCTCCTGGTTATATCTTCTAACCCTGTTTTTCTATCAGACAGCGCGATGAAGCCAGAAAGGCTTTTATGACACAAACGCCAGGGCAACAGCAGCCAGATCCTTCTTCCAATTCTAATTCTAATTCGGGCACGCAACAACAACAACCTCAGCTTGGTCGGGTTAGACCCTTTGATGCCATGACTATCCCTGCTGAACTGCCCTCCAACAACACTAACAATGCTGTCGTTCCGACAATGCCCGGTGCCTTGCCCGAACGCGAACTGCCGGTACCTCGTCAAAATCAAAGTCAAAGTCGAACTACCCTGCCTCCACCGCCTCCTCCACCCCTGGTGGTGTGTCGCATTATCATCGTCAACCTGTAGGCCCGTTGTTGTCGGGTGTTAGACCTGGATATCCTGCTATGCCTGGGTCGTTGCCTGCTCTGCCTTCACCCGAAGCATCGCCTCAGCCGGATGTGAGACAACAACAACAGCAACAACAACAACAGCAAAGGTCTGAGTCAAGGCCGAATAGATGGTCTGTTCGGTTTGCGCCACCTATCGGACCTGGGCGTTCTCGTTCTCCATCTCCAGAACGTCATGTTCGACCTCGGGATGTTCCATCTCCTTTTCCACAACCTGCTGCCGAATCCACGGATGAGGAACCGTATGTGTTTATGTTTTAATTTCTTAAAAGTGAAAACTTTGTTTCTTATCTTAAAATGGTTATCATTTTTTAGTAGACCTCCTTTTCGACCTATAAATGTAAATGCTGAATCAAGCGACGACGAAGGACGGGAAAATTTGTATGTGTTTTTATTGTTTAGCTATGTATTGTTATGTACTTATTTGATGCCCAGACCTGCGTCACTTCCTCCGCTCGTCCAGCCTGCAGAGTCATTTCCGTTTGGCTTCTATGTCCAAACAGAAAGACAACTCAAGAACTATATTTTGAACAAGTTGTTCACTGTACGCGCTTCCATTTTCTTTTCTTTGGTTGTGAACAATAGGAGTAAATCTAACACGAAATACAGATGGGCTTTAGATCTCTGACAGGTGGACCTTTTGAATCTATCGTTGAGAAGGAAGTCCGAGATGAGGCGGCTCGTGTGAACGGGAACCTGCAAAGCGCGGATGTTGTCGCTATTGTAGGACGTCTTGTCGAACGGTTGCTGACGAACCCCAATCTTCTGAATGGAACGAACGCGAACGCGAATAGTTCTTCTAACTCGAGAAGCATGAGTGGTCCTTCTACTTCTCCTCGCGTGGTTGCAGCATTGGCTGTCGCTGGTGCTGCGGATGCCAATAGTAGTTCTACTTCTGGCGTTGGCAATGGAGCTGTGCCTGCTTCTAATGCCGGATCTATCCCGGGACAATGGAATGGACGTGTCCTCTAAATCAATTCTGATATACTCTTTTCTTTTTCTCTCCCTGCTCTTTGTGTATGACTAAACTAACGCGCGAGAAATGAAAATGAAAATGGAAAAAGGGGATGGAAAAAATAATGTTTGTTTGTTTGTTTGTTTGTTGTGTAGTAAGATTTGTATGCTGTTTTAGTTTTAGTTGTCTTGTTTCGACTGTATGTTTTATTTATCGCCGAACAATGAAAAAAAATCTGTGTTTATGAATGAATGAATGGATGGATGAATGAGGGATCAATCGGATCGTGCTGCTCCTGCATTGCAGGCTCTGTCCCCTGACGACGACGATTGCCCCGTTAAATGATGACGTTACCCCGACGATTCCACAAACAATTTCCAGTTCAGAGTCATACCCGAATTCGCATCTACAACGTGTATCACTGAAAAAAAAAAAAAAACCCCCCTCAACCGTACGATAATAATATCCACGTTTTGACCTTAAACTGCGCATATATTGTACTAAAAATGGAATATGACCAGGCTCGGTGAGCATGTGCTTCCTGCCCTTGTCATTAATGAAAAATGAAAAACATCTGAGCTCAGCTGGGCTGTGGGCTGGGACTTGTGTTAAGTGTATTAGGGTTAGGGCACATGCCGTTGGCGGAACGCGCAATTAGTACACACGCGCATTGGCAGCGGAACGACACGAGGTAAGCTCACGGACGGGCGAATGGAATGAAACAACCATCGTCTCTCATTGGCTCTCTCTCTACTTTCGCACGCTTTTCTCTGACTCGTCTCAAAGGCTCGAGGGCGTATTTTGGGCGTCGTCTCTCTCTCTCTCCAAACCATTGCCATTACCAGCACCATTGTCATCCTTCGCTCAGTTTCTGCGCAAATTACTCAATATCATTTAAATATATATACCTCAGCAATCACCTTCCTGCATATCTGTGCTCGTTGCTTTTTTTCTCCCGCATCTCTGTGTGAGTGTTTTGGTTATCATTTTGATTCCCTTGCTGTGCTGACATCCCCCACCGTATCAGTCTTTTCTTTCTAGTTTCTCTCAGAATAATACTACCGTCTAATCTCTTCTCGTTACTCGTATTTCAACAAATTATAATACTCTCATGCCTATTCGTACAGCCAACATCTTTGACGAAAGCATCACCAACGACCGGGCTAACAACAACAACAACAAATTGCCCATGAAAATCACTCGAGCACCAACTCTCAACTCTCTTTCAACAGAGGTCCAAACCCTCCTCCAGACGTCTTCTCTTATATCTTCCGAATTAACAACCCTCCTTCGCGCAACTCAACAGATTCTCTCCGCCCATAACGAGCTTAAAGTCCGAATCAAGAGCGTGTCCGAAGGTCTCCAGGACGTCGTCAGAGTCGAGGAAGGCGTTCCCAATACCGACAAGGACGCGTTCTTCGGGCTGGATTCTGTTCCTGATGTCGTCTTTGGCAAAACCCCGCCTACAACACCACCTACCCTCGTCCTCGGTGAATCTGGGCAAAAAATTTGGAGGCCCAAGGGTCGAGAGGAAGACGACAAAGATCCTCTTAGTACTACCAAGATGAACCTCAAGCGTGAAAGAAGCTCGCAACAGTCGTCTCATTCCAATTCGCCTTCTCATCCAACGTCTCATATAAACTCATCTAACACGAATACAAGTGCTACCAATACAACTTTCAACGGATACCCCAAACAATCATCCCCGAATATACCTGGCGCTTATGTCTTCTCCGAGGCTGCCTCGCCCGTTATAGCTGACAGGGACGTCCTACATCCCTCATACAGCGGACTTGGCAGAGGCGGAGAAGAACCCATCGACATCAACGCAGTTCTAGCTCAACTCGCTGTTCAAGAACGTGAAGACGCCGAAAAAAGCAGCAAAGTGGAAGAAGAAGAGCGCTCCAAGAACTCTTCCAAGCAGAGTTCTAGAGCGTCTTCTAAAAAAACGACTCCCGCGTATCGTGCGAGTCCTCCTAAAGTACCCTCGGAAAAGATATCGGTAGATCAATCACATGGACAGCAGAATCATAATATTTGGAAGCCGTCTGGTGTATCTCCTCCAAGTCCGTTGTGGTCGACGTCAGCTGCTATACCTCGTGCTTACTTTATTCCAGACTCTACTACTGCTACTACTACCACCAACGGAAAGAACAGCGATAGCAATAATTATGCTTTCTTTCTTAACCAAGATGCCGAAGAAATAGAATATGTCGATTCTCCACATGCTTCACCTCCCACCCAAACTGGTAAATGAAGATTGCTTCGTCTTCTTTTTTTTTTTTTACCCTTACTAATCAAAGATTCTGCAGCAAATGCCCCGTCAAGCAGCAAGAGTAGCTACTCTTTCGTTAATAGCCACACCAACGGCCTTAAACCTACTGGTGCTGCTGCAAAACCCCCCGCGCGTCTTCCAAATACCGATCACCTCAAAAACGGAAGATCCAACGGTGGTTATTCATACGCATATACCAACGGTAACATCACAAATAACAACAGTAGCAGTAATGGGATGACTAGTCATGATTATCAAGCGACCATCCGTGGCACCAATAGCAGCAACGGCAATGGCAACACCAACGGATTACCGCTCCGTCCTTCCAATCCATTCGCTCAACCTCAACCAACTTCAAACGGAAACGGCGCTCATATTCACGCCCCTGTTGCCGCACGCGCAACAAAAGTCCCACTAAGATCTGCCACCCCTACGGTTAGCAGGTCGACCAACGGGAATGCGAGTGCGAGTGCAAATGGAACCGTGAATGGCAACGGAAATGTAAACGGAAAGGGTAAAGGACATACCCGCTCCCATACAACAACTCAACAACAGACGAATGCAGAAATTGGATCGACTATCGTTCGTTCTGCGTCTGCGATGTCTAATGTTAGCACTTCTTCTGCAAGCGTTATGTCTCCTCCATGTGCGTTTTCTTTTATTCCTTCTTTTTGCTCGTGGTTTTGATGTGAATGAAAACTTTTTAGATGCGGTGTTCCATCCTCCGCCTGTTCGCAAGTCTGGTTCCGACTCTGATTCGGATTTAGGCTCAGACTCGGAATCTCAACGGTTCATGGAAAAGTTACTTGAAAGAGCAAGCGATACGGAAGGAATTGGGCGGAACAAGGATAAAGATAAGGGAAAGGGGAAGGGCAGGGAGAAGGAGAAGGAAAGAATTGTTGAAGAGAAACAGGGTGGTGCTTCTTTGTCGCAGGTTCCGGAAGGCGACAACAGTGAAATTCGATCTCGACAGCCCTCCGTTACTGCTGCTGTTGAGAGTTCGACGACGTCAAAAGATGCGACCTCGCCGTCGTCGTCACAGGCAGCCGGATCCGGTTCAAAGCCCAATTCCAAGCCTCCGTCTATCAAGTCTAACGCGTCGCCTAAAACGACAGGACAAGCTCTGTCCGATTCCACGACTACCCCCGCCGATGAAACACCCAATTCCCAAGAAACTGCCCCCTCTGCCTCCGTCGATTCCGTTAACACAGACGCTGCGAACAACTCCTCAGAAACTTCCGCCGTTGCAACCGTGACGCAGGAAGATACACCTATGCCAGTGACGTCTTCGAAACTTTATTCTTCTCCTTCTCAACCTTCTCAGTCCGCGGTGTCGACGTTCTCGCATGATATGGTAAAGACGCCGCAAGCTGGACAACGTACACCTGACCCCGGCGAAACACCTCGTATCGGAAGTTCCTCCCCTGGAAATGGGAGTGGGAGTGGGTCGACTACGAGTTTGAGTCTTGGAGCTGCGGGAGAAGCGATGCAGAATATGAACACGAATGTTCTTTCATCGTCGGGATTTGGTAACGCTAAAAATTCTACTTCTATGGCGTCGGCTTCTGCTTCAGCGTCGGCTCGTAATTCGACTGTGAGCATGGCTTCATTGCATCCTTCGTCTCCTTCGTCGAGTTCGACCGGCGGAAGTGGAAGTGGAGGTGGTAGTAGTGCACCTGCTAGTTCGAATGCGTCGCCTGATGGATCGCCGAATGCGTTTGTGGGTGGAGGATTGAACTCGTCGAACAACGTGAACGGTCAAGGTCAAGAACAAAGTCAAGGACATAGCACTAGGACAGCGTTAAACGGCGGCGGTCGCGGTTATAGCAGTCAAGGAAGTCACGGACATGGGCATGGTCATGGACATGGTCAGGGTCCGAATGGTGGTGGTCACCATTCGTCAGCGTCATCGTCAGTTTCAACAACGTCAGAAATGTTTGCCCGCGCAACCATCACCCGTCAAAGTCAGCCTACTAATCATGCTATCTCCTACAGTCATAACAACGGACACGCTGCTATCCATATGAATGGGAATCGTGAGATTATCAATGGTGGAGGACTTTTCGGACTTGATACCGTCGTGCCTGGACGATCAACAGCGTCGACGCCTCCTCCTTCTTCGTCGAGTTTAACGCGCCATGGATCTTTACGTCGTGAAAGAGAGCGTGAAAGGGAGAGAGATCGGGAACAGCGCGAGAGAGAATCGCAGAGGCCTATTCCATCGCCTGTTCGAGCTAGTTCGGCTAGACGATCGACTGTTAAAATGGCATCTGCGAAAACTAACGGACACGGGGCAAGTGCGAATCCGAGTGGTACTACAGGAGATGGACCTACTATCAAAGTCAACAACGGGAATGGAAATGGGAATGGGAATGGGGAGACAGAGCATGTACGCAGTTATGCACGAGGACACGGGCATAATCGCACCATGTCAGATTCGAGCACGATTTCCGCTGCTGGTATAACACCCACTCAAGCCAACTTTTCGTCTTTCCATTTCAACCATTTCCCAGGCTCGTTGTCTTCTTCGTCGTCATCGCAGAGTAATCATGTGGCGACTATATCTGCTCTTCCGACGTTTCAACCCCCAGGGACGATTAGTTTGAATCCTAATAAAACGTCCGGTTCAGGATCAGGATCAGGATCGGGTTCGACGACAGCGACAACGACAAAGCTGGTACGCCTTGTGGTTCGTTTCTGTTTTTATCGAGTCGAGTTGCTAAATTGGGGTTTTTCGATTTCTTTTTTTTTTAAAGGAACGGTGGATTCCTTCGTTGAAAAGTTCTGAAGAGAGTGAAAGAAAGCCAGAGGGCACAAACAGCTCCAATGGCAACAATAGCGGCAATGCTAACGGTAATGCTAATGGAGCTGGCAAGGAAACAAGAAGATCGGTCCATGGCGCATCACCTTCCTCTAATGCTACTACAACTTCCACATCGTCGTCTTCCTCTTCCTCGGCATCTGTATCCGCCCCGGCCCAGCCATCAACGTCAACATCGAATGGGACCGCTGGCAACAACCGCGACGCTAGCAACGGCACTTCTTCTAATGGTGTATCATCGAAACCTACTTTCGAATGGTAAACCTCGGGGAGGCTGTCTCAGTCGTCATCGTCATCATTATCACGACTTCACTTGCTTTGCTTTACTTTGCTTTACTTTTGCTTGTACGATCAATCATTCATTTACCTAGTTTTCATTTCATTTTCTCTTGTCTTGTTTTTGTGTCGCTTGTGAAAATTATAGACTCTGGCTTTGGGGCGTGTCTGTATGTATGTATGCAGAAGGGGATTGTTTGTATTAGTTCTGTCGCTTTTGTTTTGGGAACGGTGTCGGTGACGAGGGGATTGAAGGGTGTTCTTTGTCTTTGTCTTTTTTATTTGTTTTTTTTTCCTTCAAGGTACGCACATTAATGACTGCGTTTTGTTGTTGTTTATTTTTTCAGGAGCTGATTGTTTTTTTTTTTCTAGATTCTCGTTTCCTCTGAACAATTTTATCCCATGACAAGTCTATCTTGAAGCTGTATTTCCTATATCGCGCTACCAACTACGCATCGGTAGCGTCGCTCAATCTCCAAATCGCGATCTAGTTCCTTCTTTCGTCAGGATCCAGCATTAGCGTTATAGTCGAATCCCCCGAGCCAAGTCAAACCCGGCGAATGACTCCCAGTGGGACGATACACGGCGCTCATTGCTCAAAACCCACAATCCTTTCCTGGCATAAACTCTTATCCTCATAAACAAACTTCTCCGTCCTTCCTTTGTGTTTTTACTTTCCTATTTTGCTCCACCCTCATGATCTCCGTTTCTTGTTTTTTTTTCCAATACTGTCCTCGTTTTGTTCACGTTGTTGTTACTTCATTCTCATCACCATCATTCATCGCCTCGTTTCCGTCGGCTTTCCCAGCGACAGATATATGAACACACCCCAATGACATGACATAATTATTTTTTTTTTGTATCACAAGGTCTTTTTTCCTTTCTTTGCTTAAATTCTTTTCTCTTTTAGACTATATCTATATCTGTCTCCTGTCTCCTGTCTCCACAAACCATCTGCTCTGCTTTTTGTTCTTCTTTTACGTGATTTATGTATACCTAAGCTGTCGCAAAAAAAAATTTCATGTTTATTTATGTATGTATAAGAATCGGACTGCGTGTTTAGTCTAGGCACTGTCATCGTTGCGTGTCGTGTCAATGACTTCCAATTTTGTAGTTTTCCTTGCATTTGTGTAACAAATGTTTTATCAAATGGTGGGACCGTTTCAAGTTCGAAAATTAGGAGGTGGCGTGAACTTTAAGCTATTTATTTGCATTCATCCTCCATATGGGAAAGGCTAGTCGTTTTACGTCGCCAACTCTAATTAAGGAGATCTGAGTTTTGTGAATCTTGATATCCATGTCCTTTCCTCCTGAAAATCGGCACATACCGCTGACGTTGCACCACATGGCACAAAATTGCGTAAAGGCGAGATCTATTTTCCAGTGATTGTCTTCTTCAGAGATTTTGATGAAATTATTGGTACTAAATACCGAAAGACGGATATATGACAAGGCTTTATTTCCAGAACTGGGATCGCTTGTGCCTTAGTACTTGAAGATACCAGTTGGTTGCCAGTTGGTTACTGGTTAAGGTCGCAAAGCAAGCTATGTGACGTCACGTGGGTTGTAACGCGTACCAGACTTCCATCGCATCCAAATCGCATCGCAGTATGAATCCAGATCGTTCTCACTTTGATAAAGTTTCCTGCAGCGGTGGAGTGCCAGTTGGCTTCGTAAAACCTTTATCACCGATATCACAGCCCTCAAAAAAGCCGGTCCAAACAGAACGTCAGAATTTAGAAACACCGGCGACCCGGGTATTACCGTACTATCTGGTACTATGCGCCGCTCTCGCAATGGGCACTGCGGACACCGCTGTCCATCGATATTCCCAAGACAGTTAGCAGTGAAAAAAATCAGCCTCTACTAAGCTGGCGTTGCTACTCGGTTTAGTCTTGTCCGTCTCGCGAATCGTCTTTTGGAGCGACGTTTCGACTGAGACACCGAACTCGTTTACTATGTTCTCATCAAAGTCAGGACACACATTCTGATTACGAGCTTCAGCTGAGTAGTAGACTCTCACAGCATGAAAAACCCCTCTAATCTTAGTTGAAATCTGAACTTGTATTTTTGCGGAAGAGTATCAATAAAACGACGTACTTAGATTCAAGAATTTAAAGGTTGTTGAGATTCTCTAGAGAGATGTGGAGGAAAATTTAAATTTTTGCAGAAAACAAGTTGTGCTAAACGAATGATTGGTCGCTTTTGATTTGTACTCAATTGGATTTTCTGCTGTGCCTTTTCGGAAAAGGGGTGGGTTTTGAGTTGCATATGGGCCATCTCGGTAAGTGATGATGATGTTTGCGTTTGATCCCCTGGATTTTTGATATTAATTCTAGCGGGGTTTGATCTTCATCCGCAGGAAGTCCATTATAAAGGTTTTCGTTTACTCCATACGAGTCTAGTCTGGCAAGTGAAATATAGGATTGTGACATTTTAACAGGTCAATTAGGTTAAGGCTATCTTCAATGTACGTAGAATTCTCGTTTAGAGTTATTGTTGAAGTTGATTCATCGTTACGCTGTGTACATATTTCAAGAAAAAATCTCAGTCTTATCAACATTGATTGTTGAGAGACTCAGTTGTTGAAAGCGAAACATAAAGAACGTTCAGGACTTTCAAGTGTTGATACGTGAAAACCATTTCATTCCCGTTTACAGGGATTCTCCTCCTTTCATTGGGTAAATCAACGCTTTATTTCATATGGATGGTTTGGCTCACCTTGATCAGTGCTTTCCCATGCATCTCGGGCCAGACCAACATACATAGCAACCGTTCTCTGAGCTCAACAAACCGTGAAATCGCATGAAGCTGGTTTTGCAAGAGATCACTATAACGATGTGATGCACATACCCAGTCCTGATGCAAATTATCTTGGAAGCATCACTTTTCATGAGTGGGCTTCACTGTTCCTGTTTTTAGGTGAAACCTGAACCGAACTCTCATGCATGATGACACGACTTGATCACAACCCAAGTTTCAATATTTAAGGCTCTCATTCATATGCAAGTAATACACTCATTCCAGTCGATACATCGCTTATCTTCTCTACACATGAATAGCACAAACAATACTGCAGCTGCTCTGCCTGCGGACATTATTCAAGAGATCTACGGGGGGTATGTGTCGGTTCTGTTTTATTCCCTGTCATCTAATTATGTGATTAGATATGTATATATCTTGGTTCTTTTCAGCTCGACTGGTGGGTAATCCGATATCTTAAAGTGAAATACTTACAAACGTATTTTTAGCACTTCTTTTCTATGCTACTCTAACAGCATTAGCCCAAGAAAGAGAGTTTATATGGTCTAGACCTTTTAGTCTGCCTTCAATATTATATGTTTTTGCGAGGCACGGGAGTTTGATAAAACAGGGGCTAGTCATCGCAATAACCTTCATCCCGGTGAGTTTAATATGCAAATAGCCTCGGTATTCACAAGGCTCATTGTCTGTTCGTAGCTCGGAAGGTAAACCATTTTATTACATGACTCATCTTCTAGTAAAATGACAGAAATCTGAAGATCTTGTAATATTCTCGCCGATGTACAAAACTTCGTATTATTTCTGCCAGCTATGGGAGTTCAAGGTTCGTGCTCCATAATCCAGTTTTTCTTGAGTTTATACATATATTCTAATAACTGCCTTAGGCTTATTGACCATTCGAGCATATTCAATATGCGGAGGCAACAAAATCCTCTTTTCAACTTTAGCATTTGGTTTTGTTTCTTACTTCAGTTTGTGTGTTTATGGTAGGCCTGAGAATTCGATAATTACGAAGCTCGATATCTTACCCTTCATTAATAGCTATAGTAATATTTCCCGGATGTACTCCAAGGTGTGTACATCCTAAATCGCGCGGAATTTTCAGGCTCTTATATGCATTAATGAATTTCATTCTTAAAGCTCAAGTATTAGTTCTGTCATTAGTATGACGCATTCTTATTTCTGAGTTCTAGTCTCATTGCCGTGTTTGTTTAGGTGAAATTATCAGTAATATCATTGCCCTTGTCACGGATTTGATCATATTTGGCATTTGTATGTGGAAGGTCTGGGGTACGTGGAGACTGAAACGCAACAATGGAATTCGAAGTAGTGGAAGGAACCTCATTTCTGTGCTTCTCACGCAGAGTAAGTCTTGCATAGGTTTTAAACTTGAAGGATTATTGAATCTTCAGCAACCGTGACCGACAGGTATATTACGTTGTTGGTAAGCACTCAATATGCGTATTGATGATTTCACAACTGATGGGTCTACCAGCTTTGCTATCACTATTACTGCTGCTCTTGTACCCCTTGTATGCGTAAGTATTTAGTCATATGAAGTATCGGAAACAAACTTGAACATTCATTTCCACAGTTCGCAGCTGTATGTGGTTGATTTGTCCTCGTGCATCGTGTCCGCTAACTAAAACCTGATCAGACCTCCAATGTTGTTCTCGTAGATAGTTTCACTCTTATGCAAAACGCGTAAGTCCTATGTCTCAACTGACATCTCCCATATAAGTCAATAACATAGCACAAGTCTGTCAGCAACTATATTGGCTGACTTTACTCTCGACCTTCGTCGTCTTAATTCCGCTAAAATCGAAGCTAGTCAATTATCGTTACCACCGCTCCAACTTTCGAATGTTCTCCAACGCGTGCACCAGTCTATCATTGTGGAGATGGCCACCCCTGATGAGAGAGAAATGGAAGAAGAAACTGGGGACTACGATCATGATGATTCGTCGGGGTCTATAGATGACGTTTGATCTCCTGGGGGCTACAGTACGTGTTCTTCAACCCATGTTGTCCCTTGGGCGAAATATATTCACAAGTTATCTTAACCATGAAATTTTAGTTTTGGGTGATATTTTTCGTCCAGATTTCGATTCTTCGACAATTATGTTCACCGAACTTGTTAATATTCAAAGCTACACCAAGAAAAGTCTGAGTACACGCAAGAGTTTTGGCGTGCGAAACGCCTCTAGTAGTAATATATGATATGCAAAGTTTTCATTTATAATATGAAGCCGATATCCTCCAAGTGATACCGTTGGTTTTGAATGATGTGCCATTGGCTAATGTGAAAGGCATGAAGACTCTCAATGGGAAAGAAGGAGATATAAACAACGTACACATATCCCGTTTCCCAGTTCTTCCATGCCTCTAGTGCAGTAGGCTGATCCGCTAGGATAGCGTGAATATTCTTTCTTGCTTGTTTCAGCTCAGCCACAATTTCTAAACAAATTTCGTATGGTGACTTGTTGTCATTCTGGGCACGAATATGAATGTATGTTCCCTTTTCGCCCGCGGCCTCTTCTTTATGAAACCTGTAATCGTCGTACGTCAATTCAGATCAATTGAGTTACATTTTTGAGCTTACGATAACAGATCGTTGGTGAGGGAAATCCAGTAGTTCATGTCAGGGAAAGCTTGGACGACTTTCACTATGTCGTAATTCCCACTCTTGACGAATGCAAACAAAGCATAGGGGAGAGAAATACCGGTTAAATCGCGTATAAACCACGGGAAACGCTCGATATCATGTTTTAGTGAAATTTTGGGCAATTCTTGTTCAATACAATTTCCAGTGAGGAAATTGGAGGTTGAATTGAGAATAAAATCGACCGCTGCAGGATCATAGAATTCCGACATGCGATTTAGTACTTCGACGAATACGTTGAGAACAGGATCTAATTGGGGTTGACGTTTGAATATTCGTGAGTTAAACTCGCGATAAGGGGTCGGGTCTCTGGAAATGTCGCCGTCTATATAGATAGCGAGCCTAGATTTTTTCATAACCGAACAATAATGTTAACATCCTTTGCCACATACAACTAATAAATTATCTTACCAGTTGAACAATGCGATATGTTTCTTCTCGTCTATATTGCATTTATTATATCCCAGCTGTTTTATATTGACAAGAGTCAGGAAAGCATTGATGACAGTGAATTTTGGCTTACTTCAACGAGAGAAGCCGCTACGTGAATGATGCTTTTTAATTTTTGGCACTGTATTCCGCGCTCATACATTAGATTCTCCATGTAGTCTTCAACAGCTTTGTTCGTAGAGTTGATACCCATGGGAACAAAATTCATATCTGTTAGGAATGTGTTCAATATGGAGACAACTTGTTCTTGAATGCGGTACGTGGGGATGGGAATCAGCTCAAGCAAGTCTAAAATGTTGATGATGTGCGGCATACCTGGTTGGTAGTCATCTTGAAAGAGGCCAACAGAGGAGGAGGAATGAAAATCAACGGGCTTCGAAGTTCTCTCTGCCATTTGTGATTATGGAGGAGGGGGGATTTATTCCAGACTTGAGTTTTAAGGAACTTACTGGTTTGTTGTGTTTTCAAAATACACGATGGACAGGTGGTTTAAATACGTCTTTCGGTGCCATGACTAAGTGTCGTGCGGCGCAACTATAGAGAACATATCGCTTTTTTTGCTTCATATCGAGACTGCTTACCAGTACCAAATTTTCTCAAGTCTTGTCTTTTCGATAGTAATCAGAGTTTACGTTTGATTGAAATTGTCAAAACACACTTCTGAGCGGACATTGTACTTCTCTGTGAATCGCTCCAATTTACTAGATAATAGGATATTATTAGTTATCGTTCACAGCTTGAGAGACTCACGAGAACGACTTACGAAGAGAATAAGCATAATTGGCACCACGGGCGTAGTATTACTTCGAGCTGTGTAGCACAGCCAGACTAGTTGGAGACAAGGTATATGCACATTTACCGCAGTGCTCCGGGTGGGAATTACAAAAGGATAAATTGCCTAGACTTAGGTTTGGCTCGATCCCTCACTTTTCTTCACATTTTCTGCCGGACTGTTCCTACATTTTGATCGCGATTTTATTCCGTAAAAGCTCTTGACTCTCCATTCCTCAGATCATGTCAGCTTCAAGATCGAATGAAGGGCACCCCTGACATAATCAGAGGCGCCCCCAGTGAACCGCTAAACCACCACCACCACCCCCTTGTTTTCTTTTTTTTTTTTTTGTGGAGCTCTTGTCTTTGAAGTTTTTGGACATGGTCCATCATTCGTAGATAGCTATGTAAATATCGCTAGGATATTTGTAGTGAGGTTAATATACCGATAATGTTAAACCGAGACGGGTTTTGGATGCCACTGGGAGAAAATGCATTACGCACCCCTCGTTTTGAGGGAGTGTGGGACTCCTCATGGTGGGATTTTTCTTGAGATACCCACTAAAAACTCCCTGATTTCTTCTATTGTAGTGTTATGTATGTTATCTCGATTTAAGACTGGCCCCCATATTACCCCCTTGTTTTCTTTACATTTCATATAACCGGCGTTCCGCTTTTCGCTCAGACACCGACCTACAATTTGTATATAAACCCGTCGTCTGTCGGAAAAATCGAAATAAGTTAAAGATCTCACTTTAGAAAACCGAAGTTTAGAATGTTTATAATCAATTCAAAAAAAAAATTTATCTTAGGGCCGTAATTATCAACCAGACCGGCATTTTTTTTAAAATTTTGACCATATTCTTCTCTTGAGATTCCTTCATTTTTTTTACAAAATAACAAGTCCAAAATTAGTCTTCAAAAAAACATATTTGACCACACAATGCGTTTCCAGTCCTCTATTGTCCAGTGTTGGTGAGCAACAGCAAAGTCGAGCCTCTTATGCCTTTGAGACAGGAATGCTCGTTTAATCTTAACGACCGATTTTAAACCCTGAATTTTTAGGCATCGTCTGACTGTCGGTACGTCTACTACTAGATCACACCGCTCCTGGAGAATTTGCTGAAGCTGAACAGCAGTGTCCGCCTTTCCAGAGGTGATATCATATGCAGAGCCTCGAATCATTCGGGGAAAGCAACTTCTGACGACCACCACGAAGTTTTTTTCGGTCCGGTCTATGGAGTTCCCCAATTTTATGAACACTACCAACGTTAACGCCAATTCTCAGAGCGATCTCCCTGACTGAATGGTTAGAAAGATGGTGTTTTGAGTGGTTGAGGGATTGTATTGCAGCCTTTCCCTGGGTCTCACAATAAGCATTTAAAACTACTTTATTCGACCCAACTACCTTACGTTCTTATTCTACACTGTCTTTCTCATCACACAAATCACCATTTGGTTCCCCTCTTCCCTGTTCGCTCTCGAGGCGCGTGTATCAGTTTCTTTTTAAAAAAAGGATGTGAGTGAGATTTCAAGATATCATTGTTGCATTATTTACCGTATACAGGGAACGGAAGATTTTTTGTGTGAATTCACAAAAAAAATCGGGTGTACTGTGGCAGCGGAGACTCGGGATGCTCCCAGGCTCGTTCGATGTAACGTCGACATCCTGTTGCATGTCAAGGGCTGGCTCCGGCTCTACTGAGCATGTGACCTGGCTCTACCTACTAACGCGCATAATTTCCTTTCATGTGCCACTTAGTATTGATTCAAATTTTAGTTCATGTGCTCACTATACGTACGATGTATGTATATAAATTAGAAGATATAGTTCGTCGCCGGATGAGTCATGAGACTGACGTGGACTGTTGTGGGTCGGTTGACGCGCGAGACTGCAAATTCCAACAGACGCCCTAGTGAAAAAAGTTCCCGGATTCGACCAGTCAGCGGGCCAGCGGTACCAGTAATTGTTCACTTTCCTGTTGCCGTTGTACCAATTGCACTGAAGCAGGGACGAGCCAAGCGTCGTATATGGAACGAAATACGAAAGAGCTCGACATTCAGGGTTTCTGTGCCGGTTTCAATAACTGTTACCGAAATATGTTTGACCCCAGGTATGAAATCACGAATTGGCCTATCGAAAAAAAAAAAAAACTGTGCTGATGCTGTCGAGATTCTCGAGTTGCCGTACGTGAAAGACATAACGTTTACCTCTGTGTGTTATTGATATGTTGAGTCTCAATTTTATAATTCCAAAAAGATTCCAAGATAAGCTGATCGACTTAGTCAGAGTGTACGAAGATGAAGGCAATCTTTTCTCAAACGCGTGTTTTTCTTGCTAAAAACATTTCGGATCCAGGGAGCAATTATAACTTCAATGAGCTCCGTTTGAATTGTCGTACTTCAAAGCCGAGAGAATTCAAGCGGCCTCTAACACAATGGTTATAAACAGGAACTAAAGGTGAGAGTCTTTGGATAAAGGTTAGGATTGGAAGAATGAACGCATCTCTTTTTTATTTTGGTTTCAGTCTCAAGGGAAAGGCATTCTATTGCACGATTCATTTTTGGTATCGTTGTCAACATCATGTATCAAAAAATGTTGAACTCACAACCAGACTGCAGTTGATGTTCTTGAATCTTTGGGTCAAATTACCCCTGATGGCAGAGCCAATCTCAAAACGTGTTCAGCCAATCACGCTTCCACAACACTTGCACCATGATTAATTTTACTACTCTTGCAATGAAGTAAACGAAATATGTTTGTTCAAGACCATGATTTTTCTCTGTGTACCTTCGAGATTTTTACACTTCAATAAGTCCCTCCCTCGGGGTTTGATGGTCATACAAAATCAGTTATTTGTGTAGTACGTGCTCTGATGAGGGACTTGTCAATATTGTATCAGATCGATTACTGACACGCATCGACAGATGTCACGAAAATAAATACGTTGCATTTCCAAATCGGGGACCACGTGCACCGAGATTTGAAATTTAACCCCTTTCACAAGCCAATCATCAGTGAATAGTCTTTCAACGCCACATGCGCACTGAACTGCGAACAGAATATCAAGCCCTTCAGAGTTTCTGGACTGTAAAGATAGTGAGAGCTGAAAGTCAATTATTTTTTCGTTCACGGACCACGGCTCATGACAGTGTTAATCAACAGCATGTTTTTTCGAGCCACTTTGCTTTTTCCCAAGAATTCTCAGACATGTCAAATTTCATGCTGTTTTCAGCATTATGTTGCAACTTCAACGTTCTCACAGCTGATCAAGAAGATCGGAGTAAAATGATAACGGGAGCTCTTAACATTCGTTCCTTCTACAATATCATTGATACAAATCGTCTTCTTTGATTTTTTGCAGTTCAAGGCTGGCAGGTGTAAGGGGTGGTAAATGTCTGCGGTAAAGCAATGCAGCGCTGGGAGGTTATTTTGGTTTGAAAGTATTTAATGCAGTCATCTCATACGAAAATCTTCAAAACACTTACATTCAATCTTTCTTTCATCCTATAAATGAACTCTAGCAACGCGAACGACACTGCAGTCATTGTCTCTGAGCTCGTTCAAGCAACATATGAAAGGTATGCGCTATTTTCATTCTCCCGTGAATGTTCCTTTAATACCGGAATATCAGTTATGTTAGTAATCTACTTGCGGTCAGCTCCTTGGGCAAGTCCTTCAATACAGCCTCAAAGTGCAGTCTAGTTAATCCTGAAAATGAATTTCCAGCGCTTTGTTTTTATGCGGCCCTCCTTGTGGTCGCGCAAGAAACCGAATATATATGGTCCAAACGTTTTAGTCTCCCAGCTTTGCTTTATATCTTAACAAGATACGGATATCTGATTCTCCAAGCACTTAATCTATGGCTGGGCCTTTTGCCAACGGTGAGCCATTTACAAAGGCCCATTTGTCGTTTCTTACTCCCTACAGCTCGGGAGGTACGAATCACCAAAATTGATAGCTAACAATTATTGAAAAAAAGTTGAAGTTTGTGCAACATTCTCACTGATACAGGAAATGCCTTATCCCTTTTCGTATTTATCGGTGTTCAAGGTAAGACAAGTGCATCATATATCGCGAACGAACTTGCCAAATTATTTTAAGGGCTTCTGATCGCTCGGGCCTATTCGTTGTGCGAAGGAAATAAGATCGTCATCTGTGCCATAGGGGTTTTGTTCTTCTGTGTATTGGCTTTGACTATATATAGTAAGCGTTTGCAGCTACAACGGGAGAAAACTTTCCTACGCCTGATTTAGGTAGAGTAGCATTTAGCGGATGCATTACGAGGTAAACTAAATTTCTCCGAGTTTAATTCGCACTCATTCAGCTGTATGTCTCTAGCTTCACCTGTACGTCGATTAAACATTGGGTCAAGCGTATTTAATTCATTGGTCATTGTGGTGATGCATTAGCTCAGAATGCCTTGATTGACTTGCTGACGAATATTTTGAACGTTTTGATCGATTTTATCGTCTTTATTGTATGCATGTGGAAGATTTGGAGCACGTGGAGGCTAAAGCGAGAGGTTGGCATTCAAGGTACTAATGATCTTGTTTCCATATTGCTAAAACAAAGTAAGTAAATATTTGAAAAATCCGCTGAAAAATACCTCTTATGAGCATTTTTTAGTTGTTTCACGGTTCTTGTGCGCCCTCAATCCGAAAGCCTTCTGTTCTCGATCGTTGATTTTCTTCCAGCTTTGTGATCTTTATCACCATCACTTTTACAATCCTTTCTATAGTAGGTCCATGGACAAGTATTCGGATTTTTTTGGTGTCTAATATGGAGTTTTCACTGGTTTCAGATTCCGAGTTTGACAAATGTGGGTACATCTATGAATTTAGCGGACAAGGCTCACGATCAATACGTCAGGACCTAGCGATAAACGCTCTGGCTGTCGTCCAACAAACGTAAGAAGTTATTTTGTTAAATTTTCGTCCCGTGACAGAAGTCAAACTTTCTCGTTTTCAAAAAGTGCATCCAGCCTTCTTATAGCCAGCTTTACGTTGGACCTCCGTCGACAAAATTCAGTGGCGATAGAAGCTATGAATGTGACATTACCGACAATTCAGTTTCAGAACGTGTTGCAATATGTACAACAGTCCGTTCTCGTGGAAATGGGTGTCAGCCGGGAAATTGAAGATATGGGAGAAGAACAGAGTGCCAGCGATCTTGACGACAGCTTACCCTCTGCGGATGACACCAACTCTACTCCCAATCAAGATCACGTTATTTTGATATGAAAAAGCAGTGTCATCCTAGGGTGCGCGTGTATGTGATGTATGATATGTATTTCAGCGGAAAAACTTCAATGTTCTATGTCGTTGCTGTGGAAATAAATTATGTAGCTTTGCGGTGCCTCGTCGCTTAGTACGATCTTGGAAAAAGAAATATCACTGTTCTGTAATTTATATAACCATTCAAGTTTATGCATATATATCCTTTCAGTGACTGTCAGATGTACACCGGACGGCCCTCCAACGGGATGTTGCATCACTCGATTCAATACGCCCGCCGTCCGCCTGATTCAATGTAATGAGAGGGTCTTAACACGCTATCATTCCTGAACTTAATATCTCGTTTGATATAAAAGCTCTGTCACTCATCAGGATTGACATAGGTGAGGTCGTTGCATATTGGCCGACGCTGAAAAATGTGAGAAAATGATGCTTTTATGGTATACTATCTTAGAGTCATTGAGTACTACATGTATTAAATAGGTAAAATAAACATAATAAATCGGATTCAGCACCTCTTGCAAAGCTACTACAAGTGATCATGAAAACTCCCAAAACTAACACTGAATTCATCATTGTTTTCGTTGGCTCTGGTCATCACAAAATATAGCGTGAACCTCCTCCTTTTTATATATGATATGTATAAGTAGTCACCGTATCAAATCATATTACAAAAGCACCACATTTTTTAAATTTCATCAAACTACCCAACACACATTCTCTCGTCTTGTTCTTTCCAGTCATTTCTCGCGCTCATAGCGAATCAGCATCTTTGTCCGCGAATTCTTCCTCCAAAAACATAGGTGTCCTTAGTTCCGCGATAATAGATTCATGCACACGTTGGGATATACTTTGAAATTGGATCGTTGGCAATGTTGCAATGGCACTGGTCCCAATTGCTGCACTGTTGCATTGACGGAGGTCCAGAAAAAAATCTGAGACTATAATGGCAGCCAGACTTGAAAATGTGTGAAAGCCGAAATTAGCAGCGGGATATAAATTTTCCTCACCTGAGTAACCAAAGTTCTATAGAATGTGTCACCATTGGTTCAAATATCTGATGGTAAATTTGAAAGAATGAATAATGAAGGGTGTAACTAGTACTTAGGACTTACTTGATTAGAAACCAGACCGGCAACTGCTAAAAGTAGAACTGCGCTGGGTCGACCATATGGATAAATAATAACGAACAGTAACTGAGAATTGAATACTCACATACACCTCATTACACCTAAATATTTTTCTTGTTATGTGCCGTTTTTTTCAATTCGTCTTGTCAAAACTCACTTTGTCTCAGAAGTACAGAAGTAATATCGTTCGAATTTAGTAAACCTGCTTCGCGTTTCAATTTCCACGTAGCCCAAATATCGCCTGTAGAGATCCAGAATGCAATACCATCGGTGAAGATAAAGGAGACATCAGTGATCACGGATAGGGCTCTCGAACCTAATTACTACTTCAACAAGACTGACACTTGAGCCTTTTGTTTGTCTGACGTACCCAACGAGCTAGCAGGAGAGGAGGTTGGTGATATTGTTTAAGAATGAAGTTTTTGCTGTGCTTGATATGTATTCGCTTACCCGGCCACTGTGGAATAATCTGGATATTTAGTAAGAAATTCCACTGCGACATGGCTAACTTAGAAGTCGGAATTACCAATAATCGAAGTGATCATGGGTACACTACATCCAACAATTAGACATCCTATCAACAATCTACTCCTCGTGCCAACAGCATATACTCGAGCAATTAACAGCCCTACATCAAGTTGTACTTATCGCATTTATTTGGCAAGTGATAGGAATACGAACCTTGCAGACCAATCATGAAAAACAAAAAGAAAACAAGCGCGATCATATAAGGAATGAGGCAAAATCTTCAATAAAAATAAAATAACGGTTGATTGAATTACTAGAAACCCCAAACCTTACCGCGTCATCTGCAAATGTGAGTATTAAGATTGAATAGTTACCGGTTACCAGAGAGATTTGACTTACTATTCTTAACACAACTATAAGAAGAACTCCTTCAAGAAACAAAATACCATACTTTGTGGAGATGTAGAGAAAAGAAGGAACACTAATTGGCTTAGACCATATACACTCCATTTCCTGGGGAAACTTCAACATGATAGAGCATAGGAGAAACGCTTATCGCGAGTTGTTTAACACGAGGATTATTTTTCATAAGACATGGTAATTGTCTTACTAAAAGAACTGATAGCAAGGTAAGCAGCAAGATATCTAATTTGGGTGTAAGTTGATACGGGCAAATTTGTTCTGAAGCTACATACGTGGAATATACGTTTTGAATATCGTATATGTCAAAAGACTCGCATAAAAACGTTTTCGACAGTCCCATATTTCGAAAGGAATTATGAGGAGGTTTCAAGAAAGTTTGGAGTTATTTGGTATTGCTTCGGAACGTCAGGTCCTCTCATTAAATACACAATTTGACGGACTCACTATTGGACTCCGCAGTAGATGGTTACAAAGTACAATAATAATACGAATGTAAACATGATTACTTTTACTTTGCTTTAACGACAATATTTTCTGATCGATCAGTTGGCTTATCACCATTTTGAAGCCATAGCCAACAATGATTCCGAAAATCAATGATCAACTAGAACAACTTGTTATGAGCAAAATTATAATGATAGGCATCATTCAAATATCTATTAAACCTCTGAATGCCTGGTAGTCTGAAACAATGTGGGTCGTTCCTGAGAAAGAGATTTGCCGAATCCAGCAGTATCATCGGGAAGTTCACTGTGAATGAGAAGGTAGAAAAACCGGGGGAAAAAGTTCATGGTACACGGTAAACCTTGAGCCTCGGCGTCATAATAATGAGTGCATTGGCTGCGGAGTCTATACGTAAAAAGACCGTCGAGACTCAAATATCAAGGGCTAGAGTGCTAAGCTTTGATGTTTGGTATACAGAACCAAAATGTTTACATCGGAACCCAGAATAGCCGATAGAAACAATTCAATGCGTTGGACACTTGACAATTAAGACTGACGGCATACGAAAGGGAAACCCATCAACATACAATGAATATGACACATGTTCATGATTTAGAGTTTTACATGACAGATCATAGAAACACAATTAGGTTACATACTCTCAGAATATATGATCCGTAGAGTCCCGTGATACTAGAATTCCTTGATTGACAGCTATTCAACATGATAAACAAATCGCGACTTGACTTTCTATAAAAATTTTACTCATAATAATTTTTGCCAACACAACCTGCGGCTCGCCCCATCCCTATGTCGCAAAAATCGAAGATGGTTTATATTGATTTAACTTCACATTTTATCGGTTTATAAAGATTTATAAACCGATAAAATGTCATAAACACAACAAGCCTGAGGTCAAATGAATAACCAAAAAATGAAGCCGTACCAACTAACCCATTCGAGACATTACAATTCAATTCCCTTTGCTGAACCTCGTTCACGTAAGCGAGCATACCCGGCGTGCCAAATTTATGATAATTCATTGTAAAAGTGACAAGGGCCGAAGCAGTAGCATTGGAGGCATTGCCTTGGTTTTCGCCTTGTATAACCGGGAAGTACCTGCTGGAATATGGAAATAAGGTGGGTTCGGCTGAAATGAACCCTGCGCCGTTTGTAGGTGGTGGTTGCTTAAAGATCCAGGCGACATCATTGTCTCGTGCCTCCTCAGCTGGCCTGCTTGAGGAGGACTTTCAGCTGAGGCGAAGTTTGTACGCTTCTTGGTAGGGGAGGACTATACGCTCCAGGTGCTTGTGACGAAGAGGCGACGTTAGCCCAAGGAGCTACTCTGTGAGACATTTGGGTAAGGTTTGTCGACGGGAAAGAAGGACTGCGGTAATGGCGAGGCTGCCCCCGACGGAAGACTGCGTCGAGAAGAAACCTGCGCCGGTCCTGGTCGAGACTGACGCTGCGCCGTCTGAGGTACGCGAGGGAGAATCGGCAGTTGATAAAAGATTGGACTGAGGTGACATCTGCACAGGTCTTGTGGGTTGAGCAGTCGGCGGATTGTGTACTGTCTGGTACGGTAGCGAGGTGGCATTGAATGGGGATTGAGATGAGAAGAATGATGTGCTGGTGAAGCGGCGTCGAGTGTCGGAGGACGCGTAGAAAGAATGGCTCTCGGATTCGGGACAGTCCGAGGCGGGTTGTCGATCATGGCGGAGGTCTCAGAAGCGAAGAATGGTTTGCATACCCTCGCAATCAACGGAGAAGGTGTATAGGAAGGCAGAGGAAGGCCTGGATTGGAAAATTGGAAAGCAAGCGGTAAAAATAAGCTCTGAATCACCAACAATTTCCGCGAAGATTTCTTCTTTATCTTGGCTTAGATGAAGGTGCTATGGTGGTTGAGGAAGTATCTTGAGTAGGAACAGACTTTTCCTTCCATGGTGGCAGCACATCAGGAGGAAGAATGATGCGATCCGAGACGGGCTACGCATGGAGAGACCCGAAACGCGCGATATTTACCGTCGCCTCGAGTCACGTTACACGACACGTATGACACGTTTGAAGTTTCTAGGCGCAGCCTCCTCCGTAGCATATCACTGAATTTGTGAAATCACTATACTTGGTTTCTCAGTGCAATCACGACGTAGCACATACTTGAATGACGCTGTCTTACTTTCGATAATCTTATCGGTTTTATCTCCAGCTTTTTTTCTTGAAATTTTTTTTCGTAATTGGTGCACCAGGGGTTAGCCGCCTAATTACCAAAGCTTGTCTTTGGTTCTTTACACCCCGTCGTGGATCTCATGTAGTGGATTAGGCGCCCAAAAGGTGAGATCACATGAGTTCAAATACCATTAAGTATAGTAAAAACAAAATATTAAAACTTCAGTTTCTAAGTAACATGAGTTTAAACCATTAAGAATTTGTAGAAGAAATTTTGACAGGACTTGTTCAGAAAATTATAGAGTTATAATGCTCAAAAGTGAGCCTTTCAGGAACAGCCGAGCAGATTATATAAGGATATCATGTGACTTGTTTGCGTCATTGATTAGTAGATTTTATGTAAGGGGCTTGGAGCAAACTCGACCTCAAAGAGCCTTTTCGTCTCTACCGTCTTCCATGTTTATTTTTGCACTCTTTCAATGTGGGACATATTGGAGAGGAATATAATAATGATCTATTTATTTTGAGAAGATTTCACATCTCAGTGGTGGAAATAGAGGAAATTAGTAGGATTTAAATGCACAATGTTTGTTTTTTTCATGCAAATCATTTTTTTCCCATTTTATCCGCTTATTTATATCATGACCTTTTTTATTGTTTAAAATCTATTAATATTATGTTATTTATCTTAGTTATTAATTTTTTGAATGCTTCATCCATCTATCTTCAGTTTATTGAAGTGATCTGAAACAGAAAAAAGTTGTGCCACCCGTCAAGTCATCTGAAAACTGATTTTTTCCAATTCCTCCCATTATATAAACATATCTTTTCTCTATTCTGACAGCCAAAGGTTTTTTTTAGCAATGACATCAAACCTTTTCAAGCCTAGAAATCATGTAATTTCTTTGTCTAGAAAACTTCGGTATCTCAAATAATTTGGTATGAGTTTAATCATTATGTCTTATTGTGAGGGAGCGTAGCTCCCTATGTGTGTTCATTTAGCGCTCGTCGGAGTATATTTTTCATCCTTTGTACACGTCCTTCGTTTGTCGGACACTCCCATTCCTTTCTCTCTCTCTCTCTTCCTTTCTTTTCTTCCTTTATTCGTCATTTCTTTGCTGTTTCTTTTATTTCATGTTTCGCTTATCTCCTAGCTTACATGTATTTAATCCCCCTCCGCTTTTCATTATAGATCATCGTTTTATCCTCCGGACTTCAGGCATAGGCCTTTTCTTGAGATTTCTCGGTCACCCCCTTTTGCGCGATTTTATTGATTCACCGACGACTTTTGCTGTTAGCGCAGCACGCCGTCTTATATTATGAAAACTCATTTGATTACTTCAATCCTCTCAATAATGTCCAAGTCTTCAGGAATTCTTTTGAAGGCAGTGTGTTAATTATTCACTCATCCAATGATTCAACTTGAACATGAAATTGTGTGATCCATGCAGATGTAGGAATAATGTTATACCTCTGAAGAATTCCAATATATATGTAGTTTATATTAACTTTATATTTGTGGTATACAGAATAATTCAGTTCTCGAAAATGCTACCCCCCTTTTCACCGGCTTGCGCCGAACCTAGTAATAATCTTGGTGCGTGGAACGCGGCACATTGTGCCGCGTTCCGGCAGCTGCAGTAACCCTAACAAAAAAAAGTGCATATGCATTGTCATTCAAACTGAAAAACTTACAGCAATATTTTTGTTTAACTCATTTGTCTATATACCTTCAAATATGTAACCCATGGGAAACATTAAATCTTTTAAAATGAATTTATTCACTTGTTTTTTCACAAGTGTGGGCTTTCGCGGAAGAAAACCTAAGCTTTGGTCCACGCCGCCCTGCCGGCCTTCTCCTATCTCATGATTGAAAATCACATGCGCCTCAACGCGGACACCGGTCTTCTTCCCGTATAGGCATGATGATGGCGAATTGAAGCCAATCTAGTCTTTTTAAACTCCTTGCTGAATTCATGAGAATTTCCTTCTCTTTCTTGCTCTGTTAGTGGTTGATCCACCCACCTCGTAAATTACCTTCTTCCATGGTCAGCTCATCTCTCTTTGATTGACCCATTGACAAACAACTTGTTAATCGACAGGGCGCAGACGAGACATCATCAACTTCATCTTCTTCGTCGTCGACATCATCGTCAACAGCCAATAGTACTGTGAGTTCTATCAAGGCTTTTCTGGCAGGGGGCGTTGGTGGCCTCGCTTCCGTCCTCGTTGGTGCGTTGGCGTCTTCCTTGCTGCTTATCATACAAAAGATGTTCATATGACCAAGTCATCCATTCGACTTGACCAAGACAGGACTACAAACCGCTGAACAAGGTGTGTATACTGGTGCACTCGACGTGGTGAAAAAGACATTGGCACGGGATGGATTCACTGGGTGCGTTTGTAAAACAAATGTTTTCATTTTTAATCTAGGCTCATACTACTTGTTTAGACTTTATCGCAGCCCATTTTCGCCGTCTCGTTCCGGGCTTACGATCTCTCCAAAACTCTTGTATACGCAGTTATGTACACCTAATTGGAGAACTGGCTACAGCTGGATTCCTGTCAGCAGTGCCAGGTGCGCTTGTCGCGGCACCCATCGAACGTGCCAAGGTATTGTTGCAAGTACAGGGCCAGCACGGAGAGAAGAAGTATAAAGGCGTTGTCGACGTTTTGAAAGTGTTATATAAAGAAGAAGTATCTTTAGAGGGTTCGGTGCTACTTTGGCACGAGACTGTCCCGGAAGCGCCGCGTAAAGCTTATTACCGACAATCTAAGAAGCTGTTTGATTCCTCCTGCTTAATTCAAGTTTAAATATTTCGCAGGGTATGAAGTTGCGAAGAGGGCACTTATTCCAGCAGGATCGGACCCTTCCCAACTCAACTTAGGTGCGATTATCGTCGCAGGTGGAACTGCCGGTATATCCATGTGGAGTATTGCTATATCCCCAGATGTAAGTTGTACAACAAGATCGTTCTTTTTTTATGGTTTTCATGTAATGACGTTGCATTTATGATGCTTAAATATATAGGTATTAAAATCGCGGATACAGTCTGCCCCTGCTGGAACATTCTGGCTTCCTCGACTGTGCACGGAAAACCATAGCAATAGTAGAAACAACTTGGGTAGCTTTAAACTCGGATTCTGAACGCGTGCCAGTCTGCCAAATGTAAGCAGCCTCTTAGCATTCTGAAATTAATGATCAAGTATTGACGAACACTTCAAGCGTGCGCCAGGTGCAAGTAACCAGTGAGAACTCTTGAATTTATGCTATAACAAAAATCAGGGCCAGGGTGCTATAAACATATAAAGCATCGAGACACCCACTGTTTCTAGGCTTTAATTGCATTCGAAATGGATGGTCTAAGTGGTCAAAGTTCAATTTCAACTGCAAAAAAACATGTAAAGGTGCGCCTGTTACCCGCCACACTACAAGATGCACATGCTATCACCAGTATATTCCTTCGCTCGTTCGCACAAGGCCCTCTCTTTCCCACTTTAGCACCTAGATGCGCCAATATCTCATATAACGAGCTCGACCGGTTGGGTGTGCCTTTGGAAATACACAACTTTAAACGACATCTCGTCAGCTCGGACACTTCTATCAAAGCAACCGTTTTGACGACCAACGAACGAAACGAGACGGTGGAAAAGGTGGTTGGATGTGCTTGGTATACTTCACCGGATCGTTCGCGGAAACGGACATTATGGGAATGATTTTTATCCGTGGTTGTGTTTCCTGTATACTACGGCTTTGTTAAACACGTTCGTACACCGAAGAGTGTACAGGAGCATATTGATTTGATGGTGGGACAGTATGAAAATGTTTTTGGAAAGGGTGGAGAATGGGAAAGTCGGAAGCATTGGTATTTCCGTTTTCTGTATCGATCCCGAGTGGCAGGGTTATGGAGTTGGAAGTGCATTGCTTGAGTGGGGATTCGAGAGAGCGAGACAAGATGGTTCGCTTATATACCTTGAAGCCAGGTAAGCTTCTTCCTTCGTGTCAATGAAGAAGATGATGATAAATTGTTTGTATTTTCAACAAGTCCGGTCGGATTGCCTATATACGAAGCTAAAGGATATAAAGTTATCTTAACCATGAAATTTTAGTTTTGGGCGCTATTTTTCGTCCAGATTTCGATTTTTTCAACAATTATGTTCGCCGAACTTGTTAATATTCAAAGCTCCACCAAAGGTCTGAGTACATACAAGAGTTTTGGCGTGCGAAACGCCTCTAGTAATACATGATCATGCATGATATACAAAGTTTTCGTTTATAATGTAAAGCCGATATCTTCCAAATGATACCGTTGGTTGTGAATGATGTGCCATTCGCTATTGTGGAAGGCATATGTGAACTTGGCTGTCAACGGAAAAAGATGAAGAGAAACAACTTACACACATCCTGTTTCCCAGATCTTCCATGCATCTAATGCGGCAGGATAATCCATTAGGATAGCGTAAATGTTCTTTCTTGCTTGTTTCAGCTCAGCCACAATTTCTAAACAGGTTTCGTATAGTGACTTGTTGTCATTCTGGGCACGAAGCTGAATGTATGTTGGCTTTTCGCCCTGGATCTCTTCTTTATGAAACCTGTAATTGTCGTGCGTCAATTCAGATCATTTGTGTTACACTTTTGAGCTTACGATAACAAATCGTTGGTGAGAGCAATCCAGTAGGTCATGTCAGGGAAGGCTTGGATGACTTTCATTATGTCGTAATTTCCACTCTTGACGAATACAAACAAAGCATAGGGGAGGGAAATACCGGCTGTATCGCGTATAAACCACGGGAAACGCTCGACGCTATTTTTTAATGGAATTTTGGGAAATTCTTGTTCAATACAATTTCCAGTGAGGAAACTGAAGGTTGAATTGAGAATAAAATCGACCGCTATAGGATCGTAGAATTCCGACATGCGATTTAATACTTCGGCGAATACATCGAGAACAGGATCTAACTGCGGTTGACGTTTGAATATTCGCGAGTTAAACTCACGAAATGGGGTGGGGTCTTTGGAAATGTTGTCTTCTATATAGAAAGCGAACCTAGATTTTGACATAACCGAACAATGTTAACACCCTTTGCCGCATACAACTAATAAATTTTCTTACCAGTTGAACAATGCGATATGTTTCTTCTCGTCTACATTGCATTTATTATATCCCAGCTGTTTTATATTGACAAGAGTCAGGAAAGCATTGACGACAGTGAATTTTGGCTTACTTCAATGAGAGAAGCCGCTATGTGAATGCTGCTTTTTAATGTTTTGCATTGTATTCCACGCTCATGCATTAGATTCTCCATGTAGTCTTCGACAGCTTTGTTCGTAGGGTTAATACCCATGGGAACAAAGTTCATATCTGTTAGGAATGTATTCAAGATGGAGACAACTTGTTCTTGAATGCGGCCCGTGCGGATGAGAATCAGCTCAAGCAAGTCTAAAAATGTTGATGATGTGCGGCATACCTGGTTGGTAGTCATCTGGAAATACGCCAATAGAGGAGGAGGAATGAAAATCAACGGACTTCCAAGTTTTCTCTTCTGCCATTTGTGACTACGTGTACAGGGAAAGGGGGAACGTTTTCTAGAAATTCTAAAGAACTTGTGTTTTTAAATAGACGATCGACGGGTGGTTGAAATACAGTCAAATCGGTCCGGGTTTGTTGATCATGTGCTGCAAGAGAAGCGATGTGGCAGGAATTCGAAGTGCCTTTGACTATATATGACTAAACCAATTGTCGCAAAAATCTGTGATGTTTATAAATGAGTAAGGCGCTTACTTGGCTCAATTTATTGGTTTATATTGCAATATAAACGTCTTCAATGACTTGAATACATCTATAAACCATCACAAATTTTTGCGACAAACGCACTAACTTCGACTTTATAATTCTTCTATTTGAATTTCCCTGATTTAGTAGATATCGGATATCATTTTTCATTCACAACTTGGGAGACTCGGATGAGATGAATCTCCGAGTTACGTTTCTTTTGTCTACATGGGAGAAACTGTTTGTCATTAATAGTGGACGGTATCCGAGAAGAAAGCTTGGCAAATACTCGAGATTCTATGCCTTAGTGTTGGTTGATTTGTGTAATCATTGTAGTGAGATTTCGAGATAGTCTCGTTGTTTGCATTATTACCATATACAGCAATGAACGGAAGTTTCTTTTTAGCATGTTGGGTGTGGATTCACAAAACCCCATAACCTAATTTCAAGCTGGGTTCGCCGGCTCTCAGGTCCGTTCGAAGTCTGCTAAAATATTATCCACAACAATCCATCCTCGTGGAAATGGGCGACCGGGCGGTTAAAGATATGGAGGAAGAGAATGCAGGCGACCTTGACCACAGCTAGTACTATCTGTCCACTGATCAAAATTAGGTTATTTTTATATGAGAAGACAGTCTAAGTCTAAGTCTCATCCTAGGATACCGGTGCGCCGGTTATATTTGAATGTGTGATATGTATTTCGACGGAGAAACTTGTTCCACATATGATCGTTGACTTCTGTTGAATTGTGGAAATGATAGCGTCATCAAATGTTACAATATGCTCAAGGACTAAAAGGGCGCTTTTCTACATTTTTTATATACTATACAAGTCAAATTTATGCACATGTATTGCTTCTCATTATACCAATGACACCAGATCCGATCCCTTTGTAGTGGCATGGTGTTTACTAGTTTACTAGTATTTATGTATATGTAAACTTTAGACGCTTTGAAGTTGTGCCAGTGATTTCCCTTCGCCTTTCATCGATTCATCTATCGAACCATCATCGAATCATTATCTCCTTTGATAAGTTCTGGCTCATTCCCGACAACACTTCTAGGTGCGTGTGATAATCTGTGATAATAAGTTAGACTTTGCTTGACGCATTTGCAATCTTTGTCGCCGCTCAAGGTGTTTATCTATCCACTTAGAATCCGCTATTAAATACTTCTTTGTGAGTGTTTGCTTTTATGTAATATCTGATTTTTTTTCAACAAAGAAACTGACATGGAAAGAACAATTTCGAACTACTGATACGTGCGCACTCAGGAGCGAACAGGAAGGAAGGGAACCAAATAGTGGATTGTGTGAGTTGTGTAGAATAAGAGATGTAAAGTAGCATGACATAATAATGTCATGGGACATTCCCTGAGCGTCTTTCAACTGTCCGTAAGGGGATTTCAGTTGTCTGATATCCGACGGACATGAATAGCCGGCGTCCACCGGCTCAGCTTATTTGGTCCCACGGGCCGAACCAATACTGTCCTGTCATTCCTTCCTATATGGTCGAAACTTTCAATTTCTGAGCAGCCACATCTCGAAATCAGGTCATTCTAGACTCAGAACCTTTGTATTTTTGTGTATATAATTAATAAAATACTACCATGACCTCTAGAATTCAATATTGGTACGCACTTGCTTTACTCACTCTGACCGGCGCTTACTCCGTCGATGGCTGGAGCTCGTATTTAGTGTTGCCCACGGCTGGATAGCCGAGCCGTTTGGTTTTAGCCGATGCATTTAGCTCGGCTCAATTTGAAGCCCGACTCTGAGCCGGCTAACTGATGAAATTTCCTCTCTAAATTTGGTGAAGTTATTTTGCTTAATATTTTGGATATGACAGGCATATTTAGTCTAAAATAGGTTATGTTTTAATTTCAAGGCATTTGGCGCTGTTTTTGAGCCAATTCAGCGTTGGATCGAGTGTCACGTAGAAGTCACATGCGTTACACCAGCGGCTCAAGCTTTGAATTGACCATCGGCTTCAGTTAGCCGAGCCAGTCATTGGGCTCCGGCTTCTTTATCTCGGCTAAAACCGGCTTAGCCACTGCTGAGCTAAGCTATGGGCAACACTATCCGAGTCGTATTACGTGTTGGGTGCCGAAAAACAGCTTCTAAAAATACTCTACAACACATTGATGACTAACTAAGCAGGTCTGGGGAAGCTCACATATTACAAACTACCAATGTACTTGTTATCATGTGTGCACGTTTTTTGGGCTTGAAAACAATTTTAATCAAATATACTAATTTATGACTAGACTTTAAGCAAATAATCACCCAAATCAATTGGGAGAAAAAGGAGAAATCCAAAGTTGGGACAGGAAAGGTTGATTAGCTGGGACGGAATATGTTTATTAGCTGAGACGGAATTTGTTCAGGGATGGAGACGGAAACGGCTGATGGAACGGACAGACCTCGCCGGAGGCCAAGACTGTCAGGGACTAAGGAAATCCCCTTACGGACAGTTGAAAGACGCTCAGGGAATGTCCCACGACATTATTATATTTTGGTGTAAAGTAGTTAAGTCGAATAAAATGACTCAAATACTTATTTCGAGATTGAGAGAAAATTTGCGATACAAACTCAAGTAATCTGATGATATTCTGTGTCTCGAAACAACAGGCTTATATACAAATTATAGTTTAGTATTCGGGCGAAAAACGGAATAGCGGTTATCTAAAATACAAAGGAAAGGGGGGAAAGCATGAGGAAAGGTAAGGGATCAGGCCAATTTCAAGTCTAAACACTTTGTCCATTTATAATTTCCAGGCGGAATACGGAATTGTGCGTATACGCTGCCTCCAACTGGTCTAGCTGTGCTGCACCGGCTCGAAATACTACTGCGTCCAGGGCGCCAATTATGCTTGTTCTCTTCGTAAGTTATTATCGTGCGCAACACTACGTTTCTTCATTTAAATGACTCAATAATAGTGGGTAATTAGAGACAAAAATATTCAATATGAAATACAGGATTATCTCTGCACCGTTTATTGATGGTGGTTACTTAAAGGTCCAGACCATATCGTTGTCTCGTGCCTCCTTAGTTGGCCCGGCTGAGGAGGATTTTGCGCCATTCGGGGTATGTGCGGTGAGGAAACCACACCGAACGTAGGGTTGTGTTGAGGGCCCATATGCATGCGGCTCATCGAGGGAGGAGGACTGTATGCTGTTCTTGGTGGCGGCGAAGCGACGCTAAATGGTGTCGGCTGAGGCGAAGTTTGTACACTTCTTGGTAGGGGAGGACTATACACTCCAGGTGCTTGTGACGAAGAGCCGGCATTAAGCCGAGGATCTACTCTATGAGACATTTGGGTAAGGTTTGTGGGAAAATGAGGACTGTGAACTGATCGCAGTGGTGGTGGTCTTGGTCGAGACTGACGCTGCGCCCTCTGAGGTACCCGAGATGGAGAATGGGATAAAAGATTGGGCTGAGGGGATGTCTGCCTAGGTCTTGTGGGTTGAGCAGTGGGCGGATTGTATACTGTCTGGTTCTGTATCGAGGCGGCACCGAAATGGGGGTTGAGACGGGAAGACTGATGTGCTGGTGGTGAAGCAGCGTCCAGTGTCATAGAACGCGTAGAAGGAACGGTAGTACTGGGATTCGGGACAGGCTGGGGTGGCAGGGAGTTGGTCGTCAACTCATTGACCGATGAAGTGCTCTCAGGGGAGTCTGGAATCGGAAAAGACGCGGCACGTTCAGGTGAGGATGGTTTGTCGATTACGGCAGACGGTTCTGAAGCGAAGAATGGTTTAGATACCCTCGCAATCAACGGAGAAGATGTATAGGAAGGCCTGGATTGGAAAGCAGGCGGTAAAAACAAGCTTTGAATCGCCAAATATTTCCGCGAAGATTTCTTCTTTATCCTTGGCTTAGATGAAGGTGCTAGTGGGGTTAAAGAAGTATCTTGAGTAGAAAAAGACTTTTCCTCCCACGGTGGCAGCACATTAGGAGGAAGAATCAGGTCGGGCAATGCGATTTTACAGTTTGGTCGGGTTGGGATCCCCGGAGTTGGGGGAATCGCGACGACGGGTGCCGACACTCCCGCTGGGAGGCCCAGTTGCTCGCTGGTCCAGCGTACCGTTGTTTGATCGGTTGATCGGAACGCCTTGGAATTAGGAGGAATATCCGGCCACTCAAAATTGCCTTTCGATGATTTTGGATATTTGATGGCTTTGCGTTCAGTGATAAGGTCAGCGGTCACCGCTATCGTTCTGGGCCGTTTAGCTTCGCCTGAAGCTTCAACTCCTTGAATATTCTTTCGTTTGGAAGGCATTTTCATATGTGGATGTATAAGTTGTTATGATGATAACAATTTAGAGGAAAGCGGAAGATGTTTGTGCTGTCTGTGCTGAGGCAGGTACTACGCAATTCTAGGTCTTTTATACTCCCTTCCTTGTGCTCTGAGTCGTCCGTTCCGTACATTGTGTCCCATATTATTATGTCGCGATGGACACCTTCTGCTGTGGGACCATTATGAGGACAACAATGAAATGGTCCTTCAGTTGTTTGCTTATTCCTCGTGCGATGTCAAAGAGCCTCCCTTAAATGTGAGAACGGCTAGAAAGTCCGGATAACATTACCCAGATCAGTGGTGTAACAAGTACTCCTTCCGTCTAGAAATCCAATTCCATTCAAGTTGTTTCATATGTGCTTAGTAACCAAAGCTCTCACATTTTACTTTCGCTAATGTAACAAGTTCGGCGTATTGGCGCATGCATCCGTAGTTCATTTTTGATGAAAAATAAATCGAGAATCGGTTCTGCGAATATCCCGACTCCGAGCCATGTGCTTCTGTGTCGGCCTGAAAGACGGAAATCGTTGAAAGACTTCGAATTTACAGAACAAAATAAATCCAATTCACGATCTGCGCACATACACATGTAAATATTCAAAAAGATGCGACAGAACGATAATGAACACTGATTGGTTCACATGTTAATCGTGTCACCCAGATCTTGATTTAGGCTACATTATGACCTAAACCACGGGCAACGCTATGCAGAAAGGGAGAAGCCAACAGAATGCTCGTCGCCTTATTAACGATTTCATTTTTTAGTCCTAACGCGGCCGTTCCCAGCTATAAGCATCGTCAACTTGAATCAGTGATGTTACAAGACTTGAATGAAAACAAACGCATACACTAGGATCAACTGTTTGCAACCCAGTTACTAGATTCTAAACTCGTACACGTAGCCAATCAGCACTTTCACTTCAAAGAAAAGTTGTGTGGTGGTACTTACGTTAAGGAGATTTAGAGCATTTTGTAATAAAGGTGACAAAATGTTGACAAGTGAGCCGACTAACGTGACATCATTGGTATCGAACAAAGATATGGTTTCGATCACTTCTTGTTGAAGTGTTGTCAGCTTCGCTAGAATGGCATTCGATTCGGATGGTGTGACTGTATCTTTCAAGTCCTATTTACATGCCTAATTTGATGTGTTATCTCTAGGATCGTCGTTCTCACCTGAACGTTGATAACTAATTCCGAAAGTGCCGTTTGTACATTCGTCTAAGACAAGGGGGTCAGGTTGTGATAATTGAGATAGAGGACAGATAACAAACGGTCGCGATGGCAACTTCAGACTCCTTCATAGGTACTGCGGCAATTGCATCTTTCAAGCTCATCTGATACTTTTCTTAAAAAGTGGTCTACTAAATAACATCAAGGAGGACTTACAACGTTGATTGTTAATTTGTCGATGTCGGTGATGATTTCTGAAATGCTGAGTGCCTGAATTGTAGGCACCACTGCTGAAAATACAAAGGACAAGGACGTGATGAGCAGAAAAACGACAGCAGAAAACATCTCGAGCTTTAATGCGGCCAATTTCTCCTGACACGTCTGCTTTTTATATCCACACGAGGCTGTCAGCCATACGATTAGCAGCGTCAATAATGGTTGATTATATTCCACGGGCTTACAATTGATTTTCAAGGCATAAATCTTCATTCAATTAGCATAGTGTTATATTTAATTGTGAAGCAGCGATGGTACGGTTTTACGTATATTTTAGATGTTGCTAGCCCAGCGTCAGTCAAATAACATACAATGGCGTGGTTTTTCCGCTTTTAATTTGGTGAACCTAATCGAACGGACTTGTGCAAGTGTTCGCTGCTTCAGTATTCAATTTTCACTTGAGCTCTTGATCAGCGCCAAAACTCCAGAATGCGATTTGTCTGAAACACGTGGAGGAGTGGTTACCGGTGTCTACTCCCAGTGCGCCCCATGGTGTGAAGAACCATATTCAGGGTCTCAATATAATGCTGGTCCTATTGACTATAGAGATGTATTCTTATCTAAATCGAGTAAGTATGAATAAAGTCATTTTTGATTGACTCACACCAACTGTTGAATTAGCCCTTCTTCTGAACCGCCATATTATGAGCGGGGATAATTGTGTACTTCTAATAAGATAGAATGTGGTTTTAATGATTCTATTCAACATCAATTTTTAAAAAATGGATCGTCAATCAGCAGCAGGACAATTCGGATCACATACAGTATGGAGCACCATCGATAACATTGACAATTGAGCATGCACGCCTAATAGAGTTATGTGCCATATAGCTTCAAACATCGTAATGTGAGATAGAGGTGACCGGTGCCTTTATTATTGAAAAAAAAGGAAGGGCAGTTTCAAATTCCCCTTATTTTATCCCAGCTTCTGTACTTCGAAGTAAGCACCAATGTCGTCCTTGCGGTCTGTCTGTCAAGGCCCAATTGGTAAGATACGTTGAACCCATTTACGATTTGTAGAATATTGGATGATGATGACTGTCTTAATGGCTACTATCTTCACTAATCCGATTATTATAATGACGCTGAACATAAAAGCAGGCACGAACATGCTCCCGCTCGCCTGGTGATACAGGTTTCGGTTTCAAATTCCGTTTTGAGGCTTTCGCTCACCCTGAGTAAAATGGCGCATGGGAAGTCTTCGGACCCTGGACCGTTTCGGAGAAGGATTCTTGTTATCGTGATGTTGAAACATTTGGATTCCATGCGGATTTCCGAACCTTCCGGTGCTATTCGAATGGTTCAAGTGATCGTGCATGTTTGACAGCTTTGGAATCTGAAGGAAGTACATTTTTCGTAGTTAGTACGCGGTGAGAACTGGTGAGAAGTTATGACTTATCACACCTTATGATCGGATCGCGGTTGATTATTGATTTCCAAGTGACACCGAAAATGACATCACAATCCAATCGATAACACCAAAAACCCCTACAAGTTCTACTCCACTCCGAGTTCATCCACCTGAGAATGTACAAATATGTCCGTTGTCCAAGTGGATTACTTTCTGTGACTTTCTGTGACCGAATTCGGGCCGCCTGAGTGTGAGAAGAAGTAGTCAGCTGAGATGCCATTTTTGGTCAACAGTTTCTCCGGGACTCTTCCGGCTCGTATATAAGTATATCCTTAGTTTCTTCGTCGTCGCAGGCTTCTGTCTTCGCTCTTCCCACTTACCCTCAGTTATCCTCGCACACAACAAAGGTTTACAATCATAGCTCGTATGGCATCCATTAAATTGTTGAGAACTGGCCAACTGGTGCGTGTTGATAACTCAATTTGGTTAATCACTCTCAAGCCTGACATGACTATCGCTATCAGATGCCCCAGGTCGGGTGAGTCGCATAGCATATATCCTACCAGGTAGTGTCTTTATTACCAACATCTTCGATAAGACTCGGAGTCTGGAAGGTATGCAAGCTACAGATTATTCCTACTTTCCGTTGTCGATTGACATTGTAAATAATTAACTCTTCGTTTATTCAGATTCCCAAGCAGCAGACCGCCGACGTAAGATCGCGCCTCATCTTTGACGCAGTATTCTTGTTGACTGTGCATAGGCTGTCTACAACGCGATTAAAACTGGTTATCGTCTTATCGACGGAGCGTGCGACTATGGTAACGAGGCCGAAGCCGGACAAGGTATCAAACGTGCCATCGACGAAGGTATCATTAAACGGGAAGATATCTGTGCGAATTATCCTTCATATCTTTTTCAGCTATATACTTCGGCTGAACTTGAGGCCGTTGCACTTTCAATTAGTTGTTACTTCCAAGATTTGGAACAGTTTCCATAGGAGAGAACATGTGGCCGAGGTCGCACGACACCAGCTCAAGGACTGGGGACTCGACAGTCGGTGTTTTTTTTTCATATTATTACAACCTTATCTCATACAGTCGGTATTTAGAGTTTGATTTGCTTCTTGTTCACTTCCCATGTTCCATCCAACATGTTCCCATACACGTACGCTATCCTCCGGAATGGCACTATGACGCCGAAAAAACCGAAATAAGATTGGGTCCGTCCTTTTGTCATGAGTTTACGACGGAATCTATTAATGATTCTGTTTTTTAGATAATGTTCCATTCCAAGAGACTTGGGAAGCCATGGAAAAGCTTGTTGACGATGGCATTACTACAAATATTGGTGTAAGGTCCGAAACAGAATGGATAATTTCTTAAGTAACGTGCATCGACTGACTATTTTTATTTTATTTCACAGCAATGTCCAGAGTGCTTTGCTCTCCGACATCATAAAATACGCACGGTACAAGCCACAAGTCCTCCAAGTTGAACTTCACCCGTATTTGACTCAAGAAGGCCTCATTGCTTACGCTAAATACCTCGGGATAGCGGTCACAGGCTATTCTAACTTTGCCGCTGAGGGATGGTACCAATTGGGTGTATCCAGAGAGAAAGTTAAGAGTTTGTTCGACCAAGAACCCATCATCAAAATCGCTAAAAACCATCAAAAGAGTGAGTAAATTCCTTTTTTTTCGTTTTCTTGGTTGAATTTTGACGATATCGGGAACACGATTGTTTTAGCTCCCGCTCAAATCGTCCTGGCATGGGTTGTTAACCAAGGTGTGGCAATCATTCCCAAAACCAGCAGCCCGACTCGTTTGGTTGAGAACTTGAATGTGACGGATATTAAATTGTCCGACAACGATATGAAGGATATCAGCTCGCTGAACATCAATCTCCGGTATGTTCTTACTTTTTTGAATTACCTTCTGTCTTGATAGATCTTCTTTAGTTTGAACGACCCCGTCGGCATGCATCCTGGTCTTTGTGTCTTCGCCTGAGAAAAATCAATATGCTCAGTACTAGAGTTCCTTTTTCATGCTGTATGTTTAGAAACCAAAGAAGAAAGGAAGAATTAAATTCAGTGTCATTCACCAAAAAATATGGAATGAGGGATGTGTCACGTAACTGATAAAAACCAAGATCCGCTTAGTAAAAGTGGATAAGCAAAAGCGTGACATTCACCAGCCGTTCATGCTGTCCTCAGCCATAAGCTACTCATCGTCCTCGAGACATGGCCTAAACTTATCTCGCCGACTATTTCAACAATCTCTTCGCCAAATGTCACACTCTTCCGTTCAACTACCTCTGAAACCCCTCTCTGCAGACGACGAATCCCACGACTTTGAAGCACGCGTCCAGGAAACGGAAGCATGGTTTAACTCTCCCCGGTTCGCTGGAATAAAAAGGCCATACACTGCTGCATCTGTCGTATCCAAGCAAGGATCGTACAGACCTCTTGCCTTGCCTTCTACGCCGCTCGCCGAGAAGCTGTTTCGCATGCTGCAAGAAGCCGAGAGGGAGAAAAGGCCGTTGCATACGATTGGAGTTATTGATCCTGTGCAGATGACGCAGATGGCGGAAAGGCAGGAAGTTGTGTATATATCTGGATGGGCTTGTTCTAGTACTTTGGTTCATGGGAGTAATGATGTTGGACCCGATTTAGCGTACGTTCAGTTTGGGCGTCTTGTTGGGGAATGTGGGCTGATTCGTATACCACAGCGATTATCCGTATACTACTGTTCCCAACCAAGTTCATCGCATTTTTCGTGCGCAACAGTTACATGACCGAAAGCACTACGACGAGCGATTCTCAATGCCTCCGGAGAAGAGGAAAAACTTGAAATATATCGATTATTTGAGACCTATCTTAGCTGACGGAGATACCGGGTTGGTTCTATTGAATTTATGCTATGTTCGCCTCAGTTCATAGACCTTTTCTTCTTCTTCTAGGCATGGTGGTCTTTCATCAGTAATGAAAATTACAAAGCTTTTCGCCGAATCCGCAAGTAGCTACTCAGTTTTAGCTAACCTTTGACTGAATGATCTTTAAGGGTGCGTCAGCCTTCCACTTTGAAGATCAACTGCCTGGCGGCAAAAAGGTCAGCATCATCACAATCCACTTCTCACAAATACACTCAGCAGCTCAACAACCTTTGTTTTTTTTTATGATAACTCAACAGTGCGGCCATCAAGGCGGAAAAGTAGTCGTACCCACAAACACCCACATCTCCCGTCTCGTAGCCTCTCGATTTCAACTCGACATTTTGCAATCGCCATGTCTCGTCGTAGCCCGAACAGACGCTGATTCGGGGAGACTTTTGTCTTCTAATATTGATCCGGCTGATCATGAGTTTATTTTGGGAACAACTACGCGTGGCGATAATGGTGGTCTTGCGGAAGTGTTGGCTGAAGCTGAGGCGCGTGGTGCGAGTGGGGGAGAGCTTGATGAGCTTGAGGCTGGGTGGATGGCAGAACATGAACTTGTCACTTTTGATCAAGGTTTGGCTTTTTGTGATTGTCGGTTGTCTGACGGAGGTTTATCTGATTTTTTTGAAAGCTGTGCGGAAGGAGCTTGATGCCGTTGGAAAGGGATCTGTTTGGGATGATTATAAGAAAGCTGTCGATAGGAAGTCGAATTCTCAGGCTAGAATCGTTGCGCGGGAGTTTTTAGGAAAGGATATATTCTGGGATTGGGATTGTAAGTTTTTTTTTGTCGTCGCCGGATGATGATGTTGGAAAACTCCTCTGCTGTTCAGTACCACGTACAAAGGAAGGATATTATCATACCACCGGTGGCAACGACGTATGATCCCAATTAATATTTCCACTCAAGATGCTTATTCCGCATAGGCCGTCATCAAACGTTTACTCGCTTTTGCACCATACGCCGATATGCTATGGTACGAAACGAATACCCCGACAGTCGAAGCTGCGACGCGTATTGCTCGTATCGTTAGAGAAAAATTCCCCGGAAAGTAAGTATACAGACCACTGCTGCGCCCCTTGTTACTGTCTAACAGATTATGTTAGACAATTCGTTTATAATTTGAGTCCGAGCTTTAACTGGGCAAAGCATGGGTTCAACGATGAGACGTTGAAGACCTTTATCTGGGACATCGCGAAAGAAGGGTTTGTTTACTTTTCTACCAGTATCTTTCTCGAATACTCGTCGTATGTTGATGTAAAATTTTAGGTACGCCATTCAATTGGTTTCTCTCGGTGGACTGCATAATACTGCTGTTTCGACGGGTACGTTCTATCTTCCTCTTGGAGAGAAAAAGAATGAGTTATTAAATAAATTTATAGCTCACTTGTCGAAGAAATATGAGACAGAGGGTATGCTTGCTTATGTGAATGAAGTTCAGCAGAGGGAAAGGGACATTGGCTGTGATGTTCTGACACATCAGAAATGGTTAGTTGCTACGAATTCATTTTTGGTTATCATTTGACCTCGTTGTGTTCAGGAGTGGTGCAAGTTATATTGACAGAATTATTACAAGTAAGATTGTTTTTTTTTTACAAAGGAGTCGTTTGTTAAATTGTCCGGCAGCTGTGCAATCGGGGAATTCTAGTACCGCTGCGGGTGGGAAGGACTCTACCGAGCATACATTCTGAGGGTATGAGAGGATCTATTTGTACTACATTGATCTGTGAGATGTTGAATTATGAATATATATCTTGGCTTACAATATATTAATGGGCTCTCCTTTTCGTATGTTGTCGATCTTGATTGTTAAGTGTCTAACGCATTTTACTATCTGTCAACTGTTTTCGATATATATTCGATGCGTACTATCCTGTCACTGTATAGCCTAACTCTCGATCTTTCAGTCCAAACAGTCTCCTTGAAACGTGCATATGTACACTCAGAAACAATGCGTTCAGTGCCATGGTGCAATTCAGAGATGCGTTACGATTAAAGTTATCAGTGTATTGACTTGCATGCCCACATCACGTGCAGGACGTAAATGGCCACCTAAGTTCTTACATATGGGTGTCCAAATCATCAAAGTGAACGAAGGTTCATTAATAGTCAACGCCGCCTGATAGAGAGTGTAAAATTTCACGGAATAGAAAGGAATAGATGCCGGGCACCTGAACTGGATGGTTTGATGACTATCGGATCAACTCCTCGTTGCTCCGCTCCGCTGTCTTGCGAAAGAATTCAGGCAGGCTAGCAGCTAATCAGGGTTTTTTTTTGAGAGACAATTATACCTTGTTTATCGCATTGGAGTATTCTGGGGTACAGCAGGTTGGAAAACAAGAAACACTGAAATAGCAACGCGGCACACGCGTCCAGCCGAGCAGAAAGCGCCGTCGCGGCTGCACCGTCTGTTGACTCTTCTCCTCTGCCTAGCGCGGCAGACATCTCGTGTCTCCTCGATTCACCATCTTCTGTCGCAAACTTTCTTCCTCCCGCATATCCCAGACAGGTGGATGCTTCTTAGGACATACCTTTACGGCTGAGCCAGGTGCAATAGGAACAACTGGGTCGAAGCAAAGGTGTCCAGACCCAGCCTAGTCGACTTTATTTCACTTCTTAACGCGGTTGGCAACCCCAACTCGACTCTCAACTCAACTCAACCTTCAGCTCATCTCTCAACGTGGCCCGCTATGAGGACCTAGGGGCGATAGCCCAGGAGCAGTGGCCTAGTAGCAATGGCCTAGTGTAGCGGCCAAGTGGCCTAGTAGCAGTGGCCTAGTGACAGTAGCCTAGGAGCAACAACCTAGCGGCGGGGCCTAGTGGCAGGAACGATGGCGGATTCCTGCCCGCATTGCCTGACTCAACAGCCAGCTTGTGTGGAGCACGAATGAGACGGAAGATCGACTGCGTGGCTCGGTGGGGTGGTGGTCGGTGACCACGGTCGCAGTCGTGGGTGAACGGTCACCTCCCACCGCGCACCGAGCCTGTCGGCTCCTTCCCCTTCCACAGGGCTCCTCCTGAAGCAGCGACAGAGCGTCCGACGAGGTTGGAAAGAAATTGAGCCACTTGTTAGGCAGCAGCCGATGCAGCAAGTCGCCCCGGGCCTGAAAGTCCCATTCATAAGCTCGATGTCACCGACGAAAGGAACCCCGGACGTTATTAAAAAAATAGAACGAAGTAGCTGCGGAATTTCGCCTCGATCATTAAATAGATCAATTATTGCAATTTCTCCAACTCCATCTGTCGTATGCTTGTCGAGTATTTGCAAAAGTCGTAATTATCATTTTGTCAAACAATAACATAGAAAAAGGACCATAGGCATCGGTAACTGAAAAAATCCGAGAAAGGGTCTGTATGGCTTTCACCTCAATGTGCGTCCAGTATCCACGGACGAACCAGTTGAAAAGTTGTCCTTGCCGGTTTGGCCGTGTGACGCCGCCAAAAGTCACATCCTTTTGTCCACATCTCCTGTCCTTAACCCCAAACGTTATATATTTATGGTAAACGCTTGATACAGGTAAGTTCTTCATAATACTCCCTCCAAATTGCAAATACAATAAAATGGTCGAAGAATTTACGTTATCTGATCCAGAAAACCCGAAAGCCGACCCCTCTCAACCCTCTTCGTCTCCCAATCCACCTCGCCCATCAAACGTAAAACGAGGACTAGACTACACGCCGATGGTTGACAAGCAATCTGCAAGCGCGTGTTTTACCTCGGGAGCTGAGGAGCGCGACCCACGACTGATACTAATGGGAAGCGAAGTGACTGGCAAAATCATTGGCCCCATGCCCGCAAACGATTTTCTCGAAGAGTTCCTTCCGGCCCCAAGGACAAAGCTACAGTCTCTACAGACCTATCAAATTGAGACAAGGAAGGTTGCAAAAAGTAAAGAGGAGAAAGATATGTACGATCCCTTTGTAAGCGCACTTTCATCCGGTATCTTTCCGTCAAAACTTAAACGCCCCGCACAGGTCAAAGCCGTCCAAAGTTTATGTCGCAATTTCACAATCGTTGCCACACAGGATCGTCCTTTCCTTGTATTTCACAAAGTAACAATAAAACCTGATGTTTGCTTATTCCCAAGCAATGACGCGGGAGACATCTCCAAAGTGGAATTAATGATTGAGGCTAAATTCCCCAAAACCTCTGATCCATTCACTGATATGCCCGGAAAACCTCTTGTCAATGACAGCAATGCCGCAAAGGAGACTCTGGGACAAATCACCACATACGCTTCCGCTCATCAAGCCGCTCAATTTCGCTCACACGCTTTCTCTTTACTCCTATTTCCGAAGTACGCTAGAATACTCCGTTGGGACAGATCCGGCGTAATTGTTACGGAACAAATTCCTTTGTCATCCACCGACCTGCCTGAATTCTTTCACAGGTTTGATTGCATGACGGCAGACAAACGGGGAATTGACGTCTCAGTTACTAAGCCGTCTAAACCGAATGAGCTTCATGCACGGGAAGCACTTGGGTTTGATGAAGATGTCCGTCTGGTACAATTACCGGTGGCTGACTCGGGCTATATTGTTCCACGGGACATATATATAGGTGGTACTCGCTCTCCACTAGGGCGATCAACTCGCGCATTTTTCGCGTATTCTCTTTTACTAAAGAAAGCAGTATTTCTCAAAGACACCTGGCGACTGCAATCTCAAACTGCGGAGCACGATCTTTACGCTAAACTAAAGGAGCATAAAGTACCCTACATAGCAACTGTTCTCGCCGCAGGAGACGTCCCCAATCAGCAAACTGTCACACAAGACTTTGTGAAAAAAAAAGCAACCTGGGCAAAAAATCGACCGGAAAAGCTGAGAAAACATTTTCATTATCGGCTGGTTTTAGAGGAAATTGGGACTCCTTTGACGACGTTTTCTTCTACAAGAATGCTCGTCAAGGTTATGCACGATGCTCTAATAGGTTCGTTTACCTTTGAAGTTTCCGTTCAGATATTCACGTCATTTCAGCGCATAAAGTGGCATATGAACAGGCCAAAATACTTCATCGTGATATCAGTCCGAACAACATTTTGATCTATAACGGTTCGGCGTTGCTGATAGATTGGGACTTGTCAAAAAGTCAAGAAAATATTCAGCACGCAAGGGAATCTGAACGAACTGTATGTCCTTTCATTACATGATGACTGAATTCAATGAATATGTTCATCCCATAGGGAACGTGGCAATTCACGGCGGCCCGTCTTCTGGACCCTGAAACCGCAGGACCGCAAACTCTCACAGACGATATTGAATCATTCATACACGTTCTAACCTGGACGGCCTTTAGATATGCAGATCATCAATGGACCAAGGAGAAGCTTACGTGTTTTCTCCAATCTATTTTCGACTATTCCTTCACAGACGCACAAGGTCAGAGAGATAACGGCGATGCCAAGTCTCGATATTTACTAGCACCAATCGATCTTAAAAGAGCGAGATTCAAATGTACCAATCTGGTGGAGTTGCTTCGGTCTATAACTAGCAAAATCGCCACACGCTATGAAGATCCACCTTCGGCGATTGCTCAAGAGTGGAATAACAAGTTGGTAAAATCCCAACCGAATGATGAAACCCCTGACGAAAACGGAACCAAAGTGCGAAAAATGGTGCAAGGAGTAATGCAAAAAGACTACGAAAAACGGCTGGTAGAATTGGAGTCTTCAGATTGGATTATAGAAACCTTTGCGGCTGCTTTAGAACGAGATAACTGGCCAGAAAACGATGCTGCTCGAGAGCATGAGCTTCATAATATCCCATCAGTGCTGAAGACGAGTAATCAAGACCCAAGCTTACAAGTGGTGAGATTCGTGAAAAACGATGAGACGAGCGGTTCAGAGGAAAAGCCTGAACTGAATGGACCTCCTACAAAGAAACCGCGACTTGATACAGCCAGGGGGAGTTAGTGGCTGTTGACGTAATAACTGTTTATTGTACTATGTTTGTAATGTTTTGTTGATCAATATGATAGCTGTACGAGTGTATTTTCATCGGATACCCGGAAATGCTTCCGGTGATATTCGAATATATAAATAAATGGGATAATGCTCGACTATATGTATGTAAATCTGAAATTAGAATCGTCTTGTGCACGTCACCGGTCGTCCACACCGCACGTGAGGAGCTGGGGAGCTGCAAAAAATCAAAGCTATGTCAAACAATGTAAAGAGCGCTGTAGACACTACGTCGTCATAATTATGTAATTTATCAGCCGCTCGCAAGCATTTGGACAGAACGGAAATTCATATCAGGAAGCCTGCCCACTCTCAAATTTTTGATTGTCGGAAAAAAAGCACCACGCTAAATTCTTTCCCAAAGAACATAGGCACAAAGGCCGTAACGGAAATTGTCCGGCGGGTACGATAGTCGATCGCGATATCATTAGTCCGACGGATTACGACTTTTATTTACAATGATCCCATTCAGGTATTCTAGGAAGTGAGTAGGCTTTATATTTTCCCCCTTCTTGAATTGATTAATGAAACGCAACCACGAATTTGAAGTTTCTAGTCATTATTCTGTTGTCATGGATGAAAATGATCTCGGCGCCGGTCACTGCAACCGCTCTCTTACATGCTTTGATACACATTTGGTAGAACGATTCGCAGTGTGTCTATCCCAGCTCCTGTTTATCGTAAGTCATGAATTGGTCCTTTGCATGCAAATTAAATACAGATGCCGATGTATGTAGAAGCTAATCACTGGCTTACTGACCTCCCCTAATTTACCCCTGGACCTCATTTAGATCGTATTTATGTACTCGCGGAAAGATCCACTCTCCCTTGATGCACGACGGCAGTGATTCTATGTCATGTGCAGGATCCAACTTGTTAGGATATCACAAAGCAGCATTGAAATCCACCGCTGATTTCTCAAAGAGGAAGATGTACTTCACGTGATTGTATAGGCTCCAAGTCGCAAAGAGCCCATTTAAGACTTATCAGTCGAAATCAATACACATGTGAACGCTTTTTAATATCATATTGTCTAGAATCTAAAAACATACGAAAAGTACAATGATTATCATAAAAGGCTTGCGGCATGGCGCGCTACAGTACTAGTTTTTCAAGGTTAAATTTTTGTCCTTATCGATGAGAGCAATCTTCTTTATGATTGCCCTGAAATCGACCCTGGATTTCTCGTCACTTAAATAGGACCTGAATTCCTTTATTACATCCGACTGACTGACGACCTCGTGCTCTTTTTCGCGCAAAAATGTGATGACCATGTCCTCGGTCAACGTGCTCCCCTTGTGTCTCTTGCGGATTGACCCATCTGCATCGACGTTGGTAGTCGTAGAAGGATCGACACTGGCAAGAGGCCCGACATTCTCATCTGCCGCCTTCCGTTTGAGACTGACATGACCTTTCACGTTTGATGAGGCTATGTCAGTCTGCGGCTGGAGAAGTTCGCCAGGTGTGGAATCGTTTTGAAGAACGGAAGTGTTATGTGAAGTATAGTTGATGAATCTCTCGGATTCTGACTCTTGATCCATAACAGCGGGTTCGTCTAAAGGGAGGACATTGTAATCGTCTTCTTCCTCTTCCTAGTAGATAATCAAGCCATGTCTTGAGAAAGGTGAAATAGAACACAGAGCACATACGGAATTGTATGGATCATCCTCGTCGCTGTCGCAGACATCATCTTCTCCTCTCCGCTTCACTAATCTTCTTATGGCTCTTCCTGCTTTCGTGAGCTCACCATCTTCCATATTGTCATCTTCGTTGTCGTCTTCACTACCATTACCCTTTCGGTATTGTTTCTTTAAACGTCTCTGGCAGAAGGATCAGTATGAGTAAGGGGAAAATGACAGTGATTATCGCACCTCCAATTCTCTCACGTCTTCCTCATTCCCATCCATCCTGGTTTCGTCGTCGTCATCTGCAAACTCTTCCTCGTACTCCGCCTCTTCCATCGCGTCTTCCTCGATAGCCCTATTCTTCCGCTTTCTGGATATTCTCCCTTCCTCATCATCATCGTCTCTAAAAAGTTCTCCATAGTCGCCTTCCTCCTCGGGTTCTTCACCCTCGTGATCATTTATTTCTGATCTGAGCCGGCGGCCGACCCATGCATCAGCAGAATCTTTGGATCGTTCTATTCTGGCTTGCTAAAGCGAACTAGTTAACTTCCGGCGTAATACATCGGAACGAAATGAACTCACCTCGGCTTCTGCTTTTGCCTGTCTCTCTTTCGCATTCATCGTCGGCTTGTTAAACTTATAAAAGCGATTGGAACGTATAAATCGGATCGTCCGACCCGCCATAGAGAAGAGGGCATGCGTTTGATTTCTTTCTGGATCGAGCAAATGTCCCGACCAGACTTGAGCAGGGGTCGTCGATGATGTACTTGTACCAATAAGATCGTCCAACACCCCAGGTTTGGATTCCTGCGGTGCTTCTTCGATTACCCAGGGATACGTCTCCTCTACTAACAAGTTGCGTGTCTCCTCAGGAATCACCTGCACTTCCCTCATTTTTCTCTTTGCCCGCTTATTTAGCTTAGACGCGTCATCGGTAGTAGCATCTTTGCTTGACCCTGCTGGAGCAACAACCTTCCCGTCAGATCCAACCATAACGAATCGCCCGTCGAAACCAATGACGGGTCTACCATCCCTCCCGCGCATCATTTCCGTCGGAAGGGTTTTATCGGAGTCAGATCCACTAATTTTGGGGTTGGCACTTGATTCAGATAGCGGATAGTCCTTCCGATTGAGTTTAACGGGAGGGTTCCATTTCTCAGGCTCGATTTCGTCTCTCTCTCTTGGAACCGCGAATTTCATGATGTTGTAGTTCCACCCTTGCTTTTCTGAGGAAACTATTTGGAAGTCGGTAAACGTGCCCGAATACCGAGGTCTATCGTGATGACCTGGAAGTCTGACTGCGCTCTTCGAATGAGAGTTGGAAAACGATGATTGTGAATTAGACATTGATATTTCAAATTGGTCTTCGGGATTGTGTCGTTGTGTGAAATAGAGTGGAGGAAGTGGGGTGGCGCGGCGTGGTGAAAAGATCAGGTTTTAAAACAAGGAGCGGGTTGTTTCAGTCTCTTTCCTGTGCGCACCTTAAGTACCAACGACAAGGCATGTCCACGGACCTTGGACAGGTACTGAAAACCAGTTACATGATCTTCGGGTGTTCGAAGCATGCTTTGAGGCCGTCCTAACACTCATGACCCTCGGCAATTCCATTTCAAGGAATGGACTGGGACCTGCCGTCTCTTCGTGTTAGGGTCCAGTCCTAATGGTCCACGATGATCTGAAACCCGAGCCGCATGGGTGTTTGGAAAGGATGCGTAAAGTCGAACGGACTTGTTACGTCGTCGCCGTTTACGGACACATTCAAACTAAGGGCTTCTTCGCTGTTAGTTTCGGTGTCTCCGTATCCACATGGACCGCACTGTCCCCAGGGGTCCTCAATTTAACAACAAAGGACTGGTGTACATGCTGCAACACAGTTCGAGATTGAAGTGTCGGTAGTGTGACCTGATTAATCTTTACTGCTAGATGTTATATACGCGTTTCGATAGTAAAATAAGGAAGTTGACACGACGGGCTAGTGAGACCAGCAATGGAAGCTTGAGATATTGCAATACAGTCCAGTTACAAAGGACGCGTCAGGGTTTAAAAACCCCCCACCTGAGAAAGTGCAGTCAAAGAGGTAGGTTTTCGGTTTTATACGTTTACGAAACCTACCAGCTCGATGATAGTACAAGTAACCCGTATAAATAATTACAAAACTTGCGAAGCTGGTACGTTATAACGATATCCCAACCGTAACAACCAGTTTGTCACTGAACCTCCCATTCACTTCAACCGCTGGCGTCCTTTCGCTTATAAGCCTATTAGACTCATCAAGATATCAACCAATGTTTTAGATGAGGGCGGAAGAATTCTTCGCAAGTTCCCGACACGCGAGGGTGATATAAGCAAAATCCGATATCTGTGCAACAGAGAATGTACAAAGTTCTGGTTCAGGCGAGCGTTATCATAGATGATTGTTTTGCGACTTCGTATTATTATGACTGTGTTGGAAATTTGGAACGGGTCGGAGGTGCCACGGTACGACCAGGTGTTTTGAAAAATATCGTTTTAATTCAGAGGAAGTGATAAGCAGGAAGGCTCTATTTAATTATTTCTTGACATAAAATTTTTAGAGCGGAAGAAATTTAATGTCAGCACCATAATTAATAGGCAATTGCACAATGTCGCACTTTGCGGGAAGAGGGGCCGATATTAAGATGTACATGGATAACGGGATTGTTACGGAAGGTTCAGAAAGTGAAGTAATCTGAACGAAACAGTGCTGGAAGTAGTGACGATGTGAAACGCATAATGAGAAAATCTAGTGCCTCATTTACCTCTCATGGAAGCACCGGCCCACTAAATGATTGAATGTCGTTAAATTAAGATTACTGTTATATAACTCCATCTCTTTCGGCGCACATACATATGGAAGGTTCTGGAGTTTAGCTTCGTTTTCGTGAAGTCAGTCATTTTCAGACAAACGAGAGTAGATAACAATACATAGTGAGCAGTACTCCTTCACTTTATGAGATTAGAACGTTGACCCTGAAACAGGGGACACATTTCATCCCATGTATTTCCTGTATACGAATAGACGGCAGATAAGGTGAATTGCTCTACATTGACTAGGAACGACCCGCTGTTGCCGGATTCAGGACCTTTAGTGACATGACAACCGGTAATTGAGTAAGGGAGGAAGATGAGACGGAGGGCCATGAATGAAAGACAATCATGGCACATGCACTGGTAATTGTGATGCTGTTCTAGTGCTTTTGAATGCTGTCAAATTGTAGGGTCCTATCGAGTTCGGGCAAACCGAGATGAGTGGGAGAGGCAACTAATCTTGAACCTTCAATATCATAAAAACCCGCGATTGAGTTGGGAAAATGAGACGGAAAATCGCCAATGAAAGATAGGTATGATTAACAGATTCAACCTCCAGTTAAATGTGCAGCGTACTCAACGCTTAGTATACTATAGCGTCCTGATTGTTTAGGCCTGATAGAAGATGCTTGAGTGGAATATAATCGCTAGTCATCCCATTGTACATATTATATATAATTATGAACCTTACTCAAACAGGAACGTCCTAGTCTATGTCTGGCACTACAGAGACCGCCAAATTCAGAACCGTCAACGTGTCTGCGGATTGAATCACTTTCAACGAGAAAACATCATTATTCATATTCGCTTGCTAGAGAGTGCAAGGATATCGATGACTGCCGTAGAGGATCCGGTTAGAGTTTAGAGTTATGTATCGAAATCGTTTATGTACCGGTTGTTATATCCCAATGTTGAATGTCAGTTCAAAAGAACAACGAGGCGGTTTGAATGCATTCATAGAATAGGGATGATTGCGCCATTCTGTTCTAGGATTAGGTGACCGTCTTGCCCAGCCCAGTTCTCAAAAAGCGCTACGATACGAGCGCAGTCGTCAGCTTGAAACTGGCGATGGCAGATGTTTCATAATCTCTAGCTAGATAGTTGTGTTGCGGAAGGACTGCTTGCCGGTGGTGGGAATGAAATTTCCGGCCCGCTCCTCTTCGCGACCGGCTACCGATGCGGAAAGACCTGTCGCTCCTACGAGACCCATCAGCGCGGAATGTTTAGCAGGCGAATCTTGAAGTACAGAAGTCGTCATTCCTAGCTTCGAATTAGTGTGATGTTGAACTGCCGACTTAGTTGTCAACAAATAGGAACATTGAAGGAGAAACCTGTACGTCTGTATACTATTACTGCACATGTAAATGTCTTCTGTGTGAACAAGGAAGAGCTGCGAATGAAAGTATTTCATTCACTATATTGATATCTCATACCGGTTGAATAATATGTGCGAGGAAATAACAATGCCGTTGAATTGCTAGTTGACAATGAGAGACTCAATGGTCATCGAAAAACTGTTGAATGGAGTTGGTTGTATCATGATGTTAGCTTAAGAACCTTCACAATCGCCGGGTGCACGCCTCTTACCTCCGTGCGTTTCTTGCCTGTGAACTTGGTACGATTCTCGGATGCGATCAGGTTCATGCTCGGGACTGTTACATTTACAACCGTAGTCAAGATTTTCCGAGCATAGACCTGGTTGATGGTCCTCTGTTTCCATTTGGTAATTTTGGCAAAGTCGAGTCTTCCCTGATATCAGTGTAAATGACCATTCAAAATTTGAAATAATTAGCATTCCTCAAAACGTGAGGTATATATGTATACACGAATGCGTGTCCGTGGATCCGAATCAACGAATCGATATTGCCAGTATCGTGTTGATATTAAAGAATAGTACCCCTAGGTGAAATTAGTACTTGAATTCAGACTCGTTTCCGAAGTACGGGCGAACCTTGTCAGGTCGTGGAACGAGTTCATTACCGAATTGTCCTTGCTACCAAAACCTAGTGCAATGGCGGCTCGCGCTGACGGTCAATGTAAAGCAACGCATCTTCAATAGTGCTAGTGTCAAGAGAGTATCGTCAAGAAAAAAGTACTTGGCTGTCGTAAGACATTGAGTCGCATTGATTCTGTGTTACAATTGTAACTGAATTGAAAGGAAGGCGTCCCTGCGAAACACGAAGCTTCTGAATCGACCCTAGAAACATGATTGGTATTCTGTGACACGTATCCTGGGCACGAGGAATGGCTGGACCACGTTCTTCTTTCATGATCGGCTTCAAGGAACCTACAAAAAAAATCTTTCTCCGAATACGGTAATAGTCGCATAGAAAAAAATGTCGTCATATGCCTACGATAATTACCGGGGTGAACTACCAATCGCTTAGTATTATCGTGAGATGCTCCACGATGGGAGAGGCAAGGTAAACCCGTTGAGTAAACGTTGTTTTTCCATTGACGTGCGTATTCTTGATTCTCTCTTATCAGTTTTGAATTGTTCTTCCGTTCCTGCGCATTGATAATGTGACATGCCAGATGGGTAATCTTTTTAAAACATGACAAGCGGCCGTATCTTGACTGATCAGTGTGTTAATTCAATAAAGCTCGTCTAGATGCGAAATTCCGTAGATGGAATCGGTTGCTTTTTCGTGTTTTAACACTGAACTGACTCACGCCTATACAAGAATAGATTTGAATACAGATTGAATTAATGGCACACCGAAAATGATTACCCAACGACGATTAGACGTTCTGGGGAAGGCGTCGCGCAATGTGATGCCGTGAATCAGTGGTGGTTGATTTACTAAAAGAATGTCGTGAGCAATAAAGAATGTACTAATGTCATTTAAAAGAAGTCCATTCATGAACGGAGAATGAAACCTGTGTTCCAACTCTGATAGGATGTTTAAACACGTCAGAAAATAGTGTGGACATGACTTACCCGTACCCTAAAAGTGCCGCGCGCCCTGAAAGAGTGTCGAACTCTCTATGTTTAGGAATGATGAAAAAGTATAGTGAACTGTTTGACAGCTTGCAGATCCTTTCCAAAGTTTTGTTATCGTATTATCGTGACCCACGTCGACGTGCTAAGGTTCTAAGATTCTAATAATACATGAGACTTCTGTTTTCGCCCACGGTACCATATGGAAGGGTTCTATAAGAAAGGCTCGACATTCAATGTGAATGAGAATACAGCTGCACACATACCAAAGAGAAAAATAAAATGATAATTTTAATTGATACAGGACCGCCCGGGTTCGCTCCCGTAGTGGTAGGATGATACGACAACACACACAATTGTCAATTAATCTTGGGAAGAACCGCGCCCCTCCGAAGCCACAATGAAATCAACCAACTGGTTTCTCCCGGTAGAACCACAACATAATCCGGGAGATTTCAGTTTCGATTTGATATGTTTTTTTGTCGAACAAATAAACGTGTCTTGTTGCTCGTGGGCACCGAAGCACTGACATCGGAAGTTGGAACGTGCAACGTCGGATTCAGTGGATGATAGACGTGTGACAAATGTGACAGAATTGGGCTATTGCACCCATGTATTCATCTTGTATTCATCATTCCTAATCATCATCGTGCCATCATTGATAAGAGGTCTTTCGGTCAAACAAGTACGGCGAAATCTGTTTTGAAGAACAAATATCATGAATGGGAAGTGTGGTTCCTATTGTAAAAAAATCCATTCCGGAGTAATTTTAGCATTATTCCAACCCTTCAAAATGGCCTAGTTTTGTCATCATCATTCGTTGGCGTATCAGTATCCTTTTTGTTTCCCTGCCTGCGTTGAAAACGAGGCCTTTATTACCTGGTGGTGTTTTTTTTCTCTCTTTTCTTTTATAGCCGTACATATCTTAACGCCGCGCTGTGTGTTTCCTCGAATAATTTTTTCCATATTGCTCTGATATATTACGCTCCATCCTAATCCTGATGTGAGTTGTTTCCTGACGTCTATCCGCGGTTTCTTTAATACCGGTTACTGGTAACTGACGACATTTTTTTCCATGCGCGCAGATTCTAAAAATTTCCGAGGCCCTTCAAATATAGAGAACGTGTGATTTCCGCCTTTCCTTTCCGTCATTCTTGGAGCGACTATTATTGCTACCTGTTCCTTGAATTCAATTCAATTCATCCTGGAAACGAACATCACTTCTCCCGCAACTAGTTTGTCGACGGGGACGCAATCTTCCACTGCTACCAACTTTACTCAGACAGGAATCACCAGCAGGTCAACGACGACCACAACTGCAAATCCTGCTCCAGCCAATAGTAGCAGCAGCAGTACGGGGGGTGCGAGAAATTCCTCAACGTTTATGTCCATAAACAGTACCTCAATCGTGCCCTCAGGTTCAACTTCTTCTCCTCCACAAACCATGTCCTCCCCAACGAATACCGAGGAATCTCAAAAAGCGTCTGTTTTCTTCTTCAGTGATTCCTTGGCAGTTTGTTGTCTGATTTCGAATTCTTGTTGATTGTTTTAGTAATCCACCCTCGACGGACAGCTCTTCTTCGTCATCTGCTTCAGCGTCCAACCCACCACCACCACCACCATCACCCACTCCCTCTCCGACATCGTCTTCCCACTCAAATCCACCACCATCACCACCACCATCGTCCCCATCCTCGCCTCCACCCGCACAGTCTCCCGCCACACCACCACCTGCACAGTCCCCGACACCTCCACCTTCAACACCAAATCCTTCCCCTCCAGCCAACTCTCCTTCTACCCCAACATCAAATCCATCTAATTCTCCACCAGCATCAGCACCAGCACCGACATCGAGTGGTCCTTCCGGTGCCTTATCTTCTCCTTCATCCGAGACACAAGGACAAGGCACCACCGTGCTAAATTCGGCGCCTAGTTCTCCGACCAATGCGACTGCAAACTCTCCGGCAGGGTTGGTCACCAACAACGTCACTTCTGACATTACCGGACCCTCCACTTCTCCCACGTTACTGCTACCGCATGGTGCACCGATCACTGCAGTCTCGACCGTAATCATTACGACGCAAGCAGGAGGCGAGGTCGTTACTCTCACAACCGTTCTCAGCAATCCCACTCTCAGCACAAACACTCTTACAGGTCAACAGTAAGTCTCTATTCATCAAGCGTTTCACTTGGATCAAACTCAAAGAACAATTGTATTGTCGTTTTTTTTTCCATTATTTAGTTCGGGTGTGAATACCCGTGCAATCGCAGCTGCATCTGTCATCGGAGGCTTGGCAGTCATATCCGTTGCAGCATGGGGACTATTCACGTTTCGCCGAAGACGACGACGGGAACATATCGAACGTGATTCAGCTACAGCCGCAATGGTAGCCGCGGGCGTTCTCCCACCGCCCTTCCGTGATTCGCCTTTGGTCACGCCCAATCTCGAACGTGGCTCCACCACTCAATATTTCGAAGATGGAACTCCGATAACCAGTATCCTTGAGCCTTTCAATCCGTATGCGTACCCAGCTGTAGGACTTACCACGTCGAGTAATGGGACGAGCACGCCTTCTGGAGTTGAAGTCAGTGGACCGAGACGTTCGCCTTCCGAGCGTAGTACCGCTGTTGTTAGCGTAGGACAAGGACAGGGACAAGCTTTTGAACCCGTTTCTCGTTCGCATTCTCCGCCCGATTTGGCTGCTGCTGCTGCTGTAGCATACCCACCCACCGCGTTTTCCAACCTTCGTCGGAGTTTGCGAAGTTCAAACAGTTCTTCGGAGGACAGTCATAGTCAAGGACACACTTCTTTCGTCATCCCACAACAACCACAACCACAACCATTCGCACCACCCTTGTCTCCCAGCTCGCACTCACGTTCGCTTTCGCAAATCTATACGTACCCTCATGTCTACGTTTCGAATGTCGTTCCCGCTGGAACAAGTCCACCGGGTTCGGGTAACTCGCATGAAGACCATGAACCTATGGTTCTTTCGCTGCCACCACAAGCTCAACAATACCCGTCTCTACCCCCACCTCATGATCTAACTCCTGACGATACACCGGAAATGCAAGAAGCGTATCATCTTTTGTCGGGTACACCAGCGGGTATCCCAGTTTCTTCCAGCGAGATTAGCATTGGATATGGAAACGGTGGCGAAGGCTATGGGTCGCTGTTAACGACCCGACCCAGATTAGAGGTAAAGTCTACATATCATTTGGTCAAAGGTAGTGTGGAAAAAGCTCAACGAGAAATTATATATAGGTTCGGAACCGAACTGGGAGTTTCAGAACGACAAACAGCGAGGCTTCCAAAAATGAAGCGACGGAGAAGTAGGAGGACTAAGGGGTTTTGTTGCAACGACGATCGGTGAACGGGATATTGCACATACAAGAAGGGGATACTCCTATCCTACCGTGACACATGCACACACACCAAATTTCACTGCATCATTATCATCTTACGACGCTACTATGATACCATAAAACGAAAAATTAACGAAGAATTAGGCACTTCAAGTTGTGCTTCTTGATTACGAATCAAAGTCATATTTTACTCATCTCATTCTCACATTTCATCTTCGCATCCATCTATATACATTTATTTTTTCTTATACTTCGAAGAATATTCATCGCTTTTACCCCACTCTTTCTTTTTCTTTCTTTTTCTTTCTTTTTCTTTCTTTCCCTTATTATTGTTACACCTTTTAACCCGTTGCCCGTTGCATTAGAATGTTAATCTTTTTTTGCATTATTTTCACCTCTCATTGCATTTTTTCTTACATATTTCATATTTTAAAAGCTATTCTCCATGTTTTTTCCACCATCTCCGTCTCTATCTTGTCGAAATCCTCCTTCGTAAACCAACCTGCCGCACTCCGCATTTACTATCCTAATCGCGTCATATCTTCATACCTATATGTGCGCGTGATGGGTATTGTTGTATAATAGATGTATATAGGCGACCGTACGATCTGGGAGTTCTCAAAGGTATCGATATTGTATGTATGTACCAATATTTTTCTCCTGCGTTTGTGGTCAACGGACCAGAAAAGTCCGACAATGTTTTATATAATGGGCGCCTAATTTTATTGTAGACTTGTAGCGCCAAACAGTGCCAAACTCCGATGTTGTCTGTTTCTTTCAATGTTCTGCAGACTGCTTTCACCGATATTTATTAAGCTAATAAATTGCTTTGAAATCTACAAAAAATCCCGTTTGTTTCAATTGCATATGGCAACTATAAGCCTTCAATGATTTCTTGAAATCTTAACTGGGATCTCCCATGCTAGTTTTCTTCGACTTTGGTTAGTGAGACTTTGCAGTCGTAACTGGGCATGTTAGAAGCAAACCTACAAGCCAACGTAAACGTTTGATGTGCGACTTGCTGCTCGTTGGGCCTCCAAAATCACCACGAACGTTGACATGCCAATTCACTAACGCGTGGCCTCATTATTCTATTACTTTGCTCAATGCAAAAAGCCTTCCTGTCCTAGCCTGTCCTATATAACTATTTATAGCATGCTCTACAGGTGTTTCTACCTTTTTTCGTTTGGATCCGCGTTTATCGTTTAGCATTGTAATTCCTACAGGTTGCGGTGTCGACGTCAAAACTGAATAAAACGAGCTGATACGCTTCCCTACAGTATTAATATGAATCATTATCCTTGTTTATAATTTTTCTCGTCTTTGACCTAGTATTGAGGATATATATACTCAGTCATTATATCACATTTCTTTGTACATATAAGTATATTGATATGGAAAACACGTCAACAACTTGTCGAATTATTGATAATGCAAGTTCGTAATTCATCGTTACAAAAAGATCAGTTATGTATACAAAGCCGGAATAAAATAATGTCTGCGACGAAAAAGAAAGATATCAAATGAATAAACAGGATGAATGTAATGGGTTATTGCACTCACAATTGTTGGATGGAGATGATATGATTACAAATGCAAAAAAAGGACAACAAAAGCACCAAAAACAGAAAAGCCCAAATACACGAAAAGAGAAGAAAAGAGGCCTTCTCATTGTTGGAAATGAATTGCCAAAATTAACGGCTTCCGTCTATTTCAGCAGCCAGCTCAATCCGCTCGACTTCTCTCCGCAAAGCTTCACAGCCTTCCTCAAGCCATTTGCAATACTCGACTGCCCTGAACAAGACACCACTTTTGCCTTTAGCGCCTGTTGACTTGCCACGAGATCCACTTCCCTTTGGGCGTCCTCGCGTTGGTAGACCGGAGCCTGCGGGAGCACCCGCTGGTGCAAGCATATTGCTGAGAGTAGCGTACCCATCTCGGATAGCGTTCCGGCGTTTTTGTTCGGACATGATGTGGTTTAATCGTTTTTGTGGGGTTGAGAGCAGTGTTTTATTTCGTGTCGGGTGGTTGAGGTTAAGATTGTTGTTGTGGGTATGGGTGTGGATGTGAATGTGATGAGGTGGGGGTGGTGATGTCTGGTACGAATTACCGTCCGAGCTGTGTTTCGAGCTTTGCCGTAGTTGATGCCGATTCTGGGTAGCTAATGGTTGTGCTAGTTGTGGTGGAGATTCGGGGCGAGCGGGTGGAGGAAGAGTATGACTCTGATTATTGTTGTAAGACGGTGTGAATACGGGTAATCCGACAGGTAAGACAGGATCAAACTCCCACTCAAAGTTCTCGAGAAACCCAAAAATTGAGTTTGTCTCTGAGCTTGACAGGAGAGATGAATCTGAGTCGAGTAGCGATATATCGGTTGGAGGAGGTAAATTATCCAAAAACATGGGATCGTCCATGCTGAATTCTGGGAATGGGGCTGGTGGTGGTGGTAAATGTGACATGATCGCCATTTATACAATGATAGCCCTGAATTATCTGTAAAGATCTTTGCGATGTAATGATGACCCTGGACCTTCACAAGCTGACAGAGATGATTGAGCAAGGAGCAGGGAACAGGAGCAGGAGCAGAAGGGGGATGCAGATGGATAGATGTGTGGATGACGGAACTTGAGTCGCTTATTTAACGGGTCTCGGTCACATTAGTAGCCGGGTTTTTTTCCAGCGCTTATGTAATGTGAGCTCCGTTTGTAAGCCACCTGCGGACGCGTCGAACCACATGGGTTCCTGATGCTCGCTGGCAACAAAAATTGGTTAAACCGAAAGCTTCTGATGACTTCATTGTTTGAAATTTTGGCTTATGAAGGAAGAAAGAAAAAGAGAAATAATTCACGCCCAGTGAATTTGCTGTATTCCCGTTACGCGGAACTGGTTGCAGGTCTCAGCCTCGGGCAGGTTCCAATAGCACAAGTATAATATGCAGTGACTGATATTGATGCACCGATATGCCCGTTCAAACGTTCAAGTTTCCCACCTACTTCGGGACTGCAACGTATGCCAGCGCTGGATTGATTTGATTTACTACTTGAGGCGTTTCTCCATGTTTAATTCTTCTTGATCCGCAGGATCGGATGTTCTTTGTCATAGCACAATCGATTGCCTGCCTGTCGCGCCTACTGGCTACTTGAGCCTGCTCAATTGAGCTCGACACACGGATCTTGGCCTGGCTATGTAAGTTGGTATGTATACCATCGTTAGAACAAGAGAAGTACCCATGCGGTGCTTTCCTTGTTTTCCGTCTTAGAATACTTATGCTTTGTTGGCTTACTATTTTTGCCATTTGCAGTGTTAAGATCTACGTCATCTTTTGTGGCAATACAGCACCTCTGATAGGCAACGAGCCGGAGTCTTTTTTTCTCAGGCATCAATAGTCAATATAAAGAATGCTACATAGTATTCTCTGAACGACAAGACACGTGCTTTCTCAGAATGGGATGTGATAGGGACGAGTCAAAGAAGAGCGTCTTTTTCCAACGAACGAAACGAGCTAAAGGACGACTCGGATTGAGTGCTTATACCTTCTCCGAAAGGCTCTGGTCAGATGCCCCCAAATCAGTCACTGAAGTCCCATATCCGTTCGGGAAGGTGTTCGTATTGTTATTATAAGGTATTGTGTTTCCGGTAAAACTTCCTATGTCCGTTTCGGATCCAAATTCTGTGGCTATAGTTTTGCAGAAGATCCGGATTGCAGTGATCGGATGGCGGAAAGATACCGAAGCCAGTGCCGTTTCGTCCTCATCTTGCTCTCTAATGGTTTGGCTTCGAAGGTCTAAGGATAATCGATATATGACAATAGTCGAAAGACTTGGTGATATATGAGAAGAAGAGAACATCATTTATTCGCGTGCAGATTTACCTTTCTTGCATAGGGATGAGAGTTTCGGTCAAAGTTGACTAAATATTCTCAAGTTCTTAGAGATAATTCATCTAGGGTAAAATGACTTACCCGTGCTGTCTGATATTTGGTTAGAAATAGATATGAGTCAAAAAGAGAAAAATAAGACCCACCCTTTTTACCACAAAAGCGGTCAAGCTGACGGTCACAACGAAACTAGCAAAAGCGCAGTGAGCCGATTGTCATTGAATATGACTATCTTCAAAACTTGCCAATACCGAATTACTCCTATAATATAGAAAAAGAACTCAAAATGCGAGAAGAGAATACAAGTAGTCGTAAACAAAACCTTGTTCAAATAAAACTTTATATAGGGGAAAGGTTTTGAGACAAGTTTGGCGCGATAAACCCGGGTGTGTCACGACTTGAAATGTGATGAATGCGAAAACAATTGTATCCGATATAATTATAGATAATAACTGAAAGGATGATACTAGTTTTTCTGTTCAACATTTCAGTGGAAATTATTGACAAAATGCAATACATACACCTGTTTCCAGAGGAGCATAGAGAAGGATTAATCTAAATAAGATCGTAGAAAAGGCTCAGGTATGGTGCCTTACTTGGATGTCAGAACAGCCTGTGAGGGAGAAGGAAGGCACAACGGGGCTACGATGATATCTGTGGAAAAAACCTTTAACTGCAAGTCACTCGAGAAATGTCACTCGAGAGCTTACCTGCTAGTGACAAACCCAAGCTGATACACAGGAGTGATACAAAAACCAACAAAACAGGTTTATTGCGGTTACATATCGTATACGTCCGAGCAGCTTGAACTCCTAATTAAATACCGTTGATAAACTACATAACCAGGCAATTTCGTTTTTCTTAGTCTCACCTTGGATTCCGATTATGGAAAATAGTGCGATCACAGAAGCGAGAACGTATATGACGTTACATGCACTACAAAATGAAAGGCCTTGTTAGCAATTTTAAACAGCATGAATTAAAGTACAAGGCATACGTGATTTGCTATAAACATGTATGTTAATAAGCAAGTGTTACTTCACTTCCATGATTCATTTGAGTTGATGCACTCACTGACAACGTGTTTAGGGGTAGAAAGAGAGTGGAGCACTGAATGGCGAGTGTAAAGAAAGACGGATAGCGTGCGCAATAATATAATGCGGACGCAGTACTCAGTCTCCGAAGAGACATGAGTTCGAGTTCCAAAGGAAGTGTTGAAAGGATATCATACGCCAACAGAACTAGATAATAGTTTAGTTCACTTGACTGATTTCTCTGTATATCTCTCTTCGAGGTATTTATTTATTCACCTGTAGAGGCTAAAGTGACACTAACGAACGCGTTGCTTGAAGAATGGCATAGTGAGCCAATTGTCTGACAGAGAGGGAAAAGATGTGACACGCACAAATCAGATGTTTCTTGGATGTAAGCCTGCAGTGCAGCTTGCTGTTCTGGAGAGAGCGCAGTGACATTCATCATTAACAAACTAAACTTTGTGCTTTTCTGTACTCCATGAAATGTCAGATGAAGAGTGAGGCCTAGTGAGGAACGAGAGTGACGGTCAAAAAAACCTGCAAAAAAAAATTAGCCGTCGCCATTTAGTAGTTCGGGGATATTAAGCCGGGCCAGGTACAAGGTAACTATGACATCTGAAAACACATTATTAATCAGAACTGACATGACTTTACGAAAATAAAGCAAAGAATACCGTACGAAGTTGGAACATACACATCCAAAAACAAAAGAAATTCAAGAGCTTGTGGTGCTAATGGTAGCTTGTCCGAAGATCAGCTAAAAAGAGTAGACATCAAAGCTACTTCCAATGGACCAATTCAATAGTATGATTAAGCTCTTGATTGCCTTGACTTTGATTTGATTGGGGAGCGTCTTGCAAAATGAAGTGCATATGCATGTATTATTTAGGTATGTAAAGCACAATTGGCTGGCGATTGTCAGTCTGTGATTTTGTTTCCTTGACACCTAAGATATCATGATCGGGTCTAAGCCGGATGCTTTGATCATGGCGGCTGATTGACAAACTTATGACGTTGGATCGTCAAGGTCATATGTAATTGTCAGCTGCAAAGACGAGAAAAGGTCCTGAAGAAAGGTCCATTCCTCTATAGTCTCTGCATAGTCTCTGCCAAAGCGTCCAAGGCGGGTATGTACGAGCGCAAAATCTGGCTAACGATGTTTTCCAACGTGCCCAAGGATTTAGCCTGCCCACCAATCGTAATGAAGCTGGGGACGCCCACAACGTTTATTTTTGACCCTTCGCTTCGCGCGGTTCTCTCTTTTTGGGCTTCAGGTGCGCCAAGTGTGAACGAATGTGAATAGAAACGTCAATGGTATCCTTCTCAATAATGGACAAAAAAGGTGCTATTGATCAAACGTTGGTGTGTAGAATATCATGCATTGACTGGAAGTCCCGTTAATGGCGACGAGAATGGGATCGGAAAGAAGAGACATACAGTATTTACCCAGTTGTACCTGAGCCAGTCAGTCGTATAATACATACCATTACGAGAGGAGCTTCCTATAATTCCCTGAACCTTATATGGATAGATGCACCCGAAAGGTACCAGGAGATTGACAGTTGTGTCTGGAGGTGGTTTAAATGACATTCGCAGGTTGGTCCAATCATGCGACCTTCGTATTCGCAGCACGATGTGCACAAGTGAAACAAAGTCTTGGCTGAACTTTGTTGCAGACAACGCTTGAAACAAGGCACCCCTTTGTCACTAACGTTGAAACCTCCAGTTAGGAGTACAGTTGACATACTAAGTCCTCGTGCCAGAAAACGTGCCAGATGGTATAGTTAAGACGCCGTAAACCTTAGCAAAAGAACTAAAAGATTGAGTAAAAATCAGAATCATTGCACATGATGGCTCTAGCTCCAGTGTTGAATTCAAACGCCGACTTCTCTGGCTGACTGTGTACTGTGACGTAATCTCTCCGGCACGTGATGGGCCTGCACGGCGCAAAGTGATTCCATCCACACACACCGCAAACTTTTGCCTTCAACGTTCTTTAGCGGCATTGCCCTCTTTTTAAAAGGACGCAGCGAACGATGCGCTTGTCGCTGCCTGCCGCTCTTATTGCATTGCTGACCGCAGTTCTCGCTGAAGACCCCAGTCAGGATCAAACCCAGCGTGGGCATCAACGGCCCTTCACAGCCAGCAATAACGAGTTCCATCATGCACAACAATCCTCTCATCTCTCACATTCAACTCAGCCCTCTACGACATCGACAACCCTAGTGGACGCTCTCTCGGCAGATGGCAATTACACACGGCTGCTTCAGCTACTTCAGAAGGCACGCCTTATCCCGACGCTCAACAGTCTAAACGATACAACGCTCTTCGCGCCGACAAATGACGCAATTGAGAAGGATGCTCTTCTAAGCATAGAGAGTAGAATGGAAGAAGATGGTTACTATCATCATCATCATACTTTCGAAGCCAATGACGAGTCCCTATCGAACTCCGAGCCGAGAGATAATATCCACGAAAAACTTCGACAACAATTGTTATATCATCTTCTGCGCACGAGGCTGCAGAATTTGCCGAGTGAGGTCAAAACTCATAATACATATTTATTTCCTCGACCATTATCTTGGAATTTCTCTTCAACGCCCCCGTGGATACCCGTTCCTGGTGGAACACTAGGTGGCGAACCGCAGCGCATACGTGTTTCGGCAAGCGATGACAAGACCTACGTTGCCACCGATTACGAAGGCAAAGGAGGCATCGAAATCATACGCCCATTGGTAAAAGCCGACAATGGCGTATTGATTGGAATTGCAGGTGTTATCCAACCGCCTCCAAATCTTAGTGAGTAAAATATACAATCCAGTTTTATCTGATCAAATATCTTAAACTAAACAACGATAAATTTTTCTAGTCGACCTAGTGGAATCCTACGAACCGTTATCATATTTCAAGAAAATTCTATCTGACAAGCTACGAGCGGAAATTCAAAACGGTTCTGCGTTGACGTTGTTTCTCCCTCAAGCTTCCGCATGGGATTCACTAGAGGATGTCGAAAGACTATATCTTGAGAGTGAATACTCAGACGATGACGTTCGCAAGATTATAGAAATGCATACCGTCAAAAACGGAAAAAAGGATAAAAAACCTGTGCGATGGTCAGATACATGGGTGAATAATACTAACTGTAAGCCTTTTGATCCGTATCGAGATGAAACAGTTGCAAACTTTTTTCATATATATTAAAAACATGCAGTAACGACCGTTTATGGAGACGAGCTGAACATTATAATCTCTCCCGACTCAAAAACTACCGTTTCCGGAGCTGAGCTCCTCCGCCCAGATATTTATGCTTCAAATGGAGTTCTGCATCTGGTTTCATCATTACTTATGCCTCCAGACGCTCTCGCACTTACAGCTGAAAAGCATCTCCTAGCCCTCAATTGCACCAATTTCGTCACACTTCTCAGATCCGCTTCATTATCCAGTTTAGTCAATGACACAAAGGCGTCATATACAATCTTAGCTCCCCGGAACGATGTTCTCACTCTACATACCGACCAATCCCCGTTTCCTCCCGAAGGATCCGAAGACTTGCCAAGATATTTGAAATATCATTTTTTGCCTGGTAAATGGACACGAGAAAACCTTCGGGATGGTATGCTGGTTGAAACTGCTCTGGACGAACCGGAGCTTTCTGGAAACCATCAAGTTCTCCGCGTCGGCGTTGCACCTGAATCTAAAGCTCTTTCCTTTGGTGGTGCGGGCGTAAGTGGTGAAAACCCCAGTGGGTATTTTTATCCTTCTCCTCAGAGATTACTCGAATTGACAACATAGACTCTTAGTCGAGATCAAGAATAATATTATTTACTTCATCACTAAACCTCTCGCGCCTCCAGAAGACGTTTGGAAAACTGCTTTGCCTTCCTTACAGTTCTCAACGTTCATCGCGTCGGTCTTTTCCACTTCCCTAGCCGAAAAACTCAAAACCACCCCTGCGATTACGTTTCTCATCCCTCAGAATAGGGCATTTGAACGACTAGGACTAGTTACGAAATATCTTCTTGGGACTACCAGTCGTGCCAGACAAGACCTCGAGAAAGTAATTCTGCACCACGCCATTGAAGGAATAGAATATTCTCGTTCATTGCTGAAGGGAACTCAGAAAACTTATCCTACCCTAGAAGGCTCGGATTTACACGCCGCTAGACCCGATGATGGCTCGTTGCAGATATTTCCGAGTGGCGGGTGGAGTAATTTGCGGGCAAATTTTGTAGGCGGAGATGCGAATGGAAATGGGAACGGTAATGGAGGTGGGAAGAAATCCGCGATTTCCGTTCCTGGCTTTCTGGCTCCAAATTCTGGAGTGGCAGATTTATTAACCCGTACTGGCGTAATCCATGAGATCGACGCGGTGCTTCTTCCACGCAGTGTGGATATCACGCTTACGAAGTTGGCTGATGCGGCTGATGGGAGTACAATGACGGGATTAGTGACGAAAGCTGGATTGGGGTGGATTCTGAACGGCACGAAGCCACCATCGGATGCGGTTTTCGAAGAGTGGAATGAGTATCTCAGATGGAGAACACCCGATGAGTCCACTGATAGTGGACGGCGAAAACACCGACAGCAAGGTGTTGTGTTGGATGATGTTGTCGGTTGGGTGTTCTTGTGTCCTACGGAGACTGCATTTAAAGGAATCAATATGACCCGGCTTTTGGCTGATACTATAGCAACGAAAAGGCTGGTTGCGCAGCATCTGATTCCTATTGTTGTTCCACCTTCAAAACCTAAGTCTTCGTCTTGGTTTTCGTCTTTTCCCACGATTAAATGGTCACGTTCGTCGTCTGCGCCTTCGCCTTCAGATATTTACAAGCCCATCGCGCTCGATAATAAAGCGACATATTCGACCATTCTTTCACAATCATCGCTCTATGGAGATATCACCTTCCGGCCTGTAGACGAAGATGACAAAAGCAAAGGATATATCGTAGGGATCAAAGGCGCGCGTGGGACGAATGGCGAAAATGACTGGGCAAATGTCTTAACGTGGGGTCGCAGTACAGTTGGACCGCGGAATTCCCTTCACATTTCTTCGGATTCGAGTTTCATCAATTTTGCTGATACACCTTCTGAGGGAGGTGTAGTTCAAATAGATCGCGTGTTAATGCCGTACACACCTAAATGGTGGATTGAGTACGGTCCACCGGGGGTTGTCCTAATCTTCGGTGTAGTTCTTATCGGTACATTTTTCGCGGGTGTTCGTAAATTATGGAAAAAGGACACGGTTGAAGCGACATATGAACCTATTGGTGGATTTGCGAGGGAAGATGACGATTGAAAGGTTGGAGATTTTAAATTAGACTCCGTTCTCTCTCTTTCTCCCTTTTTCTCCCTTGCTCGTTTTCACTGTTACTCTGAGAGTCTTCAATGCTTGTTTTTATAACTCTTTAGGCCATTTCTCCATCCCCTCCTCACCATCGTTCTAATCCTGCGTATGTTGTATAGTTTAATTGCATAGTGGACTAAGCGTGTTAATTAATAAATCGGTCTGTGTATCCTTTATATACGTAAATATATAAGATCGGGTTTTTCTATGGCATTCATTCGAATTCTTGTCATAACTCGGAGGCCAATGCTAGTAGTTCGGTATCACATGCCACTCGAATTAATAGTACTTGATTTTTATATATTGTGCACAACAATACCTCATGAGTTCGACGCCGTCAGACGTTCCTTTACTGACCGAGCCCCTGTTTCAAGAGCACACATAATTACAGCCATAGATCAACCTCTCAGAGACTTAATTACTGACCGTCCTCTTCTCCCAGTCACATTCGCAGGGCGCTCATTGACAAGCTAGAGATGTGTAGCACTGAGGCAAACTCAGCATCAAATCTGCTCTACACCTCCACTTCTATGTTGAACACTCGTACGCGGATCTATATTCTGTCTTTTTTTTTTTTTCAATTTACGCGTATAATTGCGATATATTGAACTAGAAAATGGTTGTAGTGTCAATCATAATACAGAAGATGATAGTAGTAAACGTCAAAATTTCGGTGGCTTTTCGCATTCTGTCCAATTCGTACCATGAACAAATTTGTCAAAATTGAGTTTTGTGGGTATTTTAGTGGTCATGGATGACACGCTTGGATACCACAAACTCTTTCGCATTTTCTGCGGTACCCAGAATAAGAGTTCACCACCCGGACCCAGTACCCAGCCATCCACTAATTCCGCACCAGGTGAAAAGCCTACTTTATCCCATGTTGCCAGTGCATAATCTAGTACTTGAGTATCTCTGGAGTTTAATTTGCAGTCTTCAATTAACCTAGCAAAACCCTGAATGAAGTATTTGATTGGACAGCCAATAGACTCGTACCGTCTGGTTTGGAAATGCCCGGGTGTCATACTGGACAGTGAATTATAATCATCATCATCATGAAGACGCATGATGATTTCATGTACACGCAAATCCCAGATTCTCCCGATTCCATATGCACCAACCGACAAGAGGCTATCTCCATCTAATGCTATTGCGTGCGATTTCCAAGTCCAATCCCATAGAGACTTTGCGAGGTGACGCTGCATGATTAGCGTCCTAGTCTTGCTGTCCCAGATATCGATGTGTATCATTCCGCCAATATCATTCAAGAAAAATATTCGCTTAGAGTCATTAGAGAAACCAAACACCCTGATCCGACCGTCAAAAGGGAGCTCGTCTTGCGCAATGTCCTTCTCCAGGTCCCAAAGTTGAGCTTTTCCTCGATCCTTCATAGATATAAAAGCAACGTAGTTTCGATATGGGGAGAATACCGGAGCCTTTTGCGTATCTGAACACTTGATGCTTGCACCCGTTGTGTAATCTAAAATGCACAGTTTGTTTGGAAACTCTGCATCAAGTGATTTAGCAGAACACACGCAGATATACGCGTTATTGAAAGAGACGGAGATGGAATGCACACATGAATCATGCAGAAAGGGTCCGTTTATGGTTTTTCGTGATTTCGAATCCTGTTCCTCGATGAAGAAGGCATATCCGTTTGATTGATATGCAACCCAAAACGTGGTTCCCGATGGAGAGAAATCAAGAGCAGTCACCAAGTGTGATGATTGACCGCAGCTGATCAAAGTATAGGTACGGACATCCCATACATTGATGGTGTTCTCGTAATCACAACTGATAAGATAGTCACCAGTCATAGAAAATGCGAGAATACGCAATTGTTGACCCGAATTGTCTAACATGAACTCCGTCTTTTCATCGACATTCCAAATACAAAGCGCCTCGGCACGAGCATAAGCTATAGACCAATGGTTATTTTCCGGGGAGACTTCAACAAGCAGCCCACCCATGAGATCAATTTTAATTTGGCTGTCCTGAGAGACTGTCATTCCCGGGGCACCATCCTGGATTCGAATACGTCCTCTTCCCACCACACCGTTCTCCTTCCAAACAAGATGTCGACCTTTGAGCCAAGCTTTGTAATCATCTGGATAGGAACCTATCCCTTCTTCAGCATCACCATCGTCTTCTCCATCCAGAACCTCCTGATCGATGTCATCCCATGCTAAGACATGCGTTTCTTTGGATATAGCGAATGCTATGTGTCTCGAGTCTGATGATAAAGCGGGTAGAGCGGCACGGCGATTGTGCCTCACAGAACGCTGTGAGACTTCTCCCGTGGATATCTCCCAGATCCAGCGCTTCTTCCCTTCAGAACCAAGCATATATTCTCCATTCGTGGAAAATGCACATATTACTTCATGCGACTCTGGTACAAACTGGCTAACCATTCTACCTGTTTGTATATCCCTGGCTTCGTAAGCAGAATTGGTACGGATGACGATGTATTGATCGCTGACTGCCACTAGTTTCCAAAAATTGGTGAACGGGGCAAAGGGGATGAATATCTTCTTTTGAGTATCCCAAAGGCGTAACACCCCATGATGATGGTGAGACCGAAAGCCGAAAAATCTTCCACTTGGAGAGAACATATTTGCGAATTGGTATGAATTATCCTCGAAGAGTTTCAAATGAGTCTTTCTCTCGTAGAATGACAAAGTCTTATAGCATATGAAGACACAATAACGTCCATCCGGAGAGATAATGCAAGAGTCAAGTTCCCCTGGGGCAAGTTCAAGTTTTTGATCGGAGTCATACACAAACTTCCCCGTCTTCATTTCCCAAGCCAAAATACTTCCATCGATGAAAGAACAGTAAACCAGTTCTTCATTCAACGAAAATACCAAATCGCACACGGCAGTCTTGGGCACATCTGCTTTAGGGCTCACTTGGTGGAGAATTTCACCAGTGACATAATCCCACACCCACAAATCTCCATTGTCATAGCCAGTTGCGATTTTTCTGCCTTTAGGAGAGAACTTGACCACTTCTGGGTATGCTGAAGGGTGCCTTTGCATAACTGTGTCTTTGATTCGAGGCCAGAGTGTTATACGTCGACCGGCATCCATGCTAAAAAGCTGCGGGTATTGAGGGAAATATTGCAGCGGGGATAGGAATGATCCATTTGAGATGTAGGGAAGGGCCGAAAGGTAAAGATGCGGTGTGCTTTCCGTCATCATTCTTCCAAACTCGAAAACAAACTGTGATGCCTCGGCTGCTCCCGCAGCTAATCCCGGGACCTTATCCTATAAAACCTAATCGTCGGATGCTGTTACCCTCATAAAAAAAAGGATACTTACTTTTATTTTATTTCTTAGCATCTGCATCCCATAACGACCATGGTTAACCTCTGCCAAAAGACTAAGAGCCTCAAACAAATACAGTAATTTATAGCGCATCAAATCATAAATTTGATCCAGAAGCTCGTCAACCAAGCTTGAATACTCCAAATGGTATGTCCAAAAGCAACATGAATATGACAAGTATGATGGGATTGCTTCTGCTACTCGAGAATCAAAATTTGGTACGTCTCGATTGCGCAAGTGTGATGTTTCCAGTCCGCATATGTTGAACCGAAGCATTCTGTTCATGACCTGTAAACACGCTTGCGTGAAAGAGCTTTGGTTCGACGTATCGATGTAATACCGATTCGGAGTCCCCGGCTTTTGTTCAGGATCAAGGAAGAAGTCAAAAAGTGAGGTATGTATTGGTCGAAGTTTGACGGTGGGTTCACTGATGCCAATAAACAGGGAATTCAACACCTTCAATACAACTTTGACGTCCCGACTATCCCCGCAAATAGGTCCGAAAAATGCCTGCAGGTCCGAAACTGAAAGTGGCTTCCGTGCAACTATGATTGCTCCGACGCACGTTTTCAACGGTATGAGATAGCTATGAAATTGACAGCCTGGCTGGGCATCGAGAATTCGGTGGTATATTTCGTGCAAGGAAGTCACTGGTTTCGAAAGAACGATCCTTAGTCGCTGCGCTGCTTCTAAGCCTTCGAGTTCTAGAATGTAGCTGCATGCAATTTTCGCCCACTGAAAAAGACTCTGGGCCTTTTGGGCTAATGAAATGTGCCAATTTCTGTCCACGGTATCCAAAACCTCTGCCACGCCGGAAAGCTCGGAAGAGATGAATTGTTGGATGTCATTTAGTGTATTAGCGGGATCAATGTCTGCCATGTTTTTACAGATAACGTTTGGGTGTTGATGGAATCGTTCGATGTCGTGTTCGGGACGAGACGTTATTATTATACGGTAGTTGCTCGGAAGCTCTAAACTTCTATTGAAAAGCAAGTGCAGAAGAACCTTGCGCTCCGTTGGGTCACCGGTCACCGCTCTCGTCCAAGGCATCAATGATGATAACCATTCGTTTAGTCGTCCCTTTCGAGAGTTTGATGATCATTTCGTTAAATTGTGTTTCGGGATCCGGCGACTTTCTTATCGCAATGTCTTGAACGGCCTGTACGAGATTTTTGTTCCACAAGACATTGCGATCGGCCAAGTTGCGAGAAATAGTGCTAAATAAAAACTTAAACATTTCCTTATTACTTCGATTAAAGCAGAAGAACGATCCAAGTCGATCGTTTAAATGTTTTGCAACTGTGTGAGCGACCGCGGACTTCCCAGTTCCGGCCTGTCCGCTGAGAATGAGAACACGTTCGGTCGTATCCTTGTTAACCCACTGCTCTATCTCTTTGATGAGCGCTTCTCGAGTTCCCTCCAGACATTTTTTCCCCTCAACAATTCCGACATCACTGGCATATGGTATATCATCAAGGAGATTGAAAATTTCTGACAGTTATACATAAGGAATCAGGTACACGTACTAGTGAATGACAAGCACTCACCAATGTTTGATGCTATATTGAGCGACAGGAAATCTTGATTATTTTCCAAGATTCGATCCAGCGATTTTTTGAATTTCGAAATTCTGCTGTCCAAGATCGGCCCTTTTATGAGATTGGTGGCTAAATAAAACATGAAATACTGCAGCTTGCATTGATTCGAAAACGGAAAGAAAAAGAAGAGGTAGCTACCTAAATTGTTCTCAACATAATCCTTAATGAATTCGACACATTCGCAAGTTTTGTCGATAAGAAGTCTCAGTTGATCAATTCGAATATCTCTAAGAACAGACAGTCGGTCCGCTTCATCTATGTATTCGTAAATGAACGACAATCTCTCCAGTAATTCTTTGACATGGTTTGTCCGAGTGCTATTCGCCTGAAGAATCTGACCAAAAAGTAGTGAGCTGTTGTAAACAAAGTGGAAGTGCGCTCTCTCACATCTGGAATTATTAATACAATATTCCAGATTTTCCGGGCCCATGGATTCATCTACGTTACTATTTAGGATTGATTTACGAGCTAGAGATTGTGAAATGCAGACCGAAGCAACAGGATCTATTGCTGCCTTCACGACTCCGAGATAAGTAAGAAACGTGGACCAGGACTTCCCAATCCCTTCCCCAAAATGAACATTCTCGCTCTGCTGTTTTGATTTGTTGAGGATATCTTTGAAGCGATCTTCTTTGACTTTGAAGTTTAGCTGACTCTTCTTGCGCAATTCGAAATTGCATTCTCCTGAAATGATGTTTGAATGAGAACGATAATGAAATTGTGAAATGTACCAGAAGAGATATTAAGAAGATCAGACATGGTAGTCGTAAACTCTCCGATGGTTTTCAGTTCGCCATTTCGCCTCTTCCCTTTTATCTGCTTTTTCTCCTTCCCCATAAAAATCTTGACGTTAATGGTAAACACGGCCGTCACATCAAAGCTATTTCTGGTTAGTCATGAAGCCAGTAACTTATCAGACTTGAAACCTTTACAGAATCTGTTCGCTCCAAGTAACCTGATCTTTATCAAACTTCCCTTCACCTAACCTCAATATTTCTCTATTTTCACCGGCAATTTTGGTGATTTTAATTAGGAAGATTCGTTTGTGAATCTTCAGGCAAGGAATGGGAGGTTTTGTCAGTTTAATGTCTGAAAATATAAATTTTAGAGCTGCGGTTTAGGTCCTATAAATGATTTCGTACCGAAGATCGTATATCGATACTGCTCCAGCCTGCAAAAAAAACATCATTTTTCTGTTGCTAATATTGATAAATCTACCGACATTGTGACTTTTATAATATATAAGAGAAGTTGAGAGCAATTGCTATTAGGCAAATTTGCAACGAGATGTGGAGGACTGAATAATACCTGTTAAGCTTCGTACGTGTGTTCGGAAAGTAAACAAGCAAAGAAATTCCCATGAGCATTCAAATTTGTCAGGTTTCAAGAATCCATCCACATAATTCACATTCACATGCTAAACTTATCTTTGACAGAAATTAACGCCTATGGTTCGTTTCGAAGCTTTGCTAGGCAGTGGCAACGCGGCACAGAGCAGCCCGATAGCATGCCGTGGCTGTATCTACCATCACTGTAGTGATCCAGCTAAGTGCATCTTAGAGCTGACGCGGATATATAAGGAGTTGAACTCGGATTACGTCCGCTGACTGGTGCACGAATAATGTGAATTCGAACTAAACATTTCATAAAGTGATGATTCAAGCGAGTTATATGAAAGCCTGATTGTATGGAGATGCACTCACGAAAAATCGCACGATCCATTGGTGCCAGACGGCGAGTATGGCAACTGTGTCGACAGTCCGAACACTATATCTGACAAGTTGTCCGCAGTCAATTTGTCTAATTGTGTTTGTTGTCGGCTTCTTATAATACAAACATCTACAGTGCCTCCGCTGGATCTGCTAACGAGAATTTTTGAGTCTAAACCAGTGTTCTGCATGTGTGAGCAACTTACAAGGCGGTGTTGTGTACGCCTAGTCATGTCGTGATTGTTACTCCGCTCAGACTTTCTTTTGATCGGTCATACACTCATTACCGAACCCCCGTTCCTTCTCTCCTTCTCTATATTCTCAATATGTATATTTAAGCGTCGGATTGATAATGTTCTCGATTCAGAATTGATTGCTGGCGTTGATTTCCACAGGAATCACCACTGGCGCAGCATCGGGAAAAAACATCGACAATCCTTCCGGTCTATGGTAAGTACCAGTGGCTACTCCGAGCCATGTAATATTGTGTAGGCCTTTGTAAAGCGAGACAGGTTTTGAGTGCGTGAGACTTTTCTGATGAATGGTGTTGAACTCGGAGTCCGTCTCGGAGTCCGTCCACGGTCCCCCACGACGGCGCCACCAGCTATGATTCGCCGGTATTCTCGATTACACTGCACAGACAACAGATCCACCCTCTCTCTCTCTTAAGACTATGAGACAGAATATAGTGCCGCCGATTCAAAATCGCCGTTGACACCTCTTAGTGTTTAGTTGTATCTGCGATCCCCTGGCTCGTCGTTAGCTCGAGTATTTAACGAAAGAGTCTGGCATTCCGGAGTCATACCAACTCCTCCAGACTCCTTACAAAGTTTTCGGTGATCCCTTTTCAATGACCAAACTATGGGTTACATTTCTATGCGAGACTCCTGACATGCACAAGAGCCAGGAAGTATATTCCACGTATGTCGTCTCTTTCAACACAGCTTGAAGTATTTTTATTGACCTTGCTAAAACTAGATTCGTTGCCAGTTGCATTATTATCAGTGCTTTTAGTGAGACCACTGCATGCCTTTTAATAATTCTATCCTGACGTCACTGATTCCTGAAATTTGAAAGCCATCCTTCTGTACTCTATCGTGTTGAAACTTCCTCAAGAAATAAAATACATATGGTCCAAGCCATATAGTCTTCCCGTTTTTCTCTATATCTGCACAAAATACGGTATTTTTATTATCCAAGGACTCCTTCTCTTAGTTGTTTTGAGAGTAGTAAGTCTGGTTTTCTTGATAGATACTAGGGTAGTACTGACACTCACAAGATAACACGGTAAAGCTTTGTGCTTTTGTAGCCCAGATAATTTTTTAGTTTAATGGGCTATAGAATTTGTGTCATCCCATACGGGATTGCAGGGTTTGTTTACATACTTTTCACTATCGGTGCGCAAGGTTAGTGTCCCTGTTGCTGAGGAGTAACATAGATAAAGTATAATCACTTTACTAGGTCTATTGATCGCTCGAACATATGCTATTGGAAGGGGAAACAAACTATTAATGGGCGTTTTGATTATTGGGTGTACTGTGGCGATGATTACTTCGATATTGAGTAAAGTTACACTTCTCATATAACACAGCGGAGCTTTTTACTAATCATCATTATTCAGATTATTCTACAATAGCCGGGTAAGTATCACGCATACCAAAAGTTTCTTTACAAATAAAGTCCTCAAATTTCGGTTTTCTTCAGTCCCTTAGGTACGTCAGGTAGTCAACAGGCGGTTCAACGTTTAATTGTCAGACTTGCTTATAGTAACGTATAGGTCCGAAACTTTTATCTGAAATCACTGATGCCTCTTTCATCTTCACCGATCTTGTTGCCTTCTGCACGTCCACAAGCGATATTTGGAATACGTGGAAATTAAAGCGCGAGGCAGGTTTACAAAGTTCAAACAACATTACCACTGTACTTCTCAGACAAAGTGAGTTTTGACGAAACCGTTGTTTAAAAAAATATCCATTATGAGGATTATTTAGACATATTTAGGTGCATGTGGGTATTAAGTCATAGATGTTTTGTTACATTTCATCTCATATAGTGAATCAAGCTCAGCGGTTGCTTTCGCGGCTGCCTCCGCAGTTTCTAATCAAGTAAGTCCTAAGTCCTATTCACATCCTTCAATGCCCATTTCTCTGTCATCAAAAATTAGATTTTCGAACCAGTGGTAACGCACTCCATTGAATGTTTCGGAATCAGGTAAGGAAAATCTGCTCTCTACCATCGTTTCCTTTTTTTCTCACATTACTTCAAGTGTAGTGGCCATTTTAATTGCCGATTTCATCCTGGATATCCGTCAGTGCAATTATGCGTCAATAGAAGCCAGTACTACAATGTTGCCAGTCTCGACTCGGTTTCAAGATGTACTCCAACACGTGCATCAAACCATTATCGTAGAGCTGGGGGAAACTGTATGTAACCTGGAGGAAGAAAGTGGTGAAGATGATGGAATTTATGAAGGGTCTGAGTCTACCACTTACGCTCAGAACCCGACCGATCTCGAAGCTGCGTTAGGAGTATGAATGGCAATGGTCCGCACTTCACATTTGTTGTTAAATTTATTCTAGGGACAACTTAATTAATAAGAAAGACATATGTATTTTATCCAATCATATAATCAGAATATTAATCATTTCTATCATACCACCGACCGACCAAGCTGTCAAACATTTATCACGATCCGTGTCTGGCAGTATCACCCAGGTCTACGAAGGCTGGTTCTTGGCATGGGTCGACATCGATCCAAAAGTTTGTGTCTATTCAACTATCTTTTTATACTCGGTTTGATGTCTTCTTTCAACCATGGTATGTGAAGACTCTTCAGTAAATGGTTTGACATTTTCAAACGAGCATAAGTGTACCTACATCCTCAATCATCCACTCGCAATAAACTCGAATACAGTCTTAACTTAGAGAGCTCCTTAAATTGCTGTGAAAGGTGATTGTGGATATGACTTACAATTATTGTTACACAACCAGAAAGCCGGGAAAATCGCCTATTTTCAAACGAGGTACGAATTAATGCTAGTATTGATATTGACGCGACGCTGGTCGAGACCGTCTTTCGCAATTTCAGCCAGTTTAATTTATGATTGAACAGAAGATTCTGTATGGATTAAGGCACTGAAGAACAGCATTTGGTTTAATTGGTTAGGAGATTGGCCTTGTCACTGCCAATTATGGCAAGTTTTGGCAACTGGCAGGTGAAACCGGTGAAGCTTCGAATTCGAAGGGTCGTGGTGAGGTTGAAGCTGTTCAGGTTTAAGTTTGAGTCCACGTTACCGGCCCCTAGTTTTTAGAGATAACCCACAGAAGAAGTTGATTCATAATTGACATTTTTCAAAAAGTATGGTCCTAATTAGTGCCGGAGAAGCTTCAAGCGTGAGCTGGGAAGGCTTAGCAATAAATGTTGGGAGGTGGCCACACCAGTGTCAGATATTATCATTCTATGCTTGTCAGTTTTTATTTTGATACTTATAAAACTGAATCGTTAGAAGGGTGAGTGATTATGGAGATCTCGGGGAAGACGCTGTTGGCTTACTCTCCCACATAACCATAATGGATCAAGAAAGGTCCTTTTCTGCATTTTTCCCCTGTTCGTACGTCACTGGTACATAGGTAAATCGGAACACCCACGGTCTACACCCAGGTCACCACGCGTGATTCACTAGCTGTCCGTGAATGCTGGACTATATCCAAATATTTTACTGACCTTAGCTCCATTTAAAGAAAAAGAAAAAGAAAGATCCTTTTCACTGCCTTTCATCCTCTTCCACCCAAATTTGAATTATCGAGAGATATGAAGAAGCGTCTTAATGCTTAAATTAAGGGGCTGGTGTTAATTTACCTTGTTAATGGTTCAAAAGGCTTCTTGAAGGTGATTATAATGCAAGAATTCCGAGCGGGTTTGTTTATGTCAATGAAATTGGCATTTCAAAGAAAGCATTCCCTTCATATTCATATCATTGCTGAAAGAGGAAAGAGGTTGACAAGAGAGACTGATCTCGATAAGTAGTAATCAAACTTGACAAGGAGTCCGAGTCGGTCGGATATGTAGTTGGGACTTGTAGACTCTTTGAATAATCATGGATTCATGATAGATTGACGCACAGCTCTTCTGTTTGGTTAAAAATGAGCGGGTGAATGCTCTGAAGATCCAATCACTCACAAGAATTTTTTTTTTAGTTATAGTGTCTTCGAACTTACTGGCTGTAATAAGATTGAGGCCGGGCTTAAACTACCGCCGCGCCTTTTGAGAGGGCTTGTCTTTGCCAAAATAGAACTCGAAGGCGGGACCATAAAAGATGCCTTCTGTAAAATTAATGAAGTGGAAGGCCATACATAACCTTGGAACCACGAAAAAAACAAAGCGCCAGAGAGTATGTCGATGGACTTGGGCAACATCACTGACGACCAATCTACATCTAGATTTGATTGATAACATGATATGGATAGTAATGATATATCTTTGAGCCGAGCATGTCCAAATATGCTTCTTAATATTTTTTGCACGCGAAGATGGCCGTCAAAAGTTTTAGAAGATCGATATATATGGAAATTAGCAGTACACGAACTGTCCATAAGAAGATTGAGAGCCGTGGAAAGAAAGGAACGATTGATTATTGGCCATGAGACGAGTCTTACATTGTTCTGGCGAGGCGCGTCAGGCACAAAATCAAGGACGATATTGGATGCTGGTATTGCTCTATGAATGAATTAGGTATCGTTACTAGGTCCTCTTAAGAGATAATGGAATGGTATAAAGTACAACGAAGAATCAATCAATTGAAAGCTTCCTCATATCCGAACGAAAACGAAAGCAAAAATGAAGAAAACGATGAGAGGGGAAAACGAAAAACAAAGGAAAATAAAATACTAACACAGCAGAGTAAAGATGCCAAATATATATACTGATATAAAGTAGAAGGAAAAACTTCAATGCAATGCTTTGGGGATGTAATTTGAATTTGTATGATACTCGAAAAGAAAAAAAGGTTCATGATAAAATAAAATATGGTAGGTTTTTGATGAATTTTATAAAACATCACCTGAGTATGAGGCTGAGGGAGTCATACGACGAGAAGGTATAACTTCAAAGCTCTCATCGGCCAAAACACTGCTTATAGTCGACTGCTGCAACGACGACGACAAAGGCGCAAACTCAGCAAACCGTGATGCCGAGTTTAACACACTCCCTGTCGGTAATGAATGCGACATCGTCGTTCCCGGTCCTGAACTTCCACCCAAACTTGTGCGTTGATTTCCAGCACCAGCACCACCTGCAGATGGAAGATCAAATTGCAACTGAAGCAGACGACTTTGTGAAGTTGACCGACGCGCTTTTGGTGGGGAGGGTGGAGGGGAGGGTACACTCCTGCGACTATCCGAGGCTGACCGTTCTGACGTTGCGCTGGCTGTAGACTCCGGTCGTGACTCTGATGGACGACGCAATCCAAGTGCACTTTGTTGCTGATGTATTCGTGCTTTTCGAAGCTCGACATCCGCCGGAGCAGAACCAGCACTTGCGCCCCAATTTTTCAATATACCCTTTGAACTGACGCTACTGGTGTTAGGCTTATGACTCGGTCCGCCTCCTCCGGCCGGATTTGAGGCACTACTTAGTAAAGTCGGAGTGGACGGTGATTTGTATAGGACACTATCAAACTGGAACGGATCGCTTCCGGAATCAGGACGAGGAAGAGGCGAGACTGAAGGACGTCTCGGACGTAGCTGGGGTTGAGGCGGCTGAGGATGTGACGACGAAGACGAGGAGGATGACGCAGGCGGACGTTGTAAACTTCGAACACTAGCCAACGACTCTTCACGCGAATGCAACGACACTGAAGAGCTCGGCGCGGTGCTACTTCCGGATATAGAAGTGGACGCAGATGTAAAGCCAGACGTAGGTGGCGTAGGCAGTCCGAAATCGACAGAACCTGAACCAGAAGCAGTAGGAGGTGGCGGCAATGGAGGCATCGCCGGAAGAGGCGGCAGATCCGCTCCACCATACCCAGCAGCCGTAGATCTCGATGCGTTACCATTACTCGGCGGATTTGATCCAGGACCAGATCCAGATCCAGCGCTCGCTCCCGTACCCGATGTCGTCGTCGCTGCACTCTTACGCCACAAGTTCCGCAATCCTCGAACCGACATGATAGAATTGCTTCTCGCACGCTTTTGTCTCAAAGAGTTGTTGCTGCTGTTGCTACTGCTGTAAACAGCTGCATCGATACTCTGCTCTGAATCAGCCGAGAACCGGCTAGACTGTTTTTGTTCAGGCGACATCTCCAACGTCATCGCAATATTGTGAAGAGTACTTTGAGAGGGGTCAATGGGATCTGAAGCACGATCTGCAGCAGCAGCAGCCACTGACGGAGGCAACGGCGGGAGATTCAGGTACGAATCATAGTCCGATATGCGAGAAGTATCCCCGAAGTTCACATCGCGTTTTCCAAAGGGATCGGGAGAGAGAGGAAGCAAAGGGGGCGAATCGGGAATCGGCCTGTTGCTAGGTGCACCATTCGGCGCGGAATGCAACGAACTCGATCCTCTCAGGGGAGGAACAATAATTAACTCTTGAGCGTCATCGATATCACTGGCGAATTTGGCTCCGTTGCCTATTCCATCATTCATTTTATCTGAATTGACAGCAGACCTTGAGCTTATATGTCCTGGACTGTTTGAAGAGGCAATTGAGACTGCGGCACCTGAGGCAGGACGTAGTGTCAAATGAGGTGGCGTTCGTTCGAAAGCAGGTTTAACCGAATTCAATGGTGGAGTAATCGGACCCTTCGATCCCTTTGAGACGTGGAGTGCATGCGTTGCTGCAACTGGTTGTTGTTGATGTAGCTGTTGATGCTCCATATGGGAACGAGACGACGAACTAATACAAATGAAATTCAATTAAAACGAATGAATAGAAGAACTCTTTTGAGCTGAATTGATTAACCGACCTTGAAGAACTCATCGAACTTCTGCCTCGTTTGTGTACCGATAACCGTTTTCTGGGGGACGTGGATGGAGATGGAGATGGGGACGTGGAAGCAGAAGCGGGTGCAGAAGCGTCTTTTTCTCTGCGTGACGATGGTGATGACAGGCCAGGTAGTTTCTCAGCTGGACTGAGACCGGCTGCTAAAGGGAGAGGCGGGAGAGGAGGGGATGCCGCACTGAGTTTGCGTGGTGTTAACTGGGCCAGTTGCTGTTTAATAGAATATTAAGTTAGCCTGAGATCAAGAATAAAGAAGAAAAAGAAAAGGCAAACTTTTTCCAGAACGTCCAATTTTTGTTTCATGATAATCTGACTGGAACGGTCGGCTTCCTCCTCCTAATCAAAAATTGATGAGAAAAAAAAAAGACCTCGCTACGGAAAAAGAAAAGAGGAACATGATTCCATACTTGAATAGATTCCTCGATGAACTTCCCGGCTCGCATTCCGAACCCAAAACCTAGACCATCACCATCACCAAATACAATGCCAGTATGATGCTTCATCCGCTTGTCGCTAGCACTGGTAGCATCTTTTCCAATAAGATTGGTTTCCGAGAACGACCGTTGCATCACAGGGAAGGCACTCCGGGGACCTGCACTCCCACTTATACTTGTCGCAGACATGGTTGGCGGCGCAATCTTGAGAGGAGGCGGTGCGGGTTTTCGAGGTGCCAAGGGGGCGACGGCACCTTCATTCTTCAATTTCAAAGTTGGCTTCTGGTGATCACTCCAGAGTTTGAGGACTTCGCCTTCGTCATCAGCGATAGGGTCGGCACTTTCATTACCATCACCACCACCACCACCACCACCATCAGTGTCATCAACACCATCACCGTCCACAACTAGTGCCAGATCTCGAGGTTTCTTGTTCTTACGGGTCAAAGGAGCTTCATGTTTTAGCGCATCCCAAGTTTCAGCGTCGGTTCCGAAAACATCAGCGAGAGGATCAATGTCCCTGTCTCCACCTCTGTCACCGCCAGACCCTGGGCCGCTTTCGAGTAGCGGGATGCGCATCTTAACGGTCGCATCAATTTCGTCTTCATCACCATCATCAATATTCGCATTCGCAATAGCGTCACCGTTTTGAGTTGCCGTTTTCTCAGTTGAGTTGGCTAGATTGGGCTCTTGATGATTACCATCATTTTCACCATCATTAAGTAAAGCGTAGCCAATTCTTTTTAACGCAGCATCATGCACCTTCTCCTTGTCCCTATCTTCGTCAGAGACCGAGGTGAGCGAATCGAGCCTTGACCTTGATTTTGCCAAATCAGGGAGTTCCAATGGAAGAGGAACAAGTCTCTCAATAGAGGAAGAAACATCATGAATGTTCGTATGATGGGAATTGACGTTCACATGGGAGGTAGATGCTTTCCATTTAGCTCGTTCTTTTCGTGCTTTGAGCCAGCCGTCGTACCATTTTGCTTTGCGCAAGTCAATGTCGAATTCTACTTTGGCGAGAATTGGTAAGAATGGATTGGGTGTGAGATCAGATGCGATGGCGAGAAGATTTGGGTGTGAACGCGTGAGAGTGCTCTCGTTATCGAGAGAGGTGAAGCCTGTGGTCGCCGTGCTCGGACTTGGGTTGCTCGTGGTACTAGTCGCTGTGCTCGTGCTCGTGTCGGTATCTGAAGGTACATCAGAAGGATTAGAATTATGATGGACTGGGGTAGGCGTAGGTGTAGTCGACAATGATGAAAGCGAGGAAGAATATTCTCGGTCAAAGGGAAAGGGAGATGGGGCCGATGGAGTTAGGTTTCCAGGTAGAGAAGCTGATCGTAAAGCAAGAGAAGAGGGTGCTCTTGAAGTTGAAGCAACACCCAGTTGTTCTTGTCGTTCAGCTTGTAAAGCACGATACCAAAGCAGTTTCCATACTTCGTCGGATATTCGTGGACCATCGTTTGTCCCGTCTGGTGCGACCTGGGAAAGATAGAGCACTAGTCCGCCAGTGCTTGGCAAACTGTATTCTCGGGCAATAGCACCGAGTTGACTGCGTAAAGTCGGGTAGAGAGGAATGAGAGTGCCTCTGCGAAACTGGGAGCGGTAGCTGTTTATTGAAATGGAATTAACACCGTCCGGGGGGGAAGAAGACAGAGTTGGATCATCATCGTCATCAGATGGAAGAAAAGGAGGAGGCACAATGTGTAAGAGGAAGCGAGATGGAGAACGAAAGGTTGATGGAGAGGGCGAACGGATGTATGCTGCAGGCATGGGAGTGTTCACCCCAAGTGCATTAGCAATGTTCGCTAACTTGGTAGGGGGGAGAGGAGAGCGTGGACGGAAGAAGGAAGAAGATATTTGAATGCCGCTATCTGGGGAAGGCTGTTCAAATTCATTTTCGTTTTGGGAAAGATCCATGGCATAACTTGAGGTGTCGAGGCGCAGAGAAGGAGGTACCGGTGTGGACTGGGATGGGGTCTCGTTGTCGTTTTCGTTGTTATTATCGTTGGTGTCACGAGAAATGGGTTGTTCCTGGAACGGGGTGACAGAGATTTCCAGAGGCTTTGGCATGTGGACTGTTCGTTGATGGCGAAATGGGAAGGGACTCGTGAGATCCATGATGGGTATGCAGAAGACTTTACTTGACTAATATGATCCGAATTTTTTTATAAACCAGTGCTGAAAAAAAATAAATGTTTTTCAAGCTATTGGATTTGATATTATAAATGGTGAGGTAACTGGGGCACAAGCAAGGAACGCAACGAACCCTAACGAACCCAGCTGAAGTGAGGCAACACGAAAAGCCAACGAGATGCAACCGGTTCTTGGTGCTACGAAATATATTAGGAGAACAATATATATAAAAGCAGTGTAGACATTATATACCAAACGCGCAGTATAGCCCTGCAATAGCAATTTAGACAAAAGGCCAAAAGAGATCAGAAAAGACAAAAAGAAAGCCTTGGTAAGGCGGTCGCGGGTCGTGTCAAGCCGTTTAGAGTCGTCAAATGAAGAGATTAAGAGGTCCGTCGCTGTTTGCTGCAGCCCTGAGATTGTATTCTCCAGCGAACAAGGGGGTTGTTTAGTGTTCAGCGAAAAAGGCAGGGCGAACAGTGAACAGACTCCCAGAATAACTTGGGACACACAAACGTAACGCGCCCATATGGTTCCACATCACTCGGCTAAATTCCCGCCTCAGATGGCCATCACGAAGAAATGGCTAGACCAGGTCGCGCGCCACAGGCTGTCGAAAACAAAAATAATTATAATTAATAGTAATGTTTTTTTTAATGGTTATCTCCAAGTTCATGAACGTCAAAAGTCAAATCACTATTTACTATATCTATACTCTTCACTCTTCTGTCAGTGGCCCAATCGAATTCATGGCAATGGGCATTGAACAGAAATGTTCATCAGAAAAACTTCCTTCAACTCACTCCACTCAGCGGTGTGAGTATCATTCAATTCAATATCCGACTCAATCACGGATACCAGCCGAACCAACCCGAGATTCCTCTCCATTTTTATATCTCGATCTCCAGCAACGCGAACCCGGAGGTCGCCAATGATTCTGAATTCAGTGCCAAAGTGGGCGGATGTTACCAATTACAAATGACGTCGGCGTAAGGCCCTTATATTCATTTCCAATCTTCAAAGTCCAAGCTGAATTCATCGGATAGCCCAAACGTGGCTTAAATCACTCAATTTGATGAACACAAAATTTCAACACAGCCAACGAATTTGTTCACCCAACCTGTACTGAAGAATGCACATATCTCGCAAAACAGATAAAACAAAAGTTTGGAGTGTCATATCGTGAGCAAAAAATCTGGCCTTGGCGCACTGTGCGCAGTTTTCGAAGCTATCTTTTTGCTTCTTGCTGCACTAACCTTGGGGTAGGTTCTTCATCGCTTAGTACTATTTAGACAACACTGTCTTTGCCCAACGAAATCTGAAAATGATCCTTGGCTCAGCGCAAACCGACTAGAATGTTGGTGCTGCGGGACAGTGGCACCAGTGAATGGCGGGCAACCCCAATCGCGGGTATCGAGAAGCTCAACATCTTATCAAGAGTGTTACGAACCTCATAATGTTTCATAGCGTTGGGGGGTTATATATGAAGTTATGTTTTCTACAAATTTCACATCCCCATCGCCAACAATACAATACTTTGTTAGTGTGAAATACAGAATGTAGTAATACAGTATAGTAGGCAGCTCAAAACATTAACGAGCTCCTTTACCTCTTGTCCAGCCTCACTTTCTTTGCGGGAGGCCCAGTCAGATTTGGCTCTTCCTTTGAACCGCTCGTCTCCCCTTCTCCTCGGTCGTGCTTGGAAAATTTTACTTGTAAGCTCGGATCTCGAGCGCTAGGGTTCAATACGGAGGGGATATAATGAAGTTCGCGTTCTTGAGCAGCATCGTTTTCAGGCCAGCCATCTTCTTCTAAAGCACTCGCAAAGGCGTGTATGATCCAGTCTGAAGACTTCAGTTCTTCCAAACGTTCATCGTGTTTTTTCTGCTCTCTTGCTTTATTATCGTCGAACATGTCAGCCTTGAGTTGTAACCGTGCCGTTTTTTTTTGCTGTTTAGCGATTGCCAAGGGTGGCCTTCGGTAGCGGGTGGCGACCATATCAGTAAGGAAAAGCAGTAACGTCTCCAAGTTTTGGTTTTTGAATCTCGCATACTCTATTTCCTCCGGTTCTTTAAGATACTTAGATTTGGCACCACCATTTTGTTGACGACCATTTTCGTCCGTGAAAGAATGGTCAAAAACGCTCCGCAGGAAATTTGTAAGCTTCTCCTTGGTCCATTGATGATCTGCATATCTAAAGACTGTCCAGGTTAGAACGTGTACGAATGATTCAATATCATCCGTAAGAGTTTGCGGTCCCGCCGTTTCAGGATCCAGAAGGCGGGCCGCCGTGAATTGCCATGTCCCCTATGGGATGACAATATTCATTGAATTCAATCATCATGTAATCGAATGACTTACAGTTCGTTCAGATTCCCTTGCGTGCTGAATATTTTTTTGACTTTTTGACAAGTCCCAGTCTATCAGCAATCCCGAACCATTATATATCAAAATGTTATTTGGACTGATATCACGATGAAGTATTTTAGCCTGTTCATATGCCATTTTATGGGCTGCAATGACGTAAACATTTGAACGGAAACTTCAACAAAGGTAAACGAACCTATCAGAGCATCGCGCATAACCTTGACGAGCATTCTTGTGGAAGAAAACGTCGTTAGAGGAGTCCCAATTTCTTCTAAAACCAGCCGATAATGAAAATGTTTCCTCAACTCTTCCGGTCGACTTTTTGCCCAGCGAAACTCTTTCTTCAAAAAGTCTTGTGTGACAGTTTGTTGAGTAAGGACGTCTCCGGCGGCGAGAACAGTTGCTATGTAGGGTACTTTGTGCTCCTTCAGTTTAGCATAAAGATCGTGCTCCGCAGTTTGAGATTCGAGTCGCCAAGTGTCTTTGAGGAAGACTATTTTCTTGAGAGACGGAGAATACGCAAAAAATGCTCGCGTTGATCGGCCCAGTGGGGAACGCGTACCACCCATATACGTGTTCCGTGGAATAATATAGCCCGAGTCAGCCACCGGTAGTTGTACCAGACGGGCATCTTCATTGAGCCCAAAGGCTTGACGTGCGAGAAGCTCGTCTGATTCAGACGGCTGAGTGACCGTGAGGTCGATTCCCCGCCGATCTGCAGACATGCGATCAAACCGGTGAAAAAACTCAGGCAAGTCTGCGGATGACAGAGGGATTCGCTCTGTAACAATTACACCAGATCTATCCCACCGGAGTATTCTGGCGTACTTTGGAAATAGAAGCAAAGAGAAAACGTGAGAGCGGAACTGAGCGGCTTGATGAGCGGAAGCGTATGTGGTAATTTGTCCCAGAGTCTCCTTTGAAGCGTCACTGTCATTGACAAGAGGTTTACCAGATGTATCAATGAACGGATCAGATGTGGTAGGGAATTTAGCCTCAATCATTAATTCAACTTCGGAGATGTCTCTAGTGCCATTACTTGGGAATAAGCAAACATCTGGTTTGATTGTTACTTTATGGAACACAATGAAGGGATGATCCTGCGTAGCGACAACTGTGAAATTGCGACATAGGCTTTGAATGGCTTTCACCTGCGTATACTATGATTGGTTTTGAGTGCAAGGGGCTGAATGAGGATGCTTACAAAGGGACTATACATCTCCTTTTCATTCCTACTTTTTGAGACACTGATCATTTCAATGTCAAAAGTCTCCAGAGATGGGAGTTTTGCGGTAGGGGTGGGAAGGAACTCCTTGAGAAACTTTTGCACGGGCATGGGGCCGACGAACTTGTTCCCCACTTCACTTCCCATGAGAACCAGTCGCGGGTCGCGTTCGTCGGGCGACGAAGTGAAACATGCACTTGTAGACTGTTTGGAGACCATTGGGGTGTAATCTAGTCCTCGTTTTGCGTTTGATGGGCGAGGTGGATCGGGAGACGAAGAAGGTTGAGAGGGGTCGGCTTTGGGGATTTCTGGATCAGATAACGTAAATTCTTCAACCATTGTATTGTATTTGGAATTTTAAGGGGAAACTATAAGGAACTTACCGTGTATCAAGCAGATGCCATGAATATAACGTTTGGGGTTGGGGACAGGAAGATGTGGACAAAAGCATTGTGACTTTTGGCGGCGTCACACGTCTTAGCAAAGTGGTCCGGACCATTTCCCAACCACTTCCTGGACTGCATTTATCTCAAGCTTCCATTGCTGATCCCACAAGCCCATTGTTTGAACTTCCATATTTTACCATCAAAACAGGTATATAACATTTAGCAATAAAGATTAATCAGTTCTCTAAAGTCCTCGTCTCAGCGTTTCAGCTATCCTGGTTGCCAATTCTACATTGGACCTTCGTCGACAAAACGCAATAGAAATTGATCAGGTCGCACTGCCGACACTTCAATCTCGACATGTGCATCAACCTTTGTTGTTCAATTGAGAACTCCTGGGGACAGTGCGATCCATGTGGATACAGAGAGAGATAGCAATAGCGAAGACACTGGTTGGCTGTCAACGAAGGAACCGATTTTGATCGATAGTATACCTAGCTAAAATGCTGAGATACTATTAGGGTACGCTTGCTTTAGCATAAACAAGTTTCTTAAAACCTCGAAGAATACTAGCGTCGCCTAATTGAGTGCCTGAATCAGATCATCCCGAACCATTAAAACTGGACCCTAACACGAAGAGACGGCAGGACCCATCGTCTCAGTCCATTTCTTGAAATGGGATTGCCGACCGGTCTGAGTGTTAGGACGGCCTCAAAGCATGTTTCGGACACCCGAAAATCATGTAATTGGTTTTCAGGACCTGTCCAAGATCTGTGGACATTCCTTGTCATGGGTACTTAAGGTGCGCACACGAAAGAGACTGAAACAACCCGCTCCTTGTTTTGGAAATCGCATCTTTTCCTACACGCCACGCCACGCCCCTCCCCTCCCTCCACTCTATTTCACACAACGACACAATCCCAAAGACCAATTTGAAACATCAATGTCTAATTCACAATCATCGTTTTCTGTCTCTCGCTCGAAGAGCACAGCGAGCCTGAAACTCGCAGGTCACCACGATAGACCTCGGTATTCGGGCACGTTCACCGACTTCCAAATACTTTCCTCAGCAAATCAAGGGTGGAACTACAACGTCATGAAATTCGCGGTTCCAAGAGAGAGAGATGAAATCGAGCCTGAGAAATGGAACCCTCCCGTTAAACTCAATCGGAAGGACTATCCCCCACCCGAATCAAGTGCCAACCCCAAAGTTAGTGGTTCTGACCCCGATAAAACTCTTCCGACGGAAATGATGCGTGGAAGGGATGGTAGACCCGTCATTGGTTTCGACGGGCGATTCGTTATGGTTGGATCTGATGGAAAGGTTGTTGCTCCAGCGGGGCCAAGCAAAGATGCTACTACCGATAACGCGTCCAACCCAAATAAGCGGGCAAAGAGAAAAATGAGGGAAGTGCAGGTGATTCCTGAAGAGACACGCAACTTGTTAGTAGAGGAGGCGTATCCCTGGGTAATCGAAGAAGCACCCCAGGAGTCCAAACCTGGGGTGGTTGACGATCTTGTTGGTACGAGTACATCATCAACGACGCCTGCTCAAGTCTGGTCGGGATATTTGCTCGATCCAGAAAGAAATCAAACGCATGCCCTCTTCTCTATGGCGGGTCCGACGATCCGATTTATACGTTCCAATCGCTTTTATAAGTTCAACAAGCCAGTGATGAATGCGAAAGAGAGACAGGCAAAAGCAGAAGCCGAGGTGAGTTCATCCCGCTGCGACCACGCCGGAGGTTAACTAGTTCGCTTTAGCAAGCCAGAATACAACTTTCTAGAGATTCCGGTGATGCATGGGTCAACAGCCGACTCAGATCAGAAATAAAAGATCACGAGGATGGTGAACCCGAGGAGGAAGACGACAACGAAGAACTCTTTAGGGACGATGATGATGAGGAAGGGAGAATTTCCAGAAAGCGGAAAAATAGGGTTATTGAGGAAGACGCAGTGGAAGAAGCGGAGTATGAGGAAGAATTTGCAGATGACGACGACGAAACTAGGATGGATGGAAATGAGGAAGACGTGCGAGAATCCGAGGTGCGATTGTTATTTTCATTTTCCCCCTTACTCATACTGATCCTTCTCTCAGAGACGTTTAAAGAAACAATATCGGAAGGGAAAGGAGAGTGAAGGGGACAACGAAGATGATGATATGGAAGAGGTTGAGCTGACCAAAGCAGGAAGAGCGATCAGAAGATTAGTGAAGCGGAGAGAGGAAGATGTCTATGACAGTGACGAGGAAGATCCATACAATTCGGTATGTGCTTTGTATTCTATTTCACCTTTCTCAAGACATGGCTTGATTGTCTACTAGGAAGAGGAAGAAGACGATTACAACGTCCTTCTCTTAAACGAACCTGCTGTTATGGATCAAGAGTCAGAATCTGAGAGATTCATACCTCTTATTTCACATAACACTTCCGTTCTTCCAAGCGATCCCATCCAGCCGCAGACTGACGTGGCCTCATCAAACGTGGAAGGTCATGCCGGTCTCAAACGGAAGGCGGCAGATGAGAATGTAGGGCCTCTTGGCAGTGTCGATCCTTCTCCGACTACCAACATCGATGCAGATGGGTCGAGTCGTAAAAAACAGAAGCGGAGTACGTTGACCGAGGATATGGTCATCACATATTTGCGCGAAAAAGAACCCGGGGTGGTCAGTCAGTCGGATGTGATAAAGGAATTCAGGTCCTATTTAAACGACGAGAAAGCCAGGGTTGATTTCAGGGCAATCATTAAAAAGATTGCTCTCATCGATAAGGACAAAAATTTAACTTTGAAGAACTATTAGTACCGTCACGCGGGATGCCGCAAACTTTTTATGATAACCATCGTATTTTTTGTATGTTTTTGATTTTAGACAATATGGCATAAAAAACGTTCCCATGTGTATTGATTTCGACTGATAAGCCTTAGATGGGCTTTTTGCGAATTTCTTTGCGATTTGAAGCTTATACAATTACATGAAATACAACCTCCTCTTCTGGAAATCAGCCGTGGGTTTAAGTGCTTCTTATATTCTAACGAGTTGGATGACATTGAAGCACTTCCGTGCACGACGGGAGTGGATCTTTCCGTTAGTACATACGATCTAAATGAGGGTCCGTAAATCAAAGGAGGTCGATGTATTTGCAAAGGACGAATTCATGACTTACAAAACACAAGAGCTGGTATAGACACACTGCGAGTCGTTCTACCATATGTGTTGATCGGCGCCCATGGGCCAGACGATTTCATCCATGACAACAGAATAATGACTAGGTCTAGAAACTTCAAGTTCGTATTGCGTTTTATTAATAAATTCGAGTAGGGGGAAACAAATATAAAGCCTACTCATTGACACTTCTTAGAATACCTGAGCGGGATTGCAAATAAAAGGCGTAATCCGTCGGACTAGTGATAGTCGAGCGAGGTACCATACAATTCCGCTACGGTTTTTGTGCCTATGTTCTTTGGGAAAGAATTTAACGTAGTGCTTTTCCCGACAATCAAAAATATGAGAATGGGCGATTTTCCTGAGAATTGTTGTTTCCAATGCTTGCGCTCGAGAGCGGCTGATAAATTAAATAAATATGACGATGTGGTATCCCCAGACTACAGTACTGCTCTTCACGTTGCATGATATGCCTTTGCAGCTTCCCAAAGCTCCCCAGCTCCTCACATGCGGTATGGACGACCGGCCGGTGACATCTGGTGACACGCACAGGACAATTCTAGTAATTTCAGATTTACATACATACATATTAGCATTATTCCCTTTATTTATATATTTGAATATCACCGGAAGCGTTCTCCGGATAGTATCCGATTAAAATACACTCATACACTGGCAGTTATCATATTGATCAACAAAACATTATAAACACAGTATAACAAACAATTATTATGTCGACAACCATTAACTCCTGGCTGTATCAAGTCGCGGTTTCTTTGTAGGAGGTCCATTCAGTTCAGGTTTTCTCTCTAAACCGCTCGTCTCATCGTCGTTTTTCACAGATCTCTCCACTTGTAAGCTTGCGTCGTGATTACTTGTCTTCAGCACTGATAGAATATTGTGGAGCTCATGCTCTCGAGCAGCATCGTTTTCTGGCCAGTTATCTCGTTCTAAAGCAGCCGCAAAGGTTTGTATAATCCAATCTGAGGATTTCAATTCTACCAGCCGTTCTTCGTACACTTTTTGCATTACTCCTTCCACCATATTTCGCATTTTTACCAACTTGTTATTCCACTCTTGAGCAATCGTCGAAGGTGGATCTTCATAGCGTGTGGCGATTTCGCTAGTTATGGAACGAAGTAACTCCACAAGATTGGTACATTTGAACCTTGCCGCTCTGAGTTCGAACGGTGCTGCTAGGTATCGAGATTTGGCATGACCACCCTGTCTACGACCATTTTCGTCTGTGAACGAATGGTCGAAAATACTTTGAAGGAAGTCTGTAAGCGCCACCTTAGTCATTTTGTGGTCTGCGTATCTGAAAGCTGTCCATGTCAGAACATGCACGAATGATTCAATATCATCTGTAAGGGTTTGTGGTCCTGTCGTTTCAGGATTAAGAAGACGGGCTGCCGTGAATTGCCATGTTCCCTACGGAATGAGAATATTTATTGAATTCAGTGATGATACAATCAAAGAACATACAGTTCGTTCAGATTCTCTTGCGTGCTGAATAACTTCTTGACTTTTTGACAAGTCCCAATCTATCAGCAATCCCGAACCGTTATAGATCAAAATGTTGTTCGGACTGATATCACGATGAAGTATCTTGGCCTGTTCATACGCCACTTTATGTGCTGAAATGATGTGAGTATTTAAACGGAAGCTTCATCAAAGGTAAACGAACCTATTAGAGCATCGTGCATAACCTTGACGAGCAATTTTGTGGAAGAAAACGTCGTTAAAGGTGTCCCGATTTCTTCTAGAACCAGCCGATAATGAAAATGTTTTCTCAGCTTTTCCGGTCGATTTTTACACCAGCTTGCTTCCTTTTTTTTCACAAAGTCTTGTGTGAGAGTTTGCTGATTAAGTACGTCTTCTGCGGCGAGAACAGTTGCTATGTAGGGTACTTTATGTTCCTTTAGTTTAACGTAAAGATCGTGCTCCGCAGTTTGAGATTCCAGTCGCCAAGTGTCTTTGAGAAATACTGCTTTATTTAGTAAAAGAGAATACGCGAAAAATGCGCGTGTTGATCGACCTAGTGGAGAACGAGTACCACCTATATACATGTCCCGTGGAACAATATAGCCCGAGTCAGCCACCGGTAATTGTACCAGACGGACATCTTCATCGAAACCAAGTGCTTCCCGTGCACGAAGCTCATTCGATTTAGACGGCTTAGTAGCTGAGACGTCAATTCCCCGTTTTTCTGCCGTCATGCAATCAAACCTATGAAAGAATTCAGGCAGGTCGGTGGATGACAAAGGAATTTGTCTCGTAACAATTACACCGGATCTATCCCAACGAAGTATTCTGGCATATGTTGGAAATAGGAGTAAAGAGAAAGCATGTGAGCGAAATTGAACGGCCTGATGAGCGGAAGCATATGTGGTGATTTGTCCCAGAGTCTCCTTTGCGGCGTTGCTGTCATTGACAAGAGGTTTTCCAGGCACATCATTAAATGGATCAGAGGTTTTGGGGAATTTAGCCTCAATCATTAATTCCACTACGGAGATGTCTCCGGTGTCATTGTTTGGGAATAAGCAGACATCAGGTTTGATTGTTATTTTGTGGAATACGAGGAAAGGACGATCCTGCGTAGCGACAACTGTGAAATTGCGACATAAACTTTGGACGGCTTTAACCTGAGCGGGCAGCGATTGAGTTTTGACGGAAAGATACTGGATGAAAGTGCGCTTACAAAGGGACCATACATATCTTTCTCCTCTTTACTTTTTGCAACCCTCCTTGTCTCAATTTGATAGGTCTGTAGAGACTGTAGCTTTGCTCTTGGGACCGGAAGGAACTCTTTGAGAAACTCGTCTGCGGGCATGGGGCCAATGATTTTGTCAGCCACTTCGCTTCCCATTAGTATCAGTCGTGGGTCGCGCTCCTCAGCTCCCGAGGTAAAACACGCGCTTGCAGATTGCTTGTCGACCATCGGCGTGTAATCTAGTCCTCGTTTTACGTTTGATGGGCGAGGTGGATTGGGAGACGAAGAAGGTTGAGAGGGGTCGCGTTTCGGGTTTTCTGGATCAGATAACGTGAATTCTTCGACCATTGTATTGTAGTTGGAATTTGAAAGGGGTATTATGACGAACTTACCTGTATCAAGCGGTTACCATAAATATATAACGTTTGGGGTTAAGGACAGGAGATGTGGACAAAAGGATGTGACTTTTGGCGGCGTCACACGGCCAAACCGGCAAGGACAACTTTTTAACTCGCTCGTGGTGGACCGGGACCCACATCAAGGTGAAAGCCATACAGAGCCTTTCTCATTTTTTTCAATTATCGATACCTATGGTACCTTCTGGTACCTTTCCTATGTTTCACAAAAATGATCACGGCTTTTGCGAATACTCGACAAGTATACTATAATACGACAGATGAAATTGGAGACGACATAGCCAATAATTGATCTTTTTAATGATCGAGGCGAAATTTTCCAACTGCTTCGGTACATTTTTTTTTGTTTTTCTAGTCATGAAGGCTCATTATTCGATCAGAAAATTTTGCGTGAAGTTTGCCCGGCAAGCTCAAACCGACAGATTTACTTCATTTGGAACTCTCTTGTTTCATGTGCGGCAACATTAGGTTTTACCAATGATTGTTATGCGTTTGATGTTTCAATTTTTGGACTGGAACATGGACCTCCATGACATTACAGTCCGGTTCACTATAAGACTACATAAACATGTTACATCTGTTTCACAAACTGTCGCAAGTCCTACCCTACCCACCATCTCACTTCCTATTCCTGGATTGGAAAACTTAACACGACGCGTTCTGTAATTGCTTGTCTCTATCTACCATCGAGAGTGAGTCAGTCTGATACATAGACACCACGAAATGTACTCATGTATTTCGACGCCAATTAGCCTACAGCTTGAAATTACAGAAACTAATGGCCCCAAAATCGTCTACAAGTCAATTCTTTACTTCAACACACGACGGATACAATCCACCGCTGCTTGACCTTGCAGAAGAAACCATGAACAAAACTGTCGGTCCCATGCTTGTGGAAGAATTTTTTACCCTGTGCCGCCGCCGATCCCGTTTCGACACAACTTTTAGAAAGCTATGAACATGAGATAAACAAAGTTATTAGTAGTGGGGATGAACCGGAGATGTATGGCCCTCTCGTAAGCACCCTCCACGTTTCATGTCTTTCAAAAGGTTGATCAGAGTGTATTCAGATTAAAGCCATTCAAGGTCCATGTCACAACTTCTCAGTTGTCGATACTCATGACATTCCTTTCCCCACATTCCACAAATTGACAATAAAACCCGACATTTGCATATACGCGAAGAATGACACTGGAAACGTCGCCGAGGTTGGAATAATGATCGAGGCCAAATTTCGTTACGACCTCGATCCATTTATTGACACTCCAGACATAGCTCCCTTCACCGACAGTGAACTCGCCCATGAAACTCTTGGTCAAATTGCATCGTACGCTGCCGCCCAACATGCCTCTCAATTTCGTGCTAGCATTTTCTCTCTGCTCGTTTTTCCGAATTACGCTAGAATACTCAGGTGGGATAGATCAGGAGTAATTTTCACTCGACAAATTCCCTGGTTATCTGCAGACGTGTCTGAGTTTTTCCACCGGTTCAATTGCATGACGATGGAGCAACGAGGAATCGATCCAATGGTCAGCAAACCATCTAGCTCAGATGAACTTTTAGCTCGAGAAGTGTTCAAGACTAGAGGGGATGCTTCTCTTATGCAAATATCAATAAGTGACTCAAATTACATTATTCTGCGGGCGACGTACATGGGCGGTGGTACACGCTCCCCTTTCGGACGATCAACGCAACCCTTTTTCGCATTTTCGCTAACCAAGAAGAAAGTGGTCTTTCTCAAGGATGGTTGGAGACTCAAGTCTCAAACTGCAGAGCATAAAGTATACGCTGAACTAAAGAAGTACAACGTGCCTTACATAGCAACGGTCCTTGCAGGAGAGGATGTTTTGGGTCGGCAAACCTGTACTTAAGAATTTTCAGAAAGAAGGGCAAAATGGGTGGGAAAGCGCCAAGAGGTATTGAAAACACACGTACATTATCGACTGGTTCTGAAGGAAATCGGAAAACCTTTGACGGATTTTTCTTCCACAAAGGAATTAGTCAAGTTCATGCGCGAAGCGTTAATAGGTTAGTTTATCATTCTTAACACATTTGTTGTATTCCAGAATGTTTACCTGGATTACAGCGCACAAGATAGCGTTTGAGAAGGCCAATATACTACATCGCGACATCAGCCCAAACAACATTTTGATTCACGAGGGTTCGGCCCTATTAATAGACTGGGATCTATCTAAAAACAGACAAGATATTGAAAAGGAGATAGTTCCTGAAAGAACTGTACGACCATTCAAAAAATTATAGACATAATATTCCACATACTGATTTGTTTATATGTTCAGGGTACATGGCAATTTAGAGCAGATCGTCTCCTTAATCCCCCAGTAGAGGATGGCCCACACACGATCACAGATGATGTGGAATCATTCGTACATGTTCTAACCTGGACAGCTTTCAAATACGCGGGTCATGACATGTCCAAAGGGAACCTCACATGCTTCTTTCGGTCCATATACGATCATTGTAAACTGGGCGATCACGGTCAAACAAACTTCGGTGCCAAATCTCGGTATCTCATAACGCCAATCGAGCTAAGCCGAACGAATTTCAACAGCGAGAACTTGGAATCGTTAATATCCCGCATTACCGATCTAGTTTCCACTCGTTACCGATGCTCACCTCTGGACACACTACGGGATGAGGAAGAAATGAGAATGTCTCTCTCAATTTCATTGGGTAGACCTTATGACCTAAATCTACATAGAAAAATTGCGGAGTATGAGGAAAAACGATACCAGAAAAAACTAGCCGTGCTGAATTCCTCAGACTGGATTATTGAAGCATTCTCGAGAGCACTAACTCGAGACAATTGGCCTGAAGATGATGCTGCCGAAGAGCATGAGCTATTCAGACCTGTTGAAGCACCGAAAAGGCACAATTCGAGTTCTCTTGACGAGTCGTTGGAAGTAAATTTCGCCCTGAACGATGATAAAGAAAGAAGCGAGGATGAAGATAATCTTGTTGAAGACGAATCGGAATCGGGACCTCCTGCGAAGAAACCTCGAATAGAGACAATGTAAGCTCCCAATACTGATGAGTAGCATAGTTGATGGAATGGAATAAATGCGCCTCGTTTTGCTGTTATGAGAATGGCTGGGCATGCCAGTGAGTCGGCTCCAGTCATCACGAAATATAGCGTGCACTTCCTACTTTATAATACAATACGTACAAGCAGTCATCGTAGCAAAACACAGTACAAAAGCGGCTCACAATAACTACATTTTTGAGCGGCAATTACCCAACACACGAATCATTCGCTCGTTTTTTTATTCTTTCCACATTTCTCGCGCTCATAGCGAATCCGCATCTTCGTCCGCAAATTCTTCCTCAGTGAACATAGGTGTCCTTAGTTCCGCGATAATAGATTCATGCATACGTTGGGATATATTTTGAAACTGGATCGTCGGCAATGTTGTGGTGGTGCTGATCTCACTTGCTGCACAGTTGCACTGACGGAGGTCTAGAACAAAATCTGAGACCATAATGGCACCCAGACTTGAACATGTGTGAGAGCCAAAATCAGTGGAGGGATATGAATTTCCCTTACCTGAGCATCCAGCTTTCTATAGAATGTGTCACCACTGGTTCGAATATCTGATGAAAAAATGTTAAAGGGTCACCGTGTAGATAATACTTGGGACTTACTTGATTAGAAACCAGACAGGCAACTGCTAAAACGCAAGCTGCGCTGAATCAACCATCTAAATGGTTGTAATAATAACGGAAAAATAACTCAATACTCACATACATCTCATTATACCTAGATATTTTCTCGTTATATATGATTTTATCAAGTCGTCTTGTCAAAACTCACTTTGTCTCAGAAGTACAGAAGTAATATCGTTCGAATTTAGTAAACCTGCTTCGTGTTTCAATTTCCACGTAGTCCAAATATCGCCCGTAGAGATCCAGAATGCAATACCATCGGTGAGAATAAAAGAGACATCAGTGATCACGGATAGGGCTCTCGGACCTAATTACTACTTTAATAAAACTGACACTTGAACCTTTTGTTTGTCTGACGTACCCAACAAGCTGGCAGAAGAGGAGGTGGTTTAATAAAATTCTTGCCGCATTTCATACGTATTCGCTTACCCGGCTACTGTAGAATAATCTAAATAATTAGTAAGAAATTTTACTGCAATGTGCCTAACTTAGAAGAGTCGCAATTACCTATGATCGAAGTGATTATGGGTATAATACACCCAATAATTAAACCTCCCATCAATGGTCTACTCCTCGTGCCAACAGCATATACTCGAGCGATTAACAGCCCTACATTAAGTTATATTTATCGCTTCTATTTAACTAGTGGTAGGAATACGAACCTTGCAGACCAATCATAAATAATATGAAGAAAAAAAGCGCGATTATATAAGAAATGATGCAAAATCTTCAAAAAAAAAATTAAATAACAATTCTTTGAATTACGAGGAACCCCAAACCACACCGCGTCATCTGTAAATACATATCAGTATTGATATCGAATGGTTAAACTTGACTTACTATTCTCAACACAACCATAAGAAGAATTCCTTCAAGAACCAATATACCATACTTTGTCGATACGTAGAGGAAAGAAGGAACACTAATTGGCTTAGACCATATATACTCCATTTCTTGAGGAAGTTTCAACGCAATAGAGTATAGAAGAAACGCTTCTCAAGAGTCGTTTAACATGAGGGTGTTTTTAGAAGACATATAATTATCTTACTAAAAGCACTGATAGTAAGGCAAGTAGCAAGGTATCTAATTCGTGTGAGAATTAATGCCGGCAAAATTCATTCAGAAGCCACATACACGGAATATACATCTTGGATATCGTATATGTCAAAGGCCTCGCATAAAAACATTTTCGAAAGTCCCATCGTGCGAAAGGAGTTATGGAAAGGTTTCAAGAAGTCTGAAGTTATTTTGTACTGCTTCAAAACGTCAGGACCTCGCATTAAATACACAATTTGACGGATCATTGACACAACTAGACACCGCAGTGGGTGATTTCAATTATAGTGATGGTTTCGGTTCGGTTCGGGTCGAAACCGGTTTGTACTTGAGGCCTTGAGGCCTTGAGGGGCACATCGCGGTTTGTGTTCGGTTTGAGCCCAGTTCAGTCCGAAATCGGTTCGACGGCAGTTTAGGACGTAGGAGACGCAGTGTAACAGTGCTGGTCGGGCGCTAAATATTAGTAATTGCGATTAGTGATGTCCGACTCCTCCACCATATGGGTCTAAGATGGGGCCTGAAAAGCCCAGAAATGGTAATTCAAAAGGAGCTGTGCACGGAAGAATTCTCAATGTATAGCACTGAGAACTGATTTATATCAAAAATACTAAATAATCATTGGCTTTAGTGTCAAGTTAGTCAAACCGTCAAACCGTTGAGGATCGCAGTTTGAGTTCGGTTCCCGAACTTCGTTTCCGCGGTTTTAAACCGAACCCGCCCCATCACTAAATTTTGCAAAGTACAATAATATAAACATGACCACTTTGAACTAATGACAATATTTTCGATTGAATTCTGTAAATCTGTTGTCCGGATAATAAAATTGAAAATTATCTTAAGCAAGTAGCTTAGGTGGAACGATGTCAAAAACGTAAACTACTATAAAGGGTGGTTTTTTACGTTGATCTTCCACGATACTCGGACTGATGTCGGCACCTGAATCGGGTGCCGAAGCGTCTCAAGTGTCCCACTACAAAATTCCAGTCTCCCGATATTAAATACATATTGTCCAGTGGCGATACACATCGCGATCGCCCATCAGGCATACGACATCATACGCCCGCCGCCCGCCTGATTCAATGTAATGAGAGGGTCTTACACGCTATCGTTCCTGAACTTGATAATGTTGGCCGACGCTGAAAAATGTGGAGGAATGGTGCTAAGTCCAGGTGAAACTTGTTGAGGATATAAGTTCGAGGTTTTTTTTATGGTATACTATCTAGAGTCATTGGGTGCTATCCATGTATTAAATGTGAAAACCCCCAAAACTAACACTGAATTCGTCATTGTTTTCGTCGGCTTCGGTCATCACAAAATATAGCGTGAACCTCCTCCTTATAATATATGTATGATATGTACGAGTAGCTAGTCACCGTACCAAAACGTAAATAGTACAAAACAGCCCACAATTACTACACTTTCGAGCAACAATTTGATCAAATTACCCAACACACATTCTCTTGTTCTTTCCAGTCATTGCTCACGCTCATAGTGAATCAGTATCTTCGTCCCCGAATTCTTCCTCCATAAACATAGGCGTCCTTAGTTCCGCGATAATAGATTCATGTACACGTTGAGATATGTTTTGAAATTGGATCATTGGTAATGTTGCGATGGCACTGGTCTCGATTGCTGCACGGTTGCATTGACGGAGATCCAGGACAAAATCTGAGACCATAATGGCAGCCATACTTGAACATGTGTGAAAGCCGAAATTAGTAGTGAGATATAAATTTCCCTTACCTGAGTATCCAGCTTTCTATGGAATGTGTCACCACTGGTTCGAATATCTGATGGAAAGAACAAATATTGAAGGGTGTAACTAATACTGGACTTACTTGATTAGAAACCAGAGAGACCACTGCTAAAACGAAAGCTATGCTGGATCGACTAGATAAAATGCATGTAATAATAACGGATTATAACCGAATACTCACATACATCTAATTATACCTGGATAATTTCTTGTTATTATGTATGGATTTAAGTCGCCTTGTCAAACTCACTTTGTCTTAGAAGTACAGAAGTAATATCGTTTATACGTTGTAAACCTGTTTCGCGTTTCAACTTCCACGTAGCCCAAATATCGCCCGTGGAGATCCAGAATGCAATAATATCAGTGAAGATAAAAGAGACATTAGTGATCACAGATAGGAATTTCGGACCTATTTACTACCATGACAAGACTAAAACTTGAGCCTTTTGCTTTTCTGACTTACCCAACGAGCTGGCAGAGGAGGTTGATAATTTTGTTTATGTAAGAATAAATTTTTGCTGTGAATTTGATATGTATTCACTTACCCGGCTACTGTAGAATAATCTAAATAATTAAGAAAGTTAACTGCAACGTGCCTAACGTGGAAGAGTTGTAATTACCAATGATCGAAGTAATCATGGGTACAATACACCCAACAATTAAAGCTCCCATCAACGGTCTACTCCTCGTGCCGACAGCATATACTCGAGCAATTAACAGTCCTACATCAACTTTTGGTATAATACCTCATTTAACCAATGATAGGAATACCAACCTTGCAGACCAATCATGAAAAATATAAAGAAAAAAAGCGCGATTGCATAAGAAATGTAGCAAAATCTTCAATAAAAAATTAAATAACAATTGATTGGATTATTAGAAATCCCAAACCTTACCGCGTCATCTGTAAATGTGAGTTTGATATCGAATAGTTACCAGGGAGATTCGACTTACTATTCTCAACACAACCATAAGAAAAATTCCTTCAAGAACCAATATACCATACTTCGTGGAAACGTAGAGGAAAACGGGAACACTAAATGACTTAGACCATATATACTCCATCTCTTGAGGAAACTTCAACGCAATAGAGTATAGAAGACCCGCTTATTAAGAGTTGTTTATGGTGATTGTTTTCATAAGACATATAATTGTCTTACTAAAAGCACTGATAGTAAGGCAAGTAGCAAGGTATCTAATTTGGGTGAAAGTTGATAAGGGCAAAATTTGTTCTGAAGCTACGTACGTGGAATGTACTTCCTGGATATCATGTATGTCAAAAGCCTCGCATAAAAACGTTTTCGATAGTCCCATCTTTCGACAGGAATTATGGGGAGGTTTCAAGAAGTTTGGAATTATTTGGTATTGCTTCAGAGCGTCAGGTCCTCTCATTAAATACACAATTTGACGAACTTACCATTGACACGATTGGACTCCGCAGTGGATGATCACAAAATACAATAACTATAAGAATATAAACATGATCACTTTTCACTTTGAATCAACAATAATATGTTCTAATCGATTTAATCCTGTAAATTTGTTGTCCACACAATAAAATTGGGAAAGTATGATTTACTTGTTATTATTACAATTAGTGGTGCCACTGCAGCCGGTCCGGGAGTCGGTTTGTCACCATTATAGAGCCATGGCTAACGATGATTCCGAAAATCGACAGTCAACTAAAGCAACTTGTTATGAATGAAATTATAATGACAGGAATTCAAATATCTATTAAACCTCTCAATACCTGGTAGTCTGAAACAATGTGGGCCGATCCGGAGAAAGAGACCTGCCGAATCCTACTAGCAGTATCACCGGGAAGTTCATTGAGACGGAAAACCGAGGGGAAAATTTATGGTATGCGGTAAAAACTACTCTCGTACCCTTGAACCTCGGCGTCATAATAATTAACGCATTGGCTGCGAATCTATACGTGCATTTTCTTAAAAACACCGTCGAGACTCAAAGATCAAGCGTTAAAGCGCTAAGCTTTGACGTTTGGTATACAAAACCAAAATGGTTTACATCAGAATCGAGAGCAGTCGATAGAAACAATTCAATGCGTTATACACTTGACAATTAAGGCTGACGACATACGAGAGGTCGCGGGGAACTCATCAACACACAGTGAATATGATACCCGTCCATGATTCGGAATTTTAAACAAACACAATTAGATCTCCATACCCTCAGAATGTATGCTCTGCAGAGTCCCATTGGCAGTGGTACTAGAATTCCTTGATTGCACAACTATTCAACATAGAAATAAATCGCGACTTTTTTTCAAAAAAAAATCTTACTCCTAATATTTCCGTCGGGGCTTGCCTCACCCCTAAATACAACAAGGTCAAATGAATAACCATAAATAAAGTCGTACCAGCTAACCCATTTCTGATGTGTCAAAACATTACAATTCAATGTCCCTTTGCTGAACCTCGTTCATGTAAGCAAGCATACCCTCCGTGTCATGGTAATTCATTCTTCTTTGTCAACAGGTGACTAAAGACGTACCAACCCATCAGGAAAAAGTCTCACATATTCCGAATAAAGATCTTCAACGTCTCATCGTTGAACCCATGATTTGCCCAATTAAAGCTTGGACACAAGTTATGAACGAATTGGCTAACATAATTTGTTAAAAATGACAAGGGGCGCAGCAGTAGCATTGCAGCTTTCGATTGTCGGGATATGGAAAGTGTTATAGGTGGAATAGTGATAAATTCCTTCCCCTGTACTACGTGGCACTGAAATAGCACAAGGGTCTTAACATGATCACTAGGCAAAGATATCAATAAACTCACAGTCCCAATTTCAAAATATGTCTTTCCCCAAAAGCTCCCGCGCAACAACTCTTGCCTGGAAACTCAACTTTCCATATAAAAACCTCTTGCAAACCTCGAGACAAGTAATGAAAAACTCCCAAGACTACTAAATTCGTCACTGTTTTCGTCGGTTCCAGTCATCACAAAACATAGCGAAACCTCTTCGTTTATATATATGATACGTACAAGTAGTCAACTGTATCAAAACATGGTACAAACAAGCAGCTCACAATTACTACATTCTCAAGCGTCAACGTGCAATCTCATTCAAATTCCCCCCTACACACATTCTCTCATCTTATTCAACCAATTTAGACTTTGGCTGCGCCTGCGGGCCATACTGTTCAGCACCCTCACGTATCCGTTTCCGATGCTGTTGCTGATTCGCAGTATGCATTTGACGAGACGACATGCCGTATATAGGTACACCCATACCGTGATGGACGTCTTTCGATGTTGCACCCGTTATCGTATCTTCCGCTGTCGTTAAAATGTGTTCTCCGCGTTCAGGAGTGAGATTCTCAATAGAATCGGTGAGTTGGTTGGTTACTGCGTCTCCTTCTCCTGCTGCGTCGGGCATGTCGACGTTTTTAAGACCATGATGGGCTAGACGTTTTGCAATTTGGTCAGTTCAAGGCAGAGTGCTGAAACGGTTTTTCTTTATAGAAAACGTACCGGAGCCGTGTAGTTCATAATCTTTCCCTTCTTTATGAAAACGCTGGACGTCTTCAGGCATTTGAGGAACTTCATTCTGAACGGGATTCTTGTTGTGTGGTCCTGCACGTCCAAAGCTATTCAGTTCGTGGGGTTTAGGTTCGTGTAAAGGATTAGAAAGTCCGGACATGGTAGTGTTATAATGGGGTGATTTCTTCACGAGTCGTGCTTTGCCTAAATCCTTTTTTTGGTTTTCTTCGGCTTGGAGCTCGACGTCATAGTGGGCAAACGGTGGACGCAAACTATGAACGAACTTGCAGCTTGCTGTCGTTTTTCGGAAAGACTATTCCGGCATCCACGGCACCGCTTCTGACGTCAAATTTTCTTCCGCAAGTACGTCGCACGCGTTCTCTCACTTCGTGTTCAACGTTTAATACAACCAACAAACCATATAATTTAATACTACTGCTTACAATACGAACATATGAACAAAAAAAGCAACAAAAATGTCTTATTATCTTAATTTAATTAGAAGTAACAGCCCCCTCTGAACAACAACAACAACATCAACATAACACAACAAAGGCAACAAATTCGAGAAATTCACGAGTTTATGCTCTCTCCAGCACCCCACTCACAATCTGAATAAGCTTTAAGAATAGAATAGAAAGAAAAGTTGTTATACACGACTACGCTGTAGTGTGAACAAAACCAAACAAAAGAAAAGAGAAAAAAAAGAGGAAACCGACAGTGGAGAGGAAGAGGGATCCTGACGGGGGTATTGTATCAAGTCGTACGCGCTAAAAGCTAAAAGCTAAAGGTATACATCATCACCAAGGAACAAAAAAGGGTCGACGCTGAGACATGAAAACGAGCGAACGAAGAAAAAAGGGGGTGGGTGACAGCAGACGACAACAGAGGCAGAGGCAGAGGCGGAAGCGGAAACGATATCTGGGGATCAAAAGGAAAAGTCCGAAAGACGAAAAGACGAAAGAAGAAGGGGAGAAAAAAGGCGGTAGGTTGTTCTGGTTTTAGTGCCCGAACAGTCGGAAGATCAGGTAGAGCGATGAGCCGACAAAGCGAATGGCGGAGAGACCGGCGAGTGAGAAGAAGAGTAGGGCGAGGTATGGATTGAATGTAGCGTTTTTGGTGGCCGCGACGTGCTCCGAAACCCAATTATTAAACGCCGTGGACTAGAGAGCAACATCGCATCAGCGTATCTTTCAAAAAAAGAGAGACGGGACAACAACGTACAGTAAAAACAACAATCATAAGCATATTCGTCCCCACCCACGCCAACACCACATTCGTCCTCGAATTACGATCATGATCCGCCTGCTTCGTAGCCGCATCACGGTGCTCTCTCTCTTTCGGAGGAGGCACCCTCAACGCCGCACGAGACGCCGCCCACACACTGTCCACATCTTCAATCGCCGTTGGAATTTCGACTTCTAACACTTCTTTTCCGTCAGCTGCTTTGACTTTTTTAGCGCCGCCTAGGTCTTTTGCTGCGCCGTTGTCTCCTTTTGTGCCCCATGTTACGTCGTGGAGGTTGCACATTGCGTACATCACTAAGTGTGTGTGTGTGTGTTAGTATATATGGAATGATGGATTGGAATAAGGAAGCGTACTGAGGATGTTAACGTCTGTGAATGAAAAGGTTAGTTATACGATGGTGTAGCTGGTTTGAATATGACTTACAAGTCGGCAAAAGGAACATGTACTGCAAGAAACTCGTAAACATGTGCCACCTTTGGTACCCGTTAAGCGTTGATAAAAAATCAAGAGACGAAGAAAAAAAAACATACGGTTCAAAATGGATGATCGACGAGAACAGATACAATCCATACGTAGCAAGAAGCGAAATAACCTTTTCAAAAGCGTCTTAGCAAATCTCAAAAAGATCCTCGTGTTCAAAGATCTCACAATTTCACGGAACGTCCCATTAGTTTCAATAAGACTACAAAGATAAAAAAGGAGTTCAAGAAAACGATTGAAAAGAAGACGGATAAACAAACGCACTGTCCGATGTTCTTCCATTCAGAAGAGGACTTGGGGGCAGCTAAATAGACTGTCCATCCTGCGCACCATAACGTAACGCAGTTCACAAAGCCAAAGAGAACGATAGCGAGAGTGTATATCCATTTAGAACCTTGAGGTCTGTTACCCAGCGAGCAAACCACGATGACGAATAACAAAGCGATATAAAGCTGACAAACGAGAATAAGCATGGTTATCATCATATCAAGACGTCACACAAACCTTAAGAATAATCTCAAAGATATCTTGCCCAGCACCTTTCGCCAAAAAATTAAACGCATCCGTATTCGAATCTTTCGTCGCAGAAGAAACCAAAAAGAAAAACGCCAGATAAAAATTAGCTAGCGAAGTCCACGTGAAAAACAGCTGAATCGCATTATAGATGAATTCGATTTGCAAGACTATTTTGCGGAAGAAGTTTTGGCCTGAGGTCCAGATGCGGAAGAAGAACAGGGTGGCGTGGATGGCGGCGAATAGGGAGCCGTTGAGCCAGCGACGACGTTGGCTTATGAGTTCGGGGACTGTTGTTGGTACGTCTGTTGCTGCTTTGGCGCTTTTGACGTAGCGAAGTCTGTAGGAGATGAGTTAGAGTAGGAATATGAGAGAAGTGTAGGCGAGGACGTACACCCAGCCTTCGTGTTTCTTGGTTACTATTTCAAAGCAAAGAATACGATCTGAAAAAAGAAAAGAAAAACGATCGGTGACAGAATAAGAATAGGATTAAGGAACGAGCGAACCTTCAGCCAAATACATATTACGTTCTGCGTATATGAAGATTAGCCTTTGTATAACATTTCATTAAAGAGGTGACGTACCGAAAAGACCGGCACTTCCTATACCAGAATGCATCGCTTCTCCTTTAAAGTAGCTTGCGAGAGGACCTGTACCGTCGGGATTGTTGAGGAGTGCTTTGTATCGATAAGCACTGAATGCACCGGGGAGTACGCTAATGTATCCAAAGACACTCTATACACGGGGTTAAAGGGGGAAGATGCGAACGATCAAAATGATCTTGTCTTACCTCGAGAGGTTTGTCGAGGATATTGGACATTTTGTACTAGATAAGAAGAAAAGTTTAAGGAAGGGGTATAGTTGTATGCTGACTTGGACAAACCTCAAAGTTCTGCGACGCTGCTAGAGGACTTGAGAGTAACAACGAGCATCCACGTCCAGTGTCGACACATATCCTACGAAATCAAGAACTTTTAATAAAAAGCTTGAAAAAGACAGAGCATGTGATATAACTGACTCTCCACAAGCACCACCAACGTTCGAATTCTTATCAAAACACTTCCACAATTCATATATCGAAGTACCCGTCGGTTTCGTCCCGACGTCCAGAAGAATACAGACGTTCGGTTTGAGTAAAGGACAAAACGCGTTGAAGAACCAACGGTGGCTGTTGAGTTTCTTCTTGTTTTGTTCTTTGAGACAGAAGATGATTTGGACGGGACATGCACCGGAGGAGACTTCGCCGTTGGCTGAGACGACAACTTGGGACGTGTATCTGGGAAAAGCAAGAGATGAGGACTATACCCGATGAAAAGAGAAAACCGAGGGAACGTACTCGAAGATGTGAGCAGTAACGTCTTTGGATCCGACAGAGTCTTTGGCGATACCTTCTTGGTAACATCCCATGAGATTGAGGACTTGGAGAGTACGTTTGTTGACCTTGTTTCGACCATCGGAGACAACGCAGACTACAACTTTTTTCCATCCTTCTGCACCCCATGTCTTTGATTTATGCCTGGAACAGAGGAAAGCAATGTTCTTGATAACACTGGGGAAATCAAAAATAGATGAGACGACGAAGGGAGTGGAAAAGGTAACACGACTTACGCGTTCATCGTCTTGACGAAGAGAACTTCATCTTCGTTGTACATTGTCATGACGATGAATAACTCTGTTCTGCGTCCGTAAAGATACGGTCTGAGAGAGTACTTTTGCTTTGCAAAGTCGTCGGGATCGCATGTTGCTGCCGTATACCGCATGTGTGTCATTTCTTCACTCTTGTCCTGACCGACGATGATGTGAGAGGGTACTCGAACATCGAGAACAAGATTTCCTTCTTGGAGTTCTACTTGGCGTTTAGACTAAAGTATAAAGTTAGAAAGAGGGTGGAAACGGTTGTTAGGAAGCGTGGACTGACGCGACGTCTCATAAGTTTCTCGCGAGCATCGTGATAACCGGCATAGGACTCGGGGTATGAGCCTGGAACGAGGTTGTTAAAAAGAGTTTGTTGAGGTGGATAAGCTTGATAAGGCTGGGGAGGAAGGTTGGCAGTGCTGTGAACATTGATGTCCTGGGGGAGAAGATGAGCCTGAGAGTGAGCATAATCGCTGTGATAAGACTTGGAGTCCCAGTTGTTGTTAGCAGCGTCATTGTAGTAGTCTGCGATAGGGGCATTTGAGGCGGGGTATTGGGAGCTTTGGTAGGAGGGTTGCTGGGAGAAAGGAGGTGCGCCAGCGCGTTGTGCGATCGGAGAGGTTGGTTGCTGTTGGCGATAGGGATCACTAGCAGGTGCAGTAAAGTATGAATCCTGCGGTTGCTGCTGCTGGGTACGGGGTAGATGATAAGCCATGAGAAGTCAAAAAAAAAGAAGAAAAAAAGCTGAAAAAGCAAAAGGTGGATGGTTTGAAGAAGAAGGGAAAGAAGAAGAGAGAAAAGGAGAGGACTTTGAAAAAAGGAGTGATTTGGGATATAAAAAGAGCGGGAAGGTGTTTGCTGAGCGCAAGTGTGTGTGTCTTGTCTTGTCTAACCCTGTTAGAAGTCGGCGATGAAGGGAAGGAGAGATGGAGGGAAAACAATGCCCGGGTATAGCCGATCAATGCCACGGTCACATGTACCCGCACTAGTGCAGTGTCCAATCATGAATCAGATATCGGAACAGAGCAACCCCTAGGTGCAGACAGGTGCACATGAGATTATGGATTTGTTGAGGTACAAGTTCGAGGAGACGGAATGAGAAGAGGTTAGAATGTTTGACATAAACCAACCAACAGTGTGCAGTGCCAGTTTGCAAGGGTCGATGTGCGTTGTACAGCTCTTGGCCGCTCTCAGCTTTTCTCAGCGTTTTGCAGGGATTTCTAGGGAACATTGCCAATAATATCCGTGTCTACGGTGCATATGCATGAGGTACAGTGCATAGCACAGAAAGCCCGTGGGAAAGCAGTACGTCATCGGACTCTAAGTGTCCCTTCCACTGCTCTCCATCTAGCTCAATGACATGGAGACAGTAGAATCACATCCCCTCGTATCTCTCATCGCCGCCTTCTTCTGGGTCATACGTTAGTTGTTGATTTATTGACATACCCTCTACTATCGACTAACAAACTTACAACTCCTAGTATGGCTGCTCTCTTGGGGTCGTGCCCTAATAGCTTTCGCCACGATTTCCATTCCACGTTTCATATATACAGCTCTTTCATATTCGCTAACATTTACTGTACGTAAACTATGCTTTCATATCTTCTCATCCCCCATTAACCATGTATCTCCCGCAGCTCAACTTTTATTCACTCGCCATCATCTTCTCCCTGTCTGTTATGATAGGGGCGTTCGTCATTCGAATACGGTACGGATCAGGAACTAGGGCTTATAGATCACGAATCAAAGGCTGAAACTGCTTTTCACTTTCAGATACCTCAATGATTATCAAGTACTGCGTGAACCACCCTTAACCAAACCCGACCCGAAGGAACTCCATCCAGACGTACATTCCGAAGATGTCCCTCCAACATTATTCCACAACTACCTAGACGAATTCCTCCAAGCTATCCGTGTATTCGGGTTCTTGGAAAAACCCGCAAGTCCTCTTCGATCTAATCAATATCCATCTAATCCATCTATCCTCTCTCTTCTCTATTCAGGTCTTCCACGAATTAGCCCGTCATCTCCAAACCCGCCGTCTTATCGCAGGAGATAGTCTCTACCTAGACCAAGACAAATCCTTCTACTGCGTCATAGACGGCACCGTCCAAGTATACGCCCACACAACCCACCAATACACCGACATCGACACCAACCCCGACTCCGTACTATGGGACGAAGAAGACATGAACGGGTACCAACTCCTCAACGAAGTCAAAAGCGGCGGAACGCTCTCCAGTCTATTCACCATTCTCAGTTTGTTTACCGAAGATATCAAGATCAGCTGGCCAGAAGCCGCTGCGGCTGATCATATCGATAGAGTCCACCTTCTCAAACGTGCGTCCACGGTTGGAAGTGATAGTAGTAATGGTGGACTTAAGCGCAAATCGCAAGTATCGTTGGATCGGGCACGTGGGAGAAGCAGGAACGCTAGGTCGCCTCCAAGCGGGCTAGGCCCAAGTCGAGATTCGTCTCTCAAGCCGTCAAATATTCTAACTGACGATGCAAGTCCCCCCCGCTTTGTCCTTCTTAACTTGTTAGATTACTTATCCACCTGTTCTAGTATACACCCAAGATAAATGGGAACAACAAACCCCGTCCAGCGCTGAAACGAGCTATAACCGCTCATATTCCCGCCTCCGTCGCACGTGCTACCCAAGATACAACGCTTGTTGTCATACCCGCAGAAGCTTTCAAGCGATTAACTAAAAAGTTTCCTAAAGCATCTGCTCATATTGTTCAAGGTTAGCCGACATTAATTGTCCTCCATACATACATTCATTCAACTATTCATTCATTCATTGACACCTTTCAATAGTTATATTGACGCGATTCTCTCGTGTCACATTCAACGCAGCCCACCAATATCTCGGTCTCACGACAGAACTTCTTCGCACCGAAAAGTTGATTAACGATATCGCGTTTCATCCGCTTCCGAGTTTTTTCTATGAAGGTGGAGGACTGCAAACTCTTCGCGCGAAGTTTGTTGGTGGTGTTGGTGGTGGGAGTCATGTCGCGTCCGCGTCGACGACAGCGATGGACAACGATCCATCAGAGGCGGATACAGTTTCGGATTATTATATGAGATATACGCCTACGAATCGGCTTACGGAGCTGCCGACGATGAAAAGTGTTGTGGAAGATTCGGGTGCCGTGCAACAAGAACAACAACAAAGAGGCAGAGCGAGCACTGTCATTCCGGATATCAAAGTTCTCGGTTCATCACCTCTCACATTATCTCCTGCTGAAGAAACACCACCCGGACACAATGAAGAATCATCGAACCGAGCCTCTCCTCCTCCTCAGTCAGATCACCCCCATGCGCCAGTTACAACACCCCGACTTCAGAAACGGGCACGCTCGATATCACCTTACACACCCCCATTTTCAACTCTAGATCGTTCAACGTCAATCTCATTCTCTTCATCGCCGTCGTCTGCTCCGGCAGAATTCGATCTACGAGCGGAAGTTATGTCGTGCATGGCGAGATCGATAGGACTGATTCAACCGCCTGGTGGAAATGGGATTGGAGATACAAGCGATAGTCCATCTGAGGAGTCTGTTTCTGTTTCTACTACTACCACCGCGGATATTGCAAAACATTTTTCACCCATATCCGCGTCTGCGATGTCTTCGTCGTCTCCTCGGAGTGCAGCAGGAGGAGGAGGAGGAGGAGGAGGAGGAGGAGGAACACCCCGTCATTCTCATTCTCATTCTCATCGTCATCAGCACGATAGCGGAAGACTTTTCACGTCGTCGTTTAGGAGTTTGTCGATGCTTGAGGCTGATATGGGGTTAGATGATACGATGAGTACGACTAGTAGTGCGACGACTACTTCTAATACGTCTTTTTCGGCGGATTATATGATGGGACATAATGCGGAGGGTGGTGGGGGTGGGGGTGGGGGCCTGGGTGAAGGACATTCGTCTATGTTGGGGTTGGGGTTGGATAATGAAGTTGAGATTCGGTTTTTTGATGCGGGGAGTGCGCTTGTTATGGCTGGAGAGAAGAATGCCGGTTCGTTATTCAGAGAAATAAGACGTGAAATTTTGTTGATGTGTTTGACCTTTTTTTTAGGTTTGTTCTATGTTATTGATGGTCTTTTGGACGTTTCGATGCCTTCTCCTGAGGATAATACTTCCTCTTCTTCTTCCTCTGCGTCAAAAGCCAAACCAGTCGGTGATCGGGATAAAGACAAGGACAAAGAAAGAGGAAGAAATCGCAAAGATCGGACACCCGCTCAATCTCGATATAGCGGATACTTTCCAAGCACGTCATCTTCGTCTGTTCAGAATCAGACTAGTAGCACAACTCGGAGTTTCAGAGGGTCTGCTGGAATCAATAAAGAAGGAGAATTGACATCGTCATTATCGTCAACTTCGAAAACGGAGAAGAAGCAGAAGCATTTGTTTACGGTTAAACCTGGTGGTATTGCTGGATATTTAGGTACGTTGAATGAAATGAATTAAGAAAATTTTTCTTTCCGTGTGAGGGTGCTGAATTTTTTTTTAAAAATTTAGCTTCGTTGACTGGCACACCTTCATACGTTGATATTACTGCTAAAACGGATGTATATGTTGGATTTCTTCCATCGCATGCGTTAGAGAGATTATTGGAGAAGCGTCCTATCGTGCTTCTCACACTCGCGAAGCGGCTTATTTCACTGTTATCACCACTAGGTGCGCGTAAACACTAATTTAATTCATAATCTACCCGAACAAATGCTTATCTCCTGAAAAAAAAAAAAACTTTTTCTTTCTTCTTCTCTCACACACATAGTTCTTCACATCGATTCATCACTCGACTGGGTGCAAGTTAGCGCAGGACAAGTTCTGTGGAGACCCGGTGATCCAAGCGATAGTTTTTATATCGTTTTGAACGGTCGGCTGAGAGCGTTTTCGTCGGAAAAGGAAAGAAGAGATGAGAGTTCCGGTGGAGGAGGAGGGGTTGATATTGTGGGCGAATATGGGCAAGGTGATACCGTTGGAGAATTGGATGTTATTACGAATTCGGAGAGGAGTACGACGTTGCATGCGATTAGAGATACGGAGCTTGCGAGGATGCCGTTGACGCTTTTTAATGCGATTTCTATGAGGTAATGTTTGTTTGTTGAGTATGTGAGTATGTTTGTTTATTTTTATTTTAAGGAATCCGCAGACTACTGTACAGTGAGTAGAAGGAACGAACTCTTGAGAGATTGTTTTAGTAATGTTCTCGTTTTTTAGGCTACTCCGCAAAATAGCTTCAGGCGTACGCAACACATCCTCCGTTTCAACATCCTCGTCATCATCCCAGAGTCACGGTGCAGCTGGCACGAGACGGAACAACAACTTCAATTTGAAAACGGTCGCTATTCTTCCTTCAACGCGAGACATACCCGTCATGAGTTTCGCGACTAAACTGCATGCTGCACTAGAAGGAATCGGAGCGCCGACGTCTTCGTTGAATCAGGCTTCTGTGACGCAACATTTGGGGAGACATGCGTTTACGAGGATGGGAAAGCTGAAAGTGGCGGGGTGGCTTGCGGATTTGGAGCAGAGGTTTAGGATTGTGCTTTATGTTGCTGATTCGCCTGTTAATTCGCCTTGGACGCAGACTTGTATTCGGCAGGTATGAAGTTTGGTCACCACTGGTTTCTTAAAGGCTGATTAATGTTGTGGCGTCTTCTATTTTTTTTGTTTAGGCGGATTTTGTTATGGTTGTTGGGATGGGTGATGATCCTAGTTTAGGCGAATATGAGAGACTTTTGTTGTCTATGAAGTCGACGGCTAGGAAGGAGTTGGTTTTGCTGCACACTGATCGGTCAACTTTGCCCGGTTCAACTCGAGAGTGGTTGAAGGTATGTCTTTTAAAAGAGAAACTCCATTTAGATTTTGTTGATTAATTTGCCCTATAGATTAGACCGTGGGTTCATGCTCATATACATGTTGAATTGCCGGTATGGTCTTTCTCAATTCTCCGGATCCTTTTGTAAAAAAACAAAACATATAGATTCCCAAGATGCCAACAAGACTTCAATCAACCAATATGGTCTCTACGACATCAGCACCACCAAATCATGATCCAGCAGCAGTAACAGCTCTCAAGAGTCTCAAATCAAGAGTCGAGACTAGACTGCGGAAGTATCGAGGTCTGAACAATACGGCAACTCGGAGAAGAGAAGAGTATGCGAGTGATTTTGCGAGGTTGGCTCGGAGGCTTTGTGGGAAGAGCGTTGGGGTTGTGCTAGGAGGTGGGGGTGCGAGGGGTTTAGCTCATTTGGTGTGTTGATGTTTCTCTCTCTCTTTTTGTCTTGTGGTCCGGTTTTGTTCGGGATATAGAGCTGATTTGACCGTTCCTCTTTTTTGTTGTTATTATTGTTCAGGGTGCTCTTCGAGCTTTGGAGGAGTATCATATCCCTATTGACTATATAGGAGGTTCGGTTTCTTCCAGTGTTATACTTGTTTTTAAACCTGATGGATATTTTTTTTATTTCAGGCACGAGTATCGGAGCACTTATTGGAGGGCTTTATGCTCGGGATGTTGATATTATAGCCAGTGCTGGTCGGGCGAAACAGTTCAGCTCGCGGCTATCAAATATATGGAGAATGCTTTCCGATGTGACATGGCCTGTTGTGGCCTATACTACCGTAAGTGTTAACCGTTAACGAATTCGTCCGCGCGCGTGTGGCTTGTCGGCCGGAAAATGATAATTGGTATTCTTCTTTCCTCTAGGGTCACGAGTTCAATCGGGGTGTCTACAAGGTATATACATGGCTTCTTTTGGATCTTTATATATATATATTTCTCTTACTCATTATTTTACATAAAAACACTTGCTTGTGTGCAATGTGCGATATAATGCTATTTAGACGTTCTATGACCTCCACATTGAGGACATGTGGTTACCGTATTTTTGTAATACATCGAACATTTTGACGTCGCGGATGGAAATACACGAAACCGGGTATGCGTGGAGGTATATTCGTATGTGCCCAGTGATTTCTCGACGATTAGGGCTCCTGTCGTGATTCAATGGATTGGAATTTTCTTCTTTTTTTCTAGGAGCGTCGATGACATTGGCTGGTATGCTTCCTCCGTTGTGCGATAACGGTTCCATGTTAATGGATGGCGGGTATAGTAAGTTGTAATATACTCCTTTTATGGATAGAACATTGCTGATTCGTGGTTCGGTATTTTTTAAACAAGTTGATAATTTGCCCGTATGTGATTTCTTAACGGTTTTCTTTTTGGGTACTTTCTGGGCTAAAAAAAATCATTCGTCTGGTTGGGCCAAAATTTGAAAAAAAAACGAAATAGGTGTCGACCATGTTCTCTGTGGGTGCTAGTGCGGTGATCGCAGTGGATGTCGGAGCTGTAAGTGGAACGAATGTTTATTTGGGGTTTTTGTTCATGGTGCTGAGTACGACATGGCTCGCATAGCTCGATGATAATTCTCCTAGACGCTTTGGCGATACTGTGTCGGGTTGGTGGATTCTTCTTAATCGTTGGAATCCATTTTCGTCGACCCGAAGTATCCCGGCTATTACCGAGATACAGAGTCGGCTAGCATAGTGAGTGTGAAAAAAAGCGTTATTGTGAATAAGGGGGGACATAAAAGCGATTTTTTTTTGGGATTTTCTGCATTTAGCGTCTCAAGCGTCAAAACACTCGAGGAGGCCAAAAACTACAAGGGATGTCTATATTTGGCAATGCCAGTTCAAGAGGTTCGTTCGTTACGAGTTACCGCGATTCCTTTATCCGACATTTAATCCTGGTTATTTTTTGATGATTCTTTATGATGCAGTATGGAACGATGCAGTTCGGAAAATTCGAAGAAATCCAAGAGAAAGGATATCTTGCGATGAAGAAGCAGCTGGAGAAATGGGACGAAGAAGGTAGACTACCTGTTGTCTACGAGGATGATAGCAATCAGCTAAGAGAGATGCGGTCTTCCTGGAGAAAAAGAGGGAGAACTCTGAGAAGAAATTCCGTATAGGTGTGCATGTGCGTTTGTGTAGCTAGTGTCTCTTTTTTTAATGTGACAGATCAATAAGACACTGAGTGCCACCATACGTCCAAGCTATTTTGTGATTGTATTTATGTCTGGGGGTTCAGTCTGAGCCCAACCCAACCAGTCACAGACGCACTACTGATCAGATGCATCCCATCTAATCTACGATCTCTCCTCTGATCACATAGCGGGCTGTGTATTAAAGAATCCTCCGGATCCAATTTCAAATAAAACTATATATACATGCAATTTATTTATAATAGTTTTCCGTATGTAATTCACCTCGGATGTCTTGTATCACATTAACGAATGCGAGTCCCGCGGTTTTTACTTACCGGATGATGGATTTGAAGGGTCTCACCATATATATTATTTACTGGTTAAATGAAGGAGCACTCACACTCTAAAAGTTATTTGTGGTTTGGGAAAAATGGTCAAAAGCTGTCGACAGGCCTGGAGTCTTGGCTAATACGAGCGCTTATTTATGCGTGCTCTCTCTCACCATGACGCCATCTCTGGTTGTGCTTATCCTGCCAACCCTACCCGGACGTATTCTGTTAAATCAACCATAATTTCCTTTTGGATGAACGTGGTGTACGCCACAGAAACCTATCTTGTACCCCAATGTCCCCAGCGTTCGGGAGTCAGGTACGGTCATCCGGAGCTTTAGGAAGGGCTCGGTTGGGAAGCCTAAATCCACCTTTGCTGTACAGTAGCGCAGGGTTAGCCGTATCTATCATATATATTCATAACTGCGCTTTTTTTTAGGTAACGATCCTTTGTTAAATATTGAAATCCTATGCGCTTTTATTACTCCATTTCTTCTGCGATATGGAATCCTCTCGGATCGAGCTGGAGCCCGGGTCTGCCACTGGAGCTGAACAAACGTACCACCCCGCCAGTCGTCACCTCTCGTACTATTTCACCATTCACGGAATCAAGAATCGCTTTACAAATCGTATATGAGATGCGAAACGTAAATTGATCACATCAACATTCGTTATCTTCAAATGTTGCGTCCCAAACTCTGCTCCCGTTCCATTTGAAGCGCCAAGAACCAACACGAAAGTTGCCAGCGGAGGCTTTGGGCAAAAGCATCGTACGTTTCGACGTATCCACAGCATCGCCATCATCAGTAGATTTTCCTCCGTGCTGTCTTCTTCTGCGATTCCAATTTCCGAGCGTGGATCTTCTGTTCTCTCGGCTTTCCGGAACACTTGGAGGGGGACTTGGGTGTTAATAACGGTGAACAGGAAGTTCTAACATTATCGCTTTATCGTCATCATATATTTCTATTGCCATCGGAAGATTGGATTTACCGAGAAGTTTTTATCAATCTCCATTGGCGCCATTTGTTTTATCTATCCCGTTAAACTTTTTCTGCTGGCCCAAGACATTCCAACATTGCTTGCATTCTTTCTTTAATACGCATATCCGAGTCGCAAGTTGGCAAATGATTACGATTAGGAATTCTCCGACCCCGCAGCTCGATTTATTTTTCCGGCACGAAACGGGGTGCCAATTATTCATGAGCATGCACATTCTACAGAAGCACGGTTCACTATCGTAACAACCCGAACCTGACACGAGATGGCTTGACGAAGACAATACCAAAAACAGTACAATTTATCATATCAGGACAGATCTGCTCGTGGATTTGGATTATGTATTGTTGTCACCGTTGTTGTGGGTGGCAGGCGGCACAAATACAACATAACGACATATCGGGTTTAGAGTCAGGAATCTGCGCGATCAGCAGATCATCATTACCAAGTACTGTTCCTTAGCGGAACTTTCTCAGTTCTGCGTAAAATACCCCTCTTCGATGGCCTAGACTTGGAATGTCGTCTCTCGGGGGAGAGAATGCAACTAACGATTTTGTCTGTCTGTCCCCTCGAATTTTTTTTTTTGGTGTCTTGAACTGCTTCAAACTGCCGCTGCGGGGTATTGATGATTGATGTGGACAGGACAGCTATCGCCACTAAGCATTTACCCGTCTCGTGTTATCGGCCTCGTATGTAACACATGCATCAGGTTGAAGCATATCGATCTCGTCTCTATGATAAACCCTGCGGTCTGGATTACGGAATGTAACGTGTATCAAGCCAACATTTGTGCAAAGCCCGAGTCCGTGCCCGACGATGAGGCACAGAGACAAACGATACAACACATGTTTCCTGTTGACTTGGTTGAAACTGGGGGAATCATAATTTCAGCCATCGCTTGTGAAAGCGAAGACTCGCAACATCAATTATATAAGATGATAACGAATCCCCATCGAAAATTTATATCCGGACCCCGATAGTTTTTCAGATTCTGTATCCCAAGCTTTGTGCATCGGTGCCCATATTGCTGCCGAATCATGGCGGTCCCATGTCCCATCCCAGACAGGCGCAAGAAGAGCAGCCACAAAGTCACATTCAAATGAGGGGTTTTTGAGAATTCGAAGCTTGTAGCTCAAGATATCGGATATGAGCCTCAGGATAATGATACTTGTTATGGGTGGAAAAAAAACCTCAAAAGCGGGCTCACGGTATCATCCTTACCATTGAATGATTAACTCTTTTTTTTAATGAAAATTCTTCTCTCCTTATAGCCGAAATCAGGAATCGTGAACCAAGTTGCAGATTAGATCCCTTTCTTTGGTTTCCAGAAGTAGAATTTTCATATCTTGTTTCTGGGAGCCGAATTCTCAACTTGAGAAGAGATAAGGAAAAAAGGAGCCCGTTGAGAATGTGTAAGAGCGATTATATCTTGTGAGAGTGGGTATTCGATATATTTAGGTTTCTCAAAATGGATGCAGGGAACTTTCTCTCCAATGTCTTACGCTCGGGTAAGTCGGCTTCACTGGAACAAAAAGAGTCGTCGAAAAGCACAATCCACGATCTCCTCTCAACAATAACGACCCTAAAAGCCCCCGTAGTTACATTATATTCGAGAATCAAGGGGAATGATGGAATGCGGGAGGAATGGAAGCATCACCTCCACGCCCTTCGAGCTTCAGAGCTAATTGTTGATTGTTAGTGTTTCATGAATGAGTAACGCACCTCATTGACTATTGCAGGATCACGATCCAGTTTCATTGACTTCCGTGGCATGTGTGTATGAATGCGCATCCACGGCAAATTTATCAATTTGTAAGAAGAAAGTGGGTCAGGTTAGAGCGCCGAGGTCTGACGTGGACGTGTTGAACACGAGGCTACCAAGTAAAATATGCATACGGTTAATTGCCCACGGCCTGTCGCTCTCACTCTCGACCTGAAACTAGCTAGAAGGACCAGAAACAGTCTAATTGGCGTGCTCAAAAAAAAAAGAAGACGTGCTAGTCTGACAGGTGAATACAATAAATTATAATGTGACAAATACATAGATTATTGTAATCCATTTAATAGTATCTGAAGCGATATTCACGAACACTATTAGTGGGTTTAGATGAATGGGCATATAAAGCAACTAGGTGAGTTCTTACAAAGAGAAAATCACACGTATTACTCGAATTTAATATGAGCAAAGAACAAGAAGGAAAGAGCGGAATATATACAGACAGACTCTCACCCATGTCATTCGCTATTAGGCGTACACCCCCGAGGACCCCTTTGTTCTCCAATCATTATTGTTCGCTTCTCACTAGTGCCTGGACCCCCTTCACAATTATTGAGTAGGAGAGGCGCTCAGAGACTTTTTTGTTCTATATTTGAACTTGAAGGGTCAAGTGGGTTTAAAGTTCTTTTGTAATAAGATTGTTCTACGCTTATTAACCACTTTTTAAAAAGATCTGCTCACGAGATCTGAATGATCGACGCGGTAAGCAAGAAAAACTTTTGGGATATAACATCATCAATCTTTTGAGCCCGAGGTGGGCCGTGAAAGGTTTTATCTAATTTTTGTGTATGTAAGACGGTCTCTTTATGTCATGGGATTTGGTCGTTGTTGCTTCCTGTGAAACCTTGAAGGTTGAGCTGGATTTGGATGTGGAATAACAGTCCTAACTAGTCTTTTTTAGAAATTCGTAATGCAAAACTTCAAATCCCGGAAGGAAGTTCTCAGTGCCATCTTTTCATAAATTGTTCGTGGCGTAATACCGAAGTATCATAACTGTCTGGTTTCGTTTCTTTGGCCAATTTCAAATAGCAATTATGCGGAAGGGGGGTCTTCTGCCGCTGTTGTTTTTTTTGGGCCAATTGGACTAATCAAGACGGTAACTCTCACCGGCCTTTTTCAAGATTCAAGATCGCTGGAATCTCCTCCTAAGCGCGAATCAATCTGAGGCTTAGTCTCGATGTCCGTACGATCCAATAGCCAATAGGTCTCTAACAACAACGAAGAACAAAGTCCATGCATTTCGGTTACCGATGTCACTCAAGCTGTCTCCGTTAAAACCCCAGTAATTCAAATTTTCAAGTGTGAATGAATTCGAATCCCAAGACATCTTTGGGAAGAAGTTCTGGTATGATGTGCTAGTGCCACAAAGGTCTTGAAATCGTCGGGTATCCGGAACCCGAGACCGGATGAATTGGAAAAAACAATTCATGGAAACCTAAAAACATTTCGGATTTTCCAGCTGACATGACATGCATGAAAGCTCGCATGTGTGGCGTCTATCACCTCGCTTGGTCTACTGTCAGTGGGCTTCGACTTTCGCTGTTGTTCACATTCATCCGAGAAAACTTCTATTTGCGGATCATCATCACATGTACAGACACACACAGGGGACCTCCCTAATTGTATTATTCCCAGCTGGTGACAAGGGGTCCTCGGTCGTTTCTCGAGTCCTATGCTCAAAGGTTAGCTCGCTTATCGGAAAGGGGTTTTTAGAGTTCAACCTCAGCTTTGTTGCCGTCAGACTCCCCGTGCACCAGCGAGCAAAGTAAATCAAAACGTGAGCAGATTATTTCACTCAAAGGAGTAAACACCGTCTTTGCCTCGAGGCAAATGGACCCTGCCGGATGCATTTAATTTACAGGGAGGATGTTAGGATACTCATCTTGTTATCATGCTCTTGATGAATCCTTGGTATCCGCCTCGTGGCGTGGTTGAATTTCCGGACCGTATAACCAGCTTTCCTATATTAGCTGGAGGTCTTTCTCCTTGTCCCGCTATCCTCACTTGGCCTGGTTCCCTTTTCCCCTCCTCCTTCCCATCGTCCCGTGTTTCTTGTTCTGTCTCTGTTCTGTACTATCGTTCCTCTACTCTTACTCTAAGTTTTATTAGCCTTTTACTCATTTCCTCTCTCTCTATACACTGCAACTGCAACAACACCACACTTTGAGTAAAACATTTTGCGGATTCTCCCCCGCAAACCTAACGTTGCCCACCACGACCCAAACAATTTCCCCGGCCGATTTGTTCCTTCCCCGACTCACCCCCGACTCGCCCACTCTATCGTCTTCTCAAGATCACCTGGATTCCCCTTTCTTCTCAAGTACATCGCTACCGTTCCCGATAACAATGGACTCTACACAGCGCAAATCCCCAGAGTTCCCACTTGACCCTTCCTCTCCCAACTTCTCATATGATTTCTCAGCTGATGGTACCTCAACTTTCGACTTCGCAAACAACTATACAGTCTACCCGCATTCTCCACGCATGGACTTTGCGAATTTGGCGTTGAGCAGTCCCCATCCACCAGCTCCCCACCCGGGTTCGTTCTTCAACACCCACTTCACAAGCAGCAGTAACGGTTCTCTTAACCCCGGAGGTTCCCCTAACAGCCTAACTAGCGTATCAAGCCATCGCCCTCTTACTCCCTTGGAGGGTGCGACAATCTCACCTCCTCTCACCTACCCCGCGCCAGTCTCGGGAAGTGAGATGGATCCTATGGATGATACGCCTAGAACTGGTGCGAACTCGCCCACCGGCGGTCGGGCTGCCCAGCATCATTTGGCTCGGGGTGCAGCGAGATACAGTCCAGTAGCCACCCGGCCCGCTCGTCCTGCTGCTCGTAAAAGTACTGCTGCTACCCGGAGAAATCTGAGAAGAGAGGAAGATGATATAAGCGATGAAGAAGGTGACGTGATGGGTGATGACGCGGCCTTGGGTATCGATATGGGTGCGGCAAGCTCGGAGTAAGTTCTTCTTTTCATAACCTTTGTACGAAGATCAGAGAATCTGAAAGGGATCAAATTAGGATTATTACTCGTCGTCGCGAGGAGATTCGCAGGCAGCGAATTGAATCCGAACAGCGTCGTCGGGATGAGCTTCGTGAGGGTTATGCCAAGCTTAAACACACCCTCCCTGTGAGCAACCAGAAGAGCAGCAAGGTCAGCTTGCTTGACAGAGGTATGAATTGCATCGACAATTTTTAATGAAGAACATATCGGCTCACATACTTGAATTAATCCCCCGTTAGCTGTCACGTACATCCGACAACTCGAAACCAACCAGAGCACTCTCCAAACGCGATTGAACAATGCTGAGGAAGAGCTTAAGAGACAAAGAGAGTGAGCGCATTTTGATTTTTCTTAAAACTTTTGAAGTAACTTATGTACTCCTAGTGTCAACGAGGGCTTGATGCGCACTTTGACCGAACAACATCGCGCGGTGACGCTCCCAGCTTTGGCAGCCGCCCACGCCCACGCCGCCGCCAACGACCCTCCCAGTCCCCAGGGTCAAAAAAAGACAAAAAAGCCGGGGTTTTAAATAGTTCCTCTTTTCGCGTCCTCTAATGGACTTCGGAAGTGATACTTTTAGAACATGGCAAACCCTATTTTGTTAAATTGCATTTAACTTTATAATCCGGCTTTCTTTTTACGGTCTTAATCATCCCCCCTGCATCTCTCGTTAATCTTATTGTCTCTTTGCATTCGTCTCCTCTTCGTATTCTTCCTTGGCATTGTTTTTTTTTCATCATCGCATTCGAACTCTCTTCCTCGCATCCCCATCATCCCATATTCCTGCAAACCCGCTTTTGAAACTTTTCTTTGTGCAGACAGAACGGACTTTCTACATGAAGACGATGGGACTGGACCTTCCATCGCTTCCGCTTATTCCTTATGACTTTCTTAATTCCCGACGACCCCGCATTCCCCTTTCCACAGGCCTCTCGTGAAGATATCTCCTCTCCATCTTTTTTTTTGCTCCCGACCTCATCGCTTTTCTTCTCCTGGATCGCCCTCTCCTTTCACGGGGTCGGTATTGGTTTTTTATGCAATGACGTTTACGCTTCGGACGTCACGTCCTTATCTCACGGTTTTACGACGCTTTTACGCTGGAAGAAAAACGCTGTCTGTGTCCTTGACGGACGCTCAGGCTCGTACAAGACCAGGAAGCGGAAATTCTCTATTCAGAATGGCAGGTAGTTGCATATTTTCGTGCGTCGCGATTGCTTTTCGGACATCTCTCCGTCATGCTTTCTGCTGTGCTGTTGACTTGCGCACGCCGTTCTGTTTTTTTTTGGACGACTCTTCCCCCGGTTCTTATTATTCCATGTCATGGCACGACTTTACACTCTATACTCCAGACTATTAGATTAGTCTTATTTCTCCCTCTCGCCTGGACGCGATAGTGTTGGATCTTTACGACGACATGATACGATTCTTTTCCCAATTCTGACACGGGTGGCGCGATAATCAACAGAAACAGGGTTCGTGCCGTTCCTGACGTCCCCTTTTCCCCTCCCCTCTTCCTATTCGTCCACCCTTCTCACGCGCACGAGTTCTCCGTACTCGACACATCTGCGCAATCAATAAAAAACTACTAACATTGATTGTTGTTTGATAGGGCATCCCAGCATTAGCCGTACCGCTTTGCCTTTCCAGTGCTTCGCTTTTTGTTCTCAGGCGGACCGGCAGCTGTCTAAGTAACTACATGGCGTCCCTTCTTCCTGAGCTAGTACTCAGGTTGTGTTAGGTGATCGTAGTGGAGTTATGGCTCCGTTTTACCTGGTCCGAAACGAGGTATTCTGTTGTGGTGCGGTGCTGCGTTGGTGTCGGTGCCGAAGTGTCGTTTCGCTGCCTTATCAAAATTTTTTGCGCCTTCATTGTTCCCTTCTCTGGCTCGTTGCACCGATTTCGTGTTTAGTAGCTTCTCTCTTTTTTCGCAACGCGGAAAAATCGAAAATCTTAGGATGTGATGTCGTGAGCACGTTAGAAAGGGCTTGGAGTCAATTTTTTTCTATTTGGTAGCTGCGGTGACCATCGTGCAGTCGGAGAGGATGGATCTTGGAAAGGTATGTCTTCATGTTCTTCCACTGTTCTGGATAACGCGATCAGTAGCTAAGTAAGATTTCCTCTTGTTACGTATAGCCTCCGCCTACGATGCCCTTGTTTTTTTCCCTTCGTTCATCCCCTAGTAGTCGTCCAATGTTCATAGGACAAAATGGCTACAATCATATCATCCTCTCGTATAATGACCCTCACAGCAATATGCAACTCCTTTCCAGAGCTTCCTGTGGCGCGCTAGCGCGTCTAAATCAAGACATTCTCCATCTTCTTTTCCCTTTAATCCAAATCGATGAGAACGGATTCGTCCAACCATCCTTCATCGTGTACTCGACTGTCGCAACACGTGAATTGTGGCGAATTGATCCCATCCGACTGATGGATCTAGATTGGTCGTGGAGTGCGGGAAAAGATATATGTATGGCAGACTGGCACAGGAATCCATGGTGACGTTCCTTTCGGTTACAGATGTTTAGATAACCCCCAAAAAAACACCAATATATTACTACCTATGCTATATGCTTCAGACTTAGCTGTCTTACTATCACAGTATATCGTTGTCCGATCGATTTTCTCAAAAGACAATTTCCGAAATGAACTTGATGTAGTACAGGTCCTTTAGCCGTTGACATTTTGACACAGCAGCTACAGTATCCCGAGTCGCAAATGAAATGATATATTATTGCTAGATCGTGATACCATATATGTAATAGATTTAACTCAATCGTAATTTAGGGGTTATGGGTTGAATTTGATCCTATGATGGCTCACGGACAGCTCTTTCCTCTGCGTAGGTATTGTGATAGACGCAGCCAAGGATGCACTATATACTCTTGGTGGTAATCCACTGTCAAGATCGACATCGAGATTTGGTTCAGGAGATATTTCTACCTTTAAAAGCACTTTGAAGATTACTAATGATAGGAACGGGACAAGGCGGTGCTTGTCATGTCGACACTCTGAATTCGTCATGCCAGCAATGATGAATGGTCAATGCACGTGCCATATGGACTACGACTCTTATTTACTAATGTTTACATTCAATATTTGAAAGGGTTTTTGGGGGGATTTGTTCGCTTGCTCACGGCTGAGAATTTATCCTGGACAATCACGTTGGTCAGCCTGATGTCAGAAGCTAGAACAAAGATATAAAAACTATCACCGCCTTATTTAGGAAGGTACTTCGTTATGAGATAGTTTCAGTGTAGAGGGTGGCAAAATAAGCATGAATTAAGGTTTTTGACGAAAGGCTGCTACAAGTATATGCATAAATGGCCGATACTGGCAACCAACCTCCTTGTGTCCAAACAGATGAATGCATCACTACTAGCCAAGTAAAAATCTACCATGCTGATTAAATGAGCTTATTAGGGACCGTTTTTTCTTTCATGCCTCAGGCGTTTTATGTAATATGTTTTGAAACAGGTAGCAACTTGTAATATTAGTACACAGCACATTCAAATTTACGCACTAGAAGAGACCACATGTGCGTGTTATATTAATGCATTGAAATAATGTGCCTGTATCCCCTCGTGCTCTTGTAGACTCGGAGATCCGTGCATTCAACGTCTGTTACTATATGACGATATGCTGATTAGTAGCACACGTGGAATTCGATTTTTTTTTGACCGGACTAGGAATTAATTGGATTCTGATCATGGCTAATACAATTGAAGGGCCACATACGAGACAATTATTGCCGAGAAATACTGAAAAGCAGAAACTTTTTCATGTGTGCCTACAAGCACACGCACTCTTTTTGCTGCGGGGGCTTCTTGATGGATTCAAATGTAGTGATGTATGCCAATGGCCTCCCTTTCCCAGCCCTGCGTTGATGCTGTCACTCTGCGTCTTTGTCTTCCAGGGTTGGTTGATTTTCGTGTGCTTCGCGAAGTGAGAAATGGAATGGCTCCGTATAGGTAGATGACCAATGAGTGGCAAAGGAAGCAGACATTTTACGCAATGATACATATAGAAAGTTCTCGGGTCTACCGGTTTGCCGAGAGGCCAATTTCTCCAGTGTCAATCAAGAGCCTATAGTGAATCAGACCGTATGAAAATCTCTTCTCATGACGCTATAGAAAGTAAAATTTCCCCAGCCATTAATCAATCTTGCAAGAGGCTCAAGAAGTTAATAGAATGAACAGAATCACCTTATCGTAACTTTATTATGCCCAATTGACTAAGCGAGTAATACAAAGACACGCGGCTCCCGAATTTTCACGCTAGATAAAATAGAAGAAAGGTCCTCATTCGTCCTTGAAACGTGGTTGCGGGGACTCTGGGGAAGCTGTAGCCGACTAAATTTGAGGAATTGGCATGTGGAAAGGAATACAAAGTTTGTGTATCAAGACCGATGCTCTACAACGTTTACTTGACGAGAAACGTTAGTCTACTTTTGAGTTAGAATTTGAAAAAGCACATGTCGAGATGACCAACTTGCTGGTTATTACCGGTTTCGGCTTTTGTTAAGCGGGAGAGCAGCGCCTGCCTTGCCCAACCGTGTTACGAAAATTTGGGTCAGATGAGATATATATAATGCTAATCGCAATCAAATCCTACTATGATTCGGGCCAAACAGTCTTCGCGATCGATTGACCAGAAAAGAAGGTTCAAAGAAGTTCAAACGAAAAAGGAATCTGAAAGAATACTATATATAATGAGTAGCCAAAGTATCCTGCGATTCTTGTTTATAGAACCGAGACCGCTCTTGAATTTATAAAGGTGTGCGTATCAAGCCATGAGAATCCTTCCAACACTTGATGATCCTCAACCGACGAATTGCAGCGGAGCGGAGGCGCTAAAGAAAGTCGTAAAGGAAACAAAAACAAGAGCTTTTTCATCCTGTGAAGAGCTCACATAGATGAGCACGCATATTCTGATAGGTCTCAATACTTCCATGATGAGAAATGAATATAACCTCGAAATTGTTTCATTACAGAAACACACAATGTGTATAATTTGAATCGTCTTGGGGAGAAAATACACACTAGAACCTTGTCATTAAAGTATGCAGATCACATCATTGATAAACTACATACATGATATTCAGTCAGTAATTGTATTGCACGTACGCCCAGGGCACTAAATGATGTCCCTTATCCGATCTTCTAAAAAAAGTCATACTGAATCGTCGGTCTTCTCTTGGAAAATTCCACTGCAAACTCTTTCAGCTTCGTCGGCTTGAAATCCGGGTAGAGCGTTCTCGCGTCTAAAGCTCCCAATCCTTTGGCAGTCTCAAGAGTATTGTCTCCAAAAACGAATGCCGAAATAAGATATTCCTGCCCAGCCAACGCGAGGTTAAAATCCAAAGGATTCTCTTTTTGTTTTTCCTTCTCATGAGCGATGCCGTCTTCCAGGGTTTTCGCGGTCAACTGTGAAGTTCGTATACCAAATCAGAAATCTCCGAACTTGAAGAAGATCTATATCACTCACGTAAGTTTTCAGCGACTCAAAATTCTTTTCGTTAACTTCTTCAGCGATGCGATAGGCTTCTCTCTTTGTGACTTCCTCTGCATGGCAAAAGACATAACTATTGAGAGTTCGCGGGTCGGCAAGAATACGAGTTACGAAATGCCCTATGTCGGCACGAGACGTTACAGCAGTCTTGACATCTCCAGTGTCGACATATATGCGGGAGATATCGGCGACAGGTCCCTGGTGGTCGGACGGATGGGGAAGGATCAAATCCATCCACCAGCCTACATCAATGAAAGTGTAATCAATATCCAGCTCTTTTATGAAAGACTTTATGCTCTGTTTCTATACGGCAAAAATAAAAATGTTAGTTTCCATCAGCAGAGTTAGGAGAAAATACAAAGTGCACCTTGTTAGCGATCTGATGTCCTCTTTCGGGAGGACAGACAAGCGTGAAATCGGATGGTACAACACGCTTGACGCCAACGTTCTTTGCAGCTTGAAAAACTTTCTTTTGCTCCTCTAATGCATTGACACCAACAATGCTCAAAACAATATCAATACCCCGTAGAAGTCCTTCCAATTCAGAAACTGAAAGCTCAAAAAGATCTCCAAGTCGAATTTCCACGCCTTTTTGCTTTAGGGCCTGAATCCTAGGCTCTCCTTCGTATTTGGGACGCGTAAGAACAACGACATGCTAGCACACGATATTAATCCAAATCTGCGATTAAATATACTTCAATCGTTAGCCTACGAAATGTCCAGACTTAAGGAGACCATCCACAACGAACTTCCCGCAATTTCCGCCTCCCCCTGCGACAAAAACGGTTGATTTAGAAGAGACTGCGGTAGTTGTCATGCCAGTGAAGGTACGTTAAACTTCATCTTCATGTCTCATTTATATCGGATCCCGCGCTTCAAGCTCCTCGGTGCTGTTGTGCCGGCGAATGAAGTCCGAGGCGATGTAAAAAGCTGAAAGTCGGTAGTTCCGGAGGTAACGAGGTTACTACGTAAAGAAGGAAAAAATGCTAGGACCCGATGACGAGGGTAAATAATGGATTCCACTTTGTTCACCGTTCGAGCTTCGTCAGACATGTATGGATGCAGTTAGGAAGCATTTCGGCGCCTTACATAAAAAATCAAGTCAAAAAAAGTTGAGCTTGACGGGCCACGGCCGAGGAAACCCGTCTTCTGACTCACCCGGGCCCAAAAAACTCTTTAAACTATAACTAATACAAGATACACGCAGAACTTCAAAGCGTTGTGTAGATTCTTCATGATCCGCGGTGGCATCATGCCTTGTACATTTGTCGTTATACAATACTATGCAATGAACTGCGAAGAAGATAAAACCCTGAGTCTATGATATAAAAAAATTGGTAAAACAATCCGTGTACATATCACCCGTACATCATCGGCGTTAAATTTCAAATTCAATTTCTGGTCGTTTCTTATAGAACTCTACGGCATATTCCTTCAACGTCGTAGGCTTGAAATCGGGATAGAGTGCTCGTGCATCTAAAGCTCCCAACCCTTTAGCAGTCTCTAGAGTATTATCTCCATGGACGAATAAAGAGTTGAGATACTCTTGCATAATTATGCCAAGGTTAAGCTGTGTTCCCGACGGACTGGTCTTAGCCTGTTCCTTTGCCTGAGCGACTGCGTCCACGATGACGCTCACAGGTAACTGTTCATAATTCAAAAGTAAATACAAAGGTCTTGGGCTAGAAGGTGTTTACGCACATGTTTCTGAACTGAGCTAAAGTTTGTTCCACTAACGCTTTCAGCGATGCGGTATATGTCTATCTGGGTAACTTCCTCAACATAACAGAAGACATAGCTGTTGAGTGTACGCGGGTCGGCGAGGATGCGAGCCACAAAGTGGCCTATATCCGCACGACAGGTTACAGCGGTTTTGACATCTCCCGCACCAACAAATGTGTGAGATAAATCAGCAATAGGACCTTGGTCTCCGGGCGGATACGGAAGGATCATTTCCATCCACCACCCTACATCAATGATAGTGTAAGCAATGCCCAGTTCTTTTATGAAAGTCCTTATGCTCTTTTTCTATATAAGAGTTTAGACAAATGAATCGATCAAGATTCCCGAAACAGGATCAACGTACTTGGTTTACTAACTGAAGTTCCCTTTCGGGTGGGGAGGGAATCGCGAACTCGGATGGAACAACGCGCTGGACGCCTACATTTTTCGCAGCTTGGAAAACCTTCTTTTGTTCTTCTAGTACGGTGACGTTGATAAGGCTGAGAACAATGTCAACTCCTTCAAGGAGCTTCTCAAGTTCAGCGACGGTAGCTTTGGAAAGATTCCCGTGTCGAATTTCAACGCCCTTTTGCTTCAAGGCTTGAATTCTAGGCTTTCCTTCAGATTCTGGACATTATTCCCTCAGCTTGTTTTCAAAACATGCAGCAAGGACCTACGAAGTTCTTTGACTGAAGGAGACCGTCAACCACAAACAGTCCAGTGTTTCCACCGCCGCCGAGGACGAAAACGGTAGGTATAGTAGTGGATTTGACTGCAGACATTTAATCGTGAGCAAAGACGAATCGATAAAGAGTTTTTATATCTGACTTTGCGAACGTTATCGGGGTCGTGAAGAATCAATGGTGTCCGTAGTCTGAAGGAGCTCAATCGAAGAAGCCTCACTGACGTATTGCCTTTGCTTGCAGTAATGTCCTATTGAGGTTTGTAGCTTCCTTTTTGACGACAGAAAATCAGCAGGATGCGCAAAGAACGAGCCACGCCGCGTCAGAACGCGGGAGAAGCTGAAAGTATGAAATTGGGGCAACGTACGATCAGACTCTCAGCCAATCAAAATTGAAAGTTTTTCGTGAAAATCCCCAAAGGAAGCTTTTTGCTGTTGGCGAAATAACGAGGGGCGTTGGAGTTGAATTGAAGCTTGCTAAGCATTGTCTAACCTTCAGGCACGCATTAGTAATTTCCACACACATGCTCTTAATACTCAACGTTCAACGTTCATCACCCGAACTTCACTTTGTTTTCAACTTGTTCAGCGAGCCGGGAATACCGATTGTAACGGGTGTCTTTGACAAATAGGCTTGGAACATCAAGTACGAATTTACTCGTTTCACCTTAGACCATCTCACCGTTTCTTTGTTTAAAAGTCGAGGGCGCGTGATCGTGCAAACATCTACGCTCTGTTCTGGGAGATAAATATGAGGATGCTTGTGTTAGCGTGAAAGAAGATATAAGATCAAACTGAAAACAACGAAAATCAAGACGAAGAATATGGATCTGTCCAGAGCTGATGCACCTTCACTGACACTGACTCACTCGCGGGAAATAGATGAAGGGGATTAGTGGATGTCGGAGAAGCCTGACAGTTTAGAGTTTATTATGGCGGAAAACGATTAATCATAAGTTGTCTTGAAAATTCCTGTCATGCTTTCCTTAATTTTCATGGAACTAAGTCTCCGTCAGGTTCATAATATATTTGTAGAATTTATTTATTCAAATAAAAGACAGCGGAAAACGATAATTAGCAAAACGAAAGCAGCCAAGCACTTCTTAAATTATGTGATTTATGAGAGTCCTCCAGGGCAATTATTGAACATCATGACTCGGTGGCTGATATTGATTTTGGTAATCGCTTGCGTTCAATAAGCAAGACAAATAACCCCGTCAAAGCGGATATAAAAATCAATGTGAAGAAGTTCCGTTTAAGAGCCACAGTGTACGCCTCTATCACAGGCACTCGAAATGATGGGGGTAGCTCCAGCACTGCCTCAATGTTTTCCAGGACCAGAGCGCGGACTTTTGCAGGAATGTTTACGCGCAGGTGATTAATTTGATTTTGAAGCGTTCCTTCGAAGATCGAACCTCCGACACTACTACCCAAAGTGGCTGATAATACGGTAGCAAAGGAGATCAAAGAAGTAGCCTGTGGGATCTTATCTTCGTCATCCACAAACTCTGCTTGGGCAACGAGAATCTAACGAAGATGTCTGGTATGTTCAGAAACAGAGGTACGAAAAGGACTTACACAATTCTGGGGGACAGGACCTAAACCAAATCCTATGAGAATTTGACACACTACAAGGAGGGCGGCGCTCGTTGTGGCAGCAGGGACCGCTGCCAAAAGAACGAATGCGATAGTCGCCATGAAAGGCGGCAAGAACATCCAAATCCAAATGTTCCTGGTTCTCTGGACTTATGTGAGTATGATGTAATGGATCATTGAATACTAACAGACGCACCCCAACTACGAAACCACAGAGTACATTACCTATGTTGATGTAAGTTCAACCACCTTTCAAGAGAAAAAGGTTCGTCGAAAATACTCACTCACAATGCTCCCCCTAGAGATAATGGGTAAAAGAAACAGTAAAAAGATTTTCAAAATGGCATACTCACGCTGAGATGGATAATACTCGCACGCCCGCTGCGGTAGCAGAAAAGCCCTGTAATTGATACAGAACGGACTGACAAAAATGTGAACATTTGATACAAGGAAGAACTCCACACAAACCAAGTAAATCTAATTAAGGGTCAGCTCATCACTCACTTTACAATGAAGAATGTGACACCCTTACCGTTGCTACGATCGCGCACCATCGGGAGAATAGCTGCAGTAAGTGAACAACAGCCTATTACTTGTTATGAAGATACAGTCATACCACAGACAGAAAACTTCCTGAAATATTTCGCCTTTTGAACAAATCAATGGGTAAGAGCGCTTCAGACCCTAAGCGTGCCTCCCATACAATGAATAGGCATGAAAAAACGCCACCCTATTTCAAAGCCTTTAAATAGAGCTACGCGGTCATAACATTTCGCTTACGATTACTAGAGTGGCTATAACTCCAGGATCGCTCCAAGGTCTTGTGTTACCGCCCCATTGTAGTCCAATAAGCAGGAGAAAAACACCCGATGTATTCAGAAATACCCCTATCCAGTCAATTCTTAACCACGATCCAAGAAGCGATCTCTTCAACTCATGGTTTGGGGTTGAACAGGGCACATTTGGAACGAAGAACATGAGTGCCAATGCGGCTATACTGCCAATCTGACGAAATATTTAAGCGGAAAAGGCGAATGGAGAAGATGAATCGAACTTACGGGAAGGTTGATAACTGAAGAGTGTAACTCGTGAAGAAATGTCGAGAGGAATATTGGGAGATGACTCACGGAAACACCATCTTAAGATAAACATTTGTTGACTTGTAATTGACTATTTGTACAACAAACGACATACCTGAAATTGAAACGTTCTGAAAATCTATTCAAGACCACAAACTGAGATTTGAGACGAAAGAACATTTACCTGTGAGGGCACCACCTATCGTCGGACCGACCATAATGCTAATAGCATAGACGGACATGACCAGTCCAATTAAAAGAGATCGTTGACTGGGTGTGCTGATCTAAATGTTGATCATTAAAATTGGTGAGGCTTGTAACAAAGAAGAAGGGGTTACATGGGCTATGATTAAGAGTGCAGCTACCAATATACCAGCGGCTCCAAGACCAGCTATTCCTCTTCCAAGAAGTAAAACCACAATAGTAGGCGCAATACCGCAAACAAAACTACCCAGTATAAAAACGCCGAGGGCAACAGAGAGAACAAGTTTTGGAGGAGTGAAGGTCAATATTTTCCCGTAGAGCAATACAGAACACGACTTTCATGCCATGATTCACTTGAATGAGGGGAAATGGCTGACATCTTCAAAAATGCACTCACTTGAGAAATAAAGTAAGAAGTGCCTATCCAAGGAATATCATCAACAGCGTTGAACTCAGAAGTTATGGGAACGAGAGCGGTGTTGAGGATGCTTATGTCGAGACCCATTAAAATCGTCATTATAAGAAATGTCCTGTCAAAAATCTCATTAATTTGATGACAACATATATACTTTAACAACTGCATACCCCTCAGCGACCACCAGTTTAACACCAGTAAGTGTATACGATGATTTCTTTGCTTCCAACTCGTAGAAAGTAGATGAACTGTCCGTTATCGACCCCAGCTCGGCTTTTATATCCAAATCCATTCTGTTTTATACGCAAGGGGAAGAAGAGAAAACTAAAAACGAAAATATTAAATAAAGATATAGGTGTGAGTATTAGAAAGCTTTAAAATATAGAGCGAAAACAAATTTGAGGTTTTTTTTTCATTTCAAAGGTGTTCTGAGTTTATATATGCTCTGGTTATAGCTTCCATAACGAGGAAATACTACCCTTGCTATGTTAGTACTGCAAAAATTAAATATCAACCCTGCTGTATCAACTCAAAGATCAAGCTTTGGAGCTATATATATCCTAATATTAGTTAATAGTTTATTTCTGGTGTCGTGATGCTATCCATACCCCTCCTTTCTCATACCATTATACTTTTTGACGGATGTTAATAAAACACCTCGTTACTTGTTTTGATCGGCTAGTGACCCCCTCGAAGTTAGAGTTTTAAGTGACTCACGGAGTAAGCATGCAGGTTTGATCAGATGAGATCAAACAAATTAAACAGCCCCTTTCTGCTTTTGCAGGATCAAACCACATGATTAAGGCATGATTCTCGATATGCACGGCCCGGGAAGACGATTTCTACTCTATAGGGTGTTATTTACATAAGTCAGAAACTTACCTACGCATTCCGACGACAACTCAGCGAGTACATATATACCAAATTTGTAGAAAATTAACTTGAGTACAAATGCCCTTGCGTGCACGACACGTACTAAAAGACCCAGGGTCAATTATCATTAATCATTGGTTAATGATGCCGAGAAGGCGTCGGAACGGCAACGATGTCCGACTGAGCTGGCGGGCGCTAAAAGTACATTGCACGTTGCTCTCCTCGTCATCGCACTAAGGCTAGATGACACCCTAGCGTCTTCACCATCATCCCTTTTCATCGTTTGATCATTCTTTCCCTTTCCGCAGCACTAACAACGTTACACTGGCACGATTTCGACGGAAAGCCTGCTCGACCCTGTCTGCAGACCTTGGACACTGTCTAATTTGGGCCTTTCAAGGTCACCGTCAATATTGTCCTCGTCGCCCGTACCCGTCAATATTACCTGACAATGCCGGAGACCTCGTTTTCCAGGGAGAGAGCGTAGAGTATCAAAAAGATGATAATGATAATTGTCCATCAGGACACATCAAAATTTCTGCACCGAAGAATACAAATTTCCTTATAAAATGAACTTGTTTCTTGAGAAAAACTACGACAACGCCACTACATCAGGACTACGTAATGAACTCGCGTTTTTTGAGCAATAAGCATGGGCTCGAAACCCCGACTGTCAGGGTACGCTACCGCGTCCCCTCATTTTTCCTCATTTATTATCATCGGTATATATTTCCCTTTACTTTATTTATATTTCCCATATATTATCTCCACCCTCCGTTTGCTCCCTCTGTCTCTATTCCACTTTCTCTACTTGCGCGCGTCGCGCGCTCGTACCCGGCGTGACGCCTACGGCGTCACGTCGCTTATGTTCGGTTTGGGCGTCTGGCACTTAGCTGTGTCAGGGCCGCACGCCGCGCTATCGTTTTTCATGTATATAGTCGCTGTCCCTAGAGTGAGGGTCCCTAAGCTTGTTCTCTTAGGATCCCCTCCCTCTAGGTGAGTAGTTAGTTCTCTCCCAATATATTTACCTTAGGATCCCCTCCCTCTAGTGTGAGCTGAGTAGCCCTAACAGTAGAACAAGCTTCTACTCGCAGACTGGTCGTTTCTATCGACACTCACTATTGAAAAATCGCGCTCGACACCGACTATCGCAGCGTCGTATTTTCCCCTTGAGTCCCGTCTATAATCGACCCCTCTGCTCCGTCCTAAAACCCCTTTTTCCTTTCTCTCTCTCTCATGGATTCCTCGCCCCCACCCTCTGCACCCCAAATCGTCACCCTCGAAGATGTGGCGACTATTATCATGCGGCAATTCGCGGAAATGGATGCCCGCATGGCAAGACAGGAATCCCAGGCCTCACAGATGATTGAGGTCCTACGGAGCATCCGAGACGCGGCTAGAGCTGCTCCTACCCAAAACACCCCTGTTGACGACGCGTCCTCACCTGGACAACCACCGGCTCCTGAGCATCAAGCCAGTTCACGCTCTTCCCGAAATACCCGACCTGCTGTACCTCCTTCGTTCGACGGAGATCGCTCCAAGGGTCGTGCCTTCTGGAACACCGTCGAGTTTTACATGAGTATATGCAGTCGCGATTTCGAGACTGATGAACTCAAGATCGGCTGGGCGATGTCGTACATGAATGAAGGCCGCGCCCTTACCTTCAGCGAATCTATGCTGAAAAAGTATCAAAGAGGAGAGAAGCCCTTCGCCGACTGGAATGCCTTTCGGGAACGATTCAAGGCTGATTTCTTTCCACAATCCGAGCAAGAGGATGCCATCAACACCCTCTATTCCAACCGCTATGTCCAAGGCAACAGGACTGTAGAAGAGTATGTGGACGCCTTCCGCGTGCTCATTGAGCACGCTGGCTTTACGGAAGGACTCGCCATTAACACGTACTTTCGTAACGGTTTAGACCCGACAATTGCATCTCTGGTAGCGACGATGAAGGACCGACCCGCACTTCACGACTACGAGGGCTGGATCAGGCAAGCACGCATGTTTGACATGGACAGGCGTGCCAACGAGGCTTTCACTGCTGCTCGTCGCCGACTCGTAGGCTCTGGAACGGTTCAGACGAATCCCGCGATCGTCCCCATTAATCGACCCCGTCCCAACCCTTTTCCGTCGTATCAGACCCTCCAGATCCAGAGGAGGCCCCCTGCCCCTTCCTATCAAGCTCCTTCTTACCCACCTCCCAGGCCAGCACCTCAACTCGCGCCCGCGTTGCCTCCTAGACCTGCGGCTTCTGCTCCTACATCCCAGGTTAGACACGACCCGATGGACGTTGACGCTGCTCGTCGACGCTTAGGCCCAGAATCAACCAGATGTCATCGTTGTGGAGCAGCAGGCCATTGGGCTCGTGAATGCCCTCGCGCATACGACATTCGGTATCTTCAGCCCGACGAATTGGACGACAATATCGCACATTTGTTGGCCCAGAAAGACGCGTTGGAAGCCCAGGCGCGTAGCGACTCTGCTCTGACCCAAGGCGAGACTGTGGCTGCAACAGAGGTAGAGGATTTTCAAAACGGCGACGAGTGATAGATGCACCCTCGTTGCCGACATCTAATAGATTCGACATTTTGTACATAGATCGCGAACAAAATGACACTTCTGATTCGAATCTAACTACCCCTGCTGCATCCCCTGATAAACCCCAAGAATCGCCTCCACCTGCCACACGTTCTGTTTCTACCCCATGTATGCTGTCGCCTTCTCAACGTCGTGCATTGCCAAAGGAATACCGACTCGCAGCTACCGCCGGTACGCAGAAACTAGAGATCCCTGTAGAGCTGCAAAGTGTTGACACTGGAGCCCTGCTGCACAGCAAGGCCATGTTGGACACTGGAGCTAGCGGTATGTTCCTTGACCGCGACTTTGTCGAGAAACATCGGCTTCCCTCCGTACGTCTTGCTAAACCCATTCCCGTGTTTAACGTCGACGGTACACCCAACCATGCTGGTTCTATCACCCATGTCGTCGACCTCGTTGTTCGCTTTCGAGATCACTCCGAACGCACCCTATTCGCTGTTACCTCGCTCAAGTATCCCGTCCTGTTTGGATTACCGTGGTTCAAGGCTCACAATCCCGTCATAGACTACACGACGGGTCAAGTGGAGTTCATGCGCTGTAGCCCCAGTTGTCGGTCTTGCGCTCCACGCTGGCCAGCGGGTAAGCTCTCTAAGCGCGCATTCCAACAGATCCGGCGCGCGCCCCTACCAGAGCTTGACGACACCGAGGGCGATGATCCTGACATACCAGACCTGGTTGACGTCGAGTCCGAGATTGAGGAAGGTGATCGACTGTTCGCGATATCTATGCTACCCGACGAGCCCGACACTCACCGCATATATGCCACCGAGACCATCTCCCAGCGACTGGCTCAGGCCCACGCCAACAACGCAGACGCACCAGCCCTCAAGGGCTTTCGGGATATTGTGCCAGAGATGTTCCACGATTTTGCCGACATTTTCTCAAAGGAGTCGTTCGACTCGTTGCCGCAGTCAAAGAAGTGGGACCACCCGATAGAGCTTGTGCCAGGTTCTGAGCCTAAGTCTTGTAAGATCTACCCATTGTCACCTAATGAACAGGCCGAGTTAGATGCGTTTCTGGAAGAAAACCTTGCATCTGGACGAATCCGACCCTCGAAGTCGCCCATGGCGTCCCCAGTATTCTTCATCAAGAAGAAAGATGGCTCTCTCCGTCTTATTCAAGATTATCGCGCATTGAATGCCATGACAATCAAAAATCGCTACCCGCTGCCTCTGATCTCTGAGCTCATCAATAAGCTGCAGGGTGCCCGGTACTTTACCAAACTGGACGTGCGCTGGGGCTACAACAATGTACGGATAAAGGAAGGAGATGAGTGGAAGGCTGCCTTCCGCACCAACCGCGGCCTTTTCGAGCCCTTGGTGATGTTCTTCGGTCTCACTAACAGTCCTGCCACCTTCCAGACGATGATGAACGAGATCTTTGAAGACATGATCTCGGAGGGTGTCGTTGCCGTCTACATCGACGACATCCTCATCTACACTCGAGATCGGGAACAGCATGATCAGATCACTCGACGCGTTCTCGAACGTCTTCGTGAGCACAAGCTTTATCTCAAGGCAGAGAAATGTGAGTTTTGCCGGACTAAGATCGAGTACCTAGGCGTCGTCATTTCCGAGAACACCGTTGAGATGGACCCCGCGAAAGTCTCAGGTGTCAGAGACTGGCCTATCCCGAAGAACGTCACTGAGGTTCAGTCCTTCTTAGGTTTCGCCAACTTTTATCGTCGGTTTATCAAGGACTTTGCGCGTATTGCCAATCCCATGTTCGGGCTAACCAAGAAAGATACACCCTTCGTCTGGTCCGACACTTGTCAGCACGCTTTCGATACTCTGAAGTCGTCGATCACCTCTGCCCCCATTCTCCTCATTCCCAACCCTGCTAATCCTTACCGGGTTGAAGCAGACAGCTCCGACTTCGCAACAGGCGCAGTTCTTTCACAGTTGTCGAACGAGGATGGTAAATGGCACCCTGTTGCATTCTTCTCGAAGGCCCTTAGCCCTGTCGAACGTAACTACGAGATTCACGACAAGGAGATGCTGGCTATCATACGATCTTTGGAGGAATGGCGACACTTTCTCGAAGGCGCATCTCACCCTATCGACATACGGACTGATCACAAGAATCTCGAGTACTTCATGTCCGCGCGTAACCTAAATCGTCGTCAAGCTAGATGGTCAGTATATCTCTCACGATTCGACTTCACCCTGCAGCATATACCGGGTAAGTCGATGGGTAAACCTGATGGCCTATCCCGTCGCCCAGATCATGGCTCGGGAAAGGACGACAATCGTGGCGTCACTCTAATCCGACCCGAAATGTTTGCAATCAATGCTCTGCAAACATTCCGTCTTAAAGGGGAGGAGGAGGACCTTTTACGCCAGATTCGCAAGGCCAATCGGGAAGGCAAGGTCGAAGATAGTGTTTCCAAAGCCGTCGCAACACTTCGTGCACTGGGTGGTCGTTCAGCTCACTCGTCGGAATGGTTTGAAGACCAGGACCTCCTCTACTATCGCGGCAAGGTTTACGTGCCAAACGTCGACGAGTTGCGTCGGAAAATCCTCTCCAGACACCACGACACCAAACTCGGTGGTCACCCGGGTCGTTTCAAGACTCTTGAGCTCGTTTCGCGCACCTTCTGGTGGCCAGGTGTCTCTAGGTATGTCCAACGCTACGTAGAGGCCTGCGATATGTGTCTACGTACGAAACCGTCTCGTCATGCTCCCTATGGACTTCTCCGACCCACAGAAGTGCCAAGTCGACCCTGGGAACACATCTCAGTCGACTTCATCGTGGAGCTGCCAGAATCCAACGGTTTCGACGCGATCCTCTCTGTCGTTGACTCTCTCACCAAACGGGTTCATTTCGTGCCGACATTTACGACACTTGACGCGACAGGTCTGGCCCGTCTGTACCTTCAACATGTCTGGAAGCTCCATGGTCTCCCCATGAAGGTGATCTCTGACAGGGGCCCCCAGTTCGCATCCCGCTTCACGCAGGAGCTTTCTAGGCTCCTTGGCATACGGCTTGCACCCTCTACGGCGTATCATCCTCAAACCGATGGTCAGACAGAGCGTGTCAACGCAGAAGTCGAACAGTACCTTCGACTTTTCACCTCCGAGCGACAGGACGACTGGGACCAGATACTGCCCTTGGCTGAGTTCGCATATAACAACCACGTACACTCAGCTACGCGCGCGACACCGTTTGAGCTCGACACTGGACGACATCCTCGTATGGGATTCGAACCGCTGGTTGCCGACTCCAAGATCGAATCTGTCAACGAGTTCAAGACACGTATGGAGTCGACGATAGAGGAAGCCAAGGCCGCCATAGCCAAGTCGAAGGACGAGATGGCCAAGTACTACGATCGGAAACACATCCCGGCACCTGAATACAAGGTTGGCGACAAGGTATACCTTGATTCGAGCGACATTCGTACCACCAGGCCCTCCGCCAAGTTATCGCATCGGTACTTGGGGCCTTTTCCGATAGTCAGCAAGGTCGGATCACACGCATACAAGCTGCGTTTACCACTGTCGATGTCAAGGCTTCATCCAGTGTTCCATGTCGGGAAGTTGCGTCCAAAGGTTGAAGATACAATCCCGGGTCGTCGCGTCAGGGCTCCCCCTCCTCCAGAGGTCAGAGATGACGGCGAGCATTACGTCGTGGAACGGATTTTAGACAGTCGGGTGTTCCGGAGACGACTCGAATATAAGGTGCGTTGGGAAGGCTATGGTCCCGAGCATGATCAGTGGGAACCCGAGTCGAATATCGCAGCCCCGGATCTCATTAAGCAATTCCACCGCGAACACCCGAGCGCGCCACGCTCGATAAATGGTCTTCTTTTCCATCGCCGCCCTCGGTTCGACTTTTCCAAGTTGCAAGCATCATTAGTCGAGGCTACAGGCGTCGGGACGCCGCCTCGTTGAAGGGGGGGGTGGTGTCAGGGTACGCTACCGCGTCCCCTCATTTTTCCTCATTTATTATCATCGGTATATATTTCCCTTTACTTTATTTATATTTCCCATATATTATCTCCACCCTCCGTTTGCTCCCTCTGTCTCTATTCCACTTTCTCTACTTGCGCGCGTCGCGCTCAGACGCGTGACGCCTACGGCGTCACGTCGCTTATGTTCGGTTTGGGCGTCTGGCACTTAGCTGTGTCAGGGCCGCACGCCGCGCTATCGTTTTTCATGTATATAGTCGCTGTCCCTAGAGTGAGGGTCCCTAAGCTTGTTCTCTTAGGATCCCCTCCCTCTAGGTGAGTAGTTAGTTCTCTCCCAATATATTTACCTTAGGATCCCCTCCCTCTAGTGTGAGCTGAGTAGCCCTAACACCGACTCCTTACTATTTTTCATAAAAGCAATTCTGACACTAAAAATTACTCTAATAGATGTTTCTTCTCGTAGAAGCTTTCGACTGAATGTTCTACTGGATTCCATATTCGATTTCAGGTAGGTTCTGGTAAAATTCTGCAGCGTATTCCTTCAATGTTATTGGTTTGAAATCTGGGTAAAGAGCTCGTGCATCCAGAGCCCCTAGCTTTTTGGCACACTGAAGTGTGTTATCACCTAAGACGAATAATGAGTTGAGATATTCCAATGGAATCAATTTGAAATTGATTTGTGTTTCTGAGGTGTTGTTTCTTTCCTGTAAAATCAATTCTGCTAGGTCGTTCGCTGATAACTATCCATAATCAGATGATGAATTAGGAAGCAGAAAACAGGTTGATGTTTCACTTGTTTTTTGACAGTGTTGAAATTTTTTCCACTAGCCTCCTCACCGACACGATAGACTTCTGCCTGTGTAACTTCCTCAGCATGACAAAAGACATAGCTATTGAGTGTACGTGGGTCCGCAAGAATACGAGCGACAAATCGACCAATATCCCTGCGGCATGTTACTGCAGTTTTAATGTCTCCAGAACCAATGAATGTGTGGGTCAAATCAGCAGTAATGCCTCGTTGGCTAGATGGATATGGAAGAACCAACTCCATCCACCAACCGACATCAATAATAGTGTAACCCACGCCCAGTTCCTTTATGTAGGATCGTAGGGCCAGTTTCTGCGGAGATTAGTCCATTTCAAAATTAAATCAAAATCAAATTGGAGGTACCTTGTCGATTAAGTGGAGGTTTCTTCCCGGAGGACAGGGAATTGCGAACTCGGATGGCACGACGCGTTCTACACCAATGTTCTTCGCAGCTTGGAAAACTTTTTTCTGTTCCTCTAACACAGCGACGTTGATTAAACTCAGCACTATTGTTACTCCTTTTAGAAGATCTTCCAGTTCAGGGATGGAAGCTTTAGAAAGGTCCCCAAATCGGATTTCTACGCCTTTCTGCTTCAGAGCCTGGATGCTACGTTTTCTTTCCGATTTTGGACGTGTTAGGACAATAACATTCTAGAGATTTTTTTTCAAGTATTCAATAAGGAAGGCAAGCCTTATCAACATACAAATTTTCCTGATTCGAGGAGACCATTGACAACAAATAGTCCAGTGTTGCCACCCCCACCCAAGATAAAAACAGTAGATTTGGCAGCAGCTGGCGTAGACATTGTGTTGGTTAAAAATGAGTTGACGGTGGTTTTATACCCAACCTAGCGCTTGCATATTTCAAAAGAAGACGGAAGGAAGTTATAATCAAGAATATAATTAGCTTTGCTCCAAGATCGGCAGGTTTAATTGTCAAAGCGGCTATCAGATTCTGGTGGAGGCTTGGAGTCAGATTACCAACATATCTCGCACACATCACATTGCAGCTTACACTCCACCAGATTTGTAACCAGAATATGTCCTACCAACGGGAAAGATTTCAAATAACTTAAATATAATCGTGTCGTTCTTCGAATATCTGTTAGGGCTACTCAGCTCACACTAGAGGGAGGGGATCCTAAGTAATATATTGGAAGATAACTATACTACTCACCTAGAGGGAGGGGATCCTAAGAGAACAAGCTTAGGGACCCTCACTCTAGGTACAGCTACTATATACATAAAACGACGACGCGGCGTGCGGCCCTGACACAGCTAAGTGCCAGGCGCCCAAGCCGAGCCTAAGCGACGTGATGTCACGGGCATCACGCCGTGTACGAGCGCGCAACGCGCGCGAGTAGAGAAGGTGAAATATGGATGGAGAGAATAAACGGACGGTAGAGGTAATGCACGGGAAATATAAATAAGATAGGAATAGATATATACCGATGATAATAAATAAGGAAAAATGAGGGGACGCGGTAGCGTACCCTGACAATATCCTTCGAAATTGCCTCATTCACGCGTGTTTTGTTCGCAAGATAACGACACTGCCAGTAAGCGCGGGTCAACCTGCAATGACATAAAAGTAACTTCATAAACTTAGAAACTATGATACATCAGCAAGAGAAAATATTCCGTCCCGTTATTAGTGTTTAAATTTCCACTTCGTCGCCCAACTTTCACATTGAAATACTGATCTCCGCTGTTAGGGCGACTCAGGGCACACACCTAGAGGAGGGAAAACCTAAGATCTATTGGGGGACAACGACTAACTACTCACCTAGAGGAGGGAAAACCTAAGAGAACAAGCTTAGGTATCCCCCTCTAGGGAAATCGCATATAAGTACAGGATATGAGGCGCCCGACTGATCCCCATGGGATCCGAGGAGATACAGGCAGAACTCGAAATAAATCGAAAAGATCGAGAAATCGAGAAAACGATGAAAATAGTGGAAACGACAAAATACGGGAAATGATGGAAATCGAAGCGTGAAATGAAATCGAAAGAAATCGAAGAAATCGAATAATAGGGCGAGGCGCTAGCGTACCGTAACATGATACATCCGCGTCCTCCTTAGTTCAACGGTCAGTACTTCAGCAGTCACTCTTTACGAGCTCTAAAATTCAAAACTTGGTCGGTTTTTGTAGAATTCCATAGCATATTCCTTAAGCTTGATTGGTATAAAATCTGGATAAAGCTCTCTTGCGTCCAAGGCCCCCAGCCTTTTTGCAGTTTCCGGGGTATTATCCCCAAGGACGAACAATGAATTGAGATATTCCTGTGAGATTAATTTGAGGCAAAGTTGCATGTCTGAAGGGTTGTTTCTAAATTGTTCCCTTGTCTGAGTAACTCCTTCCGCTAAAACGCTCACAGGTATCTGTTCGCAATTTGTAGAGTAAGATGAACGCTCCAACATGAGACATTGTTACTCGCCTGATTCTTAACCGAATCCAGGCTTCCCCCATAAACTTCCTCGGCAATCCGGTAAACTTCTGTTTGTGTAACTTCCTCCGCGTGACAGAAAACATGTTTATTGAGCATGCGTGGGTCGGCGAGAATACGAGCCACCATTCGACCGATGTCTACCCGGGAGGTTACGGCAGTTTTGACATCACCGGCACCGACAAAGACGCGGGACATGTCAGCAACAGGATTTTGGTCACTGGGAGGAAACGGAAGGATCAGCTCCATCCACCAGCCTACATCAATTATGGTGTGACCGAGATCCAGTTCTTTTATGAATGATCTTATGACCCGTTTCTGCGCGTGGAAGAAAGTCTTAAATGGAAGTGTCAATATAGAAATCTAGACCGGGCATACCTGATTGAACAAGTAGAAGTCCCTCTCCGGAGGGCAGGGAATTGCGAACTCAGACGGTACAACACGTTCAACGCCAACATTCTTCGCAGCTTGAAAAACCTTCTTCTGTTCTTCAAGCGCTGCGACATTAATGAGGCTGAGAACGATATCAACTCCTCTAAGGAGTTTTTCCAAGTCGGCAATGGACGCTTGGGTAACATCTCCGAGACGAATTTCCGCGCCATTCTGTTTCAGAGACTGAATTCTAGCCTTTCCTTCGGAGCCAGGCGGCGGCCGTGTAAGAACGATAACATTCTGAATAAAAAAGAAATGATTTGAATGTTTTGATACATAAAGATGTTCAGTATTGACCCACGAAATGTCCTGACTGAAGAAGACCTTTAACGACAAACTCTCTGGTGTTTCCGCTTCCCCCAAGGACAAAAACAGTAGATTTCACGGATGCGGCAGGTGAAGACATCGTAATTTATGTTCACTAAGCACAAATTGCTGGAAGGTTTTATACCAGTCAGATCTGGAAAGAGAACTAATGGCCGTGTTGACGCGTCAGACACGAAGCCTCCTTTACGATAGAGTGGGAGCTGAATGCGTTTGTTGACAAATGGGAACATGATACAACTGAAAAGAAAAGATAGGCTGCAACAGGAGGATTTGTAACTTCAGGTACAAATTAGTAATACAGCCGGACCATGCAGATGACGCGATTTGAACGCGTCACTCTGCCGCTGTTTCAACAGGCTTCAGCAGCCCGTAACTATGGTTTAGCTGTTGTACGAACACGTAATTTCAATGTTATGATCATATAAAACGTGCCTTAAGAGCGAATTAGACATTAGATCCGCTTGTAGTGCTGTTAGAAAACGCAGTTGGTAAACATTTCAAAATGAGATTACAGATATGCTCTATACTTGTAATTACCTGAATCAAAGTTCCTACGGCAGCCGAGCCAGAGAATGAGTTTTGTGGTGCACAATTATCAAAGGTCATACATACCAGCAAAAAAACACAAGCACGGCTATGGAATATCAAAGTCCAGCCATTCAAGTTAGTCATCAGCTAGTCCCTCTTTCTTTCCCGTACCAGAAACTTGTCTTTACTACCGGGAAGAATATCCGGTCCAACCCAATAGTCACGCGGACGTTGTTTAGGGTCGAGTTGAGCATCGTAGTTCAACATGAAATGAACAAGAACGATCTTTAGGAAAGTAGCAGCAAAAAATCTGCCAGGGCTATATTGTGGAATATCATTAGAAACGGGGGATGCATTTGAACGCGACAAGGAATCATACCATATAGTTTCTCCCATGCCGAAAACTACAAACGATGAATTTGGAGTGGGAATAGAGTACTGTCCAAATGGCGTGCGCCCATGGGAACGATTACCATAGTGTCTTTAGGTATGCGTACGCCGTTTGACAAGACATAGTCCTTCATGCTCCATCGATGCGCTGTGACTAGGGAAAAGAAAGGCGGTTATTCTTTTGAATCACTGTGTTTTTGAGGACACAAAGTTACTGCTTACCCACTCGCGATGCTTTCATGCGTATGGATTCCATAATAAAGCTCTCCAATTTATGTATCTGCGCTAGCGACGACCGTGTAAAGCCGTGTTTTGAGATCACAGATTCAGCTTCTTCTCTCAACAGTTTTAAATACTCGGGTTTATCGGCTAGGTCTCGAAATATCAATGATAAAGTCTGAATAGAACATCTTATCAATAAACGTCTGAGACAGGAAGTATGAGGCATCGATTATACCATTGATGTCGTATGAACAGCGGCAAAATTCATTACTAGCACACGGTGTGCTAGCTCTTCCTCTGTACGTCCCTCGTTATTTGCTTCATCAATAAGTAGTGAAAGTATATCATTCTACACCAGAAATCACTAATTGTCCCTTTATATAAAGAAACACAAATACGAACTGATCTATCCGGATAATTTGGACCATATTCATCCACCTTTGCTTTTCGTTCTGCGATGTCATTGCGTAAAGCCCGCGTTGCCGCTTCTCGAGCTCGTGGAATATTGGTGAAAAGGGTTTGCGCATGCCTGTGATACGTTAATTATGATACGGGGTTTACGCATGGTTAGATAGAGAAATGATATACCTACTCTTTTAATGAACGGGGAAAGAAGCCTAAAATGAAAGCACCCAGAGCTGCGTCCATAGTAAATTGAGTCATTATTTTCAGATAATCCGGATCTCGGCCTGTGGAAATATCTTCTGAGTAAAAGCCAAACAAATGGAAAGAATAGCCTATTGTCACGCCCGGCGTGCCCCGTGACCTTTCCCGGAGCTTTACGTAAGTCACACCCCGTGATCCGTTATCTCCCCCCAAGTACGCATCTCGTACGACGTGCGTACTACTCCGTACTTCATGCACAGCCCTCCGATCCACTCATTTCCAAATGGGGGTTGTCCGCTCGATGTCCTGACTAACCAGGGGTTCGGTTAGTCCGGACTCTGCCCGTTCCATCCGTCCTAGAAACCACCATTCCTTTCGTATCCTTTTCTCCTTTTAGTATAGGCACCTTATACTCATGTATTTAAGCCCCAGTTTCGTAGCTGGGATTCCTCAGTCAGAATATAATCTATTCTTCTCTCTTATCTACTCCGTCTCTGTTCTTCTCCGTACTCTGCGTGCTTGTCTCGTACTTAGTTGCGGACTTGCACGTAGTTCAAGTCCCAGTCGTCGTCAGACCTCTTGGGCGATCTAAGTTCGTCGTCGTACTTAACGTCGGACTTGTGCGTACTAGCTACGTACTTCTCTCGTTCTCTGAAATCGAGGGATATCTGAAGTTGGGCGAGTGGGCGCAGCATACAAGCTGAAGCCAAGTCCCTCACACCCGTACTCTCCGTACTCTCTCTATCCGCACGCACGTGTTTCGTACTAGACCGGACTTCGCCGGGATAGACTCGGAACACGGCGCTTGACACCTATCGTACATATAGTGGGGTCGGAAACGATAACACGGTTGATACTACGAGCGACGAGTAATTGGCTCATTTGATATATACCAACCGGCATCCAATCTACAAATAACAGCGTTAACACATGGAGGATACACAGGCCTTCTTGGGAGAGATCACACCTCCCGCCGATGGCACCAGTTCTTCAAGCACTGCGATAATTTCAGCTTTGAGGGGCTCAAACCACCCATCTAACCCTTTAGTCATCCGATGACGCATAACGTTGATATGGTAATCATTTTCGAAAATCTGTGGTCCAAGTGTGTATTCGCCTGATATCATCTGGTTGAACTGGATTAAATAGGAAAGAGATGAAAAGGAAAGGTAAGCTTACAATCTTGGCTGCCTCATGAGCAGACAAGTCTTGCTGTCCTTTCATGAACCTTAGCTCGTCTATGAGCTTATCACTGCACACAAAAACGTGCCAACTCGAGAAAGTGGGAACGGTAGACGCCGATGTTTTTGCTGAACTAAAGGGAAAAAAAGTGTCAACCGGTTTGCAGTGACAACGCATCCACGCATGCAGGTCTTGTTTACCTTGTCGTATCCTTTTTGAAGTAGCTTCGGTCCTTGAATCATATACCTTATAAAGTCAATATATAATAGGAAGAAGTTGGTGCTGCCAACGGCTGGAATCTCAGCCTAGAATTTTCACTGTAATAAGCAAAACACGAAGATGATTTTGGCTTGAAAGAAGACTCACATATGGATCGGGTCTGATGAACGCATAGTATAATATTGCGCAGACGAAGGCGGCGGCGGCTGCCGGTGGCAGATTTGCGTCGCTCAGTGGATTCATTAAGGGCAAGATTCAAAAAGATAGTCAAAGGACTGGGTACGTTGAGTACGTCGTCTGACCGTCCACCGAATGCTGTAAGCACGGGCGTTTGCAGTGAATTATATCCGTTTCCGAGGAGGTTCATTTAGCGGCTGGGCGTGTTTTAGAAATGGTACCTTGACCAGCTTAACCAACATAATATTAAGGTAGAGATATCTTACCGGCAATATTTCTCTTTACGTTGAGATCTAGACGATCCAAAGTGCTCGGTCCTTTTTTTTTCAAGTGCGTGAATCACGCCTGTCTGACGGTCTGCAGTCACCGATGTCTCGCTTCATGACACGTTGTCATCTCGACGAATTCACTGCTCTGATACTACGTATATCTCATGTATAGTAAAAGCTGCAACATAGAATCGGTCACTTGGTAAGCGAGGCAAGAACAAGAACATGATGTAGGGACCAAATAAGAATTAATTCCGCGGTGAACAGCGTCTATTCCTTTTCTTTGTAGTTTGAATTTATGGTTGATTCGTAATTTTTTTTTGGACAACATTGTTGACGTCGCTCGTCATTGGGTGTATTGGGAAATTCATAGGCGCTATATGGTGTTCAGATTTCAGGCGCTCACGTGTCGGTGAGGTGGCCGAGTTGGTCTAAGGCGTGAGACTAAGGTGCTTTGCCTAATCTCATCTCTTCGGAGGCGCGAGTTCGAATCTCGCCCTCATCAGCTTTTGCGCCCCTCAGCTGCTCCTTCACTAAAAGGGACCTTGTTTTTAATCAGACTCAAATCAACTCGATCTACTTTTTTGTCGATTCGGTCTTCCTGTAATCTTCCCAATGCGCAGGACGACACGCTCGCCCGTTTGACTAACAGAGTGGGGACCTGCTTGTCATAACTCCCTACTTCCGGATTTTGCAGCATGACCGTGTCAATAGTACATTGAATATCAGAAATGTTGTTTTTGCGTTGTTCCGTCCTTTGTGTGAACGGGTTTGGCCATAAATTTAACACTCTAATTCATTATTAATAGGAAATCATTAAAAGCATGGTTTAATTCACATATCACAGTTTTCATGAAAGAGATTAAAGTTTAGTCTTGTTAAGTCTTAAGTACTTAAATTCCCGAATTATGACTTGTTCTGAGTGGCATATGGTTAGCATTTATCGACAATCGACTATCGTGATGGAGCCCTTAATTAATTCTTCTCGGAAAGTTGCTTAATACAAAACTAGTCACCCTGACTTCATGTGCCACAATCAAAAGAAGAATCTTCTTGAACATTTGCACAGCTGCAACTGCCTTTCGCGACACATACATCAAAATCTCGTGGAAGTGGCGATTTGATCAACAGCAACCTTAGGCTTCTTTACTTCCCTTCCAATTATGGCTGTTGAGAAACTGCAACTGCTTCATAGTATAGTCAAAAACAAAGTTTACTACGTGGGCGTATGAGGCCCTTCCGGAGCAATCCGATGTACATCGTGGGCACGAGTATAAGCTGCAGTCAACTCGGACAGCGGCAGGTCCATTTTCAAATGACAGCTACCTCTCCGATAATCCGATTTATCGCCTGCAAGGGCATGAGCTTGTGAATTTATTAGGCGAACAGTGGCTGCATGGTGATGAAATTTCTCGCTCTTTTTGTAGCCGACATTAGTCACTGACCTTGAGAGAGTTAAAATAATTGAAAGGGGGTGCTTGCGAGGTCCAAGAAACTAAAATATCCTATTGTTACTTTGAAGCGGCCAAGCTTTTGATATTCTTTTCGTTGGACCGATGACATTACCTTCATTACGCAGGCTTGACCGTAGCAGTACGTTTGCATAGGTTGTTGTGATTAGCTCTATACTTTGCCGTGATTCAAGACCTTTAGTACAATGGATTTGATTAATTGAATACATTAGGGTTGCCCTCCACAAACGAAGTATCGAACCATAGTTCAAAATGGAGTTAAAGCACGTCTGCTAAACGTGGTGTACAGCAAGTTGGTTTTAGTAACATTATGCTTATGCTAGATACTTTCAATTTTAGAAATGATTTTTACTTATCAAATTTGACAGAGCTTTCGATTTAGAAACCCGGCAAAAGCTTGACCCTAAAGCGACTAAACCTCCAGGTTTCCACAACTGAGTTTAATTATCATCCTACCTCGATATCGGATGTAAAACTAGTTGCAGATCGATCGATCTACAACCACAATGGGACGTCACAGCGAAATGGGGCCCGGCGTAATGTTATAATAACCTAAATTTGGTTGTCAAAGAACAAAGTTAATACGCCCCCCGTCCTCGATGGAGAAAGAAACGCCTTTGAACACATCATAATTTAATGACATATCCCGGTGATGGTGATCTACATTTTTAATTCAAAGTATAACGATATAGAACCTTACGAATCTTACGAACTTGAAACGCACCTAGAACACGTACAAATACAAGGCATTATAGTATTTGTATTAAACCTATGTACGGTGCACCATCTGACTTAGGGGAGCACTGCGATGAACGACAATCAAACAACAAGTCCCTAACTCAAACTTGTTTAACAAAGTAGATCATTAACATGGTAGCATAAACCCGTGCGTTCTCTTAGCTTTAGGTAACATCTTACCTAGCGTTGGAGAAACTATTTTAAAAGGCAGCTATCAAACCCCTATCGCGAAGAATCACAATTAGTTACCAAAGATAATTTAGCAATTGTGACGGCGGCGCGGGAAGGGCATTTATAAATAGCAGTTATTATCCATAACCATCGTCATTTTAAGAACTGCAAGCTGTATCCTATTGTGGCCAGGCTTTGTCATCGTCCTATCATGTGGTAGTACTTTGCTAGACGATTTAGAGTTAACCCAGTCCATTCTAAAGCAACGTTGTCTTATATGGAAAGGTCATCAACATAGTGTTTCATTACCATATCAAAGATAGTTCCTTACTTTAGTGGAGGACAAACCTCGGTTAAACAACTTCTAAACCCACGTAGTGAACCTCATTGGTTTCGAGCAATCCGCGCTTGTGAGTAAATCTCCTGAAAAGTCACAGATTATACGCATTTGAGGTCGCACCGGCTCGTGCCATCATTGCTGGTGAATCACAGAGCACCACTTGAACCACGTTGATGAGAAATACCAGCCTGAGTGTGTACTTTCAGTCACTCACATTGATGATACTCCATCATCGGGTCTCAAAGTAATTCCCCTTCACGTTTATAAACAGACCTATTCGTCATGTCGCATAAATCGCGCACGCGGTGCGCATATTAACATTGAACACGTTCTCACCAGCAGTTAAACTCTCTGTCCCCATTGAGAAATGAATGGTAGTGAGAGGATTGCTTCGTCGCGCTGGGAAAGTGAATGACCACTAATTGTTTTGAAATTAAACAAAAAGATCGGGCACTCTGACTGCTTGAATGATAACCGATAACCCCATATATGGAATAACGTACACGACGAAATGCAGTGTCTGTGATAGGAACTTCCCGCGCTGCTATAAGTAGTATATATTTGGTGCTAAGGACTAATTCTATTATGCGCCGTTCACTGACACACCAAGATACGAAGAAAGCTCTGCTTAATCATTAAAGCTTCTCACCCACATGGTAAACTGCAGTGGCAGATAGGTTATTACCCTTCTTTTGTGCATATATAAGTTAGACGCCGAATTCTGCGATGCCCGCAGAAGTCGAAGCCACTTTAACGGCTAATTCCATGGCGGGGACAGCACTTGCAAGGAGGTGCCAGTAGGTGCCAGTGGGGGAGGGTCATCTACCTTTTAGATTCATTATGCACACAACAAAAGTTCTTCCATAACTTTGTAAATCTGTCAACGCCACAGAATGTGAACCAATACACATTATCACAGTCATTTTCTTTTAAATGAGATGATGATAAAAGCACAGCAGTCTTTTATGCTCATATATATCATCATCCAGACTGGTTGTGTCGGATCGGTTTAACTTCGATAAATTAGGGAGTGTTATCAGAGTTCAAGGACGTACGTCGAATCAAAACGAAATAACGCCTATCTAGAAAATGCAGATCACGGCATGCATCATCACACCATTTTCCGCATCCATAGTAGCTGAAGAAGGGAATGCTAAAGTTCAGCATAAACAGGCAATTTAGACAGACCAATTGGAAAGACGCAGATAACAAAGGTAATCGCCACACTCTGATATCAAGCACAGAGGCTGTCAGGTGAACGAAGATGTCGTTTCGAAAGGTTATCCGAAGTTGTCAAGTCAAATACTTCCATAACTATTGACAAGAATTCACATTTGATCCACGCTGCATATGACATTTAGTCAGTACGCAAACAGACGGCGCGATGGCATGGCGGACACTTTGAATGATGATACATTATTTGTCATAAAGGTTGTCACGAATGTAAACGGGCATACTCACAAGCTGATGCTATACACAATTAAATGAAGAGAATCGACGACAGCGAGTTATCAGAATACACATGGTATGCAAACGATAACTCGAGTGCGATACGCCACTGGCAAAGCTGATAAGAAATAACCATAAATCCCGACCGTTTCAGACGGCTGGGATAAGGTTCAAGGGGTCAGACACTAGACATAACAAAAAAAGTTTGCGAGAGATAAGCCTTTTGAGGAATATCGCTCAAACGTCTAAGAACAGCAAACCATCGGTTGTATCTTCAAGCCCAAATTATATCAAATCCGGCGGAGCGCTCGCGCAAACGGCCCAAAAGCAAGAACGAGCGATGATAGCAAGAATACCGATGGAGAGAGCCGATAAATATTTACAAAGCTGTCCCAGTCGGTCAAATAAAGGTGTACTTTATATAACTATAAACGAGCGATCGCAGTGTTTAATTTATGACGAGGGTTATGATGCCGAGGAAGACGAAGAGGAGGAGGATGCTTCTTCGGAACTTGGCGATGAAGTTGCATTTGACGTATTGCCAGAATCAGAAGAGTCAACATCCGATCTCGAATCTGACTCTGACACCGAATGTGAGGCCGAACAGTCCGATAAATGTGTTTCGTCATTTTCGTTTGAGTCAGAATGAGAGTCCGAGGCCGAGTCCAAGTCCGAGATCGTACCGTCATCAGTTTTTCTTCTTCTTTTCTTTTCAAAAACGCCCAAGCCCAGGTTCTAGAATGACGGACATAAATAAAGGGACATACAGAACGAGTATATATATATATATACCATTTCAATATAAGCTTCTTGATCCATGGCGACGTTTTCGATGTCAACACTTGTTGGATCGTCTTGTGCTCGTCTCATAAGTTCTGCATTAGATTGGGCCATTTGTGGAAGGAAGGCTTCAATTCTCGAAAAAACTAATCACGAGCGGGTTCAGGTGTATGACGATTTCAAAAACAGATTCATACTTTCGCTTTTCGGTACAAAGTGCGGTCGTGAAGATGGTAGCAAAGGAAATTGAAAAGAAGTCGATGGTAATGATGCTGAAGACGAGGGCAATGAATCTATATTCTCAAGCAAACTTTCTGTCTCATAGGCCATTTAAAGACATCAGTGATTTATAAATTCTAGGAGTCGAAAACTTACGAAGTCTCGCTAACCGCTGTTCGTCGTCCTCGACTTCTAGAACATCTAGTGTGCTTTTATTGGTCCTTCCGTTGATTTTCTCGGATTTATCCGCGTCCTTGACGGTGAAGGTTGCAGCCTCCGAACCTTGCTTCAAGCAACGGTCAAGACCACCATCTTCAGTATGTATTTCAGAATTCATTCGTTTAATCAGTGAATGAATATACAAAGGAGGTCGTTCTGTAATCGGTGGAGATGAATGAACGTGGTGATGCAAGTGGTCGGAGGTCGGGAAAATTTGAGTATGTCACGCGTCACATGTCACACGATTTCAAGCTCCCGCCATCGTCTGCAAGCTTTTCAACGGTACTGAGTACTGATTCCTCTAGAGAAGAGGTACAAGAGATACATTCGACTCAAACTGATGGTTCAAGAGCATTAACGTCAAACTAGGCGGAGACGAGAAAGAGCCGAGTCTCTGGAGATTCCTAGATCGCAAGACGAACTAGTCCAGGGACGAAACTCAGACTATTGATTGTCATGAAGGATAGTACAGAATTAAGGTATCTTTGAGATTACCGGCTAGGCCTGTACATAGCAAGAACTTTTTGAAAGGAGGATCATAGCTTCCTGGGGAGGGTGTGGATTCAAACTGATAGGCCGAAGTCGTAGCATTCCGCCTGAAAAGTCTTGCGAGCTGGGGATGCTTGATACTGCACAGACATGCATGGTTTATTTGGGTTTGAGTGGATTCCGATGGTCAGGTCTTCAAGTCGAAGATTCCAAGAAAAACATAGCGGGCACAAACCTCCTGCTCGCAAAAAAGAGCGACTACTCCAAGACTACTCAGTGTTCAGGAATCAGTCCATTCCATTTTGACCCTTATAGTTGCATGAGACGTGGTGAAATAGAGAACATAGCTAAGTACCTTTGTCAATAAGGAAATATAAAAGAAACTAAATCATAAAGAACGTACCTCGCGACTAGTAGGAGAGGCGTCGCTATTATAGTCACAACGTCACGGCGTGACTTTAGCATTTACACTCAACATGCGACAATACTTCGCAGCATTCTGTAGAACTGTGTCTTTTCTTTTTTTTTACTGAAAAGGCTCTGACAGATTGAGGAGATACATTCAAATTAAACTTAGGATGAAGCCTACGCTCAGATGTTTAGACTCACGGTCCATTCAGTGATATGTAATTACTTCATGCGGCGATGAAAGACCCTGCAGACCGTTCTAGGCCGTTTTTTTTGCATCTTCTTTCCTAGATGTGGCCTTTCTCAAGTAACACCTATCCAGAATTTTCCCCAAGAGACGTTGGTGTAGAGCTTCTCAAAGGCAGTGCCGCAAATCAGCTGCCTGAGCATAAATATGATTATATCGTTGTAGGAGGTATGTAAATGATTCTGCGAATTTTGAGATTTGAAACAACAGGTCTTGGGTTTAAACCCCTTCTAGGTGGAACCGCAGGTTGCGTCGTTGCATCTCGCCTGAGCGAAAATCCAAATTGTCAAGTCTTGCTCGTGGAGCGAGGAGGTGTTTACGACACTTGGGCAAATCGTGTTCCTCTTATTAGTGCTGATGCATATACCAAACACACAATCGCGAAAAAATCCAAGTCGCTTCCTATTTCTTCTGCCGCCGGTCGGACCGTTGAGCTCATTTATCCCGAGGTACTCGGTGGTGGCTCGAGAGTAAATGCAATGATCTATACTCGAGGCTTCCCAGGAGAGTATAACGTTTGGGAAGAGCACATGGGTCGAAGCGGATGGAATTTTGAGCGGCTGAAACTTTTTTTCTCCAAATCAGAGCACTCGTTGAGCCAGAAAGGGGATTCTCGCGGTAGAGACGGTCAGTTTACGGCCATCAACCTAATAGAATCCTTCGCTGAGCTTTGACGGTACATTACTAGGGCCTTTGGAAAATCAGACCTTTCCAAACTACGAGTCTAACGCGATTCATCAGTAAATTTCTCGATTTACCTAAATTTCACCGCGACTAACTCGGATATTTTCTCAGCGTAAGGGATGCTGCATCTGCCCTCAATATCCCATTCACGCCGGACATTAATTCTCCTAACGTTTCGTCTGTAAGCCTTGCAAGCCTCGACATCGCGGTAAACAGAAACATGCAGCGTGCTTCCTCATTTAACTCTTACCTTCCTCATCACGTTGCTCAAACACGCCCGAACCTCAAGGTATGCACCAACACAGTCGTCACCCGAATCGTATTTGCGCAAGATAATGGCGAGATCAAAGCCGACGGAGTAGAAATGCGCAATGCCAACAAAAAGGATGACCAATCTAAGCTTTACTTTGCTAAAGCAACCAAGGAGGTAATTCTTTGTTGCGGGGCACTTGCAAGCCCTCAGGTTCTTATGCTCAGGTTTGGACCATCATCCGGACTGCACTGGCGCGTAATACTGATGGTTTGTTTTGCAGCGGAATAGGCCCGCAAGACCATTTAAAGCAGCACGGAATTGACGTTGTCGTCAATAGCCCCGGCGTAGGGTCTAAACTGGTACATTTAGCCTAATCTACTCCTTTTCGCCCTCTGTTTCTAATATTTCCCGTTATTTCTTTGTTTGGGAAGAAAGACCATGTTGATCTCCCGATCATGTGGACAATTCCTTTGCGCGATTCGCTTCATGTGTTGATAAAAAAGCCCTTGGTCGCCATCATCGAATTGATCAAATACCTCCTCTCAAGACCCAGTCTCTTCAGCTCTCCATTCGTTCATATAGCCTTTTTCCTCCCTTCACGGCTCCTGTCCTCAAATGGCCAGTTAATTCCACACGGGCCGACCGATCTAGATATTTCGAAACCCGAAAATGTCCCAGATCTAGAACTTAAAGCAATACCCGTCAGTGGTGTGGTTGACGATCCTAAATTCGAACCACCAAATGGAAAAGGGATTTTCACATTCATGACATGCCTCCTACGCCCCAAATCAATCGGATCAGTACGTTTGACAAGTGCAGACCCGTACGACCGACCCAAGGTTGACCTCAACTTTTTTTCCGCACCGGAGGACCTCCACGTGCTTGGCAAAGGCGTAAAACTCGCTAAACGGCTCGCAGAGCAAATACGAAAACAGGGCTATCCTTTCACGGAGCTTCTTGTTCCCCAATCTGAGAGCGACGAAGATATTAACCAATATATTCGTGAACGGGCAAGAACGACCTACCACTACTCTTGTACATGTCGCATGGGTACATTGGAAGAAGGTGGAGTGGTGGACGATGAATTGCGCGTTTGGGGTATACAGGGCTTAAGAGTGGCTGATACTAGTGTCTTTCCTGAGATTATTGCAGCGCACACAATGGCTCCTGCCATCATGGTTGCTGAGCGATGTGCTGATTTCATTAAAACTGCATGGTCGTTGGCGAACAGCAGGACTCGATGAATTTTCCGAGCTGGTGTCTCAAGATCTTAAGACCCATAAACTTTGGTATCATTCATGTCTCCCCAGGAAGATTAGCTGACAATTATATCTATTTTCTAAATATCGACACGCCTGCTGAGGTCGCGTTAGTTGCATGTTGATATGTCTTACATAATGAGTGAAGGACTTAAATATTCAAATTCACAATGTTACAATCGTGCGCCGTTCATTTCCGATATTTGTTCCTGTATCGTTTTTATTGTTCTGTCCGGTTTGTCCGGTTTTCCGAAACAACAACCGTAAAGCTTTGGATACTGGCGACACCCAAAAATTCGCTCCGAGAAGGCCGAGATGTGCGTTGGTGTACGCGTCACACAGCCACAGGCGCCGAAGGCTGATGGAAATGAAAATGCGACACCCGTAATACCTCATAGGTTGCTCATAGGCTCATACTATCCGGGCCAACACTCAATAAGTCTCAGTTCTCTGTCTCACTCAACAACAATTCTTATCTCAAACATTTTTTCATAACATTTTCTTCACCCGGATCCGAGATCAAACAGTATTTTACGAGTTCTTGCCAAACGGACTCGGGGACAACAACAACCGGAAGCTGTTGAGCTATGAATTAAAGTTGTCCTAAACTCATTCAAAATCCATTATAAAGGCTTCTTTAACAACTCATTTGGCATCACGGATTATAAGACCTTCGAAATAACGGCGAAGCGCCGCCGGGGCCGCAGGCGCGTTTGATGTTCAGCCTACATCTGGCAGCGGTCAACATTTGTCAACTGAAAGGTCATCATTTGATCTAAAGTAACCACAACGATACATAATGCGCCCTTCGGAAGACTCGAAGCAACTTTAAAGGCGGTATATATGTATTATAAAAAGCTTTATCAGTCCTATAAACAAACGATATCAACGATCCAGAAGGACGCTCTTATGAGATCTGCGAAGTTAATAAGGACATTCCTTAGTCCCGGCCGGGGATTTTTATGTATGTGGCATGGTCATCTTCCTTTTTCTTCACTTTAAAGTCATTCGTAGCAACCGGATAATGCGTTATCCCGTTCTTCGCCAAACACGCATGTCGTCCCGCACGTGAACCACAAGGAAAATCTGCTCAATCAGACTTCATTCATATCGCTAAACCTCAGTCCAGTTTGAAATATTAACTACTAGCTCCTGTAGATGAAATCAATTTTGTCCAAAATCGCCAGACAGATTTGAAGGCTCGGACCCAGTCTGGACCCGCCAAAAGCAGGCTGTATACCTAACGACAAGTTAACGAGATGATAGCAAAAACGCATGATTCATCATGTAAGTTCTTAGCAGTTATGTCTATATAAATTTTGAAAAGTGATCATAACCGAGGGTTATAATTATCCTTATTAGATGAGACTCATATATTCTGCGTTCCGACGTCGGAGTGATGATTTCTTGAACTAAATAATGACACCGAGCTTATACTTTCCGCATCAAATTCGACTTCGAAGGGACAGAGAATGATTGGTCAGCTTTCTTGAGAAAAAACCACGATAAACGGCGCAGGTACCGCCTAGATTATGAACAGGATAAATCTAGATTATCTCTTCTTCCTCTCCCGATGCCACGGACGCTTAAATATATGTTAGGAGGTTGCCAATCTAGCAACCAGAGACCGCAGTCATAAGTGTCAATCTCTCTCCTTTATGGTATTTCGGAGGTTTCTTGGTTAAGATTATAAGGCTGATGAATAACCAACCGTATAAAAGCAATTGCGCATTGCACTCGTATGCCTTCTTATATCAGATCTGATATATTTACGTATTCAAGAACCTAGTAAGCCAGTTATCTTCGACTAAAAATTCTAGTGATACCCGCTCATGTATCCACATAAAAAGGGAAGGGCAGTGATAGCAGTGATGTTAGAGCTGCAGAAACTCTCACATGCGCCTGAACTTACTAGGATCCGCAGACGTCAACCGAGATCTGCTCGCATCTGGGTGGCTGGCTTAAAGTGAGAACGACATCGTTTGATGTACTGACCAGTTATCATTTCAAAAACATCTGATAGACACGAAAGTCCATCCAAACAAGCCACACATACACGAGCTGTTCTGTTAAGCAAGAAATTAACGGCGGCGAGCATATGCCCGAGATTAACATGCAAATACCATGAACATATTGAGTTGTCTCGTGATCAAACACTGGTTACGGGCGTTCAGGAGTTGAAAGAATAGTGACAAGTCATATCTAAGTCGAGATTCAAAAATCGATTTATTTACACGTGGTGACAAGTCAATTCAACAAGGCTTGTATATATTAAATGTCATTTAAAATGCAGGTTGTCGAGTTCATATCTCGATCCAGTGACGATTTGCCAAATCACAATTCGAATGGTATGAAGATCTCCAGTGCCACTCTTCGAAGACCGTGAAAATTGTGCATGTTGTTAAATGTATTAATAACGTTCTGTTTTTAGCAATTCACGTCAACTAAGGTCCAAGAACCGTTCTCGACTCAGAAGAGGCGACTCATATTGCTCCAAAAAGGCACTCCTATCTGTCAAATAATCTATTCTTCTTTCATAATAACGCCGCCGCCGCGGCTTCATTGGTGACACTATTGCTATTTTTCACCATCAGAATCAGAACTGCTCGTCACGGTCTCAGTTGTATAAATCAAGAAGTGGCTCGGATGTGAGCGGATTGTTTAGCATTACCGGTATTATGGGTGAGAATCATATATTGATCGTGGAAAAAAAAGTTTTCATCTGAGCTGTAGCTCTTCCGAGTTCTATTCCAAGCCACCAAAGTCTGATCTTCTTATTGACAACTTGAGGAAAGATGCTTGTTACCATGTGAACAATCTCGGTGATGTGAGATATTTGAATTTATGGCTGACTTGATAATTATGGAGACTTGACAGATAGACATTGACTGACCCACTGCTACTAGAGGATTTCAGTAATGAAAGGAGTGCGACTCCTTACCCGAAATCTGAAAGCGCGGCTGTGTTCAATTGTAGACGTCAAGATATTATTTGCTATTGCTATACCTGCCAGAATGTCATTTTCTAAAATTAATAAGTGGATCATCAGCGCCAGACTCCCCGCAGATTAATATCTTGGTGTGCTCAAGCACATATGGTCTTGGAACAAATTTCTCAAACTCTAGATTCCGGATCTATAAGCCAGCTGAAGGGATCCTGCATGGCTACAAATGTGCATGTGATGATTCGTGTAAGTGCGATGTTTGAATTTCATTGATAACTGTCTCTGTTTACCGCTGGCTTAGGATCTCTAGGGGCGGCTACGTACTGTGAGATATATGCGACTGAGCTGATTTAGAAGTAGGGATACCTATATGCATGACTGATAGGAACAGCGTTTGGGTTACAAGCTGTGTGGATGATGATATTGCCAAGCATATTAGCAGCTGCTTTTCCAATCGTACCACTAGCAGTTCTCGCTTCACTTTAATAAATCACTAGTAAAGAAATGTACAACACGACCTAAATTCCAAGAATTGTAATTCAAATAAATGAAAAATCCTAGTTCCTCAATTTGGTGAAACTTAGGTGCTAGACTTCTTGGTCGCCCAAACCCAATGAAACTTTTCTACAAAACCACCGACAGTCTCATCTGCAATCTCATCTTCAACATCCAATCCTTCCTCAATCAAAATATTCAACATCTCTTTATTCTTCTCTATCCCCAGTCCACTTGAAAACATTTTCGCCCCCATCCAATCGTCCCTAAAATGATCGCCCTCATTTGAACCTAGATTAAAAAGCAGTATCCCACCGTCGCGGATCCACCCACTCATTTTCCGAATCATGGATCCCTGTTCATCACTCGGCAGATGAAAGATTGAATAAAAAGCCACCACAGCGTCGAACTTCAACGAATAAGAATAAGGAGAAGACGAAGACGAAGATGATGATAGATGTTCTCCTTTTTCATTTTCGTCCTTGTCGCCGCCGAATTTAAAATCAAGGGACATCATATCGCTCCGTATAAGCGTAGCTTCTGGAACATGTTCCCGTGCAAGAGCAATTTGGGAAGACGAGATATCGACTCCCGTGACTTTCATCCCGCTCGCGATGAGCTTCTGCGTGGCTGGAACACCCGCTCCACAGCCTAGTTCGAGAACATGAGAGCCGGGTCCAAGAATCCCGATGAGTTTGTCAAGGTACGCCATACGAGTCGTAGTTGGACGGGGTGCGGACCATGCGAGATATTTAGGTGCGATGAGGTCGTATCCTTGCTCGACAATGGCTTTATTAGCTTTGGAAGTCTGAGCTTCGGATGATGATGCGGATTCGGAGGCGTTCTGTGAATTCATATTGACTGTTTTTTTCGAAATGAGTTGCAGTTATGGAAGAAAAGGGCTTTGTTCACAAATTATGACTCGATGTCCGAAATGTCCATATATAGAAGGGAGCGTCGATTAGTAAGCGCTAAACCTAATTAGGTTAATTAGGTAGGAAGCGCATGTTTATGCTGGAGTCTGCACTTTATGAACAATCACATTCTAAACTAGATGATCATTAGAGAAATCAAATAATGATATATATTACAAAAACATTTGGAATATCAAATTCTAAATGTTTGAAACAAAAGATACACAGAGAGCCCAAAAATGGGAAGCAATAGAAAAACATATAAGAAACATAGCAGAAACCCAAACCAAAAAAAAACAAACAAACTAAAATACGACGAAGAATTTCTAAAGCACTAAAATTCATTTCAAATATAAAGACAGATCCAGATTCGAAGGACGAGGAGCAAGCCAAGCGCGCATATAAACCCAATTTTCCCCAGGTGTACCGTGTCGACGCCAGAAAGGAAAATGGGAACGGTCTATTGTGATGATTTAGAAATTGCAGATTTGTTGTGTTTTAATGCTGGTGTTCGATAAAACGATAAAATAAATATAGGATGGAGATGGAGAGGCCGGTGGATCGGTGTCTTGAGCGATAATTCCGGCACCCGTCTGTTAACGCATTCAGGATGGATGGCAGTATTAGAACAGGATAGATACGAGGGGCGAATTGATGATTGATATATTTGATTAGTTAAAAAGCACGAAGTGACGCGTCAATATTGAATATTGAATGCTTGCATGTATGTTAACGACGATTCGAGTTGGGTAGCGAGACGGCTGAGCATATATGGATAAAGATACGATGATTGTTGCATGCATGTGTGGTACGAAGATTTGTGTTTGACACCCGTTCGACAACGAAAAGAAAAAAGAAAACAGGAGATGATATGAATATGATGATATAGATATACGATACGAGATTTTGTGTTTGCATGTTTTGCATAGTCCAAGTCCGAGTTGTGATGAAAGGGAAAGAAGAGAAATAGGGTGGATAAGATAACATAGCGAAGAGAGAGAGAAAGAGAGAAGGCGAAAAGAAGACAGAAAAGCAAGATAAAAAAAAACATAAGACGATCACAACAACAACAGCGACAAAACAATGGAGATAAAAAAACAAACAAACATCTTCCCAGAAAACAAAACTTTTTCAATTATTCCGACTAAACGCCAACAGCAGCATCGCATCATCCAAATTAGTCGTCGCATTCTCTTCACCCTCAACACCAGCTTTAACCGCACTACGAGAAGAACTTGCACCACCACTTCTATTATTCTGCTGAATACGACCATTTCCACGTCCGTGTTCAGGTTCCGGGGTAATAGCCTCATGCACCTCCCGATACATTGTCGTTATCGATGAAGACGAAGAAGAGGACGAGGAAGAAGAAGAAATGCTAGTACGAGTAGTACGAGTAGTAACACGATCGCTGCTATTATCATCTTCCATCATCTCGATATCGTGTTCGTGATCCACGTCGGCGGAGAGCTGAGAGAATGATGGAGAGGGAGTTTGAGGATGCGTGTTGTACGGACGAATAGGAGAGCGAGAGGGGTGCCCACGTGCGTGTATCATATGTAAATGCGCCCTGTCCCTTTCTCTATCTCTATCTCTTCCGCTTTCTCTATCTCCTCCTCCTGCTTCTTCTTCTCTGAATCTTGGTTTGTCCCGTGAAACGTCACTGCGCACTCTAGAACGCGATTCATCGTACCCATGATAAGGATGTGAGCGCGAATGTGAATGAGAGTGGGCATGAGAATGAGAGTGAGAGTGGTGATGGCTGGATCTTCGTTGCGGAACAGGCGACGACGATGTGGATGAAGTACTAGGTAGCATAGACAGCGGAGACGGCGAACGCACTAAAAGAGGTGATCCAGACGCCGACCGTGAATGAGGATGCGGATGTCTCCAGCCAGATGAATCATGATGAGCGTATTCATCTCGAACACGAGAATGAGAACGAATATAATGATATCTTTCTCTCTCTCTTTCTCGGTCCCAATCGCGATCGCGTTCGTAGTCCCTGTCCCTTTCCCTATCTCGGCGCTCGTACTCATCATGTTCATGCTCTCTTTCACGGTCGAATTCGCGTTCACGTTCAATATCGGAACGTTTCCTTTTCACAGCACTCGAAGGCGACGAATGCACCGAATGCGAATGCGATTGCAAAGCAACGGAACGCAGAGAGGGAGAGTGATGATGTGTGTTTGAAGGATGAGACGTCGAGATTGTGTGAGAACGAGAACGAGGCGAGTCCTGGAATGAAGGAAAAGGTCGAGATTGATGAGGATGAGGATGATGAGCACGGAAAGACTGTTGTTGTTGTTGTTGAGAAGACGCAGAAGGAGGGGGCGGAAGGAGTTGGGGAGATGTAGTTGGCGTAAGAGTAGTAGATGTACTTCGAACTTTCCGATTATCACATCCCGGACAGTCGCACGGAGCTTGACCTTGAACTTGAGAAGAAGAACCTTCCAAAGACGACGACGCTTCATGAGACTGCATCTGCAAAGACGCAGCAGAAACAGTAAACGACACAGGCGTAGGCACAGATCCAGAACCCGGCGGCGTCGTCAGATTTGATCTCTCCCGCTCATCATCCTCCTCCATTCTAAATCTCTTCTGCGCCACGACAGTGTCTTCACCCATCGAGGACGACGACGAAGCAGCAGCAGCAGCAACCACAGACGCGATACCAGGTCCTTTCAAACCCAAACCCAAACCTAGTCCAACTCCCGCATTCACATTCATAGCCCCACCATTCATCATCCCCAAATTTCCTCTCACCGCACCAGCAGAATTACCCACAACACTTCCAACACCAACGCCCACACCAACGCCACCCCTCCTCCCCTCCCTTTCCCTCTCCTTCTTCCTAGCCGTCTGCCTCAAATTCCGAAACCAATTCGTCACCTTCCCAAGCTCCATCCCAATCTCTTTACCAAGCCTCGCACGCTCCTCAATACTCGGACTAGACGTAATCGCATGTAACCTCCTCAGCGCAGTCAACTGTGTCGGTGTCGGGCGAGATCGTTTTGTGCGTGGGATTAAAGAGTGGTGGTGGTGTGCGTGCGGGTCGTCGTGCATGGTGTGGTGGTGGTGGAGATTGTGCGGATCGTGATGATGTTGGTGGTGGTGTTGGTGGTTGTAGGAGAGGTCGGAATCGGATGGGTGTTGTTGTTGTTGTTGTGATGGATGAATAAGATGCGAATGAGCATGTTGATTATGAGATTCAAAATGCGACGACGACGACGACACGGGTGTAGTAGTACTTTGCTGAGGCGTATACATCTGAAAGTGAGTTGGTGGCGGGGGCGGTGCACCACTGTCAAGTTCTCTACGCGCATTATATCCTACTTCGGCAGGATGCGCACGAGGCGAAGAGTAGTGTAGCATAAACTGCCCCTGTCCTTGACCTTGACCTTGTCTCTGAGTCGTCTGAGCTTGAACCTGCATCTGCATCACCGCAGCCTGAGGCATCGATGCCCCCGACGACTCTTGTTGAGGTGGTGGTGACGAACGCCGTTGATGAGGATGCGACAACGCATTCGGAAGTGGGAGATTGATAGCTGAATTCGAAGATGGCGGAGGTGGAAGTGGAAGTGACGGTGGAGGAGATAACGACCGGGTGCGTGTGTATGCAGCGTTAGTAGCAGCGGTAGGTCTTGTCGATCTCTCTCTTGAGTGACGAGAGTGAGAGGAGTATGGGTACGGATGAGAATGAGAATGGGTTTGAGAGTACCCGTGATGAGAACGGGGTGGAGGGGGTGAGCGCGAATAGGAGCGACTGTGGTTGTGGCCGTAGGGAGGAGGTGAAGGTGAAAGAGAAGGAGAAGGAGAACGCGATGAAGGCGGTGTGCGTTTGTTATAGTACCTTTCTCTATCCCTTTCCCGATAATCGTGGTGTGTGGTGTGAGGGTACGAACGGGCATAGGAGTTATGATTGTTAGACCACGGTTCAGCATTAGCAACGGCCGAGGTTGAGCTCTGGTTTTTCAAGGACGTAGAAGACGATATGATATCTCTAACGGGGTCGATTCGTCTCTGCAGCTGTGGTGGAGGCAATGAAGGCGTAGGCGAAGTTGCAGGAGGAAGAGAAGAAACAGCAGCAGAAGTAGAAGCGGAAACAGCAGAAACGACGACAGCGACAGAAGGAGAAGAAGACGAAGGCGCAGATTTAGTGTCGACATCTACCGAACCGGGTCTAGACTCTCCTCCAGAACGAGACGACGAATCTCCTCTCGAAGTTTTCAACGTCGACTGACGAACTGATGGCGTATAATCCTCGTCGTCGTCGTCGTCGCCATCATCACTCTCAAGTTCGTCTTCATCTTCGTAATCTTCGCTATCACCGTCAAGTAGGTCCTCTTCACCTGCTCGACTTGACCGCGCTCTCCGAGCTCGAGTAGTTTCACCGCCACTTGCAACCTCTTCGTTTGACATTTCCGCGTCCGCTCCAGAATCAGCGTCAACATCAACGTCAGCGTCGACATCGACATCAATGTCCGCGTCAGCTTCACCATTCTTGCGTTTTGCCATACTCCGTTGGTTCTGGAACCAGTTCGTTATAGATTGGTAAGGCCTGAAAAAGTGTTCGAGAGCAGATTAGTTATAACGCATTACGAAATGAAGAATAATAATAATAAAGAAAAAGAAGAAGTGGAATGAATAGGAGCATGAGAGAGGGGGTGGATGACAAGTCGAATAAACGCGAGAAGTTTCGGGTTGCAGACCGCGGGTCGGCTCATTCATAGAATCAGATGAATGAATGAATGATGTCGGGTGAATGATAACAATGGATGCACAGATGGCGTAAAGCTCGAGAATCCGGAAGAAAAACACCTGATTGCGGTATGGGGGCACACATGCAACGCAACGCACGCGCACAGGGTGCACACGCGCGAAAAACTGAACTAACGTGTTCATATCGCGAAAGACCGAAGCCGGGGGCGCACATCAAAATGATTTTTCTGTTGATTGATTTTTTGATATTTGAAAATGGGATCTGCATTCTTCCGCGCAGCGTGCACCGTGCACACAGTGCCACTTGTGCAATCTAGCACATGGAAGGAACTGGTTGGTTGACTCCCCCACGTTTCTTGGGCGTTTAAGAAAACCCAATGGTAACGCGTGATTACGGCTCCGAATTGAAATGATGTCCTCTTGAGATGCATCCGTAGATGAACGCGCAAACGAGATTTGTCGACTCCATTGAAGTTAAAAGGTGAGAGAGGATAAGAAAGAGTCGAAGTGGAATGAGTAAGACGATGGTGGAGTATGGGCGTCATGTGGGCGTGTGTGTGTGCATGGAGTGAGTAAGCCACGTCCAAGTGCAGTGCAATCATCTATGCCAAAAGGGAAAGAAGGGCCCATCGAAATCTAATGATAATGAGTAATGAATAAATGGATGACACAAGATGGCTGGATCGCTCACCTCGGCGTCATTCACGCCGTCATCCCTTATTCCCCTTCTTCCTCCTCCTCCACGTCACGTCACCTCTCTCACTCTCTCACTCTCTCGCTATTACGAAAAAAGCGGTATGACCTCAGTCCGAGTTTCAGCTCCCCCAGCCAATGTTTTTATTTTCGGTATCGGTGCCCTGAAAGGTCACAAATCCCGTTCTAATTATTGGTTGCATCGCAAAGAATTGGGAGGGAAAGCGCGGAGGGAAGGGGATGGGAGGAGCACAGCCCTATTTGACCGGAAAGGGCAAAGTGAACAATTGCAAATTTGCAGAATTGAATGGTTGGTAGGGGATTGATTGGCGATGAGGAGTATGTATATGAACGAGATATCGTTCTGGGTTATATTTAATGAGATGCATGGGAACGAATCGTCTTGTTTCGTTGTTGTCGTTTGGCTGGCTGGTTGACTGCTAACTGCAGATGATACCAAGTTAAGGTTTTGATTTTGATTTTCCTCGCTGATGCGGCGGGTGTCGCGTGGATTGTTTTATTTCTTTTCGGTTTCTGGCTTGTCATGTCTTGTCATGTCATGTCCGAGACCGGGGGCACGTCGACTGGCCACAGTGCATAGGGTGTAGAGGGGATGTGGGGGGGCAGGAAGGGGGAAAAAAATAAAGAAAAGAAAGATGAACAAAATGGGCTTACATTCCAATCCGACTGCCAAGTTCCTCCCTAACAACTCTGGAAGGATGTCTAGTCTGTGCATAGAGCACCTTCAGCTCTTCCAGTTGAGACGCGGACGGTCTATTGCGCGGTTTAGAAGACCGGTTCATTCCTCCTTCCAAAGTAAAGTTGACTCCAAATGCGTGCCCGTGGTGCTGGTTGTGATGCTGGTGGTCGGTTGCAGATGGGGTTGTGGTAGGAGTAGACGTGGAGCTATTGGTGTTGGAGTTGCTGTTGCTATTGGCTGTGGTGGAAGTGGCCGCGGTATAGAGGATAGGTTCAAAGATCGCCGGAGTAGGAGAAGTAGTAGTGTGTTGGAATGTTAGTGCTTTAGACAAGGTGGTGGTGGTAGTGGTAGTAGTAGTAGTAGAGGCGGTGGTAGTGTTGGAGGGCGAAGGTACCGCTGCAGAGGTAGAGGTGGGGGTAGACAAACCGGTTACTACGGAGGTTGCAATCGTCATTTGGTAGAAATTAGAAATGTAATATGAAAAAAAAATGGCAATGTCTTGTTTCGCCTGTGTGGGTTTATGTCATATATAAGAAATACAAAGGAGAGAGTGCACGACTTTTAGCCGCGGGGAGGGCAACGTACCTTATTTCGATCACTTGGACTAGTATTTATGCCGTGAGATGAGACCTGGCACTCCTCTTGAGCTCGTCGTTAAATGCCAAGGTGGAGTTTAAAAGGCACGGAAACGGAAGACAGAGAGAATGTATGTATACGAGTGGGGTTTCGATGGGTGGGTGGTGGGTCAGTGGAGCCTGAACACAGAAAGTGAATAGGTGTGCAGAATCGAGGGATTTTTGATAAAGCCTCGAAAGCAATTGCAAGAGAGCTCTCTTCGTCCTCCAAAGTGCAGCAGACTTTAAAAGAAAAGAAACAGAGGGGAGACGGAGTGAAAAAGAAAAGGAAAAGGAAAAAACGGGAATATGTATATGGATTGTATACGCCCCTCTCAGCTCTCTCTTTTTTTCCTGATTAATGCGTTTATAAATTTTATATGTTATATTATATGTATATGTAGTATGTACACATTTGGATCAGGTCAGAGGTAACCTAAATAATTGAAATCGTTTAATTAGACGTGCGGAAAAGTAAAAAAATATAAAATCACCAAAAGGGACGGAGGAACAAATTATTTATTCCCGTCGTAATAAAATAATTCTCGACTATAATCAAGCCAACACAGGGCCGATCGCCAGCACAATACAGGAAGGCCGAGACCGCATTTTTCATGTGAAGATCATAATTATAATCATTATTTTACACTATCAAAAAATTAGTTGAATATATTACTAATGACGCCGCTTAAACACTGGTGCAAAATGCCAGCCAGGTTCATATTTAGCCAGGCAAAGGAACCTCGGCATCACCAAAAAAAGAAGGAATCTACGTTTAGGTAATAAAATATATTATTTTGTTTTTTATTTATAGATCACAACTCCGTAATCGGGAAAATATCCTCAATTTGGAAGGTCTACTCTCCTTTTCGCGTCTCGTTTCCATTTCTGAGGCTTGGTGATGCGGCGTTTATGTTAGCTATACAGTAAGAGTATATATGCAGTTGGTACAGCAACTAATTATTCGATATATTGTCAATCCGTGCCAAATTCTATAATCACTTCTCTTTATTTCTTTCTCTCTTTTTTTTACGGAAGGTTAAAGTGGACGTGTCAGTTGCTCTCTCCAATCACTGATTGGCTCTCGTTGTCTACGGGCGACAATTAAAAAAGGACGGCTCAAAACGGCAGAAATCGGCGGGGAACTTTTTAAAGTTTTCAGGAACCAACAGCAACAACGAATTATATTGCCCGTCTCTCTGTCCTTTTTTTTTGCCTAACGGATGTGTCCGTATCAGTGTCATTGGACACTCCATTTGACGGCAGGGGAAAGAGACATTGAGCATAAACCCTCTGATAGTTTTGAACTCGAACTCAAGTTTCGAAGATCCTATACTGTCTATGTAGTACCCCACGCCCCGCCTTCAATCACATCAATGATGTGATGCATACCTCTGGCTCATGAGCGCAAAGATTTACAAAACCCCATCTGATCTATACAATTCATTCATTTCCTCACCTATACACCAAAAGCTTAAAAAATCTATGTATATTAAGCGATACGCGACGACCGCATGAAGATAAGGGACACCCAACCGCCTCTTTTCTGCTTTCGCGTCGCGAAACAAAGCAACCGCGTGTGTACATACATAAATATGCAGTATATATAATTCTGAAATGAATGAATGCACATCCGTCGTATACTCACGTGTATATAACATACTCTTTCTTAATTTGGATAATCAGACCGGATTCGATGAAACAAACTTGAAAGAAAAGAAAAACGTTTGAAGCCGTATATATACATAATACATTATTTGATTGAGAGGACTTGAGCTCCGAAACAAAATGGAGCCAAGGTAAACATATGTCGACGTCATTTTTTTCTCCGATTTTTTCTTTCTTTTTTTTCTCATCCCATTTTCACCCGGATTCACGCGCGCGCGTGTGCAACAAAATGGTGCAGTAGATACATATCATATATCAAGTTTATCCGAACCCCCCGAACTCTCTCTTTCGTCCCTGCATCATCATCAGGCTTGCCTTACCTTGCCTGAAAAGCAGGGCCGAAATTTTGATTTAGCAGTTCACAATAAGAGAAACATTTCACGGGATCCGTTCCCCAAAGCCAAAGTATTCATTTGCATTCATATAAACTCAAGTATGTAAGCAAAAGCCAGGTACATATGTAAACAATGTATTGTATGTAATTGGATACAGCCAGTTAATATTGATCGTCGCATTAAACCGTGTGGATATACCCATTCAACAATCCATCTCAAAAAGTAGGTGTTTTCGCAAAAATCGTTAATATGCAACAGTCGATAGCAACAACCAGTACCAGTCGCACCACGCGGGAAACCCTCTCGAGATCATTATTGATGGCACCTCCCCCTTCCCAAGACACCGACCTGAGAACTCAAAAAAATGATCTGCATGATCAAATACGAGTATATACATATTATAGACGTATCAAATGTTGAACCACACCACACACGCAACTTGGAGACGCAAGGTCCCCCGCGGGCCCGATTGTGTACGCAACACACAGATCCTACATAAACAATCCTAATTAAATAACATAACTCCATCAAATAGTAATAACGTCCCTGCATTCTTATTCAACTTCGGCCCGTGCGGTGCAAAGCTCACATGTATTTATGTACATAAGTATCTAAGTAAGTAAATTATGATAAGTACAGTATACGCACTGATGAGCATTTAGCGGTGTGTAGTTTTTTAGAGTTTTTCAGCCCCTTCCTCAAAAGGATCATGATACTATATCATGACTGGGGGTCGTCAGTCTTCTACTCTCTCCCTTCCTCCGCCCCTCCTCCCGCTGGGTCGCTTTTTCCCTTCGAGAATCGACATAATGATGTCATAATAGTAATTATACCGTTAGCAGAATTCGGAAATAACTCCCGAGTCCGAGTTTCCAAGAACTCAGGCTGCACCGTAGTGAGACGACGGGGCAGTCACCTTACACTTCACAGCGCCAGTGCCAGTGCCCAGTGTATAGGCAACTTTGCAATAAAAAGCCTGCGTGATTTGTTATTTTCCCATTGACCCATTTCGATTTCTGGGTTTCGCTCGCTCGGAAGAAGTACATACATATGAATCTGTGAAAATTCACATGTCGGGGCTTCAGTCAAGTTCACCGACCGTCAATTAAGAAAAAAATCAAAGTGTTCAATCATGGATATTGCAGGCCGCATTGATACAATTCCGTATGTATGCGTATCATTACAAGCATTACGAGCATATAGTCTCAAACTTTAAACATTGATTATTGATTAATGATCACTGAGTGGCGCGCGCACGAACCCTTGAACCACGGTCCCTTACCGAGTTATGTTCTACCTACTCGGGAGCGTCGTGAGCTCTCTCATCTTACAAATCCCAAAAACAACTCTCACACGATGATTTTAATTCGGAAAGAAATCAGCGTAAATGGATGTCCCTTTTCAATCTTTCTTTCTTCCCTTCTTTCTGTCTTCTTCCCTGAACGCCACGCGAACCCCATCAGTATCGCTCGGTTTGCTGCGCCAGGGCTGGTCATGTACGTCCTTTGCGTCCGAGTCTGAGTCGTCCGTCTCGGCCGACACTCTGTAGTCACTAGACACTGGTCAGCCGTCAGCGAGCTCATATGAGCATCAAAATCATTTTCATTTCAGTATAATAAAGCGTACCGAGTCCCGAGCCCCGACTCCAACAAAGGTCTTTTCTTTTTCTCTCTCACAGAATCAGCCAGGACACGACTCAAAGGGAATTCCTTTTATCCTCATTAACCGCAAAGATATGTGGATCTTGTACTTTGGGGTGTTGGGTGTTTCGGTATATCCTGAATTATGTAAAGAGGTATGTAGATAAGTGAGCAGTATCGTGACCATGAGCTTGCATACACTCACTGTATACCGTCAAATCAACCCGCTCCCAGTCCCAATGAACCCTTCAGAAGGAGATTCGCTTTAACAACTCAGGTTCACCTCGATGGACATATCACTAACCAGAAGACCAACAAGAACAGTGCATTAACAACCAAGAAGGAGAGGGAGGGAGGAAAAGACCCACCAGTCATATAAAAAGGGTAACACCAAAAAAAGGAAAATGCCAGAGATGATCATTCAATATATATCCTCATCACTCTTCCTATTTTCGTTTGACAAAGCTTTGAAGGAAGAAGTCGATCTCGGGACAATCTGCATTTTTGTAAAGTCGTCCTGCATTAAGTCCTGCACAGTGATCAGAGTTAGGTATTTCTGTCGCATTACTTAATGAAGAACAAACCCCGGGGTTCTATATCCCTTGATATTTAATTTTCCACGGGGACCCTCTCTCCTCTCAGGCTTCCCTCCCTTTCTTTCCTCTTCCTGTTTCTTCCCGTTGATTACCCTGAACAACAATAAATCAAAAACCATTCGAGAATTATTGAAAGAGATGGTAGGTCAACATACTAGTAAGCCTTAATATGCTCCATGCTGATCGGTGCTCCATTTCTTTGGAGAGGATCCACAAGGATTGACGGTAAATACCACTGGGAAACCGAGAACGATAAGAAAAAGTAAGGGACCGAATCCACTGGCGGTAATATGTCGAATGCTTCTGCAGACGCAGAGTAAGACAATAAAGCTGATTCGGAAATTATTTCAGACCCTTTTCGGCCCCGTCGGAGGTCTAGTTTGAATGTGGAGGAGTGGGAGAGTGTGGAGAGGTGAGTGAGTGGGCGATGGGAGTCAAAACCTGGAATCCGAGGGGAAACGAGAGAGAAGAGAGAGGTATCCAATCGAATACCCTGGTTGCGTAGTTGGTTGGCTGAGGGCTGGGGGATGATCCGTCCCACAACGTTATTGTCGCTGGCAGATTTGATAACGACAACGATAACCCTCACCTCAATATGCTAGACATAATTTACTCTACAAAAAAGCTGTAGCTTCTTCCTAAAAATAAAAAGTATTGACTATTAGGTATGTATGAAACACAGCGTTAAATGTCATGAGGTGCGACACTGGTTTGTCCCGCTCGCCGTTCCCAAGTTGTGTGGTGACCCGCATACTACCAAACAAGTTATCCGTTTCCTGACGGAGTCGTATAATGCGCCACACATAAGTATGATAAGATTGGCAGGATTGACAAAGAGGGATTGAAGGCAGGAGCTTGGATATTCGCAGCGTCTAGCTCGGGCGCGCGAAATGCGACTGAGGGGAGTCCGAGGGGGAGGAGGGGAAGCGATTTGGAACGCATTTACCCCCTCAATTCAGAAATTCAAATTATAATTTGAAATTTTCTCATGGAACTCCACTTACATACAACTTATCTACTGCTGGGTTCTCGTAATGCGGTTCCTTCTAATCTTTGACGCTTTGCAAAACAAAACAAAAGTAGGAAACTCAATTCCCCAGTTGCATATATACCCTTTAATGTATCAAGAACCAACGATGACTACAATAAACATGACTTTTTGAGTTCGAATACACTGCTGAAAACGTTGCTTTCTGGCGGTTGTGGCACTACTGCTTCCGTGGTGATACACACATACACACACACGCATTTATTTAATTACCGTGGAAGTTTGTTTCAGCCACGCATCAAGATTCATTTATCCTCGCAGAAAGCTATCACATGCATTACACTCTTAACGCTCCCGCTTAACGGGTTGAATCTCATGCGTTATTTCCTGCATTGATTTTAACTTAGAACGCAAGGACAGGACAGTACCGAATATTGATACTGAGATCCGTTAGGGCACGAAACTCCACATAAGCTAGAAAAAGATGACAACAAATATTCGGCTGCGTATTTTTCTGTCGTAGAATATCAATCAATCTTGAATGACATGACGTTGAGAGAGCGGAGCACCTCATTCGTTCCCTAAGTCTTGATAATAATGTTACCCTGGAAACATATACCATCTTTCAAATTTACTTATGTCCCCTAAACACTACCATTCACATGAGTCGGAAAGGTAAATGGAAGGTGTATTGGGAATTATGAATGCCACATACTAGTATACAGTTCCTACACAATTGAATTGTAGACTTAATATGCCAGACGTATAAGCGACAAGGCAATCGCAATCTCACGCTGAGGTTCAGGATTAATGCAGTGGCACATTGTGTGCCTTCCATCCATGTGCATTTATGTATTCTTTCAGGCCACCTATAACTCCAATTCAAACAGATAACATAGGAGAACTTGAAATTTGAGGAACTTATTCGGTACTTAACATGACATTCCACCCATCCACCTCACCCACTCATTCATTCCAATTTCAAAAAGAAAGGTTATCTAAACAACAAAAAACTAAACTACGATACAACTCTCGGAAAGATCCACGACAGGCACTGGGACCTATCCAGCAGTGGGCTCGCCGCATTCCGCACTGCACCACCCGTGACTCCCACCGCCCGACGAAAATACTGCCAGGGAAAGGTGAACCACACAGACGCAATTTACTGTAATAAGCTTGGTGTGCATATCCCGCCGCTCCTGCACAGCCCATTTTGTTTGCTTTCTCCATCGGCTTTTCCCCTCAGCCTAATTAGTACCCGATACATATGTGTTCTCCCTTTGTTTACTGTACAAAAAAATTGTTTTCCTTCCCTGGATAAGTAGAGAAGTAAGGTGTAAGATGAATTCAGGTTTTCAGGGTTTATCTAGATTTACCTAAAACCTTAATCAGGCATGGCACCGGTGTGGATGGCCTGTCTTTCTAATTCCACCCCCGTGATCTATATTTAACTTCCATGACGAGATATTAGTAGCGATATGGAATTCTGGTCGGCTGCTCTCTCTCTCTTGCTTTGTCGATTTTATATTTGGCGCTATAATGTATGTGTCTGAGTTTTGTTCCATTTGTTATTAGACTTGGGAGATTCCATGCCCGAGTGTGCCGATACCAAGCAGAACTTCTCCTGTATGAGACGTATCAAGGGAACTCAGTACTAGGGCGGCTGATTTTCTGGTTTTCTCAATCACCAACAGATACTGCTACCCTCCTCAATTTCTTTCTCCAGATTTTAACACAAATACTCTGTTGTGTATTAATTTCCAGGATTGGTTCCCTAAGTTGAGACAGCCCGGAAAACTTGCCCGAGTGGGTTTTTGATATGACTGCCTGTCATAAGCATCAACTCAATAATATTTGAAAAAAGAGAAATATAGTGGATGTAAACGCCTGAGAATCTGGGGATAAACATTATAACATTTGATTGAGTTCCCTAGCGTTTTTCTCTTCTCATGAAGGCCGGAAAGAACGGACGTTCAGATCCACCTACGGTATCTCGTAAGTTCTGAGAAACTAAGAGAGATACAGAGATTCTTCCGAATTCCATATCTCGGATTTATTTTTCCTGTTTCTTGGTCATCATATCATACATTCTTCTCATACCTGACACCTCCCATTCAAAAGAATCATTGGCGCAGTCATCGAAGATCCGATCATCATGTGCAAGCCCAGTATAACAACTGTCGGTGTTAGTGCCTTTCCTTTCCCTCATTACTGGCTGCATTGCTTAAGGTTCAAAGTGGATCTTTGTGTATATCTTATGTTATTATTTGTGAGCGACCGTATATTGAGAGTGCTTCATCGGAACATTTGGTGGTCGAATTTCATAGATTGGGGGACGATCACACCATCCTGTCTTCTTGCGCGCCTTCGTGTTGAGCTATAAACTTGAGAATATTTCAGTCTTTATTTATAAGTTGTTTGCTCCAAACAACCTGATAGGATATTACAATATGCTGTGTATTTATACTAAGTGACTTGGCTAGGGGTATCACTGTAACCTATCTTGAGACATAGTGCATAAGTAAGAACCCCGGAACATGTTTCATCCGTGACATATCTTTATCACTTTGAGATGTGTTTTTTTCTCGTTCTCTTCCTTTTTGTATTGTATTTGAACTTACATATTGTCGTTCATTAGAACGTTGAGGAAACCCGCTGGAACCCGGTCGGAACTCGGGCCTCGGGGGTAGGAGCAATCCCCTTAGTCACTTGTCTTCTCGATTTCTCTATTCCAATCTTATTTCAAGAATAATGATATTTACAATAATGTATACCATGATATTATGGGCTCGATGAAGGCACTATCGCTGAAACATATAAGGAGCGAAATAGGAAAAAACCCCTCACGCTCACGCCATGCTTGAACTATGGACCGGACCTGTCGACGACCACCGTGACGACCTCTCAGGTCGTGATGACTCACTTGGCATACCTCAAGAAGAAAACATCCCTCGCGGTCGGAGAACTAAGGAACGGAAAATGAGAAAAGAGATGGGAAGAAATATAATGCCGTTTTGTGAAGTTGGGAACTCGGGCTATTTTCTCACTTAGACTACGTCCGTTAATACGGCGTACGGTATTATGGGACAGACAATCAGATATCGCCAGTTCCTGTAGTATCTGTTATACCTATGGGAATAAAGCGCACGGTCTGACCTGGGGAAACCCGACGGAGAACAAACTGATCATTAACACAGGCACACGGCGTCCACTTGATCCTACAAAAACCGCCTGTTGTCTCGTAATTACCCGCCCACATGCGACTTGAATTCCGAGGGTTTGGAGGCGCAAAAACCAAAAGTCCCCGTTGTTTCTCTTAAGACTATCGCTGTAAAAGTGGCGCATGCGTAGTCCCAGACGGGCGGCAGGGCGCGACTTCTTCTATCATTGGCAAAGACAGAGTTCTTCTGATCGCTTCGTCTCGTTACCGGGTGCCGATTACCCGAGAAATTTTCCAAAACCGTTTGCAAATCCCTTCAGTTAGAGGCTCTTTGAAAGGGAACTCAAGAAAGGAACCGTAAGGGGAGGAGTCCGGCCGGCAGCTGTGAGCGATTCAACGCTTGAACGGGACACGGATGACGGGACGCACGGGTGACGGAACGCGGGTTCTTCCAGTGGCGGACGGTGAACGGCAGACGCAACTCGACGATGGGAATGATGAGCTTTAATCGACATCACGTCGGCAGTCGGAGAGAAAAAGCGAATAAGATCGCAATGTCGGAGTCTATAGAGCGGGATGATCGCCTTACAGGTAATCAACAACGATTATATTCCACACGGTCACCAAACGGGATTGACAAAGGGTGCTTGGGGAGAGAACTGTGGACCGTTGTCCAACCAGTTAGGCGTTAATCTCAAGGTACAACCAGTTGCCTTCTCTTCCTTCTCATTTTTGCTTCTAGTGAATTTGTTCCCTCAGACTTATCCGCACGCGCTTGTAGAATAATCATAACCTTTTAGTAGTCTTCGTCTTCCATTCTGCCACCGTCCCCTGCTTTAATCTGCCAATTCAACCGTATGTATACTAATACCAGGGACTAATGACTTTCAGGGCTTTAATTCTTGGCGAGATCTTACAAAACGCAATAAAGATGCATTTTTTGCATCCTTTCGTCCAATAATTTTGTTTGCCGTTACTAATGAGCTTGGCTGGTATACAGAGGGTCTTCTGAGGTAAGTGTGGGAAGGGAAATACGTCATTTTGAATTGGGGAATCCAATAATTCCCTTCTCGTCCTACCTGCAGCCGACGATTTGTGAGAGTTCGTGAAGTCGGTGACAGCCTGATATGCCTGAGAGTCGTTTCTTTCTTTGTAGAAGGGAACCATTGTGGCAACTTGCCAACTTTCAAATTAGGAGTTAGGAGATGATATCAAACATGGAATGCCATCTCCAAGTTCACATGTTATGTTATTTGACACTTCCTTCCAATGGTGCTCCGGTGGAAATCCTTGATCATCTCTATAGAGTTAAAACTAAGGTTGAAGTGTGCTTACTTTTTTCAATCATCATTTAAGTTCCCAATGTTTTGATTAGGTCTGTGCCCATTGATCTTTGGCACTGAGTCCGGTATCTTCCGCGTTGCCCACCATAATTGACCTCCAGTTTCAGTCCAGCTGCACTCCAGCATGTGAATGAACTTGCATGTGAAAAATCGGTCTGTATGCCATGCTGAAGCAGAAGAACAAAAAACGTCAAACTGATAGCTGATATTGATGGCCAAATAACATCGACGTTATCTGGACCCCGCAACGGTTTGGACATACAATATTCAATACAATAGAGCTTCCGTCTCAATAGGTACTGAGGTGCCTAAGCACGTTGAATTGGCTATCGCTTGCTTTGGTATGAATATAGCTCTGAATTCAAGGCCGCCGGTAAGCTTATATGCATGTGCACTATTAATTTCGATAAAGCTTTCGTCTCAGGTAAATTGTTAAGGTGAGCGCATCAGCCAAGGTTAGCCGATGTTGTGCCAGAGTATAAATCATTCACTATAGCGAGATAGGTCTGACAAACCCAAAATAAAAATACAATGGGTTAGAATTCACGCTGGTGCAATTCACACCAATATGAATGGTGCTTAAGTTTGGCACTGATTGAACTCAATTGTACTTTGTATCTCCTTTCTCCTCGCGCGTGTGTATCTTACTGTCAATCTGTCCATTGAGAATGCGATACGGTTTGGCAAAAGTTGGCGATAGCGTGGTGACGAACTTGGGGCAACCGCAGGTTGGTTTCCAGAGGGCTCTGATGCGTAGTACAGTAACCTTCCTTCGAGAAAAAAATAGTCAAATCTTTCAAATAGGCTCATTGCTACCCCTAAAACAACCACAGAACAATCTGTGAATATGAAATAACAAAAGATATGTGGTCAGTATTTACCCAAAGGAAGCTGATCAGAACTCAAATACGGGATTGGCGACCGGGATTTTATTTTCATCTCCAAAGAGATACGTGACGAATGCCGGCCTCGCCATCATCTTGATTACGTTTTCTTGTCGAGCCCGAGTATAGGGAATATCATTGGGCGCTGTGATTGTAAAAAATTTTCAGAAGGATTCTACTGATGACCGGTAGCACCTAAACTTCGCTGCTATCTACATGCCCAGAATGGCACAAACGAAGTTGACTCATCTTTTACTTGCGCTGATGGCTTGCAGAGTGGCTTCGGATAGGCCCGACGTGACTAATCTTTCGGTCTGCGAGAGTAAATATATTTGGCAACAATACTAACCATAGAGAAGGAATTGATATAAAAGGATAGTTCGGTTGTGAGCACTGCATATGTCATCTGAAAGTGTCTTTCCTCATTTTCCACTTGTATATACAAAAATACTGTACTTGCCGGATATAGAAACGGCTCGTGACTTATCGCGGCCTCGATTAACATCAGCCGATGGTGCCTAAAGAAGGTGCGCTTCGAATTCCTGGGATGACCGCTTTGAGCAGAATAAGCCAAATGCATGAGATAACACCGATAACACCCATCAATATCATGCTACATATATAGCTAAGGTATAGAACAAATCGCACCTATCAATGACCTCGCAATTGACGTAGTCTCGCGCCAGCGGAACATCTCTGTGTGCTATAATTAAATCGTTTACATTGCCTTCAATAGTCATTTGTGTACAGCGCCGTTCATGCCCTGAAGTACGGACGTGCCTCACTTGCACTCGCTCGTTAAGCCTCTGCTATCTCAATACATACGGACGAATGGCTTACCACCTATTAATTGCTAAGCTTTAAACAACGTGAAATCTTGACAGGATCAGACAGTTCTTAAAAATATGGTTGTCGATATTTCATTGTGCCTTTCGGGTCTGAATAAACGGTTAAAACGCATAATTACTTGTTGATGTCAAGATCCGGGAAATCATAACAAGCACATAAAAGTGGAACCTCGTCCAGAAAAGATTAACTTTCCTGGAGAAAGAAGCATTCTTTGGACTTAAACCGTGTACTGACAGATAGATAGGTAAACAACCTAGTAACAGTGAACTTATCGAGCTACAACTTTCACAGAAGTAATCTGAAGTAACCTACCAAAAAGCTGTACATACGCAACTCAATTGGTGACTTGCTTGGGAACTCCGACACCGGAGTGATGTAATTGGGTTAAATATCAAAAAAAAAGCCCCAATAACCCATTTCAATCAGATAAATATGAAGTTGATTGAATTATTTATTGTGTTAAAGCTGTCGAACCTTTTTAGCCAATTCTGCAGGTAGCAGTCTGCCTTGCCGATGGGGAAGTAAGAAGCTAACTATAGTGGTTAGATGGCAGTAAGCATTACATCAACAATTGAGTTGATACTGATCGAAAAGACACACAACCTCATAGTATTTCCAATGTGGTCTGGTATCTGATGCAACAGGGAGAAAAACAATTACGAGAACATTCAGACTTACGTATTATATCATCTTGGTTTGAGTTTAGTGGTTGTCGACGGTCAACGTGGAGGACTGACAAACATCTGTAACATGAGTGGCATGGCTGATGAATCTATGTTCGGAAACAAATCAGCAAAAAAAAACAAACTTAGCGGTTGTTTAGCTAAGAATGTTCTGAGACAAACTGCAAATTCGTAGTTTGGATAGATCTTCCGAGGCCCGATAGATGTTGATATTAATAATGCTTTACGCATCATATGAAAGAGCTTCTTATTTAATTATGACATATCATTTACCTATCAATACCATGTCTTCGGCCTAACAGTGCCGCACAGTATTTCATATTTATCTTGAACATGGCAACACAAAATGTGTATTCCAATAGCCTGTATGAGATACAAAGACGATAAGGATTTGTTGAAGCTTCAAACAAATGGCGAATCTTACAGTTAAATACCAGGTGTTACAGGGTCGGAAAATCCTGACGTGATCTAATCGCGGCGGATGAAAATGAAACGAGTGACATTGAGTGATTTGGGTAAATCCCCACATGCGTATCATACGACTGTGGCGTTAGCCACTTCACCAAAACGATAAAAACTCCGACGTTCAGAATAACGATGATAGATGCATTTCTATGATGAGAAAATCACATTACAATGTCTCAAAGAGGCCGCTCATTCCTGACTCTGAATATGATGGCGTCAGCCAATAAAACTACGAAATGGGAGACGTACTCTTAAATGAATGGTATTAGGAATATCTTGAGAAATCATTTGTGCTGGAGTGTTCAGTTATCATTGGTGATAATTATACCATGATCAAGAGTGGATCGTTGACAGATGTTCTAGTTCCGAGTGCACGGAGTTGGTCACTGTCAGGAGTTGGTTTTGACCTGTGCAACGATCTTCCAAAAGGTTCATAAAATATTTAATATAGGGATAGCATCCAGTAAGACAAACGTGATACATTTTGCTCGCAGAAGCAAGCACAGGTTTTGGTGACATTTTGCAACTAGTTGCTAAAATCACAGCCGCTTACGCAGCTTTCGCACGCACTTGAAGCCTTCCACTTTGTTCTCTGTTTTTCATGTCTTTCAAATCTCTTCTATAAGTATAGCCTACCTATGAAACAAAAGAATCGCTGAATATGGATAGAACACAGGATCAGCAGCAGGCACAGTATACTTTTTTATACATCGAACAATGTGACTATCTCTCAAAACCCAATCAAGGCTACATGGTCCTTCTTTTCCAAGCTTCCTCGGCGCAAAGCCACGCTCTGGGATCCTTATTAATCATATTCTTCGACAAAATGATATAGGTGTATACCTTACCCCATACTGAGGCGAAATCACTCACCAGATCTCTTTCAGTCCGCAAACCTAATCTGAACCTTCTAAACGCGACCATCAGTATTTAGGTATGCAGCTAATCCTCACTAATGGGCCTATGGTTCATTGTATTGAATGGTACGCCATGAAAATGATAGAATCAAGCTTGAACTCGCTCTCCCACCAGGCGCAAACCGGATACGTTAAGCGATACTCCTGTCTTCGATAAAGTAAATAACAACAATCATTCCCAGATGTTGTTGTCTCGTTGATTGGTACATTTCAGGTCTCCTGTCCCTAGCTTAGCTCAAGTTTGTCGCCTCTTGCTCTATTAGATCAATAGACCGGCTATGTCCAAGAAATGATGCGTTCTCCGATATCTTGGTGATTTAATTAATGAATAGCTCATAGGTATTCGCGCAGGGGAGTTTACCTCACAATCGCGATCAGAAGCGAAACTCGAATCAACGGCTGAGCTTTGCATCTTTCTCTGGCCAAGATTTGTCTTTAAAAGGCAATGGACTGCGTTTCGCAGCGTCTCAAAATCAAGAAGTTCAAAATAAGCTGCTTTAATCAAGAGGATTCGAGTGGATTTCTGTGTTCTCTGACGTCGTGAATCCTTGGCGGCTTGAGCTACCTAGTCCGATACCGGTACTTAACGTACTTAACCCAACCGCGTGTCAATTTCCGGTTTACATATATATCGAAGGATGATAATTGTTCTACCGACAACTAGGATAATTTTATAAGTTGAACAGCTAAATCAAAAGTCCTTGATCGGAGCTTGCCTAATAACTTCCTGCCTAGGCCTAGGCCTCAGGACATCTTAAGATTGCAATATCTCGTAAGATCATGCGTGCCCTAGTTGCGCGCCCTGATGACTACGAATACGGAAATCTGTTGCTGTACAGTATATTCGACCAAATTTGGCTTTGATTTACTAAACAATTGATTCTTGTTTCATTGAGGCACCTTCCGGCTCCGAACTTTCAAGAAACAAATTGTCACAGAATTTAGTGCCCACCGGGTGACATATGTGGTTGCATGTTACGCGCTGCACTCCGGAGATCACACAGCACAGAGACATAATGTACGTATATTTACCCATAAGGCAACGGTACGTACATACGTTTTTAGAAAGCAGCAAAAATAAAGAAGAAAATCATGGACTGAAGGATCTTATCGATCCTTCGTCCGAATCGTGGCGTTATTGACGGTCGTAATTCGTTAAAAATCGTGACAGTGGAAGAGAGTGACAATGGGCAATGAAAAAGAAAAAGAGAGATTAGGTCAAAGAGTAGATAAATGAATAAAGTCCGATTCGTGAAAGTTTCAGCTTTCCTCCGTTTCTTATTTATCCCTTGTAAAAACCTGAAACGCCAATTTAACACAGTATGTAATAAGATGAAAATAATAAGAAATACCTTGAGAGTACGGACCCTGTAATGCTGTATAATGCTGTACACGTTTAACATACCGCCAGTTGACGAAGAACATGTACATCTGAATCAAAATATTAAACACAACATGGGCGGAGAAACTTAATGGGAATTACCAGCATAATCAAGTTGATCACTATGCAAACAATGAAGACAGTGTTCAATTGCTGGAAGCCTCCTTTACAAAATATGGCGGGTAGAGTTGCAGGTGGAGTTGGTGAGATCGTTCCAGGCGGAGGTTGATCTGGAGATCCAGAGAACAATTGACCGCCATCGTTGCATTCGGTAATGATATCGTTTTGGCTGAGCGCACGGATAGAAATCAACGTAATGGTTTAGGGTTAAATTTTATATGTACGTACCCTCTTTGAAGCTCGACAATCATCGCGATACCTCCGATAGCAGACAGCACGATCGCAAATGGCCATGCAAAGTTACATACCCGGGAAAAGAGGTATGATCTGCTTAAAAGAGCGATAACATTTATTACAGCAACCGCAGCAATAGCCATTGATAAGCCGCCAAAAAGGCTCCTACATGTCATAATGAGCGGTTAAAGCAATCCTGAAAGATGCCCAACAACTTACCACTCTGGATAGAAACTAAAGAAGAAAAATTGGCCATATTTGAAAAGAATGACGCCGCCCACGATGTCGAGGATCTAGAAAAGAAAAAGCCGTCTGAATAAGGCTCCTTTGTAAGACAAGCGATAATCTTGAATGGACGTACGGCGATCACGGACCCAAGGGCAATTGCACCAGCTCGCTGAACATCAAACATCAGAAACACACCTCTCAAATAAAATAATAGAAGTTTAACATACCAGAGGGAATATCAGTAAACAGTTATCGCACCTACGTATGACGACAGACGAAGCAGATGAGATAAGCGTTCAATAGCTCGGATCAAAAAGGGAGACATACCACATTGTTCCCTATTTTAGTGATCTTTTGAATAGCTTGGGAAGGTCGTTAAATTGAAGGGAAATACAAAGAAAAAGGAAAGGAACTAAAGAATGAAATGGAGGAAAGTGAGAAAGAGGAAACACACGTGGGGTGGGAACGAAGGGAGCCGTGACCGTAACGCAGGGGGACTGTCGGGAATACCCCTGGAGGGAAACTCCGAAGCTTTTGCTAATTTGAATGTGAGAAAACGCGAGGTTCACAAGTCTTTGTGGTGAATATTTTTTGAAAGGAAAAGCTCTCTATATTTTAATTTTGTTTTATAAATTTTCCTTGAAGAACGATTCAGGCATAGTGCCGAGTGGTTGGTTTACTAGAAAATACTATGATATACTTTTTACATACAAATCAAAACCATTGTCATTCAGCATAACTTGAACATCATGCAGGAACCTCGGCCCCATCTTGAATGACTGATACCGGGTCGTCCATATCATCTAGAGATTCTATCTCGCTATTTAGATTGTGATCCAATTCTACAAGAAATGACTGGTGTATGTGTTGTCCCAGATCACGAATTGATCGAATAACGGGTAAATCGTTGGTTTGAATTGTTGAGTTATTAGATTGTCGAAGATCTAGTGTGAAATCGGCGACAAGGATTCCCGAAAGACTAGGAAATGATGTCAAGTCTGGTGTTTCAAAGAAAATATAGTCATGATTCACCTGCTTTGCACATTGGCTATTGCGGCTACTGCCACGGTCTAATCAGTAGGGACTATAATCAACGTTTGTTCGCTCCCTTGAAGGAACGGACTTACAGAAATAAACTGAAGAAACACGATTTAGCTACAAAGGTAACTGCCATTAAATAAATACTTACTTGTTCAACAATAGTGATAGTTAAGGTAATAAAAACTACGAAGCTTCGGTCCAAAATTGCGTGAGTATATGCGGCATGCAATATGGTTTAACCGGACACTCACAAAAATCTTGATACAACTTCAAAATATGAAACCGAATAAACAATCAGAACAACTTGAATAAGGTTGTTATACTTACTTTGTTCGAAAAGTACGGAAATGAGGTCATCCTTCTTATGAATATCTGTGTTGCGTTTCAAGTGCCATGTATCCCAGACTTTGTGCAAGGACACCCCAAACATGAGGAGATCCGTAATAATGATAAAGATATTCCCGAGAAGAATTATCAATTTTTTTTCAGGAGAAGCTTCGGTTTTGTTTAGGAAGTCAAATTTCTTAATGAGAGGCGTCGTAACGTACAACTAGCATATGAAGTCTTGATTTTGTGCAGCACAAGAAACATAGCGTGAGTTACTAACCTTGCACCAGCGAGGCATCCATTGAAAGCTACGATATCTAGGGTGATGTGGAAGTTTGGTATGTTTCAACGCTGATAGAAAAATAGAACTCTTACTAAATATATTTAGGATTACTGAGGAAAGGAAACCGAAAGACAAGGTCGCGATCACGAGTTTATTTCCTCGAACAAGTGGGTATGTCCGAGCAATCAATAAACCTTAGAAATAATTGTGAATAGATCCTATTTGATCACTATTCCCAGTACCTACCTTGAACACCGATATGTGATAAAATTGATATCGCGTTAGTCAAGTCGTCTATTATATTGCACGTTCTTCAATTTATTCAGCTTCCGAGTCCAAATGCAATGGGAGCACAAATCCTTACTTCAACGGCTAGAAGAAATGTATTGAAGATGAACATGATTGATTATTGTTGAGCGTATTGGGCCTACCACAGTCATCGGTAAAAGGTTGATTACTAGAAGGAGTGCTACATTAAGCAGGGTGGCATACCGCGCAAGAGCGTAAAGTATAGTCGGAAGACTGATCCGCTTAAGCCACATGAGCTCAATTTCTTGGAAAATTTTGAGAATCGTTGAATATAGAAGCATCGCTGAAAACTCGTTGAGCGTCGATGATGAAGCGCCGATTAATGTTCAGCAAACTTACTTGTGGTACTGAAAAGAACTAGGTCGAAAACATAACTGTTATTGGTCGTCAATTATGAAAGGTCAAAATAAAATCAACTGTACACCTAACTTGTCATAGAGTTCTTCAATCAAAGCTTCCGAGGCGCCGGGCAGATTGGTTGCGTCGTTTGAGTTGTTCATTTGAGACTTACAGTCGAAAGGGGAATTAACTGTGGGGCTTTATAGAAAAATAGAGTGATACGCGAAAGCGTGGATCCTCCATCACCAATCATCGATCATCCAAGAAGTCGGATATTCCATCAAGATTACTGAGGGATCGGGAAGGTTTACAACGTGGCACAGGGTTTGTTGGTGCCAAATTTTAAGCATCCAAACATGTGCACCTTTGATTTCCTGATCGAGTCACCAAAAAAGTCTTAGAGTCACAGCTTTCATGATACGGCTTTGTTGGGAATATATAGAGATGTAGGATATAGAGACACGAGATGAACACAAGATGGGATGCAAGATGGGATGTAGGATGGGCACATGATGGTGGAGACAAACTGCTCAAGTTTATTATGTAATATCTAGTGTACTGTATAGAGTCCGACGCTACAAAACCCAACAGGTCTCTGAGCGCTGATGATTTGACAGATATTGCAAATCGCATATGCAGATGTGGATGAGTCACGGATGTGCTTAGTGCCAATCTGACTAACCACATTGACAACGCTGTCCTATCGACGGGTTGCTGGAGACCTTAATGCAAATCCCTTAAACCTGCCTAACCATAATTTACCATATGACAAATAACGGTGTAAATATCACGCCCAACATTTGGCTTTATCATATACGCGGTTGCAGCCATCAATTTGATACATACTTCAAGCTCGTAACGAGATCACTCACTTCGGAAAAAAGATGAACGAAAGCGGTTTAAGCAAATATGTACAAACAACGTAACTTGAGTCAAAGAGTCCATAAAGCATGCTGTGTGTTACCGAATATGTGATCGTAGAAACAAAGGGGGATTCTCTTGATGTCCATGGGACCGAATAGAATCATAACGATGGAAAACCGCGCCTACTGGGTTCCTAGGTTCTCTAAAGATTTCCGGATCATTATCGTCCAACAATTCTGGACTACGTGGTCTATCACCGAATGACATTGATCGTTGTCGAGCGAAATGTCGTGGAGCCAGCCTGGGATATAACACTTTGTCCTTGTCTGTACTGGCCTTATTCGATGATCTGCTTTGACTATCCAGAGCCTTCTGGAATCCAGCTTGCATATCTTTCAGGAGAGACTCTGACGGAATCTCGGGGGTTGGCAAATGTACATTGATTGGGATTGGAACGTCAGGTACGTCCACATCCAAGGGATGAGTTGGAGGTTGAGGTTGCGGAGGGGTTCTGTAAGACGTTTTTCGCGGTGTAGTTCCGGTTCCCGCCTTTTTCGAACTGCTCCCTACTAGAACATCCGGTTGGGTGGTAGATCGTCTGTGCGCCTTTGCAAACGTGTTCGGATTTGTCCAAAACTCTTCATCGTCATCGCTGTCTGAACCGTATTGTTTAGATGCGTATGATCCTTCATCCAAATACGAGCGAGTACGAATATCGAAGCGATTGAAGGATGGCTCTCCTTGTCGAGGTTCGTACTTCAGGCCTCGCTCTGTACGTTCTAAATCAATATCAATGTAAATTATAGTGGTCTCTGAAGGAAAAACCGTCTTCTTACCAGATTTTTCAGGGGCGTTGATTTAGATTTAGGGACCGGAGGTGTTGGTGGTCGCGATAGAGGTAAAGGTCGGGCCGGGGTGGTGGTGGTGCACGAAGCGCTTCCAAGCGTGCTTGCCGCAAAGCCTCCTGCTCCCGCTTGTAGGCTTCCTGTTCCTGCTTGAAAGCTTCCTCACGAGCTTCTAATTCCTCCCTGGTTGCGAATCGCTTGTTTTTCCCGTCCGTACGCCCTCCTAATATTCAAGTTAAAAATAGATTTGAATGAGGTTTGAAAACTTGCCTTCGACAATCCTTCCAAAACTTTCTGCGAATCGTCGGGACTCAAGCTTTCAAACCAGGCATACATACAATCTATCATCTTCTTTTGGATTTGAGAATCTTGGGAGGCAAAGAAGGGGTGATGAAATGCTTCCAAAATCTAATTTACAAAGATAAGTTGTGTGCTACCGTCAAATTTGTAAAAGTACCTTGTCGACGGTTTTGTCAGGAACTACATATTCATCGCACCAGGCCTGGTTGTAAACCAACGTAAGTTAACTATAAATGACCATGAGAACACAAACCTTAACAACGAGCGCAACAGTGTATTCGACGATTACTCGAGCAACTTTGCCGGCGGGTTCATTCAGTATTAAAGAAAGGTGGTCCTTTCGAAGGGCGTCAAAGGATGAATCGCATGAGAAGAAGTATTTACTTTAGCCAAAAGACTATGTGACGGATCTGATGAGTTGGAGTCATCAAAGACCTGTTGCCAATCAGCACCTCATACTTGAGGACAGACTCTGTACTTACTGCAAATTGCTCATGATTATTAATGGCTTCTTCGCTGTGCTGTTGAAGATGTGTGATGATATCTTGTAAAATAGGCTAGCACAGGAAATAAGTTAATATTTTGGTACTGCATATATTAATATACCTGGAGTATTGGGTCCAATAAACTATAAATGACTGAAAAACACATCAGAAATGTGTTCAGAATCGACGTGATATACTTACAAGCATTCAATGTTTCGGACAACGTCTCAAAAGAGAAGAAAGGCCAGGTATGAAAGAAATAGTCCTCAAAACATCTTTGAAAACCGAATCTCTCCATTGGAGAAGACGCCAGATGAAGTCCTGGATCTCACTGGGAGCGAGTTGATTCACATCAAAATCAAAGGCTTCGCTTTTCATAGATTCTGCTTGTTGCATCTTGTCACTATGAGACTGGCTAGAATGTATGAATTCCGACAGGAGATCGTGCAGAACCGGTATATGACTTTCGGCTTTATCCCTCGACTATGATAAGCGTTAGAGATGAGCACAAAAAATAAAAGCAACAAGACCAACCTCGTCCAATTTACTAGCCAAATTTGACATGCTGGCCTCAGCCAGCCGGCTGAAAAGAAAGATATTAAAGAGAATAATTCAAAGAAATAAAAAAAACGAACTCCATTCCTTCGCCCAGTACACTGTGAATAAAGTCTGCTGCACCAAACGTCCCGGTCACCAAGGGGGCGCGGGTCCCAGCGGCGTGTCCACAAGTACTGAAGGAAAAGTAGCTTGACGTTGAGAAAAGAATGACACGGTCAAACAAACTCACCAGCATCACCGACATGACAGAATACCTCTTGGTGGCCTAGTTTCTTTAGAGCTAATTCACACCAGTTGCTATGGGCGGGGAGATCCTCAAGGGTATGCAAGGCACTACCTAAGAGCCTGTCATGAACACGTCAACGACTATCACAATGGATGACAAAAAATGAAGTGATTGACATATGTACCTGAAGGCTTCGAATTGAAACAGGTTTTCTTTCATCCCTGATTTCCGCCCGAGCGCTATACATTCTAAGAGCGTCCGCCGAACGTGAGCGGTAGAAGTATCCCAGGATTCCCCTTCAGTGGCAATGTAATTCTGACGTGTTTCCATTTAGCCTATTATTCGGGAAAAAAATGATATGACATTTACCTTCATTCCGGTATTGGGGTTTATTTCGAGTTCTTTTGGGTCAACCGGCGGTCTTAGATCAGGATGAAATTGTCGTGCGTCTCCTTCTGCTTCTCCATAACCTCTTCATAAAAAAACATCGATAATTTCGCCAAAATAAGAGTCAAAGCACACACTTGGGGTTATCAATATGTTCCTGACAAAGAGAAAACTTTTATAAGCGATTTTTTCGGAAGTGTATTACGACCTACAACGGGCTTGTACACGCCTAGACGTTCCGGATTAATTTCGAATTCTTCCGTGGCGAAACCAAACGTCTATTAAAACCTTAGAATAGACACAAAAATGCCGTGCTCGTCGTACCATAAATCCAACAACCGATATGATCATTTGTAAGGTTGGCGCAGTAAATAACTTTAACCCTCCGATATCCATGGCCTGTCAAGTCACATTATTATTGATTAACGTCGCCGCTAACAGAACTTGCTTGAGAGTAGTCGCGAAGCCAATTTCCCTTTACATGAATATGAGGATGAGAAAATACAGAGTCACATGGAACACGAACGAAATAGATCCTCTTTGCATCCATATGATTGAACTTGTCTCCACCGGTAATCCTTCCAAGAGAAAATATTGCTATTAAAATTCCCCATAGTCCTGCCGCTCCTCCAAAATGTGTGTTCTTTACAAGTGCAGTAAGGACTTCTTCAATATCCCCATGCCGGAACGCTTTGTCTATTTGTTTTAGCCGGACGCATATTAACTGTATAGAAAAAAAGATGAATAATATAAGCATACCATTAAGAAACGTGAAGTTGGGTATATTGCCTGCTCCAAATGCAGCAACAGGTTGAAAAAGCGCGGAAAACGTGACTGAAATAATAAGAGTTTTGGTAATAAACGTCAGGTATACAGGAAGTGTTGAAAGAGTGTCAAGCTGTCGCGAAATCAACAACGACATGGTGATGGCTAAATAATAGCAAGATCTAGGAAATTGGAAAATCGAGGTCTTGCTACGTTATCCTCACCTCAACGGTGGTCAGTGAGTGTTGCACAGTGAGGTCAACCACGAGGCATTTGTCACAACAGTCACATTGATGATCACGTGATTCCTGCTTTTTGTTTGCCTATTGTTCGAAGGACAACGTCAAAGCGTTCACAAATACTATTATCCTCGCTCTTTTGCGCAATCACACCTGAAGTTTAGTATTCCAGCTTTCTAAGAGGCCTTACAGAAGCATGAAGTTTGTTCGTTGTTCGTTTGCGGTGGACGTTAAACCTCGAGAATTCAGGACAACATTAACATACAAAACCTTTTCCAGCGATTGGTTCACTTCTGATATTTGATGGTAGTCTCGCAAAACGCCTATGAACAGCTGCCGTGATATCCTTACAAACAGTGATATGATGTCCTAATGTGCCCTAATGTGCCCATTCAACAGCTTCCAGCAGTCACTGATGATCGCGTTGATTATAGCGGGATGAACATTTCCACCCCTTCCATCTGGTCTTGTACCATATTCATATGATGTAATGTTGAAGGGCAAATTTGACAGCCAATAACCTCATCTCCCGGGTTTTCTATTCATTTACTCTTCAACGGATGTTCGCTTGCTCTTGAAAGCCACTGATCTCTTTCTGACGTTGACGTTCTCAGAGGCGATGTATGAACCAGGCGCGAATCAAGGTACGGGCAGGTGAAGATACGGCATCTTTACACATTCTGATAAAGGCACAAGAGGACTTACCACCGTAAAAATCGATTTGGGGAAAAGTGTTATTGGAAAATTGAGAAACTTGACGGACTTCTAGACGGTAACTGTCATTAAGAATACAGGATTTGGTTATTTGCCGTTAATCAGACCAGTTAATGATTTTTGACAAGATGGAAGAGAATTTCCAAATCGCTACCTCTTTTTCCGGAGTGCTTTTGCGTCTCGCCCTAGCGCTAGGTATTAGCAAGCATCGCCTAACTTCAATGCTTCTATTGACGCCGATAGGCTTCTACTTCCAGGTTTTCAATTGGAGAAAGATGTCGATAATGAAGCGAGTCAACAAATTCCTCCCAGCGTCTGATACTTATAAGGAACTGATTTTCTTTGACAGTTTAACTTCCCTTGAGAAGCGTTGGGATAGCATGGCGGTGGCATAGAATACATTTATGCGGGAAGCTAATATAACATGTAGTCGAGCTATTCGTCAATCTACGGTGATTCACAGGTTCGCCTATCTCTGGCGCGGTGGCTTTGCGGTGGCTCTGGTCAATTTCCATTTTGGACCATAACTAACGCAGGTTCCTTGTTCAATGGCAAAACGCTTCTTCTGAAGCCTTTCCGGACCGAATCGTATTATCTGAAGATCAGCTTCACGCCCTGAATATAGCTTCACGCCACTCGCCCTACATCAACCATATTCGCATGCCCCAGAAAAGAGGAGGGACAAGTTTCCCTTCAAGGGTTAATCAACTCATTGTAACCAAACACGGCAAAAAATCTCTTCCTGTATTTCTCCCGACTTGGTTGTTCACTTTTCCTTCTTCTTCCATTTAGAAATCGACAAAGCGCTAATACGAGGTACATATTTCCAACTACATATACAATTGCAAAGTCTTGTCTTGGCTCAAAATATCAAGAGAACTCAAATGTGTGCCGTCACACACAGACGAATCAGTAACGGCCCCACGGAAGGCCCGCGTCCGCGTCGGGTCCATTGTCTAAGCTGACAGGCTCAAGCGGTCTAGGCGTAAAGGCCTCTTTGAGAAAATATTCTGAGGAAGTCCAGATTTCAGGTTAATATTTTATTCTCAGAGTTTCCGGTATTTATATTTCACCTTCCGAAGTATGTAAGCAAATATCCTTCCCGACGGCACGCTTGATGCAAATATACATGCTTAATAAAGATGCAGGGTTCACATAACCCCAAAAAAAGGTTATCCGTCTTAAATTCCCAAATTCCATACCTTCAATCTCAAAGATGACGAACTTGGTAAATCTTCCGGCAAAATAAATTCAGAAGTCCGGCAATGATGACGCTTCTGGGATTCCCCGCTACCACTATTTCCTGTTTACTAATGGCCCAAGAGTTTTTTTTTGGATTGGTCTGATTCGTAAAGAATGGGTATATATAAGTTTTGAAAAAAAAGTGTCCGTTCATTCCGTTTCTTTCCTCCGGTTAAGATGGACATTCACTATGATCCCAGAGTGTGGGACTCCACTGGCAGTATCGAGTTCAATGTCGAGTTGGGTTATGATAACATAGACTATACAGTAAGTTGTTTTTTTACACTGTATGTATTTCGATAAGGCCTTGAACACATTTAGTCCCAGCGCCTTGCCAAATCTTCCACAACAAGTGATACCAACAGTGATAGCACCGCTGTCTCATGGCTGAGCGGGCTCGTTTCATCCCTTCGCTCCAAACCCATGGCAAGCTCTACGGCCATCGCTCATGGCTTCATAGACGACGATTGTGAACGCCGGTTTTCATACCAATCCTTTCAAATCCTACATTCCACCGACATACCTTCATTATCCTCAAGAAATTGCGTTCATTTATCAACTCCCTCCTTGAGATACACAAAACAATACTACCCCGAACTTGAACCTGAATCGGCCGACGTCGACTTGTCACATAACAGCACCAAAAAGAAGAAAAACCGCCTTTACAAAATCAAACTTCTACCAAGTTCACCGTTCCTAGAGAAAGTACGGTCAAAACTCAAATCTCAATGGAAGAAACAACGAACAAGATCGTTTTATAAAATCACGGAAGATGGTGGGCCTATGGACGATGTTGTATTATATCCTGACGAACCAGATCCTGATCCATTCGCCAAACAGTTTGGACCGTATCGTTTATCCATTGATTAGACTTTGTAGATAAAAAAAACACCTGTACCGATTATTTTCAATATAACAAAAGTGTTATTGTTTGTGAATGAGTAACGTTGGATAACTTGAGAACTTGATTTTCACCCTCTTGTCATTGAATGCAGTTTTATAAACTAGTATGCTGGTGATCAATTGTTCTTCTTAATGTTACAATGATTTGAAAGTACACAAGAAATTACAGTGGTATGATTGCCTCTTCATCAAAATAAGGTCGATCCCTTACTCTTCGGTCAGCAAAGGAAAAAAAACTTCCGAGAGGTAACGAATAACATACGGAGATACAACATCAACTTCGTAATTGACTGTTCCCATAATATGTTGCATGACGGCGATTGATTCGCAATCAACCTTGGCACACGCATCCACGACAAATTCCTTCAGGTGGACACCGACGTCTGAGACCGAATGGAAATCGCTGGCTACATTATCTGAGAGACGATGATTAGGACCGTTTGGACCGCGAGCTTTGGCGAGCGCAATAATCCCCTTCCCGCTGATGACATCGCATCGAGAGAATTCAAGACGAGCGAGCCGTGGACATGGAAACGGGGTTTCATTCCGTCGCCCTTGTCCCGCCAGAGCGAAAAGAACATTGTCCGACATGTCGGATCCAACGATGCGAAAAAATTCCAGGGTAGGTAGTTTTTCAAATAACCATAGGAAATCTTTCGGACTTCGCATGTCCGCGAAATCCATATCGAGTTTTCGGATAGGAGGTGTACTTCGACGAATGAGAGAACGGAGGCCGGCTCCCGTGAGAAGGTCGGTGTAAGGCGACTGAGAAGGTTCGACCAAATCATCATCGTTATCCGAAGGGTCAATTTCATATGATTGGTCAATGACATCGTCTGGTCTGTTGAGCCACATTAGACAGAGCGTTTCTAGGGTCGGTGTATAAATATGAGAAAGTATGGCACGTTGATGAAAGGTTTGGGCGAGATTCAAGTGGCGTAGGTGCTCCAAACGAACTACGTTGGTTTTAAGGCCTTCCGAGTCAAAGTCGTCCGATCCCTTGAAAGTAAGATGTTCCAGCAACGGACAACGCGAGAGAAGATATAATAATGATAGGGGGCTAATTCCAGAGAGGGAAGTGTAATGTTCGTATATTCGAAGCGTTCGGAGAGAAGAGAACTCAGGCCGACCTGAGGTATTCCACGAAGTAAACGGAAGAGCGGAAGTGAATAGGTTGAGCTCTTTGAAATTGGGAGTGCGGCTTTGACATAGTTTGGTAAAAATAACGCTCATGCTCTTTCGCGCGTTACTGTCCTCCTCTTGTCCTAAATCTTCAAAGTCGAAGTGAATGCCAAAATCCTCCCATTCCCGGGAGATCAACGACGTACAAATGTCGATACGCGAGAGGACCTCATGACGAGGTGAAGATGTGAGAAAAGTGAAGATTTCACTTGTGGCATCGTTAGAAGGTGCTACAAGTGATAATCTGAGCCAATGAAAGCTATGCTCCCGAATGAGATCCAACAATTCCAGCTCTTCCTGTAGACCAAGCCATTTGTGAACCACCAGCGATATGTGCAGTGGGTATGCTCCGGAACGCTCCAAGAATGATTTAGCTTTCAAAAATGTTGTTGAGAAAGACTGTAACGGTAAAAAAACGAATATCTTATGCCAAAGTCGAGGAGTAGTGAGTGCTGTCTGTCTCCACAGCCCAGACACGTGAGAAAGTCTGACCGGCAAATCATGATCTTCGATTGCGCAACGCTCAAATATCTCGGCGAGCAGTTCGGGTGGTAATACTTTTATTGGACTGGAGGCTACCATAGACATGTTGAGAAGGAAGAGAAGAAACAGGCGAGAGACGGTGAACAATCGATAGAGGCTTGCCTGAGGAAGCTGTCACGTTCGTGTGACAAACGTGACTGTGACGTTTTACGTTCTGAGGTCCGCCCAAGCAGCTTCGTCAGCTGCGTCCTCAGCCACCCATACTTTGTAAGCGGCATCATTCCGTTGCCATTTCTCCGCCAAGCGCCGGCGAAGCTTCGGACTTCGCGAACTGCCTTCCGCTTCGCGAAGCCCGAATCTGTCACGGTCAAGTTGTAAATCGTACTTACAGACATTGACGCGACTTGCGCGACTGGTGTTGGACCACATACCTTCCCTCAACGTCTACCTCATCCTGTCAAGGGAAGGGGCACCAAGGGCCGCCGTCAACTTCATCAAAGGGTACGAATGAACCGGTAACATCATCAAGATGTGTTGTTTGACAGCGAAGAGAAAAAGTCTGAAACGATCGGGATAAGGTAAGTACACCTTACAACGAAGCCTTAAACGTGGACTAAGCTGACTCGAGGCTTAGTGTATTTAGGAAATTTCATGACTTATGGTTAAGCTGTAAGTAAGTCTTCTGCTTCAAGCAAACGCAAAAAGGCCAACCTTTTCCTAAACAGATATTCATTGTCATTGGTTTTTTGTTTCTTAGGTGCCTTCTCTATATCCCCCGCTCAGTTCTCAGTTCTTGTATCGCAGTTTATGCCCATTTTCGCCCTCTCAGTTTTCACCCACTCTCAATTTTCGCCCACTCTCAGTTTTCGCCCATTTCTTGCTCACTCCGTGAATTGCCCTTTTTTTGCTGTATCGCCTGCTCTCAGTTTTTGCGCACTCAGTTTCACCCGGTTCTTGCTCACTCCGTGAACTGCCCTTTTTTTGCTGTATCACCCGCTCTCAGTTTTCGCGCACTCAGTTTCGTGCACTCTCAGTTTCACCTGGATTCACTCCGCGAAGTGTTTTTCTTGCTCTGTATCCCCTGCTCTCAGTTTTCGTCCATTCTCGATTTTTGGTTCTTGCTCACTCTACAAATATCTCTTTTTTGTTCTCTCAATTCGCTTGCATTGGTTCGCATTGCCAGTGCTTTTTTTATGCCACATGGACCGTTCTTTGGATACCGCAAGGTAAGTTTTCATACTTCTGCTCATGCATCCGATTCAACCAATTTTTAGCTGCTTGCCTACTTCAGCCGGCACCATTCAGAATGCAGTTCTGTCTTTCAAAAAGGTTATAGGTGTTTTTACTGTACCTTCTGAGTTAAGTCTAACTTGATTTTAGTTTGATGTCTCGGCCATCCCGCCGCATCCAGTATCCCCACTCATTCAACGTGGAGGGCTTATATCCGTGAGTATTAGCATGTTCCTTCCTCTCAATCTACTGTAAAGCGTCCCTCCAGGTACATCTGAAACACCTTTATCTCAATGCAATGCAAGCACAGGATATAAAAGCTATCTATGATGATGCCCGCCACTTCCACCAACTCTATTCGGACTCACAAGTTGATCAGACGCAAGCGCAGCAAATTCTCGGTGTTCATGGGCTCGACATTATGCAATTATGTCAGAAGGAAATGAAGGATTTAGGGAGTGGATGGAGCAGGCGGTGGAGTATTAAGGAAGGCAAACATCCGAGAATAAAACAGCGTGTCCTATTACAGTGGTAATAATCAATATAATTAGTTATTTTTTCAACATTTCAATCTATTGCAATTATTTAGTCAGTGTGGGTCAAGCTCTGAAGCAAGAAAAACCAAAGACGACGAAAGCAAATCAAAACGCGGCTTCCAAATCAATAACACGCAACAATGGAATCGCAAAATGCCATACGACTTCACAGAGTGCCTAGCGCATATTGATATAACATACCGTGCCAATTCCTTGAAAATCTTGCGTATCACTGGAATTTTGGACCATAATTCTGCTTGTGAGAATCAAACCATGCAACGGCTACCGCCTGTCCCGCTTCATCCTCATGTTTGGAAAGTCGCTTTGAACCAGCTCAATAATGGCGCGAGGTAACCAATTTTTTCCCATCATTTCAAATTTTTATTCAATGCCTTTTAGTATCACTGCTATTCAAGCGCAAAATCGACACCTTTGCGACTCCCAGCTTTACAATGGCCAAACCACTCTGGACCCAATGAAAGCCAATGTCCGCTATGTTTTTTTGCCCCAGGACTCTAGCCGTCTCTACAAAATGCATGCGCGGTTGAAAGGAGTCGATCTTCTCCAATCTCCACAACAAAACATCGACGATTGGCTTAATTCAGCTAGCCCACTTTACAAGCCGGAACTCGCAAAAGCAGTGTTTTATTATAAAGCTCGCACCGAAACATCTGATCGCTTCAAAATCTGTATACAGACTGACGATATGAAGTCCGCTGCTTGGAAGTACGCACATAATCGTCAATTGATTTTGGATGGGACTTTTGGAATTTGTGACCATCGCATTCTCTTGTTCATTGGTATGGCCGTTGACGAAAAAAGAAGGGTGTCCCCATTGTTTTCCTGTTATTTTCAGCACCTACGGGCACTCAGGCTACGCATGCAGGATATGACACTGATATATTATCAGAACTATTGCGCGAATGGGTGACATCTTTGGGAGAAGGGCCTGACGGCATTTCGTTCCGACCCAAAACCACCATCACAGACACTGATACCAAGGAAAGAGGAGCATTGAGCTCAGTTTGGCCGGGCTCACTTTTACTTCTTTGCAAGTTCCATACACGTTCAGCTTGGGCTAATAAACGCAAGACTTTGATTAAGGCTGGCAAGAAGCCGGATTTCTTCAAACAGCAAATTATAAAACGCATTCGAAATCTTGACTCAAGGTAAGTGTAATTCAATGTTCAGAACTGCACAAAACTTTATTCTCATATACAATGAACAGTCTGATTATCACTCGGGATTATCGTTCTGCTAAGGACCTGATACAAGCGGAATGAAACTATCTCACAATGATGCTAACCGACCCTAATACTTCTGCTGCATCAAAAAACGGATTAGCATACTTGGATTACCTCCAATCTGCCTGGATGTCCGAGGCTTTATGGAAGAGCTGGTCTGACTTCGGAAAAATAGAGGCCTCCCGCATTTTAGGTGTTCCCGTTGAAGACATCCTTCCAACCACAAACCATCTTGAGTCCTTCAACTCAGTGTTGAAGAATAAATACATCACAAATTACCGATGAGGCGGCAAAAGATTACGGTTGGATTGGCTTGTTTTTATATTGGCTACGCAAATTCTTCCAGCTATTTTTGAAAGACATAGGGCGGAGAACTCATTTTATGACTGGCTTTCCCGTCGATTCTCGCAGTATACAGATCAAAACCTGGTTAGCAAAAAGGAGACCAAACAGAAGTCGCAATCGCCGCATAAGTTTGAGTTCACTTGGTGGACCGCGGAGGGGGGTTTGAAATGTCAAGAAGAAGTCGCGCACATTATCAAGCAGGCACGAATTGGACAATACAGTTGGACCAGCCCCTACCAGCTTGGAGCAACCTGTGCTAGTAGTGTTGAAGATATCCGTCTAATTGGTCATAAAAGGTATGAAATGGCAATTAACTGCTTTGGTTGGGCCAAGTGTTCTTGTCCGGCATTCGACAAGTTCGGTTATGCTTGCAAGCATTTATGGGCGTTTCGTGCTGCTATATCTCAAATGCACACACCATATGCTTTTATTTTCCCTGAGTCATTTGAAAAAGCATCAAAAATTTACTCCACTATTTTCATTCCTCCAACGTCTTCTACATCCGCTACAGACAAGCTCCAGATTCCCAGCCTTGTCGATGAGACCCTTCGCCCTGCTCCTTTGCCCAGCACACAGGCTCATACTAGTGATGAGTTCAATGAGATCTTGGAAACGGTCATTGGGTCTTCCGGTGATGCTGAAGAAAATCCTGAAGATGACGATGCTGAAGAAGATCTTGATGATGATGAAGGCACTTCAGATGTTGAGAGTGAGAGTGAAGAGATTCCGGTAAGTGGCTTTCAGCTTCAGATCAGTTGTTTCGTCTGATAGCTCATGTTCTAGATTACAAATGAGAATAAAATCGCAATTAGTTTTCAGCGCAATGCAAGATTGGCCCATGATATTGGGATGGTATTACCGCAATTACATGGGATCCATCTCATACTCAAAGAATTGGGATCAGACGTTTCGACAAGCCCACAGTTGGAGGAGTTCTTGATGCTAGCAGGTAAGATCTCAGCACTTGGAAGAGATAGTAGCGAAAATACTTCTATTGATGTGGTAAGTGATACTAATAATTCATAGTGTTCACGATTGTTATAATATAATATGTAGTGCAAGGAAATGACAAAGCCGAGGACTGCTGTAAAACGAACAGTCAACTCCATGCTTAGAGCTCCATCCCCCGAATGTTCTCAGAAGCGTAAAAAGAGCACGAGTATTTTTTGATAGAACTTTATTACAAACTATGTAGTAGCGGATACAGGGTGATCATGTAAATAAATATGAAAGAATAGTGCCGCTAGCCTGAAAGATCTCGATTTGAGAGATAACAAAAAGCTGGATGCACTGATGTGTTATTTGGAAACCAAGCGATCTCCGAATACAAACAATTTCAGGTTCGAATATGAAGCTTGCTAGTGCCACATCAGATATTGATGTTCAAGTTGACCAATTTGAAATGGAACTAGCGGACGTGATACAAATACTATCAGAACATTGAGAACCGAACCTGAGTTTTTGGTGGAAGAAGGTATTGATATTTAAATCCGGGATGCGAACGCAAGTGGCGCTTCTAATAACAGCGATGCTGGGCTACACCTGATTTGCGCGGGGCTGGCGTTATAGGTGCATGCTGATGAGGAGGACGATGATGCAGTGTGTCGGACGGTAGCTTAGAGACAGTGTTTGCAGCATTGGAAATGGAAGGAGGGGGAACGGGAGGAGGAACGGGAGATGCACCTTTTGCTCACTGTGAGAATGAAGTTAAGCCTAGTTAGGATGAAAGCGTGGTAGGACGGCGAGTTGATGTCCCGTTAACGGTAGAGCTGGATGAAGATGGTGGTGGTATAGAGGACAAAGATGATGAAGCAAATTCCAAAGAAGATCCCACACGCATGGATGATATGGAAGAGATGGGCGATGCGGCTCTAGGTCAAACAAGTACAGCAGACGCAGGACGCGACAATAGAGACAACTCTGCCAATGGCACAGATGGCGGCGGAGCGGTATACAGTTACCGGTAGAAGTTGTCGTGGGATGATGATAGGTGTTGTTCCTCGACATTGATGGCTGCGCTAGCGCTGAAGGTAGTTTCGATGCTGTCATAGCTGGTTTAGTTTGCACTGGTTCATTAGGTGGAGGAACACCCATTCCGCTACCGAAAGCGCTAAAGTTCTGGTTCCACGACTCCTACCTCATATGGTCTGATTGCCCAAGAAAGGAGATGGTTGATTCTGAGGTCTCGAGTGAAGAAACTGAAGTGTTGTGTTCGTGTTGCTGGGGTGTAGATGCAGACACAGACGCGGTAGGTGAAAAAGCGACTAAGAGTGGCGAACCCACAAAGTACTTGGATAGCCCTGAAGATAATGGTGGTGATGATGTAGACGATGCAGAACTTTGTTGCAACGTGCAGGGACGTCTGAAACCGAATGATCCAGTATTGCTACTGCTGTTACCCTTGGCACTTATGACGGGACTGAGAGGCAGCATCTCGAAACAATATGGATATTCAGGTATAGACTGCGTATCAATATTGCTCTCGTCCCGTGTTGTTGATATCTGAGACGGCATTGCTTCTGTTGTCGTTGATGTCTCTGTGTGGCCTGTCAAAACGACCGCTACATCATCACCATACTCCGACGGTTCCATTTCAACAATTGCAATGGCGTCTGTATCAATTGGTGATGGCAAAGCTTGACTTTGGCTCTGGTTTATAGATCCATTATTATCATCCTCAACGGCGAACGGTAAACGCCTTCTTTTCTTTTCCTCCCCACCGCCCATTGCAGTCAGACTGCTGATACCCCCTTCACTTGGTTTGCTTTTCACACTCCCAGGAATACTGAAGCTCGAACCTCTTGATGATGACAATGACCCGGCACGCGAACACGGTAGATGAATGGTTGGCAATGAAAACGAAGGCATTGGAGACGTGACTTTTGCAGGATTAGTAGTCAAAGATGACATGGTAGCAGGTGGAGGCGAGGGTATTTGACCGATGGGATAAAAAGATGACGACAACGATGGTGGATTACCAGAGGTTTTTGAAGGTTAGAATGTGGTGATGGGAATGGTGGTGGTTGCGATGATGACGATGATGTCGCAGCACAGACGGCATCGTTGTTCCACCAGATCTATTCACATAACGACTGCTGTATACTGTATTAATGAACCAACTCTCCCCGGAAGAGGTTTTGAATGAGGTGATAAAACACCGGCATGGAAAAGAAGATGTCTAAGCAAGAAAAGCAATGTCTGAGGTTGAGCATGAAAGTTGATAAATGTGAAGAATGGTGACATACGGCAAAGGTGTCTTGAGGTCGATAATGTCTTCTCTGTTGTCGTCTTCCATAATGGGAAAAGAGATAGTAAGAGTGGGATCATCTTCGTGTTGTGTGTAATGACGAAAACTCGAACTGGGATTGAAAAATGAAAAAACGTCCTCTTCATGATCTTTTTCTGTATCACCATCGTCTTCTTGAAATAACGTCCCTAGAAGGTGTCTGATAAATAAAAGCAGTGTTTTTTTCTCACTCGTGTGGCGTGCACCTATCATCAAATGATTTGTTCACCAACAATGCTCGGGAAGAGGGACCCGCAGTCGCATTAGTACGGGAACTAGAGCCAGAACCGACACTAGCACCAAAATGGCCTGTAAACCGATCTGTAGATGATTTTGACACCAAGGAAGTTTTGGAATCCAAGCGTAAACAGTACGCTTGCATAGAAGAGGTGTCTAAGGCAAGCAAGTAGCGGCAACTTTGATTGATCCCTACCTAAACAAGAAAGCCCAAAGGTAAAGTATAAAAAGCAATAACCTACGGTGAGTATATTTTGATGTTTTGTCATCTTCTGTAATGGCGAAAGAGTTTGTAGTAGTAGCGACATCGTCCACATGGACGATGGAATGTCGGGAAATAAACAGGCCACACAGACGCTCAGTGCTCAGCGCTCAGCACTTATTACTCCACAATCAAAGAAATTATGAGTGAACATTTTATTTTACTATTATATTGTACAAACAAGACGGGTGTACTATAGCGTCAAGAAAGTAATTGTTTCAGAACACGCTAATTGTTTAGCTTTTGGAGGAAACACTGAGACTGGGATCAAGAAACTTTTCTTTTTGACGAAACAAAGCGAATAAGAAAAAAGAAAGAACAGACACAATTTTTTTTGGTTTAAAAGAAACAATGAGACTGGTATCAAGAAACTTTTCTTTTTTGACAAAACAAATAAGCAAATAAGAAATAAAGAAAAATGAACAGACACAATTTTTTGGTTTAAATTGTCATAAGAGATAGTGCAAGGATCAAGATAAAGAAGAAAAAAATGTTACGAAAAATAGCAAAACAACGACGATAATCTACTTTTAAAAGTTGAAAATCGAGAAGGAGAATGGGGATGTTAGATTGGTATTATTCTCACCAGTAGAGGTAAGAGGGGTTGCCGGAACGGTGGCCATTAGCGTGTGTTCGGTAGTAGAAGTGAGAAGCTCATTGGGGGTGGGAGATAAGACAGACGTAGCAGACAAGGACGGTTCAAGGATCATCGGCAATTCAACGTTGGGTTTAATGGGCGAAGACTGAACTGATTGCGAGTGGTTTTCGGAGGCGACAGACTCTGGAGAAGCTGAAGGGGAAGGGTAGGATGGTGGCACTGGGACAACAGAGTGAAATGCATTGATAGTTGCGAGAGCATCTGGTGGAAGGGGTGCTTGAGGCCGGTTGGATGTATGGCGTATCCACTCATTGCAATTTGGTCCATGGACTTGGTGCAAGTAAGCTTTCCAAAAGAAAAGACCACAATTGCACCGGTCAACCAAAATACAAAATACTTCGGCAGAAACACCGTTCTTGCCAAGTTCATTACAATAGTGCTCAGTCAGTTTCTTTGAGAAAAACGGTATATCACGGTTGTGAATACCAAGAAGCGTTCGATCGACAGTATTGACTAGAGGGTATGTATCACCGAACAATCTCTCACTTGGAGGGTATGCGCGGGAATAGTCTACTGTATGTATTAACAATATGCGTCAGAAGGTGATACGAGAACTTACGAAATGGCTGCTCTCCTGACTTTTCTTCTTTCATGCGAGCAATCAATGAGCCGGACTTTCCTTTTTTCACATGGGCAACCGATGACCCAGGTTTTTCTGTAAACATAACTTAAGATAATAATGATCAATAAAAGCAGACCAGACATACGATTGTCCTCTTCGCCACTTTCATCAGATATAACAAAAGGGTTTGAGGGTCCACCGAGCCTGTTAGGATCTGGTTGACGTCGTAAAACTACATTGATTAGTATCAGAAAATTGCAAGATCTTGATCTCGAACCTTTTTTTCCTTTGTTCTTGGTGGATTGACGTATTTCAGGTGAGGTGAGATCTACTAGCAATTGGTACTTTAGTTGATTGTAAAATATATCATGATCACTTACCGATATGAATGGGTTCAGTCTCTCTTTTCCTTTTACTGTTCGGACTTTCCACAGGGACGGGGGAGGACATATCGTGTTCAACCTTATGATCACCATCGCTATCAACATGTTGACTGACTTGAATGGACAGAATTGGTATGGATAGGGCAGGTGAGGAGGGTGAGGGCTGAGGGTCAAAGGGTGTAGTGGGGACGATTTCAACCCTCGGATCCCGAAAGCCAGGTAGACCTGGAAAGTTCAGTTTATTCATATAGAATGGGATCTGAAGCGCACTTACCAATCACTGCCGGATTTCGAGGCTCGTACAGACGACATGGTAAATCCTTGTTGTAGTATAGCTCACTAAGAAGTACTGCTGATAGTTCAGATAAAGTCGGAATAAAATATAAGGACTTACCCCAATATCCACAACCATCTTTTACTCGTCGACATCCAGCGATCGCATAACCGTAGTAATATCCATCGGTGGAGCAAATTCGAATCCATAGTTTGTGACGTGGATCGGGAGGATCAGAACTCCTTGGCTGAAGAGTGGGGCAAAGACAATACAAGTCCGGCACATTGAATGAACCATACGCCTCTGGCAACTCTTCGGGCAAAAATTTCTTCCCGTTTTCTCTAAGAGGCCTAAATTCAAAGATATAACATGTTAATAGATTTATGAAATTTCCTACATCACATACCATTCGATGACTTCAGGATCTTCTACAGACCGGGTGCGGAAACTATACCAAACTCCAGATTTTGCACCGTCACGAACGATCCCCCGGCCACGCGCAAAGTGTTTGAAGTGAGCGGTTTGAGGGCTTGATGTTGGCGGGCTCGTTAAAACTGATAGTACTGAGTGAGAGCGTGTTGGTGTAGATAGGACTGAGCGAGAGCGTGTTGGTGTAGATGGTTGTGCCATGAGAAAAGAATGGAGTAGTTTGGTGGATGAGCGAAATAAGAGGGGCGACAGCGAGTAGGCAATAAAGTGAGTGGGAAAGAGAGGGGGGAATAGGGGGGAAAGAAAAAGGGTGAAGCTGGGTCGTCATCATCGTTGTTGTTTTTATATCCAAACCTCGAGAATATTTTTTATTGAGGTTTTTTTTCCTGGAAAAAAATGGATCAGTTTAAACAATGAGAGTTGAAATAAATATTTCTTTTACTTATTTTCAAGAATCAAGTAGACAACTTGAACACACCTCATGGAGGCTGTAAAGAAGGAGGGAGACCGATCATCACCCAAAAGAAGGCGAGCACGCTGCGGGAAGCAAAAGCAACGTCGGCGTCTGACAGAGGCGGCAGCGGTGGCTGCCGTTGTGGGCCTCAGTGGACGCATGCTGACGAAGCTGCTTGGGCAGGCTTAGTAGCCGACGTTTTACCGGAACAAGATCCGAATTAAAGTCCGCTCAGTTTTTCAGCAGTGTCAAAAGGGTTTACGATGTCAGACCTGCTCCATGGCTTAATGTGCGTTTCAATAACCAACGGGAAGGAGATACATAACTAGAGGCGCCGGTAGTCGCCCAAACTCTTGCATGCAGCGGGTGATTGATGCCCAACGGAAGTAGAACAAACGCGTGTATATTTATTCTATGTGTACTCTTATAACCATTCTTATCATCATTCTGATTATACGACAATTATTTAAAGACGGTTTTCATTCAACAAACTTCCTTTTAGAAGGGGATCCATCGCCATCAGGAGTGATGGGACCATCAAAAATTTCCTCCTTTTCACCGGCATGTTCATGTAACGGTTCCGCTATGAGCAGCGGACTACTATTAACCATAGTACATATTCGTATATATATACAATTGCATGCGGACGATCGTTGCCTGCACAAGTACCTAGTATTATGTAATGTACATAGGCGCCATCACACCAGTAAATACCGCGTAACGGTAAAGGCGCCGGCAGCCTTTCTTACCTGCACTTGCAAATATACAGCTTTATACTGTTTGTTGTGAGTCCGTAAGAACCGGGCTAATCGTAAACTGTAACGAAACGTTACATCTTTTTTAACACCTAAACGGCGTTACAATTTCCAAAATACGCCAATCGTATTTGCTAGTTTATAGTGAGAGAGGATATGCCTCCTAAAAACAACAAGAAGTCAAAAAGAACGTAGGCGAACCACCACCTACCGAAGGCGGTCCATCCACATCTGCACGAGCAGGTGATACTGTTGTGATAGATGCAGCATTGTTTGAAACACTAGTCGCGGACCACGCGAATCGATCTAGACAAGGATCGAGACAAGGATCGAGACAAGCTTCACCAGCACGGAGTGAATCCGGTGAATCAGTGAAATCGACCAGATCTCATAAGTCCAATCTCGGAAAAGACGAGGTAGCCCTACCACGTAAGATGATTGAGGATGCAAAAAGAATGATCCATGACCTCGTGAGAGGTGATACACCGGGACAAGACGTCGGTGACATGTTAGTACGACTAGAGGCAGCCGTAATACCCGATGAAGAAGAACTGTGGACAACAGTGAAAGGGAAAGGTCGTGCACGAGACGACAATAGAACCAGCACGACAATACTGGCTCCAGTAACGGACAACGCGCAGGCGACGGTCAAGACAATGGCAAACACGCCAGCATTGCCAGCGACACCCAGAGCTCCATCGGCAGCACCGACCCCCGGTATAACACGTCAACCCACACAACAGTACGCGGTACACGCGGAAACACTACATTCAGTGTTACAGGACCTACCTTCTGCACAACCAGCAGCAACCAGCACGCCCATCAGACCCACGCGAGCAGCAGATGACGCAGCCGCAGAGATAGAGAGAGGACGAGCTGAGCTGGATAGATCACGTCGAAACAGTCGACGTACCCCACCAGAGTTCGTGGCAACTCGTGACTACCTGGAAGATCAATCTACCAGACGAGTCAACGCGGGTCAAGGACCGCGTGATAAGAATAATCCTTCAGCTGCAGAGCTGGAAGAGTCAGCGAAAGACCTGGAAAGGATGGCCGCTGAGGCAGCGCAACTGGCACGGGAAAAACGTTCCGAGGCATTAGACAAACGCACAATTGCGTTACAAGGGAAGGTTAGTAGGCAAGAACCGTATGTCAACATGCAGGAAGACCTGCAGGAAGTGCGAGCAGCACGCACTGAACTGGCTAAAAGTAACCGAGAAATGGAAGCTGGCCAACGACCTGGCATCATCTTTGAGCAAGACCTCCCTAATCGCGCGGTGCCCACTCAGACTGCAGCACAACCAGGACCGTCAACAGTACATTCTGGTCCACCAGCAGACGCTGGTCAAGCACATGCTCCTACAACGTCCCCAACAACCAGAGCACCGGTTGTACCCAGAAGAAGAGCAACATCTGCCAGGGATCAGTACGAACAAATGAGAGAAGACCTCCGAGATATACCGGAGAGTAACGCTGGGCCTTTCATGCCCAAATACTATGATGACGAGGACTCGTCAGACGACGAAGAAGAAGCGTACGATCGCGGATACTTCGAACGTGAAATGAGGGAAACCCCATTTGACGACCGAGAAGATAGACATAAACCTACGAAGAGGTTTAGAAGAGTTCAGGAAGACGAGGGGATAATTGTCATGGTGCAAGAAGCACTAGAGGAGTGCAAGGATGTAGTAGTATCAGCGTCCCCACTTGCGAAAGCGGGTGCAAAGATGCCATTATCCGTTATGTATAGCGGATCATCAAAGCCTGAAGACTTTGAGAAGTTCGTGACCTCTATTCTCAGATGGTTGAGGCTAAATAACCTACTCGGTGCAGCGTACGTCGAAGCACATATAGCCGTAGTCGGTATGCGACTAGATGGGGAGGCACACGAATGGTTCGTGGAGCACGTAGAACGAGGAGGTCGTTCAACCAAGGGTTGGGACTTGGTAAGACTATTCCGAAGGATGCACAATATGTTCTTGTCACCTACAAGCAAGAACCAGTCTGCACATAACTTCGATCACGCGAAGCAAGGTGCAAGGAGTGTACACCGGTACATGAGTGAACTCCTGAAATTCGCAGCACGTCTAGTCCATCCACCGGACAGATACACCTTCAAACGAAAGTTCTTAGAAGGACTTGACGAGAGAATTCGCAGTGAAGTCACCAAGAGGGGATTCCTGGCCGAAAACTCATCAATTCGACGACTGTACATAGCGCGAACGACATAGAGCAAGCATGGGACTATAATAAGTCAATACTAGCTCAACGTCAGACACCCGTAAAATCAACGGGTACCCATTCAAGCTTGGCCAGACAAGCTCAAGAGAACAACTACCGCGCTAAAATCAAACCAAGCGGTATACCCACGAGGACTATTCCCCGTACGACCACGACTAGCAACGCGCTGTCGCGCACCAAAATCTTCCTTATTTGGTAATAGGGATGGTTCTTCCTAAAGCGGACTTCTAAATCTACTCTTCTTGAACAACTCACTTCCAGCTCGTTTGACACCCCAGTTCACCCAAAAATCAACAAACAATAAAATGTTCAATCTTCGACTCTCTTCTTCCATTTCTTTCAAACACCCCTCTCCTTCTTCCAATTCCCGAGAACCATCCCCAGAAGAAGATGTTTTTCCCCCGGTCTTTCGTTATACTCATGATAGTCCTCGCACTCATGATTTGGATATCGAGACAACTCTATTTACGTATTATTCACCCACTCCTATTCTCGAAATGGACTCCAAGACCTTACTCCCAGTTTATTCGCACAAGGTCCCTCGATCTATCGATAAGTGTAGAAGTTCAGATATTGTACACCCCTTCTTGGCTTTCGGAAAAGAAATCTATATCGAAAAGGAACTAAGATGGTTCACTGTCACTCATGTTTATTCTACTCCAGAATCAGCCCTACAAGATTCATATTGTGTTTGGTTAACAGCACAAGTCGGATTAGATTACATGATAATGGTCCTGGATGTTCCCAGCCGATGGATCCTATCAGCATGTAATCACCAACCTGCTCTAGGATTTTATCGATCACCCAATCCCATTCCTAAAGAACCACTAAACCCTTCTTTTCATGATTCCTCCCCTCCTCAATCTCCTACTACTTCCGAAATGACCATACGACCTCCCTGATATCAACAAACCCTTCGCACTCTTCGATGAGTCTGTTCTGGCATCCTGGAACGAACCCGATCAGAATCAGGAGAACAATAGAGAATAAAAGGAATACTACAAGAGAAGTTTCGCACCTATCCATTCACCTAAAAACATCCTTCTTGTTTCGGAGCTTAAATTCTTTTCAACTTTTGTCTTTTTCACCATTATGTCCATCCAACCTATTGGCTATCGCACACTTTCCATCATTCCATTTCCTTTTTATCCCAATTTTAATTCTCCACCTCCATATAGAAGACATGATAACTTTCAGACTATGGTTCGCGAATATCAATTGGAGAGCGACGAAGTAGAAGTGGAAGAAGATAATCCCTGGCCACGATACGCCAATCCAGCGCTCAAGTTTCGGTATTTTTACGACGATCTACAATTACCCGATGAAGTCAAAGAGAAAACGTTTATATACCGATTATGCAAGCATCGTATACTCTGATCGGGGCCCTCGTATCACATTGCCCTGGGATTCTCATTTGGCGTCTTATTTTCTATCGACCTGCCTTATTCCACAATTATGTTCTCTTTCTAGACGCTCCCTGGGATGTTTTTGTAGAACCCCCTTCCCACCAGCCTACAACTCCATTGCCAGAATATGAAGAACCCGAAGAACCTGCCCCGATGCCCTCGACTACGTACTAATCGAAATCGCATGCGACCTATGCAAATTATACCAAGACCTAGTCAACGAAGAAGATTAGAATAGTATCTATCGATCAGAACACCATACGATATAACTAAGATCTCCCCCTTGGCCTATGCTGAGCTCCATGCTGATCTGGTGCGCGATCCAAGGATACTAAGCATAGCCTTAGGATTCATGAATGTATTATATTCATGACGAAGACGATCCTATCGATGGATGACCGATCAGTAAGAAGATTAGGGTGGTAACGATGCGATTCAGGATAAAGAGGCAGCGGGAAGAGTTGGGTGCCAGTTCTGACAAAGGCTGTGTCTTAGGCCGGTTTTGTTCCTTTGTTGGTTTTTCTTTTGTTCTTTTGTTTGGGTTTTCATCATTTCTCCTATTTGATTTGTGATATCATTCTTTTGTTGTACTTATATTACTCATTCCTCTCTCGCACCCCCCCTATTTCATATTTCTTTTTGTTCCCTTTTGTTCTTTTTGTTTCTTTCTATTTGTCATCTTGGTGAACGATGAATAATCGTCTTACCAATGCTACGTTTCTTGAAAGGTATAAATACTGCATGTAAATACTTGTAACAGCAGCAATCTACCGATACGGGTTGTCTCACAGTTTAAGTCCAGTTCAGTTTAAGTCAAGCTCAGTTCAAGTTCAAGTCAAGTTTCGTCTCTAGTCTAATTCTACGCTCACATATGGTGTACATTTGTGGTCAGCTCCACTTTTTGTGCCGGCCGATGACCGGCACAGGGTCTGAATATCTAAGATACTACCTATTATTGAGAATGCAAATGGAGTGCGATAAAATGAAAAATGGCGGCAAATTGTTAATGATATATTGCTATTTTACACATGTTTCTCAAATCCGTGATTAAGATGCAGAAAACCAAAAAGGAAATCGCATAATTCAGAGCTACAATGGATTGAAATCCGAAAAACGCTCCAAGATCAGCGATTTAAGCTCTGAAGCACGTTCCTCCATCAGAGAAGAAATTCAAGGGAATAGGCTTTATTTAAATGATACATTTCAGTAACTAAAAGTATCAATAAAATTAAATCAAATCTTAAGTCTTGTTTTTGCATCGCATCCAAATACAGTCTTTCGTACAAATCTCGAGATTATTGAATTCCGGTTCTGAGAATCGTGATACGTGCACGGAGGAGCATACAGGAAGGGTGAGGGAACCAAATAGTAGAGTGTGTAAGGAAAATATAGTGTAGAATAGGAAATGTAAGGTAGTTAATTGAATAAGGGTGGTTTTAAATGCTTATTGAGAGACTGAGGGAAAAGCTGCGATACAATCCAAGAAATTTGATGATATTTGGTGTCTCGAAACGACGGGTTTATATACAAATTGTAGTTCAGTGTCCGAATGAAAAGCGAAACACCGGTTATCTGAAAACGAGGGGAAAGCATGTGGAAAGTGAAAACATGGTCTGAGAAATGGAAATTCAAGAGTTTTTACTGAATAAAATCGTGATTAAAATGTAGGAACAGAGGAGAGAAAATATGAAAAAAGTGAGGGATCAAGCCAAACCCAAGTCTAAGTAATTTATCTCTTTTGTAATTTCCATCCGGAGCACGGTAATTGTGCATATACGCTGTCTTCAACTAGTCTGGCTGTGCTACACCACTTGGAATACTATGCCCGGGGCGTCAACTAATGCTCATTCTCTCAGTAAGTCATTCTCATGAGCAACAATTGAGGAAAATTGAATTTTAAACTAAAATCGACGGACTGATTTTTTCATTTCAATTCGCATGATCTTTGATGCATGCCATGGCATCATTCAATCTCAAACTTTGAACGACATTGAGAGCAACATTCTAATCATGTGCAACCAATCTATTTTTATGTTACTAGTAAAGAGCACTAACAGCTTAACACTTGTATTTCCTCCTCTCGACATTTTGTTTGCACCAGTATTTATGTTATCTTATTGTACCGTTGACGTTTGTCATGTCCTTAAGCGTTCCTAGTTTTACAATATTAATAATCAGTCTTCGAATTATTGTATTTTCATTTTGCGCAGTTTGATTCTCTCGGATATTTGTTTCAGAGAGTTCTATTTATTCAGATCTACCTGCACACATCTCCGTTGTCATACATTTTTCTATATAAGCTCTTGCCTTCCTAATTTCACTGATTTGGGATGTATGTTAAAAGTGTCATAAGGAACTTTGTGACATGTTGAAGTAATTCCTGCTCTCAAACCTACTAGAAAACGTTCCCGAATCCTGAAAGGTTATTTACTTAGACAAAGGTAAACTTCCATGAATCGATTTTTTGATTTATTATGGAAAGAAAACAAATTTACCGCATCCATATTGAACTAATTTATCTAGAGGCAGCGTTATACAGACGAAATATTCATAAATATGGTACTTGAAATATGAAAATTTCCTCTTTTTATTGTAGTTCTAGTCAAAATCATTACATTACGGCGAATAAACACCGAGAACCATGCAATCTTACAACTATCTTGAGGTATCCCATCAGGCCGAATCATCCCGAACTTAAGCGATGTGCCGAAATGAAGCTGACCACAAATGTACACCATACTCACATCTTTATCTTTGGATTAACTCTGAGTGAGGTCTCGGAGTATAAACTAGCGATTTTCATTTCAATTTTATTGTCGCTTCACTAACTCGCAGAAGGATAACTGTCATCCTTGATTGTAGATCCTCCGTACTAAGTCACAACTCAAGTCTTTTGCCGACGCCTGTTCATTATATCACTTGCACATTTGCATACGATCTCTCCTAGTCGTTGCAGTTGTTGTTGGTGTTTTATCTGTGTTGGTTTCGATATCAGCGCATACATCCCCATATCCCCATTCCCCATCTACCCGTTCTCTCATTACCCGAAATCAGCACCAGGACCCGCTCCACGGTAGACTAACGACCTCTATAATCAAATATCTCGTAGTTATTCCGATCACTTATAGCCGGCATACACTAAGCTATATTCATCGGATCGTTACAGCGCTAGCTGTAAGACCAGCGACGAGCAGTACGACTAAGCCGTCGAGAGCGTCGACTACCACGACAACTCGACCAGTCAGCTCAGGAACGCAAGCCCGAAGCAGTAGCACCGTACTGAAGTGCTATGAATGTGGACAGACTGGCCACCTAAGACCACAATGCCCTAGAAAGGGACAGGTACGCGGCGGCGCTAACGTAATGCACGTTGAGGAGGAAGATGAAGACGATGCGGACGAGCTGCTCGACGCAATTATAGAGGAAGAAACGGGAGTTAACATACTAGAAGTGGAGGAATCCCCACAGTATGATGACGCTGAACAAGGTCAAGACACCGCGGAAGCAGCGGACTACGGGGGAGGGGACCACTATGAGTGGGACGAGAATGAAGACGCAGTAGGCGCATACATGATGGTGATAACCGAAGATCACGGTTATGATGAAAGAAGACTACTTGTTATCAAACAAGGCTCGTCCACCATTGGGACGATTAAGTCACAGGAAGAACCCCTGTATGACCACACGATGAGACCTAAGTCAAGGGCTCCAAAGCGTGATAAAGAATCAATAAAACCTCTAGAGGGTTACTGGCTCGTAAACGGCCAATTAGCGCATTGTTTGATTGACAGTGGATGTCAAGGCATGATAATGTCACCATCATTCTCGCTCACGACTGGAGTGAAGACATTCAAACTGGATAAGCCAGTATCACTGCAGCTCGCAGTGAAAGGAAGTAAGTCCGTAATACAGTATGGAACGTATACCCGAATAGAATTTGGGGACATTAGTGTATTAGAATACTTTGACATAGTCAACATTGACTACTACGACGTCATAATTGGCGTACCATTCCTGAAAAGGTATGACATCTGCCTGGACTTTGGCAACGGAATAATCACCCGGGATGGAGGAGTAATCACTCCAGTGGAACGGTTCACTGAAATACCTGACACCACGGATGAGCCCACCGAGTTAAGTGAAAGCTTAGCCATAGCATCAGCACGCCCCATAACTACTACGTCTAACGCAGTAGCAGTGAGACGGAAGATCCGAGTACCGGAACTTAAGGATGAGAACCTACCCGCGCTACGCGAGTACTGGAAGGAGGAGTACAGCGACTTATTCGGGCCAGTGCCGAATAGACTCCCCCCATTTAGGGATGTAAATCATCATATCCCATTAATAGAACCTAACAAGGTTATCCGGTACAGACTACCGAAGTGCCCAGATGCCCTCAAGCCACTGCTGGCTGAAAAAATAGAGCGCTACACGCAAGCAGGTTGGTGGGAACCGACTGTCGCACAGCAAGCCATCCCTATGCTATGCCTGTTTAAGAAGGCATTATCAGGACTACGCACGGTATTCGATCTGCGTCAACAGAATGACAATACGTTGAAAGACGTGACCCCGTTTCCAGATCAGGAGACCATTCACCAAGACGTGGCGAGACACAAGTACAGCTCGAAAATTGACCTAACGGAAGCTTACGAGCAAGTCAGAATTGCTCTGGAAGACGTGGATAAGACCACGTTCTCGACGATATACGGCACGTTTAAAAGCCATGTTATGCAACAAGGTGATTGCAACGCGCCTTCGACATTCCAGAGATTGATGACCCATATATTCTGGGACCACATCAGAAGAAACATACACTCGTACATCGACGACGTGTTCATCTACTCAATGACGATCCAACAACACCAGGAACATCTGGAGATTGCCTTCTCGAGATTGAGGAAGGAACAACTTTACCTAAGTCAGAAGAAAGTTGACTTATACTCCAAACGATTGGAGTGCCTAGGACACATCATCGACGACAATGGTATCCACCCAGATATGGATAAGATGGATAAAATTCGCGACTGGAGAACCCCACATACGTTCAACGACGTTCAGAAGTTCTTAGGGCTGGTGCAATACGTTGCCGCCTACCTTCCGGGAGTCGCTACTTACACTTCCCCATTGTCGGGATGTACCCACAACAACAGGCAATTCGAGTGGACACCGGCACTAGAATGCTGTTTCAACGCAATCAAAGCGTTGACGAAGAACGCCCCAGTTCTTAAACCTATCAATCCTGATAGCAACGAGCCAATTTGGCTTGTAACCGATGGATCCAAGTGTGGCGTCGGTGCGTACTATGGTCAAGGCGCAAGTTGGCAAACCTGCAGACCCGCAGGGTTTATGTCTAAGAAATTCACCCCGGCACAGTACAACTACCGGACTCATGAGCACGAGCTCATCGCAGTACTTGAAGCACTGAATAAGTGGGAAGACAAACTACTAGGTCGTAACTTCACCCTAGTAACAGATAACGAGGCCTTGAAACACTTCAAGACACAGCCCCGTATGTCGCCTAGACAGGCGAGATGGTACGAGTATCTCTCTCGTTTCGACTACGAAACGATTCACATCAAAGGTGAGACCAACACGGTCGCAGATGGACTCTCGAGATATTTCGAGGATGACCTACCTAACGAGATACACCCACCTGAGAACTACGTCAACATTGACGTGAAACTAGATCCAACAGGGGATCAGCTACCTCCTGAAAGGAAAAGCGAACTCAGAATCAGTGCGGCGAGACGCATTAACACTCGGGCGAAAGCTAGAGTCCAACAACAGACGGCTGAACAAGCGTCCATTGAACAACGACCAGCATCCATTGAAGAAGTGGATACAGACGACGAAGATGTACTGGCAGTCACAGCGCAGCATAGCAGTAAAACGCTTAAAGCCAAGATTGAAGGTTTTGAAGGATTAGCTGATCTGATAAAGAGCGGCTATAAGGACGACACAACACTGAAGAAAGTGTTAGAAAACCCTGATGCATACAAAGGGTTTGGGATGAAAAACCAGCTACTGTACACGAAGAATCAGTTTTCCCGTGACGTGGTCTGCATACCCCATCACTTATTTTACCAGGGAGGAAGCTGGTAGAGATCATCATTAGTGAAGCACACGAAATTGTGGGACACTTCGGATGCTATAAAACGTCGCAATACATTAGACAAGTGTATTGGTGGAGGACGATGGCAGAGGACATCGATGAATACTGCAAATCGTGCGGTAAATGTCAAACGAATAAGGATGACAATAGACATCCTAGCGGTCTACTGAAGACGCTACCCATTCCCAATAAACCATGGGAATCAGTCGGAATGGACTTTATAGGCCCATTACCAGCATCAAAAGGACATGACTTCTTACTAGTCATAATTGACAGATTGACATCAATGGTGAGACTCATGCCCACCACCACGAAGCTAACTGCGAAAAGCGCAGCACACCTGTACTTCGAAGGTGTAGTTAGGCATCATGGCGTGCCAGCTTCCATCGTCAGTGACAGAGATACCAGATTCACCGCGAAATTCTGGAAAGAACTACAGCGGCTAATAGGGACAAAACTCCTCATGTCCACTTCATTCCACCCACAGACGGATGGAGCAACAGAGCGGGCGAACCGCTCCATAGGACAAGTATTACGTTCTATAATAGATAACGACCAAAAGGATTGGGCTGAATGTATCCCGATGGCGGAATTCACACTAAACAGTAGCACGAGCGAAACGACTAAGTTCACGCCATTCAAACTTAACTACGGATACACCCCTGCACTAGGGCGTGTTGGAATTTGCAGTCTCGCGCGTCAACAGACGCACCCACAACAGTCCATTCCCATCTCGCCGTACCGGACTATTTTTCATTTATATTTTTCCACGGTCATTCTTCTTATATACTTTGTATTCGATATTTGAGTACTTCAGTTGTTTCCCACAACTGAAGTGTACGTCTATTTTGTTCAGTCTCATTTATTATTCGTAGCTAATGTACCATAGTTTACTTCGTTTATTCAGGTACATTATATATTAGTTCAGTTGTTTCCCACAACTGAAGTTTTACTTCGTTTATTCAGATTCTAGAGGGCGACAGCTCAACACAGACACCAAGTTCAATGGTGTGAAGCAATTCGCATTACAAGCGAAATGGAATCTTATGGCCGCACACGATGCCATAATTGCGAGTCGTGTGAAACAAACCATGCACGCGAACACTCACAGACGAGATGCGCCTGTTTACAAAGAGGGCGACCTCGTGTACCTTTCTACGAAGAACATATCTCTACCAAAGGGTAGATCCAGTAAGTTGGTACCGCGTTACGTCGGCCCTTACAAAGTATTGTCAGTCAAAGACAATATTAACGTCAAACTCAACTTGCCTGACGAGTTGAAGAAGCGTAGGATAAGTCCAGTATTCCACGTGGACTTAGTGAAACCACATATCGCCAATGATGACGATAGATTTCCACGTCGTGAGTGTCAGGGTACGCTACCGCCGTCTCTCATTTTCTTAGTTATTATCATCGGCATCATTTCTTTTCTATTTTATTTATCATTTCCATATTTTACTTTCACTCTCCGTTTCCTTGTTCTGTCTCTATTCCACTTTCTCTACTCGTGCGCGTCGCGCGCTCGTACCCGGCGTGATGCCCGTGACATCACGTCGCTTAGGTTCGGCTTGGGCGCCTGGCACTTAGCTGTGTCAGGGCCGCACGCCGCGTCGTCGTTTTATGTATATAGTCGTTGTACCTAGAGTGAGGGTCCCTAAGCTTGTTCTCTTAGGATCCCCTCCCTCTAGTGTGAGCTGAGTAGCCCTAACATTATCAACATTACTCACTCTTTCGATACTTTGTCATACACTTCTTGTTGTTCTGGCGTTAAACCGAATTCCCAAGCCTGAATGTCAACATCGGGGTCTTCACTCTCATCCGGAGTTTCAAGAAGGTCCTCCAAATAAACCACGTCAGAAGTATGGAGAGAGGATCCCGAGTTCGATGAAGGTGACGATGGTGATGACGGAGGCCGTCGTTCACGCGCACTGTCACGGTGTTACCCGTGCACGTGAGACGACCCGTAGCACCCACAAGTGGTACATGGAAGCAATTTCTACGTGCCTTGTGAACCCTTGCTGCATGCAAGGGAATAACGTAGTGAAGTGGTGTCCTTTCTACGCAAAAATCTTTCCCAGATGCAAGAGGAGGCAAGAAATAGGCGCCCTGACCGCGACTAGGGTGGGTGGGGGGATCCATGACCCTTTATTATCGTTAGCGTTAACCCTAATTTTAACCCTAAATATAAGATAAATTCTGCTCACACAAGCTGCCAACAGTCATCTGCGAAGAAAAAATGGCTTTTGCATTGATGTGGCTCATGTTCTCGAGGGCTTTCTCCTCTTCACCAAGCATATGGGAAGGACCTGCCATTTTTGGACATTTGACGCCCATTATGTAATGACTCGGGGAGTCGTCATCAGCGTGACCAGACGTGACATAATTTCTTTTTATGGGAATAGACGCCCATTACGTAAGTGGGTGGGCGAGTTCAGAGGGGCTTATTCTTGTTAGGGTAGTTGATGTCACTTTTTTTTAGCCGTGCCTCCTCTTGCCCAGATGCTAGCATATCCGCGGCGGTGGAAGGATATTAAAGGCGAGGGACTTGGCACGTGGTTGGCACGGTCCACCCTCAAGTTAATCTCCGCGCTGTTTTGATCTTTTTGAGATCATGTTTGTAAAATGTCCCGGCCAAGGAATTCATCAAAAAAACTAATGGCTTGTCATAACTGGTGCGTGCTCGGAAACAATGAGGCTTACGATGTGATTGACGACTCACGAACCATATTCAATCGCATCTCGTTACCTCCTTTAGATGTAACTTAAACTCAAAGTCAATAATGTGGACAAAGTGTTTTTCATCCCGAAGTACCTGAACTCCTAAAAAGAGGGGAACCAGGGGCGGTGTATTTTCTGACTCGGCTAGTTCCGGCGTATCCGCACGCATTTCATGGAAAGGAAAGAAGGGTTTGTCATGCATATATCACAACAGGAATTAGCAACAGAAACCCATCCACAACCTTTATTTCTACCACTCAATATCATGTGCGCTGCAGTGTAGTACGTTGTTTGGACATCAAAAGCTTCAGATGTGCAAATACCATCCTGATAGGGGGGGTTTATGGTACGTCGGCTCCCAATGATTACTCTGCATACTGTAACTCAACTCAATTGACCGAAGATCCAGTCACGCCACAATTTAGCTGCATCATCATGCAATAGTCACTATCAGAGTACAAAGATACTATAAATCACTTGATGTGGATGTCGTCGACCGTCGAACTTGAGATATTACCTCAACAAATTATCAGTCAACATGGACTACGCCATATCCGATATTGCGATTGCTTCCGAAACCAGTCTGGTGTGTTTAGCCATTGACGAATAACTTCCAGGGCTTTGTTTGAATGTGATGACCTTCAAATCCGATCCTAAATTATCAGCCAATCGCGAAGAATCTATTTATCTCTAAGGCTTTGCTACGCAATTATAGGACGCAAATATGATCCTCAGCTACAGTTTTACTTCCTTGTGTTGCAATGCTAATCTTGTGAACTCAGGTTCTGGTTGAATCACATAACATACATCAATCAGGCTTGCACATATATCTGTGGAAACATCCTTCAGTATTCCCAACTCTACTTTCCCCTCAAAATGAGCAACAGCACCAATAATGCCACCTTTCAAGCAAATGAAAACATTCAAGAAGCATATCAAAAGTGTGTTCCTGTTGTAATTACGGAACCCTTCTAAATATTCAAGGTATCAAGTTATGTCTTTAATTTGACGGTCATTAGCAACTTGGGTATGATATGAACTTGAACAAAAAAAACCGTTTACTAAAATGCACTTAACACCAGCACTTCTTCTTTATACCAATATTCTAGCCATATCTGAAGAATTACAATATATGTGGACCGGGTCATTTGGTCTCATAAATTTGCTTTATATTTTCGCAAGATATGGTACTTTGATTTTTCAAGGACAGGCTGTCTGGCTGGCATTTTTGTCCGTAAGTCAAGTTATGAACCTTCAAAGGCCACGTGCGTTACTAATTGCGCCTTCCTAGTCTGGGAGGTAAGTTTTCAATTCTCCTGAGACATTAGGAAACTATCGAACAATTACAAGCTTGTGCAACGATGTTGCCAATGTAGGAAATGTCCTAGACCTTTTTGTGTACGTCGGCATCCAAGGTCAGTCACCGCGTTTTATGAAATGCAGAGAAAATTGTTGAATAGTATAGGCATATTGATCATCCGAGCAATTTCAGTGTGTCAAGGAAATACGGTTATAGTCGGGGTCTTGGTCTGTTTATTTATGGGAGGAAATGCTGTAGGCCTTTACAGTAAATCACGGCGTGTTGAATGCAAGGAAAAATGTACTCATTTATCAATGTAGATACTGTCGTATTTGAGGGATGCACTGCCAAGTGAGTAAACTAGGTCAGACCACTGTTGAGATTACTTAGCAATGTATTTTCCAGCTTCAGCAGTACGTTATAATAGTTGACGTTGACATTGACCCATTAACACTGCGAAACTAGCTGAACAAGTCAAAATTACATTGTTTGGGAATATCTGCACCATTCTAACCGATTTATTGACCTTCGGTACATGCTGGTGGAAGGTTTGGGACACATAGAAACTAAAGCGTGAAAATGGCATTCAAACTAACGGTGGGCTTGTCGCTGTACTGCTCAAACAGCGTAAGTTTTAAGTGAACTTCCCGAATGAGCTAGCAACGTATTCTAAACAAAGTTGGTAACTTCTGCAGTTGTTTCGAGATTTGGGTGCGTGTTCTCACGGGAGTTGCATTATTACTATCTGACTTCAAATTTTTGCAAGTTTTGTCGTAATTATCACTTTCGTGGCTACGGTCATTGCTGAAGTGAGTTTCAAGCATGCTTGTTTAATATGACTGACTTTTATTTCTTCTACTCATGAGTAGTTTATCAATGCAAGTATAGTATCAGATAATCAATTTATCGCACGACTTAGCTATCTTTTCAGACCTTAACCACATCTGCTTTGACCTCATCAAAGAACGTAAGATTATTATTTCATTTGCACTGGTATATGTTTGATGTTTAATTTGCAAGCTTGTCCGCAATTATGATTACCCATTTCACTCTGGATCTTCGTCGGCAAAATTCTCCGATGATTCGAGCTAGAAACGTAACGTTGCCTAATATTCAATTTCGAAACCTGGTACACTATATACATCAATCTATTCTCGTGGAGATGGGCGACCATGGAGACGCAGAGACGAGCCACGAAGGGGACGATAATCACGCTAGATCGGTGGTAGAAGGAACTCACCCGGGATCTGTTGCCACACAAGATCAATCAGAATGTGCTTGAAGTGGCAGAGAAGTCGACGGGGCAGTATATGTCAAATCGTATTGAAGATTCAAAGATTTAGTAGCAATAGCAGAGGTATTATCCAGTAATAACCAATAGGCCCTAGTGGTATATTTAAAAGCATTGCTTCTGGAAAGTAGCGGCTATACGAAACGTTGATTGTCATGTATACGTAATATATTCGAATGGTTCCAGGTTGCACACAGTCTAATGAGCGGAGTGAGTATATCTTTAGAACTAAATATTGCAAGCAAGACATACGTAATACCAATCACAGAATTTGCATCACCGGCGCTTGGAATCAGAACTGCAGAAGTGAATGTTGAACGTTGAACCATGATAGTAAGAGACCCGCGCGTGTATTCTGTGAAGCGAATTGCACAAAAAGAAGGGCTAATGCAATATTCCCGGCCCGGTATGTATGTCGTGACATGAGGCAATAGCGGGCAACAAAGAGGCGAACGAAGAAGCTACCAACGCTAGCACTGTTGGAGAAATAATAACAGCGTGTAAATGAATTAATAACGAAGGTTAAATATTATATTTACTGGAGCGTGAGCAGTAGAAGCAAATATGAAAATGTCGGCAAAGGACAAACAGTATAGCTCGCCATTGTACCATAGTGATTTAAGGCAACGTTTATTGGACCATCCGACTTCATGATGAGAGCAGATACAAGGTACTTCTTATGGATATACCCTCGATACAACACATACCGAGTGAAGCTAGTGAATTTTCAACAACACGTCGGGAAGAATGTCGTCCTGGAACTGTCAAACGGCAGCGAAGTCTATATCAATAGGCTTGCATTTCACTGCCCACATCACTGCAAAGAAAGTAATTAGGCCATATAAATATATACTTCTCCCAGGAGTCCCTTTTAATAGACAAACCTAAACGTTCGTCTATTTCTTCAGCGAAAGTCAGCCTAATTGAGTATTGTATAATGAGGGCGGCTTAGTAGCGGCGCCCAATAACTTCTAAACCCTTGGAACGCACGAAGATTCTGTACTAAGATACAGCAGCCAAAAGAGCCTGCTTGGGGATTTTAGTGCATGAGAAAGTCAGATGCTTTAGAATCACTTGAATTGATTCCAGTGACATCGACTTCTTTCTTCTTCCGTTTCCGGATTGGTGTCCCGCTCCCTTCCTTCCACAAATGTCCAAGCGTCGACGGGATCAATAGAAATTAAGAATAATGTTGCAAACAGTATTTATTGGGAAATTATTTACATTTACGTTGATTTTCTGAATCATTACAGTAGCTTGGTGTAATGTGTTGAACAGGACCCCAGATAATTAGCGTCCATGCCATATCCGAAAATGCTCAAAAAATGGCCTTCCGGCCCGGTCAAAAAATTGGAATTGAGGCCCATCCAGTCGCTCCGGCCTTTCAGGATGCCGATTTTGGCCCGAAATGTGGAGACAGTTTCGGTCCAAAAATTGGACAGTACTGCCTCATAAAAATCGAAATTCAAGAGTGTCCGCGACATCAATATCATTTGAAGGGAGTTGTTTGAAGCTTCAGCTGGAATAACCAGAAGTGTGCCGAGGAATTCTTTCAAGTTGGGGAGAATGGATGCTCTGGAGAAGGCTTTGTGGTATAGATCAAAGTTTTAAGTCTGCCATTGAAAAATAAGGGATATAGGTCTGAGGGTACGATGTGTTGTCGAAAAAGCTTGAGAAAAAACGAGTCCAAGTGTCCATGCTAGTTGTGTACGGTTGCTGACTATTGGAGAAAAAATAAATCTACAATAAAAGTATTCCAACGAACACCATCCTACCTGAATTTAGGCACTCTCAACACCTGTCAAAAGACCCGGCATGAGGTCTGAAATGAGGGTTCCAAAGCACTTTGGGAAGCCCGAAAATACCTATTACGGATTAATGCTGGTTATCAGGGGTCCTTAGTCCTTATCGAACTTCGTCCGGCACCATTAATTACAATCAAGTGAATTGTCATTCAGTCGGATTTATTTCACAAATAGCAGATTCACACGCTCAACTCGACAGAATTGTTGCCGATTCTGTTCGGAATCATCATGCCTATTCGTTTTGCGACCATCCTTAAGTATTTATTGAGCTAGAGTTTGACATCCCGAAAGAATGCTTCGGAAAGCCTTCAAACCCTCCCAAACTCTCTTTCCGCAAATTCCTTTCAAATGAGGAGAGCGCTGAGTTTTGCTATGACTTATGTATGCGAGACCTCCGACATGCATGATATTCAGGATGTATATTACCTGTATGTGATTTCTTTTCAACACCGTCCTATCTTATCGTTTTCACCGAAAATAGATACCTTGCTAGATATATCACTATCAGTGCTTTTAGTGAGACATTTCCAAAACATCTTCACAGTGCTGACTTCTGAGAAGCCGTCATCTTATATTCAATCATCTTGAAATTTCCACAAGAGATAGAATACATATGGTCCAAGCCATTGAGCCTTCCGGGGTTTCTCTATATCTGTACAAAATACAGTGTTTTGATTATTCAAGGCCTTTTTCTTGTAGTTGTCTTGAGAATAGTAAGCCATGTCTTTCCAACGTTGTTTGAGATTATAATATTTTTAACTAATTTCTCACAGATCACGAGGTAGGTGCTTTGGGCTCATCGTATGTAAGCTCAATAAATCATCGATAAAATTTTGAGACTTTGCGTCATTCCTGAAGCGATCGCGGGATTGTTTTTTATATTGTTGGTTATCGGTGTACAAGGTCGGTGGTCTACCATTCAGATGAGCTCAATACAAATTATTGTAGGACTATTAATCGCTCGAGTATACGCAATTGGGAAGAGAAACAAGCTGTTCATGACGGCGTTGATCCTTGGGTGTACTGTAGCATTGATTACTTCAATTCTAGGTGCATATCATATCTTCTAAGCTAGGCGCAAGTGGGTGTCTTATTAAATACTTAGATTATTCTACCGTGGCCAGGTAAGGGTGTCCATATCAAGCCACCTGATCAGTGATCTGGTTTTTTTGTCTCCGGACTGCACATTCGTTTAGTTCCAGTTCCCAGGGCGCAGAATGTGCAGTCCAGAGACAAAAACCCAGGTCGCTGATCGGCGTTAAAAACAAACATTTCGTCTTCAAAGATCCTTACCCTTCCACCTTTTTTAGTCCATTAGGTACATCGGAATAAAAAGAGGGCCAGATGCCAGACTTATCCATAATAATGCATAGGTCCGAAACTCCTATCCGGGATCGCTGATGCTTTTTTCGGCATGGTCGATCTTGTTGCCTTCTCGATCTCCACGAGAGATATTTGGAATACGTGGAAATTGAAGCGCGAAGCGGGTCTGCAAAGCCCGAATGATATTATCACCGTACTTCTCAGACAAAGTGAGTTTTATCGAGGTCTTGAGCTATACAACGACCAAGAAATATATAGGTATAATAAGATGTAGGTGAGTGTTCAATCAGAAAAGATTTCCCGATATTCCATCTCAGTGATTCAGCTTAACTGTAGTTTTCGTAATTGTCTCACTAATTTCTAATCAAGTAAGCCCTGAGTATCACCCATACCCTTTAATGTCCATTTTCTGTCATAAAATCTTCATCAGGTTCTCGAGCCCGTGGTAACGCATTCTATAGAGATTTTCGAACTCATGTAAGTAAATCAATATCCTCTCGCTGATTTCATTTTTTTGATATATATCTTCAAGTCTGGTTGCCATTACTGTTGGAGATTTTACCCTGGATCTTCGTAAATGCAACTGTGCAGCAGTTGAAGCCATTGGCAGTCATGATCACACTGGCAGTGCAACATTGCTACCGGTCTCGTTTCAAGATAAATTCCAACAGATGCATGAATCTATTATCATGGAATTAAAAACGCCTTTGCTTATGATGGAAGAAGGCGATGAGGACGACAATTTCTAAGCTTTAGCACAAGGGCCGAATGCTTGGGATCCATTTCTTGTTGAAATATATATTACTCGCAAAAGCTTAATCCAATTAATGCGCCAAAAGAGAAAAACTATGTAAAGTACCTAAACTCGTAATGAATGCATCGGCTCTATGATACTGATTTCAACATATATCTGGCATTCAATTGATCCGCCGCCCTTAATCTCCTCGTAAACCAAGTATCGAATACCTACATATAATACCTACAAAATTTTTCATTTCACGTTTACATAATCCCGTCGTGGAAAGAAACATCATAATCCTCCAATTCTATCAAACCACACTTCCGCAGTCTCCTTACTCGTCCCTTCTAATTCTTTGGCACCTATCCCAGCACCCCAAATATTTTGAATCGCAATTCCCGAAATTTCCTCATTTACGCTTGTAACGAACGTCGCAGATGCATTCATCGTCAACGCCATTTGATCAAAAGCAAATGGTTTATCGTCGTCTTTCCGGTCAGTGGAATCGGGGAAAGGCGGAGGATAGATTATGATTGGTTGCGCTTCAAACATGTCTTTGTTGGAATGCATCATCAGGACGTGTGTGGACAAGTATTTGTCCCAAGAAAAGACGAGATCGGGTTTTTGAGTGCGGTTATAGGCTTGAGACACATCGGATACAGTGGTGTGGCAGTGAGAAAGCTGAGTTTGGGACTGAATTGAAGAAGTGTCAAAGGGACAAATTATGATTTTGCCGTAGGCTGGGTTGGTGTATACCCCGGTATAAAAGTGGAGGGGGAACGTCGTTGGTATCGATAATTTTCTTGGTGGACTTCCAGCAGTTACTTGTGGGATAGGAATTCTGAGGAGAATTTGTGAAATCAGAAACGAGGATATGTGAAAAACTCACTTAGACTCCCAGTCGATATGATCCAGATTTAGCGCTTTCTCATACAGTCTCCATTTCACCAAGTCCATTAAAACAGGAGCACTAGGAGGAAAAGTGTTTGTTAGAATGGCGATGCCTATTCCATCGTACGGTGCGCGAGAGATGAGAGTATTATGTCCGATTATACCGCCGGTGTGTTCAACAAGCTGAATAGATCGAACTGATTAGTATCATTATTACGAGACGGTGCCGTGCCGTGCACACGTACATAGTGTCCTCGGAACGAATAGCTTCCTTGGCCAAAACCATATACCATTGGGCTCACAGAAGGATCGGGAGGGATTGGGACACGCACGGATACACCTTCGGCTGCTTTTGTGATTGCAGCTGCGAGGATAATCTGCTTATTAGTGACAGGATGACGTCCCATGAGGAGTAAAGTCTGTAGCCATCGTGTCTTTCCAACTTAAGTCAGAGGTATGACTAGTCTCTTGGAAATACTTACTAGATCCTTGACATTTGAAATAACGCCACCTGCACCAGCGCCAATAGAAATGTTTCCGTGTAAATCATAATGGGGAGTAGGTTTGTATATGACTTTATCTCTCCCCTTGCCCTCTGAATGACCTGTTTCGACACCAACGAATCCGTCGGCAAATCCTTCGCCAACTGTGGCCTTGTCGAAGCTATATGTGGACGCGTCCATCCCAAGAGGCTTGAATATCTTTTCGGTGACATATTCTTGCAACGTATTGTTCGTCAGACATTTGACTATGTAGGCAGCCGTCATATACATTTCTGAAAATAAAAAGGTAAATGGTTTGGAAACGTGTGACGGTTCACGTACGATTATTATATTGAAACCTAAGATAAACGTGAATTCTACATTATTAATATCGCTATTTAATTTCACTCACATCTCTCTGAATCCAGCTGATGGACGCAAATGCCTCAGCTTTAATATCTGAGTATACATGTTCACGTAAGACTGATTGCCGTAACGAATATAATTGAAAGACTAACTATGGAGCGGAGTGTATCAGTCTGGCCATAGCTCAAATCGTGGTTTGGAAGACCGGTACGATGACTAAGAATATCAACAACAGTGGCATTCTGCTGCATAGAGGGATTTTGCAGTACCCATTCTCCATTTGGGATGATATCTTTGACTTTAGTATCCCAGCTAACGAGTGGGTACGTTTTATCTTGGACAAGCATGCCGATCGCGAGCGCAGTAAAGAGTTTAGTGTTAGAGCCAATCCCAAAAAGTGTCTGGCAAAAGGGATGAGCGTGCAGTTACTTGAAAAAGATTAAGCTCAACGCACATCCTCATTAACGACATGTCCCCATCTATCAGCAATTCCATATCCCTTCGACTCGGTGACCCACCCGTCCCATTGTCCAGCTGAGTCTTTCGTCCTGCGTACCACAGCAATAGCAACGCCGTTCATACCCCAGTTGTACCCAACATCATTCAGCCACCCTTCGAACTCGTCGTCTAAAATTGGCTGGAAATTTGGGCTTTGATCTCTGGAGAAGGGTGCCTGATTTGGAACTGGGCTGGCAGCGACGATGAAAAATGAAGAGAGAAGGTAATTCACTAGTATTTCTGTTGCCCAATGCATTATTGGGAGAATAGGTGGCGAGATGGGAACAATCGCTTTGTCGCAATATTATTCAGAACAGCAGCGAGTTGTATCATGGTTGACATGGTGGCCGAATTCCCCGAATGGAGACAAAAGCTAGAGCAGGCTTGTAGGAGTTTCAATTTTGCATGTCCGGACTCCGCAGTTCTGCATGCATCGCAGCATCATGCTTGCTGCTTCAATTTCGAGCTTCAGCTTCAAATTTCAAGTAATCCATCTCTCATTAACTCTTGTAATGCACTTGTACGAACGATATTGTTTAGTGAATGTGCATACGGCAGAAAATCCGGAATTGCAGATTGGAATAATTGCCAAGTCCTGGAAAGCTTAAGCTTTTCTTCTAGTGTCAGGAAAGCGATATATACTCTTCTAGCCATAGAAATACATGTTAGATGAGTATGTACATAAATATTCATTGATACAGCGAGTTGATCCTCCTATCCAACCAATATATAACAGCCCTGGATTAGCGCATACTACTAGAGATACATACTAACATTGACACCCCTTCCGATCCAATGCAATATATATCGGGTTATTTTGGTCATCATTCATCCACTCATCCTCATTCTCAACCTTGACTCTTCTTGATCTCCTTGAATCCTATAAATGTTTTACACGACCTAGAAAACTGTGTATATCCATTGATATCCATTCGTGCTTCAGCCTTCGCAGCTTCAATAACGGCATCTTCAAGCTCCATTGCGCGTTGTCTTTCATACTTGCTCATCGGTGCGGGCTGGGGACGCTGCCACCCCAACGCAGTCTCGATAGAATCCGCCAGCGCCGTGCGATACCGCATATCCCGTTCAAAGCGCATTATAAAGCCATCAAACAACGCACGTTCCTGGGTTTCCCGCGGCGTGGTGCTTTCGTCGATTATACCTTCTGCTTCTTCATCCCACCCTAAGTTAGCAAGGAGATCTTCCATCCCTGCGCGTCTTAGTGCGAGTCGGCGTTGAAGCTCTGTCCACATTGATTCTTTGCATGCTGCAATGCGCTGGTAGACTGTGTTGAGCTGGAGAGCGAGGTTGCGACTGTTGATCTCGGCTGTGACCGGTGGGAAAAGAGGAATGCCCGTGGTAGGTTTGAATGACCCGAATGTCAGCTTGTGGGTTTGAGCAGCGGGTTCTGATATTGAAGATGAGGGCGAGTGCGAAGACAGCGTTGTAGTCGGTTGCAGTTGCGGATGTAAAGGTTGTGCGTATTGGTGCTGTGGCGGTGGTGGAAGTGGTTTTGTCCTTGAATAATGTTGAGGTGGTATTTGTCGCGAAGGTCTACTATGCCGTCGCGACCCCGGTGAGTCCGGAGAATCGAGGCTTGATCGGCCCTGATCTGACGAATCTAGCGATGACACGGACGATCGCGATCCAAAGGAAGAATATGTTTGCGACTCTGGTCGGCTCCGAGATATTTCAGATGAAGCGATGTCATGTAAGCGAAGACGGGATAGCGGAGGTGGAGGAAAGGGATATTCTAGTGGAGCTGTACTCGTAACTTTTCTAAAATGGATATTTAGATGATGCGGTATGATGGCTGCAAAAGTGGATCCAATCAGATCGTGAACGAAGTAAATCTTCCCTCCCCCTGTTTTTTTTGATTAAAAGCAGGGACGGAAATTTGACTTACAGGTTGGACGGGGATTAATCATTCGCTTCTCAAATACGCCATAAAAAAGGGACTCTATCAATGCGTGCGCATGAGGAACCGGGATGGGTTCATTCAGTGGAGATATTGAGATAATAGTGTCGAGATTCTTGATGTAAGAAAGTGGTCTCGTTTGTTTCGTTTTGAGAGTATATGATCGAGGAAGTGTTGGGAAAAGGATATCTTATCAACGGAAGCAGATTAAGAAAAAGCAACGGAAGCAAAAGTAAACGGGATAGGCGCCCACCTTCTTCTTCTATCTCTACCGCTCCACCAGGCCGGAGAACGCGGACAATTTCCTAAACGACAAGGGCTTAGACTATACCTGTGAAAAACAAAAGGTTGTGGATCGTTACTTCGAATAAACCATCCCACTACCAAAAAGAAGTCAGCACCGAGACAAAGGGTCAAAGGAAAATTGGGCTTATTACGTACAGCATTCTCCGGTACACCCCAAGCGATATGCGAAATATGAATATAATCAAAAAAATCGTCTTCAAAAGGAAATTTTTCTTTCAAACTTGTTTTTGAATAGAGTCAGTTTATGATATTCAGTCAAAAACGTTAAGTCTGATGACTTTCTTGAAACCGGTACTTACAAATCCCCTTGGTACCAGCAGATTCGCTCCGAGATTATGAGCGGTAGAACATTGTGATTAGGTTGAATTTTGGCAATGTCATATCCAACCTAGAAAGTTATTATTGATCATGTGTATCTTCTAAGCACAAGACGCAGTGAATATCGAGACGTACGAAGTAGGAGGACTAAATATCATGACGTCATTCAGGCTTGATAATCAACAATGAGGAGTACGATGAGAAAAAACGTACGGGCCATTGTTTTGCGGCATCCAAGATCCAGGCTTGGTAGTTGTGAAAGGTTATGATTGAGATGGTGCATGAAAAGACAGCTGAACGGACGTCTCACCTCCAGACTATTCAAAATGGCATGCGGACAGTAAGAATCGCAGGAAAGAAAATCCGATGATCGACGGAGATTTGAACGTACACCACATCCCAAGTCTAATGCTCTCTTAGGTGGCGAGCCTCTGAAGTCTAACCATGAAGGTTTTTTACGAAAATGCATGAGATTAACATGGTCCAAAACGTCTCTGGTGTTAGAAGAAGAGTGTGTCAGAATACAGGCTGATGAGAAACGCAAAGAACGGCGCAAAAGACAACTCACAGGCCTATGATGTTCGGTGAATAGCTTAGTGGGTATTGTAAACTTGTACGAGGTCCAGTTTGGGTATCTAGTCCAGCGACTTTGTTTGGACATGCGGATGTTGAAGGAGAAGAGGTGCCATTACTTGTAGAAGGGCGGGCTGGAGTTCTTCGGCTCATTTTTTTAGCGTAGTACGCTCAGCCGACCCTGAGGACAAAGGGAATGAGGAAAGAAGAGAACGAGGAGAAAGAAAAGGAACTAAACAAGAGGGTTCAGCGTAAAGGCGTTGAAATCAGAAAGAAAGGTTTACCAGTGGGAAGATACGCACAGAAAAAGAATAGGCGCGTCGGTACTGGCTGGCTGTTGGGATCAGACTAAAGCTGTGTAGTTGCGCGTGTGGCTTTCCTCTCTTGATTTACTCGGTACTATGGCGGTCGCGGCTGTATTGGATATTGAATATTGATCGTTCCAACTTGACAGTTAAGTAAAGTGACGTGTTTTGCGGGTGGCGGGCGAGAGTTGTGAATCAAAACAGATTTAGTTTTTTGATCTCCCAAGAAGATCAAAGATAATGCTATGCCAACTTTTGATGGGATGTGGCAGACAAAGAGAACAGCAAAACAAAGGGAAAAGCTATAACCACTATGTATGGTATGTAGCAGATACGAAGATCGTGTGTGAATATATGGAAGAAGCGAGCTCAATTCTGCGCCTAGCGAGGTGTATCATACCAATGTGTACTACGGACAAGATTACTCGTGCTTATTCAGGAAATCCGAGTCCGTCAAGTCCGATGAGGGACAACGTAGAACAATGAGAGCGCCGTTCAAGTCCGCCATATGAAAATTGTGAAAATTAAAAAGGTATCCATAGCAAAAATTTTAAGCTCGTCTCCTCGTCCAAGAATAAATTTGGTTCTCAGGGCTCCAAAAAGAGAACTCAATACGTCAGGCGAAGTAAAAACGCCGTGATGACCCACGTCTGAAGAAAAAAAAAACGTAGATGCAGATGTAATTATGACGCGTGCACGGCGGTTGCTTGGTGCAATGAGTAATAGGGTTGGATGTTACCCCGAGGTTTTGAACTGATGTCTTTTTGAGACAACCCCTCAACACGAAGATTGTGTGGCAAGCATTTGGAAATCTTCGAAAACTCGCATCCATAAGCACAAATACAATAGGCATATCAGATCAAACAGTTATGATGTAGAAAGATGGTAGATAGATAGTATCATAATATGATGCACGCTATAACGTCGAATAGAGATATTCAGTGCTAGTGCCTGACATATATGTACGCCGCACGTCATTATATATCTCATTCATACGCCCATTTCCATTCCGAGCGGAGTGTCAGAGAGCGTGAGTAGTGAGCCGTTTCAAGTAAAGATCTTGCTATATATAAACTGGAGCAAGATTTCGGCATCTCAATCAATCAACGATCTCCAGATGTCGTACGATTTGATTGAAGGCTTCGACGACAACTTGAAAGTGAACTTTCGGAAGAAAAGCGATGTGCGAGAAGGGAGAAGAAGCAAATACGTCAACGTAGAAAAGTAAACATGTGCGTTTGGTGTGCGTTTGGCCAAGGCGTTCATTCTGGCTGAAGGCTGCACAGCAGATGCATTAAGGGAGATCTAGAGGCGCTCAAATGCAATAAGAAGTCCTGTCGTGAGTATGTACGTCTTCTCGTCGGGATCAGCGAGTGGATTTGATAGAAGAGCCTGGCAAGAACATATTGTTCGGACACGGTAAGCCGGTCGTATTCGGTTTTGGTAATAATGAAATCAGCAACAGTGACATCCACGACGAGAAAGAATAGCTCCCAAAGATAACCAGAAAAAAGCCTATTGGTTGACTAGTGAAAGGAAAGCCTTGAGGAACCACGTATATATCCGACTTTATCGAAACAAACCAGACCGAAGCCGACGGATTACACCCAAATGTGAAACCAGGGTCACGAAGCGAATAAAAGAAGGTCAAGCGCTTTGTGTTTCAATCCTCCATGGGTATAAAGCGTTAGCATAAAACAATATAACGCCTGAGTAACGGTACCTAGGAAAATTGACAAGACTTCCCGAAACCTAGAACATAATGGGAGAAAAAAATACCAGCGACAATCGAGCGTGTGTAAACATTCAATAGTCCAAGTCATGTCGTAATATCATTTTCCAGTCCTATAATATTGACGGTTTCCCGCGTAGGATCAACGTAGAAAAGAGAGAAAAGAGAAAAGAGAAAAGACACGAAGTGGAAACATCGAAAGCTTTAAGCGACGCCCAGGAAAGCGCTGAACACAACAACTACCAGTACACACAAACACAAACAGATCACCACTAGCACAAGTATTAAGACTAATTATTAAAGTGTCAAAATCATTCATTTTGACTTTCACTCAGCATGCAAATTCACACCCAGATACAGGTGTAATCTTTGCCAAAACGGTGCTTGGAACATCGACATAACAACGAATAGTAGGGGTCATACTATATATGAACGAGTGCGAAAAGTGATCGGAATCCTGTGCTTAAGTTCAAGGCGAGAGATCCACAATGTTCTGACGTTGTTTTGTGATATACCCAGATGAGCCCGTTGTATTCCGCGTACTTGAACACCACCGAATCAAGAACCAGCAGTTGAATAGGATCAAATCAGTTAAAGAGCGACCAGAAAAAAAAGAGAAAATACTGTGATTGTTTGAAAAAAAAAAGCGTAACAAGAATCTTCTGAGACAACTTACACAACCACCAAAAAACAAAAGCTAAAAAAATACGGAAGAATGGAGGGAAGAGAAAAAAGAGATTTCAAATCCAACAAGGGAAAAACAAGAAATAGATATTGGCGGATATGGAAGGACTGCTCTGAATGGAATCAAGGGGATCAAGGGACTAAAGAGTAAAAGCCGATGAAGATAGTGTACAATCACATGGAGAAAGATGATCAAGAGCTCCATTGGTAATTGGTCGCCGAAAATCCAAACCCAGGGTTCCACACACTTCAAACCATTACATATACGAATAAAAAAAGTGGCAAACAGAGAAAAACAAAGAAAACTGGAAAACGTTGCGCAAGTGTGAAAGATGCTGTGTTCGTTGTCGCTGTCGCTCCGTATTTGAGTGAGTTCGTGCCGAGCCGTTCACGTTGCGTAACAGAAAATTCGTTTGTTCTCAGGAGGGGAGGGGAACGGGGAAGAAGGGTTAGTGGGAGGACGCAGTCACAAAACATTGTCGACCACAAGATGTGAGCAACGTGACTAGAAAATGTTCAGTGAACAAGTAGTAGAGCAAGAGAAGACAGGTTCGGAATTGTCGATTTGTTCATCATGCCGAGACTGGACAGTTGAATGAACCAGGTGATGAAGAAGCGTACAAGCTGTGACTGACCGATCCAAGGCAAACGATTTGAGAAGGATCTGGATTCCGGACAAAAAGCCAGTTTTTGGTAGCCGCAACGGAAAACCAAGACCGGTGTTGATGACCGATGATAAAATTTTCCGCGTACATGCGTGTGTCGTATTGGAAACAAAGAAAGAGGCCTAGGAGAAAAGACAAAAGAAAATGTCGATTAGGTACGCAAGTTTTGCTTCCTCATCCTCTCGGCCAAAGCAAGCAGTTTCAAAGTAAATATGATGTCAAATCATATTCAAAGTCATAAACCTATCCAAGGGCAGACGACGTACCAGAAAAAAACATTTAGTGCACCAAAACACTTGTATAATGAATGATGTTCGCATTTTGTTCGTCCGATCCAATAATAACAACGATACTCCCGCCCGTGCTTAGTCGAGCCAAAGTCCCAAGGTAAAACACAATAACAAGAGGAGTCGAAAAACATTATTTTCTTTGGGTTTCTCTCTTCCTTAGTATTCGCTCCTCGGGGCCTGGGCTGCAAAGCGCAGTGGAATCGTCCACATAGTGGTGCAGTCCTATTGACAATGACGGAGGCGCAAGGCCGCAAATTTGACGCGCAAAGCCTAAATGATGTCGATTGTGGACTATTGTGGACCATTGTGAACCTTCTCTTTCATCTAGTACAATCACTTCCGCGAGTCTACGTCCAGCAGTTGCCCAAAAAAAAAGATTCTTGTCAAATCCACTCAATGTAAAGGTATGCTTTTTTTCCCTCTTTGATTTTAAAAGAGCCATATACGTATTAAAATGCGCAAGTTTTCCAAAAGATAGACTCGCCATATGTATCTATTACGACCGGGGACAGGCTTTGCGGCGTGCACTTGCGCATTGTAAATCGTGAAAGCATACGCTGGGGTGATTGGGTGGTATTGTAGACAATGTGCTGTTCTCTTCACGCCTCCCACGTCAGGCACCGTAAGACTGATATCCATCACCTGTATAGGTAGCCTGCCAGGTTTCAGTCCTGGCAAGTCTGCTTTCGTAGTCTTGTCCGCCTTGACACCAGCGCCACAGGCTGATGCTCCGGGGCCTGTCTTTCAGTATTATCAGAAATGCCTGCTCCAAGGGTCTGGATCTTGAATTATACTCCCCACAAAGTTCCCATCGCGCCGTTCACCAGATGAGCGTTCCACGGAAACGTTGTGCGTAACAAACACCTCATCCCCTCAAATACATATCTCGACTTCAAATGTCATTTTTCATTTAGTTCACATCTTCGCGCTGGACGATTTCATCTTAATTAAGTTAACTCCTCGGCCCGTGCACTCCACCGCCGTCGTGCTTCAACATCTTGAGGGTATCATTACGAAGAAATGAGGGTGCCACAATCTCTCTTATAGATCACGGGATGGAGAGACACCGAGAATTAACTTTTCTATGTCTGGTTTCTCAACAAAAAGGTGAAGATCTACGATTATGTTTTTCGTGAAATACGCCTAATGGAGTTTAAGAAAATTGACGGTTCGTCGAAGAAGGCGGGGCGCGTCGGTTTACAGCAAAATATGTTGAATATGGCATGACGACGAAACAAATGAAAGCTTAGAAGCAAATAGAGAAGGATTACGGTATTGAGGGTCTTCCGTTGTATAAAGCTGACGATAGCAATGACATTAGCTCGATGCATGTGGGAAATGTTTTGTGGAACGCTACAATCCAGCTTCACTTCGACTACCATCTTATAAAGATCTGAATATGTGTATAGTATTTTGCAAATGGCAACTTAAGTATATTGGGATCCTGGAGAATCGATGGCATGCTAAGAGCATCATTTGCTATTTCCACCCACTGCTTAACAACCAAAACTGATAATCTTCCGGAAGACTTTCTACCAACAAACTCAGGCACAATTTTCAGCTATAAGGAGGGGCTAAAGATAGGATCAATTTGTTTACAATTCGCTGTTACGGCAGCTTATCCGTTCTTATATGTAAGTCTCAAGGTCAAACGGTTACTAGCCCCGTCATATATAATCGTTTTGGCGAAGCCATCAAGCGGGAGGATATGACCTATCAACGCGTATGTGGCGTTGTCGAGATCAAACAGTAGGAAGAATGTGCGTTTGCTGAGAGAGTTCGGCTTGTAATTTATTCACTCAATTGATTGTTGAAGATTTGCGCAAATTCTAATATTTGTTATTAGAGAGCTCAAAATATAAACCGTGCTTTGTAACAACAGATGGAAATTAAACTTTATCACACATGCATCATCGGCGTAGGTTTGAGTCAATATCGTCGTGCGAGTACAAGACTATCCAGTGAAAGATACTATTAGGCGATCAAGCTGATTAATATGCAGATGGGAGGAAATTACTAAACGGAATCGGTGAGCCCTCGCTGCATGCAAGGGAACACGCTTAATGTTGGTTTGAACAAAGCGTCATCTCAATAGTCATAACGGTATTGGAGGAGGTTCAACAATCAACAAAACATATAGAATATTTTAAACAACGTTTAATTTACATATGTGTCAGAATCCGTTTTGAACATAACAAGCATCCTTGAGATGGAAGCCACTCTATTTTATACAAGTGGCTTCTTCCTCAGGCAAGATATCATTTAGAACATCGTCACTTTCGCCATCTTCCTCCGCATTCATGCTAGGAGTACCCAGTTCGGTGAGGAAAGATTGATGAACATGGAGGAGTACATTTCCAAACTGAAGTGTTGGTAACGTTATGTTACTAGCGTGAATTTCCGCAGAATTACGACGACGTAATTCCAAGGTAAAGTCAGCGACTAGAATTGCCGAAAGACTTGAAAGTTGATAAAAGTTTGAGTGCGTCGGGTAAACCAGTGAACGGCCTTACCTGTTTTGGAAAATCACTAGGATAAGCGGTATCGTTGATGATGGATCCTAAACAAGTTCTGCAATTTGGAAATGCGCCAGAGAAAAAGTATGGGCTCACGCGGTTGATCTCGCAAAAGGTCAATTTAGTCTGTATTATCGTTGTTAAAACTTAACTCAACCTACCATTCCCAGAATTACAATAGCAACTGTGAAAATAGCCACGAAACTATGGTATAAAATGGTGTGAGGAATTTCATGGTGACATCCAGTCTTTACGATAACTGCTCACCAACATCTTAATATACCTGAGGTTTGTTGTCAAAAAAACTATAATGTAATATTTATTGAGTACCCACACTGTTTGAAAAGTATAGGAACTAGACCGGTTTGGCTTTGAATACCAGCTGCCCGTTTTAGTTTCCATGTACCCCAAACTTCGCGCATGCAAGTCACAGATACAACAATATCCATAAAGCCAATTAATATGTCTTGCGCAAGACTTCCCATTAACTGGGGTTCTAAGATGTATCTTCAACCAACGAAAGACTCGATCACCTAAGTCTATCAAATCATACCAGTGAAGCTACAAATTGCAATCAACAGTCAGGACTTTCAGACAAGAACAGATCTTACTTTTCACTACAAGTGCCAGCTATAAGGATTCAGACTTTCGTTCAGAACTAAGAAGAATCGGCTTCTTTACCATAGATGAATGGATATAAACCTAGTACTCCAACGAAAAGAATAGCCAATATCGTAACCAAGAGTTTATTCCCTTTACACAATGAGTATGCGCGGGCTATTAACAAGCCTAGAAATAACATTTATGTCATGTTTCGCAGCTTATGATGGGTATTTACACACCTTGAGTACCCAGAAATGACAACACAATGCTAACTGTTTGTGCGTCAAAGATGACATCGCAAGCCCTTTTGATATCTCAGTTTTAGTTCTATTTCTATTTAAATCGCACCTCAATGACTAAAGAGTCAGTAATACAATGTATATCAATTCGTCGAAGGGAAATCCAATCAACATACTAGTGAACCAAATTGTTGGTTAAATACAAGGCCAAGCACCAGTTGAGCCAAGGTTACATATACGTTAAAGATATAAAGCCAGGTGGGTAGGCTAAATCGCCTCATCCATATGTATTCCACTTCTTGCGAGAAGTTTAACATGATAGCATAGGCCATAAGGACTAAACCCTCTTCATGATCAAGTTGTTCTCGTAAGCGACGCGGTGCGGACTCACCAAAAGAACTGAGAGAAACCAACTGAGAGATATAGCTTTTGTGAGTGCAATAAATATAAGTAGTCAAAGAAAAGACGAAGCACACACGTTATATAAGCTTCGTGGATGAGCATGTCTATATCTTGGCTGTCGAGTGTAGAGTTCATAATTTCAGCGATGATAACAAACGAAGATAGTGTTTTGAATTATTGTCGGTTAACCAAAAGGTAGTGTGCGCTGGAGGAAAAATAGTATAGTAGGATAGAGGAAGTGAAGTAGTTTAGATCTAATAAAGCTGTTTTAATACCCAAAGTTGGACCGAGGGAGCTGCGACGTGCGCGCTATGCAGAGATTAGTCGCCGCTCCGGTATATGCGCCGGTCCGTCATTCTTCTGCAATTTTAATTACCTTGTACCTTTTTCATTCAACTTTCCTGGCCGTTTCACACCTCCCATTTACTTAAAATTGCATGTCATCACCATTCCATATTCCCGGAAATTCACAACACAATGTATATAAAAACTTTCTCTTAGCTTATAAAATACAACAACTATGTTTCCCTCTTACTTTTCTCTCTAAGTACACAGACACTGATTCTCTCTTCCTTCCTGTTCGCTCCTAAGACGCACGTATCAAGAAGTTCGATGTTATTATGTGTTTCGAAACGACGGGTTTATCGCTGATATCACATATATTAACTCAGTTGATGACTCTGTCTTGTTTCTTTTCATCAACTTACCGAGGCACGAGGAGTATTAAAAGACTTGTTTCCATATGATTGGTGAATTAAACAGTAATCTCATCGCACATAGGTATCAATCTTTGTGATATTCGGCAAACGGGGGCTCCATCTAATGGCACTTTTGGGAAATGAATGGCGGTACCTATATAATTAAAGCAATATCGAGCCTAATAAACCACGCACGATTGTGTTAGGAGGAATGAACAGAAGGGTGATTTGAATATTCGAGCAGTCTTGAATGTTGCCTTGCTTAAGAGAGAGTTTTCCGTGAGCGTATACACTCGAAGGATTTGAACTTGGAATGCGCAGATGACCTGTTTTTGGTCAACCATGACTCACAAAACGTAACTGCGCACAACCGTCCGTCTTCGTCCCCCTATCCCATCTCATCAATGGAAGACTGACGTGCATCATATTGCTATTGATTTGTTAGTATATTAAATCAAAGACTGACCATACAATTATACTGGGAACTAATAGATACTCAATATTATCGTAAAACAAGCCGATTCTCTATTATTAGTAGCGTATGGATCGTCGAAGATAGAAACAACTTTGTCAAGGCAAGAACAATTATTCTGGAACTGAGCGCAAAGTCGAATTCTGCGAGCCAGGCTCCAGCGCCGCTGACGCAGTCGCTGGCGCTGGCGAAGTACAGGGTTTCCCCAAACTTCGAAACCCTTGGCACCTGTCATATTGCAATTGAGAAACAAGGTGCCAGAATTCCATTATCAGTGACGGTCAGAAGGGAGTCATGATATTTGTTGAGCGAATGGGAAAGGCGATCGGTGCTACGCACACAGCGCCTGCGAACGGCACCTAGGAAACTTGACAAGACTTCCCGAAACCGAGAATATAATGATAGAAAGAAATACTAGCGACAAACGAGTGTGTAAACATTCATTAGTTTAAGTCATGCCGTAATATCAATTTCCAGCGTGGGATCAACGTAGAAATGAGAAAAGAGAAAAGACACGAAATGGAAACATCGCAAGTTTTTAAGCGACGCCCAAGAAAGCGCTGAATACAACAACTATCAGTACATAAATACAAACATAAACAGTCTACCACTAGCACAGGTATCAAAACCATTTCACTGTTATTCGATGTATAATTATTAAAGTGTCAAAATCATTCATTTGGACTTTCACTCAACATGCAAATTCACACCCAGAGAGAGGTGTAATCTGCTCCCGAACGCCGACAGTAGTCCCCCCAATAGTATTAGGAATTTCATCATCCTCTCTATCGTTCCGTTCCCTCGCGTCGACGTCTTCCGAAGTTCCCATTTCCACGAGTATCGACTGATGAACATTTTGAAGGAAATTTTGAATACGGAGTGTAGATGACGACAGTACGAAACTAGTAGACTTGTCGATACCCGTCCGGTTGCATTGACGAAGGTCCAAAGTAAAATCAGTGAATATGATTGTTAAAAGACTGAAGCATGTTAGATGGAGAAAGCCCAAGACATATATAAGGACATTGGCTTTACCTGGTTTGAATGCGACCCAGAATTATGGATAGAAAAATCTAAGCGGGTCCGGCTGAACTGAAACCTCCTGGATGCAAGACATTGAGATGAGGTGCTTACATTTCGCGACTGTAAAAAAAAATAAGTCAAGAAAAATATGCAATCAATCGAGAAAATTACTATGACGCTTATTTTGACAATCATAAAAAATATCACAATGCTTGCTCCGATTTAGGAAATGAGCAAAAATCTCTCAATAAAAATCTCACCAGCATTTCAATACATCTACGAGATGATTTTTATTAACAAAGGTGAAAATTATCGCATTTACATACTCTGTTTAAAGAATATTGACACAAGATCATTGCGATGTCCAATGCCGGATTGACGCTTCAATTTCCACGTGCCCCAAAGTGACCAAGTGCAAATGCCTAACACCAGAAGACTAGTGCAGACGGTAGAAATTGCGAATGTGAAACTGATTATAATTCTGTGACCTAGTTCGCATGTTGCTTGAGCCGAAGTTGTTTTAATAACTGAATACTGAACTCGACTCCGTACCAGGCAACTCAAAGCTAGAAGTGACTGAGAAAGGAGCGATTTGTATTAAAAATACATTCAGGCACTCACGCTGAGTAACATCCATATGGTCCCACAATGTCTGAACATAGCAAGAAATCGATTAGTATCTGATTTCGTTGAGATCGATTTCTTACTGAGTATCAATAATATCAATCCAGCTACAAAGCCAAAGAATAAAATCGCTCCTAAAAGTCTACTTCCTTTACACACAGCGTATGCACGAAAGATCAGCAGACCTGATATAAATTATGGTTTTGCTGTGTATTAGTAAAAGATAACAGACCATGATGCACCCACCTTGTATCCCTACTTGTGCCAAAACAAACCAAAACGCCGTAAAGTGAAAAAAGACATTACAAAGGCTTTAAAGTTTTTTAAATCGTCACAAATTAGAAAATATATTTCTTACTGTTTTGACTAGAAACGTTAGTGGGGTATATGTCAGCAGCATCGATTACTAGTAGGAGACTTACTTTTGGAATCACTTTGATTCCAAAATCAATTTCAGGCCCCTGGTTCAATAAAGATCCATATCTTGTAATAATATAAAACAGCGTAACAAGACTGAATCGCTTCCGCCATATATATTCTACTTCTTCCGAGAACCTCAACAAGGTTGCATATACAAGAAGTGCTAGGGATGATCAGCTATTGTTTGACCTGAAATCAAATAATAAACTCACTGAAGGTACAGAGATTGGTCAAGTATAAAATAAATCTACATGAGACAATCAAGAACCGTGACGAATGCTTATATGAAGAAAATTTACATACTCTTCAGAATGCAGCTCGTTCAACCACTCGAGCTTGTGTCGTGTTCCATAATCGATTATTTTAGCCATTTGTGCGCCACTATGTCCAGCCAATATCGCGCTCAAACCTTGAATGTTGTGATAGCTGTTATGAAATGTCGGCGTGTCTGAGATACCAGGTCAAAGGTAAAAGACTTCTAAACTGTTAAATACTTGTCATTCTAACCTTGGCAACCTCCATTCGCACCACTTTCCGTGGTCGAAAATTGGTTAAGGTTATACAGGTACCGGGAGTGAATGTGTACATGGTTAACGGCCTGAGAGGCTGTTCCGGTACGAAACTTCCCTGCAATTCATTGTATTGTATGATGAGTCAACTCCGAAACTTACCCGCAATTCATTGTATTGTATGAAGAGACAGTTCCCGAAACGGACCGTCTTTCAGCCGCTTCGCTAAACATCTTGGCATACTTATGTAATCAGAGTGTTATTTTTGGTCTTTTTTCGATGATAGCCATTATGTGCATACCAATTCTTGTCCAGCACTTACGAACACCAGAGTGATTGAACCACGCGGTCCGTGTATGTGGGACACAATATGTATGCCCCAGCCAGTACAATTGCCATCGTCTGGGGCGCTTGGCACAAGTTACAACGAGCCAACCTATTTCGGAATACGAGTAGGTTCGTTCAATGTGAGTACCAGGGCAAGCAATCTTCCATGTTACGGACCTACGAGTCTTGCAGGATCATCTATCATAATGTGACTCATCTCGGAAACAGAAGTGTTCAATGTTTTAAATGGACCTACATACCTTGCAGCTCCGTTCGGACGCTAAATCCGCACAGCACACGCCGAGGCCTGATACCAGATCAATCAAAAAAAAGACGAAAATGGGAATGTATTTCAGAACCGCCCGCCAGAGTAAAAAAAGGACAATGAAGTTGGACGATACTGTCTTCTCTTTTTTCCTTAAATAGGCGTGATTTTTCCTCAAGGATAAACTTTCTTGTCCTACGTCTTGTCACGACAGCCACTACTATCGCTTTGGTTTCAGCGTAAATGAGCGTCCCGAGGTTTTCATGTCCTGAATATCCCAGAGAAATGTTGATCATCCACAGGTGCGGTAAATCTTGCCAAGAAATAGCGGATCCAGCCCATGTTCTCATTTGGGTAGCAAGTTGATGAATGGGTATTCAAGATAATACATTCGTTAGCTTTTCGTGGTTCAAGCTCAAGCTCAAGACGTAGAATTTCGGGGCCTGCCAAGCGCTACGCAGTGAAATCGTCCACATGGTGGTGCAGTCCTATTGATGGAGGCGGTGGAGGCGGAAGCGGTGGAGGCAGAAGCGGTGGAAGTGCGACAGATGGCAAGGGCCGCAGAATTTGACGCGCAAAGCCTACTGGCCAATGATGTCCGATTGTGAACGTGTGAACTATTCGTGGACTATTGTGGACCTTCTTTTTCGTCAGACTCGTCTCAGAGGTATACAATCATTTCCGCGAGTTTTCGTCCAGCAGTTGTCCAAAAAAAGGATCCTTGTCAAATCCACGCAATACTAGTGATGGTAGCGCAACAGGAGTGGTCAGAGATCGGAAAGGAACCGAATGATAGTGTGTGCTGGAAAAGGTGCGGAAAGTAGAATAGAGTAAGGATGTGTAGTAGGATATGTTTGAAATAGAGATGTTTTTAAGAGTTCGAGCGTGCACAGTAAAATGAGGAAAACTTGGATGATATTTTTGTGAGTTAGCTACGGGTTTTTATATACAGTTTGTTTTGTTTCGAAGCCTTGTACAAATAGTGAAGTTAAAGCAGGCGGAATAAATGTGAACAAGTGAAAAAAAAAACAAGACAAAGACAAGGAACAAAGAGAAGGGACTGAGGAATATGTACCTGGAGGAAACGAAGCTAAAGTACAAAAAAAAATGAAAAAAAACGCGTCTGAGGAAGTCTAACTGCTGTTTTGGAAAGGCGGGACCTCTTCTTCTGTAACCGGCTCGCGATTATACGAATTTTTCTTCTGTTTTAGAACAAAAGACGACGCGTGTACCGTTCATGTCGGGCGACGTGACTCCTTCGTTCTTTGCACATTAGACGCCGATTTCTTCATAGACCGTTTCCGTCGCCAACACTAGGGTATGCTTTTTTTCTCTCTCTTTGATCTTGAAAGAGCTACATACGTATTACAATGCATAAGTTTTCCAGTGTGTGTGTTATTCTGTGAGTCCCTGGGGCGTTGCCCTATGTGTGTCATGATCCGATTCATGACATCACTTCCGGTAACGTTACGTAATCCATATCCGATCATTTACCGTTCATCTCCGTAATCTTATCTCGCTTACGTCACTCACGATAAGACCTTCGCGTTCAGTCATCCCAATCAACCTCGCAACTCGAATAGAGACGTACCCGTCTCTCTTAACTCCTGGAACACCCGCGGAAAGGCCTTTCTAGAATATTCCACGCACGTTCCGGTTATGAGATCATAGATGACGAACGTAGGTCCATGTATGCACAGCACTTATCCCTGCATGCCTCATGGTCATCACATGAGACATCATACCCTGCATATATTGATGTAACTTACGAATCTCACGACTTGTTTGTATTTCTCAAGTTCGGAATCTATTTCGAACTGAGCTAGAATTATTTATCTGACGTGTATATAAACCCTAGCATACACGTAGATAGTTCTTCAGACTTAATATCGAACGTAGTTCGATATCTCTATAAACTCTCCTTTCTCTTATTCCATTCATCATTGAACGTCGAGATCGTTCCTCGAGACTTGCAGCGACGGAAGCCATCCGTCGTTGCCGAGAGTTACATCTCAAAGCCTTCTTCATTATCGTTGAGCTTGATATCATTCAATACGAGATACAGCTCGCGGCTCTCGAAGCTCGGAACGCACATATCCGTAACGTCCTTGACGAACTTGTTAGGGCGACTCAGGGCACACACCTAGAGGGCAGGAAACCTAAGCTCTATTGATGAACGACGACTAACTACTCACCTAGAGGGCAGGAAACCTAAGAGAACAAGCTTAGGGATCCCCCTCTAGGGCTACGCTACATATACTACGTGGAAGCGCTCGGGGACAATAGATGAGTATTGCCGCGGGATCCGAGGCGATAAAAGGGAGTTCGAAGAGGTTCGGAGAATTCGATCGGAGTTCGAATTCGAAGAGATCGAAAGGAATAGATAATAGAGAACGAGAGATGACAGAACTATAGTTCAAGTTCTCGGAACCCAAACTCGAAGTCTCGGAAAGGAATCAGAAGGGAGAAAGGAACATCGGAACACAAGGAAATGAAGAAATAACGACACGGAAGACATGAAGCTAGCATACCCTGACAGAACTCGACGCTCGTGACGAACGTCGGGACAAATCCTGAAGAAGACTGTCGTGGCACAATCTCTTATAGATTGAGGCCAAGTCCTGACTGTCGTCAACCAACGGTGACAGTTATTGGTATTATATTCAGCGACTAAAATACATTACAGTATCTATTACCGTTCCCGGATATCGGTACTTGACACTTGTAAAATTGTCAGTATACTGCTATAATTATCTTAGCCAAATTATATAATAACTCTTTATCATATAAGCCTATGATCAATGTTATCCATTCAGTAAAATAATGAATAGAATGAAACTTACATTATCATCATCCACATTGAAGAATGTTCTAAAAATCTTTTTTATATTTATTGTGAAAATATATTTCTATTATAATTTAGATGCATGGAAAAAGCTTAATTATAAGCATGAGATTACACTGTGTAATATCAGAGTTTTCCTGGGAAAACCTTAATAATATAGGGATTCCTGGAAAATCCTAAGAAAACTCTAATGTCACATATTGTGACCTCAAGTTTTAATTACACAGAAACTCAATATTTCTCACTCCCTGAAAATTATGATAAAAAATTGTATTGATAAGTAATTATATTAACTTCATTATATAATTTTCTACTATGGTTAATAATAATATATGTTTTAGTTTGTATACTGTTTAATTGAATAGAAAAAGTTATTGATAGTGTTATATAAGTAAAAATTCTTACATAATTTAACTAAGATAAAAATAGCAACATGCTGACAATTTTTCAAGTCAGAATCCCTTGATCTGAGTATCAGTTATAATATTATATTACAGGTTAGTGAATTGTCATATGCCTATACCTCGAACTATAATTTTCTTAGGATCTTTTTTTTGGTCAAACCCTACAATGTCTCCAGTGTAGACTCGCTATATCTGTTACGCCCGGGGACAGACTTTGCGACATACACTTGCGCCTTGTAAATCGTGAAAGCATACGCTGGGGTGATTGGGGTGTGTAGACAATGTACTGTTCTCTTCACGTAAGACTGATATCGATCACCTGCATAGGTAGCCTACCTGGTTTCAACCCTGGCAAGTCTGCGTTCGTAGCCTTATCCACATTGAACACTATCGCCACAGGCTGATACTCAAAAGTCTGTCTCTCAGCATTATCAGGAATTGATGCCTCCTAAGGGTATCTCAATATTAAGTCATACGGTGGCAAGAATGAGGAAATATCGGAGGTAGTTCAACAATCAACAAAACATATACAATTCAATTTTAAACGTTTAATTTATATATGTCAGATCCGTTTTTACAAATAACAAGCTGTTAGGGCTACTCAGCTCACACTAGAGGGAGGGGATCCTAAGGTAAATATATTGGGGGAGAACTAACTACTCACCTAGAGGGAGGGGATCCTAAGAGAACAAGCTTAGGGACCCTCACTCTAGGGACAGCGACTATATACATGAAAAACGATAGCACGGCGTGCGGCCCTGACACAGCTAAGTGCCAGACACCCAAACCGAACATAAGCGACGTGACGCCGTAGGCGTCACGCAGTCTGAGCGACGCGCGCAAGTAGAGAAAGTGGAATAGAGACAGAGGGAGCAAACGGAGGGTGGAGATAATATATGGGAAATATAAATAAAGTAGAGGGAAATATATACCGATGATAATAAATGAGGAAAAATGAGGGGACGCGGTAGCGTACCCTGACACAAGCATCCTTGAGATGGAAGCCACTCCATTTTATACGACGGGAATGGCCTCTTCCTCACTAGGCAAGATATCATTTAGACCATCGCCACTCTCCTCATGGTCACTGTCTTCCTCTGCATTTATACTAGGTGTCCCCATCTCAACAAGGAAGGATTGATGAACATGAAGGAGCATAGTTCGAATCTGGAGTGTTGGTAACACTATATTACTAGTGTGAATTTCCGCAGAATTACGACGATGTAGTTCCAAGGTAAAGTCAGCGACTAGAATTGCCAAAAGACTTTGTATTTGGTAGAGGTTTGAGCGCGTCGGATAAATTGTTAAATGACCTTACCTGTTTTGGAAGGATGCTAAGATGAACGGTATGACTGATGCTGCGTCGTCCTAATCAAGTTTTGCGACTTGAGAATGCACCACGGAGAAAAACGAAGGGCTTACGCGATTGGCCTTGCAAAGGGTCAATCAGTTTTAACCGTCATTATTATTTTTTAAACCTACTATCACCAGAACTATAACAGCAACCGTAAAAATAGCCACGAAACTATGGTATAAATTGTGTGAAGAAATTTTTATGGTGACGCGCCTGTCCTTACGATGATTTACTCACCAACATCTTGATATGCCTGAGATTTGTTGTTAGACAAATTATAGTAAAAGATTTATTGAGTACCCACCTTGTCTGAGAAGTATATATACTAAATCGGTTTGACTTTGAATGCCAGCCGCCCGTTTTAGTTTCCATGTACCCCAAACCTCGCGCATGCAAAGCACGAATACAATGACGTCCATAAAGGCAATCAACATGTCTTGTGCAAAAGCTACTGATACTTTGGGTCCTAAAATGTATTATTAGCCAATGAAGGACTCAAGTCCATCAAATCATATTAACCAGTGAGACTACGAGCTGCAGTCAACAATCAGGACTTTTAGACAAGAACAAATCTTACCCACTACAACTGCCACCTGTAAGGATTCAGAGTTTCATCCTGAAGTTAAGAAAAAATTGGCTTCCTTACTATAGACATACGGGAGTGCACTGAATACTGAAACTGTCACGACCCTCGTGCCACCCAAACCTAATCCGGACCTCTCCGAGGTCCGGCGCCCAATCCCCGTCCATATTTAGTATATCCGCCAAGTCCGAGCGTCAGTACTTGTCCAACAGTGCGTAGTCCGTTATTCTGTCCACGTCCGGTAAGTCCAAGTGTAACGTTTCGTTACAGTTTACGATTAGCCCGGTTCTTACGGACTCACAACAAACAGTATAAAGCTGTATATTTGCAAGTGCAGGTAAGAAAGGCTGCCGGCGCCTTTACCGTTACGCGGTATTTACTGGTGTGACGGCGCCTATGTACATTACATAATACTAGGTACTTGTGCAGACGACGATCGTCTGCATGCAATTGTATATATATACTAATATGTACTATGGGTAATAGTAGTCCGCTGCTCATAGCGGAACCGTTACATCCTCCCCCGCTGACTTGAGCGTCAAGTCAATACATGATACGACGAGTGAGTCTCAGTCGTCCGCGGTATAATCCATGGCCATCTCAATATCACCTTGAGGGCCCGCTCCTGGTCTATCCAGGACCTCGTATTGATCGGGGTCGATCACGAGTTCTTTCTCAGCGATATCTGCTGGGAGTGGTGCTTTCGCCGAGGGAGGCGAATTAGCGGTGGACTCCACATAAGGAGTCTCCTTCGAAGGTCCAGCAATAGGAGCTGCAGGGGCGGCGTCACGACGATTGTTGCGACGTCGTCTTCGATACTGACGTCCTGGTAACAGCGACGAAACGGTGGGTTGAGATTCTCGCCACTTCACGGCGATGGTATTGCTGTTAGTGTGTGATCGCCACCGCTCAAATAGTGGTCCTAATCGAGTTTCGATTAATCGGGTATTCACACAGTTATATCGCAGCATCCCGACAACTTCTTCCTTGGTTGGAATGTTACCCTGAGGCAGGGTATATGCTCGACGCCATCCTTCGATTATGGATGGGGAGTTATTCACCGTCTTGTCGGCATTGATGCCAGCGGCGTTGAGCCAGGTGGATAGCCCAGGCTCGGTACATATCTCCGCTACAATGGGGAATACAGTCTTCCTTGTTTCCCGATTCGGGAATATTTTTCGAAGCCACGCTACGACTTCAACATCGCTGATATTCAGCGATCCCGATGGTTCAACCCTTATATAAAAGGGTACGGAGGCGGGGTCCTTATACCACGTCTCGTAGAGGCGACCCGTTTCTAGGTCCATTTGCCCTTCTGTTGGGTATGGAAAAGCTTCGGGCGCTCCCCGATAGTGAGGCGAGCGTAGTCTCGCTCTTTCTTCTTTCTATTGATGAACATCATGCCTACATCCCAGGCAAGTCTAATGCGCGCGTGCATTGCAACTTTTTGAGGTGTGTCCAATATGGGTGGTTTCTTCCAGATCTGCTTCCCCTGGAGTACGAATGAGGGATCATCCAGTGGACACATCATGTACCACGCGAGTGGGTCGGGAACTGGCCCAGGTACAGGGGTTTTCCCTGCTCGAGACGCTGTGGGGTCGTGGCCTTGCATAAAAGCGGGCCACGTATCGTGGTACTTGGCCTGGTTGGAGATACGGGGAGTTCCTGGGAACTCAGCGAGGACTTTCTCAGCGAGTTGTCGCCGAGACAATAATGACTCCTCTTCAGGGTCCAGCCTGTCCATTAGGCCGAAATTGTCCCCAGAATGGGGAGGAACGGGTTGACCGTTGGAGTCGAGTACCGACTCGTCATTGTAGGAGTCCGCCCAATCGTGGTCGTCTAGATCATCGTCGTCGTCGTCGTCGTACGCGTCGAATCCTACGGGCCCATGATTCGTGGGGCCCTTGGCCTCTGACCGAGGTCGTTTCCTAGATGACACAGGCGATGCTGCCTGTGGGGCTTGCTTCAACTTGTCCTCGAGTTCCCGTATACGATCTCGAAGGTCGTCCTCTCGTCTCTCAACGTCCTTGAGTTCTTGGACGGTCTGGTCGGCGTAGTCGTTAGCGTCTTCGAGGCGCTTTCGTAAATCATCCCACTCTTTTTGCAGGAACGGGAATGCCTCGAGTAGGCACTCTTTGACGTCTTTCTCGTCAAGAACAATGGTACGCTTGCTTGCAGCGGTACTAATGTGCGAGATATACTCATCGCAGTGGGTACATTTCCCACTTTCGTGGGTGATGGCTACGCAGCCAGGCATGGAATCCATACTCCATTCTTTTTGTGCTTCAAGCAACGCTTGCTTGATATCGTCAAATCGTCCCTTGCGGGTCGAGGGCTTCGTAGATGAAGAGGTAGGTCGTGAAGGTTCTGCAGACATCGTTGACGGTGCTCAGGTGGCTGAGACGGGGTCGTAAGAAAGAGTATTTATTTACTCTTGTATCAGAGTAGCGCCCGAGTAGGATTTTCTCGTGGCTGCTGTGCCGCCGGGGGCACGGGGCAGATCTGCTTGCAGATCCTCATTTACGCGTCGTGCGGAGACGCGGCAATTTCCCTAATTGGGTAACCCTGCGTAATTGGAGATACTCATCCAATGCCTGCAAGTCTTTGCAGTGTTCGTACGGCTCCCAGGTCGTATCGCCTAGCGTCCATTGCACTAGGAACTCGATGTCCGTGTCTTTAGACCCAGTCCAGCGATGGGCTAGTAGTTCATCTACATGCCATTCGGCATTGTCCGGTTGTCCAAAGTCGTACGCCGTTAATGACTCACGACGTGGAAATCTATCGTCATCATTGGCGATATGTGGTTTCACTAAGTCCACGTGGAATATTGGATTTATCCTACGCTTCTTCAACTCGTCAGGCAAGTCGAGTTTGACGTTAATATTGTCTTTGACTGACAATACTTTGTAAGGACCGACGTAACGCGGTACCAACTTACTGGATCTACCCTTTGGTAGAGATATGTTCTTCGTAGAAAGGTACACGAGGTCACCCTCTTTATAGACAGGCGCATCTCGTCTGTGAGTGTTCGCGTGCATGGTTTGTTTCACGCGACTCGCGATTATGGCATCTTGTGCGGCCATAAGATTCCATTTCGCTTGTAATGCGAATTGCTTCACACCATTGAACTTGGTGTCGGTGTTGAGCTGTCGCCCTAGTGCAGGGGTGTATCCGTAGTTAAGTTCGAATGGCGTGAACTTAGTCGTTTCACTCGTGCTACTGTTCAGTGCGAATTCCGCCATCGGGATACATTCAGCCCAATCCTTTTGGTCATTATCTATTATAGAACGTAATACTTGTCCTATGGAGCGGTTCGCCCGCTCTGTTGCTCCATCCGTCTGTGGATGGAATGAAGTGGACATGAGGAGTTTTGTCCCTATTAGTCGCTGTAGTTCTTTCCAGAATTTCGCGGTGAATCTGGTATCTCTATCACTGACGATAGAAGCTGGCACGCCATGATGCCTAACTACACCTTCGAAGTACAGGTGTGCTGCGCTTTTCGCAGTTAGCTTCGTGGTGGTGGGCATGAGTCTCACCATTGACGTTAATCTGTCAATTATGACTAGTAAGAAGTCGTGTCCTTTCAATACTGGTAATGGGCCTATAAAGTCCATTCCGACTGATTCCCATGGTTTATTGGGAATGGGTAGCGTCTTCAGTAGACCGCTAGGATGTCTATTGTCATCCTTATTCGTTTGACATTTACCGCACGATTTGCAGTATTCTTCGATGTCCTCTGCCATCGTTCTCCACCAATACACTTGTCTAATGTATTGCGACGTTTTATAGCGTCCAAAGTGTCCCACAATTTCGTGTGCTTCACTAATTATGATCTCTACCAGCTTCCTCCCCTGGTAAAATAAGTGATGGGGTATGCAAACCACGTCACGGGAAAACTGATTCTTCGTGTATAGTAGCTGGTTTTTCATCCCAAACCCTTTGTATGCATCAGGGTTTTCTAACACTTTCTTCAGTGTTGTGTCGTCCTTATAGCCGCTCTTTATCAGATCAGCTAATCCTTCAAAGCCTTCGATTTTGGCTTTAAGCGTTTTACCGCTATGTTGTGCTGTGACTGCCAGTACATCTTCGTCGTCTGTATCCACTTCTTCGATGGATGCTGATCGTTGTTCAATGGATGCTTGTCCAGCCGTCTGTTGTTGGACTCTAGCTTTCGCCCGAGTGTTAATGCGTCTCGCCGCACTGATTCTGAGTTCGCTTTTCCTTTCAGGAGGTAGCTGATCCCCTGTTGGATCTAGTTTCACGTCGATGTTGACGTAGTTCTCAGGTGGGTGTATCTCGTTAGGTAGGTCATCCTCGAAGTATCTCGAGAGTCCATCTGCGACCGTATTGGTCTCACCTTTGATGTGAATCGTTTCGTAGTCGAAACGAGAGAGATACTCGTACCATCTCGCCTGTCTAGGCGACATACAGGGCTGTGTCTTGAAGTGTTTCAAGGCCTCGTTGTCCGTTACTAGGGTGAATTTACGACCTAGTAGTTTGTCTTCCCACTTATTCAGTGCTTCAAGTACTGCAATGAGCTCGTGCTCATGAGTCCGGTAGTTGTATTGTGCCGGAGTAAATTTCTTAGACATAAACCCTGCGGGTCTGCAGGTTTGCCACCTTGCGCCTTGACCATAGTACACACCGACGCCACACTTGGATCCATCGGTTACAAGCCAAATTGGCTCGTTGCTATCAGGATTGATAGGTTTAAGAACTGGGGCGTTCTTCGTCAACGCTTTGATTGCGTTGAAACAGCGTTCTAGTGCCGGTGTCCACTCAAATTGCCTGTTGTTGTGGGTACATCCCGACAATGGGGAAGTGTAAGTAGCGACTCCCGGAAGGTAGGCGGCAACGTATTGCACCAGTCCTAAGAACTTCTGAACGTCGTTGAACGTACGTGGGGTTCTCCAATCGCGAATTTTATCCATTTTATCCATATCTGGGTGGATACCATCGTCGTCGATGATGTGTCCTAGGCACTCCAATCGTTTGGAGTATAAGTCAACTTTCTTCTGACTTAGGTAAAGTTGTTCCTTCCTCAATCTCGAGAAGGCAATCTCCAGATGTTCCTGGTGTTGTTGGATCGTCATTGAGTAGATGAACACGTCGTCGATGTACGAGTGTATGTTTCTTGTTGCATAACATGGCTTTTAAACGTGCCATATATCGTCGAGAACGTGGTCTTGTCCACGTCTTCCGGAGCAATTCTGACTTGCTCGTAAGCTTCCGTTAGGTCAATTTTCGACCTATACTTGTGTCTCGCCACGTCTTGGCGAATGGTCTCCTGGTCTGGAAACGGGGTCACGTCTTTCAACGTATTATCATTCTGCTGACGCAGGTCAAATACCGTGCGTAGTCCTGATAATGCCTTTTTAAACAGGCATAGCATAGGGATGGCTTGCTGTGCGACAGTCGGTTCCCACCAACCTGCTTGCGTGTAGCGCTCTATTTTTTCAGCCAGCAGTGGCTTGAGGGCGTCTGGGCACTTCGGTAGTCTGTACCGGATAACCTTGTTAGGTTCTATTAATGGGATATGATGATTTACATCCCTAAATGGAGGGAGTCTATTCGGCACTGGCCCGAATAAGTCGTTGTACTCCTCCTTCCAGTACTCGCGTAGCGCGGTGTCGCGCACCAAAATCTTCCTAATTGGGAAGGTCCCCTTTTTTTTGTTCAAGGCGGAGTTCTAATCATCCAGAAATCCTATATTGACAACATCACCGCCTCAAAAATTCAAAACATAAAATGACTACGTTCACATTCCATTACTCTTCATCAATATCTTTACCAATCCCAAATTCCCCCACTGGATCACCAGTCCCATCTGATAATGATTCTATACCTCCATTTCGCTTTTCACCTTCTAGTCCCAGAACATACGATCTGGATCTCAATACGACTTTGTATACTTATAGTATGCAAGTCTCAAGTCTCGACTCGGAAACGTACTTGCCGAAGAAGCCTTCACCTCTTATTATTCGTCAGTGTAGAAGCTCAGATCTGGTTCACCCCGGGATCATGTTCGGAGAGAAAGTCTATATCGAGGAGAAACTAGACTGGTTTACAGTTGTTAATGTGTATTCGACACCAGAATCAGCTATACGAGACTCGTATCGAATATGGTTAGCAACTCAAGATGGATTTGAATTCACGTTTTTAGTACTGGATGTGCCAAGTCGATGGGTAATCATGAAGGGCATGAATACTCAAAAACTCAGCCCTTACAGACCTGCGAATTTAATCCCAGAAGATACCCCACCATCACGATTCTCTCCACTTTCACCTCAAATTTCTCCGATACAATCATCCCCTTCCCTTCCCAGCTCCTCTTCCCCTACCAAGCGATCCTTCCGAAAGATCCGACGAGTTTGTTCTAACATTTTTGGACGAACCTAGAACAATAAAGATAGCGTACGAGGCAGAAACAATCAGATCCACTTATTTTTTTCTTCTTCTTTCTTGAACAGTTCCCTTAGCGCTTCTTTCGTCTTGTTATCTCACTATGTCGTACAACAACGAAAACTCCCAAAATTCTGTCCCCCATTTACAACTCCCATTTTTCCCCTTTACGTTCCGTTCTTCTCTCAGAACCGGCCCTAATCCTGACTTCCTTACCATAATCCGTGTCTACAACACCTTCACCTCCGAAATCAATATCGACGCTAATACAGTACTCCCCGCTACACCTCCCCCATCTTTGGAAATAACCCTTCCTTACGATGATTTAGAACTAGAATACCCGCGAGCACTAACTCTATACGAACGAACGGACATCAATGTCATGCACGAATCGTATGAGTTTGTCGGGTTCCTGAGAGCTCAAAGGGATGGAGTACTTATATGGAGATTAGTTTTTCGCAATTGGTTTTATGGATACGTACAGTTTCTATTTGTCGATGCCCCCCTATCCGTCATGCCACCTCCCCCAGACTTTTCAGACGATCTCACTCGCCCTCCTCCCTCATATCAAGAAGTGGAAAGCGATCTATTCGAAGATCTGAGGCGACCATCTCTACCTACCCCTCACATCATTCTTCCACTGCCACGAAGAAACCGATCTCAGCAGCCAGAGCCAGATCAGTAAGAAGAATGAGATGGTATAGGTATGGTACAGGATAGAGGCAGCGCGGGAAGTGCCAGGTGTTGAGTCAGGCCAGGGCTGTGTCTCCAGCCGGTTTTGTTTTTCCTATTTTGATCTCTTCCTTGTTTTCTTTTGTTCTTTGTTTCAGTTCTCATCATTTTCTCCTATCAATGTATGTTGTTCTTTTTTGTTGTAATTGTATCCCCATCATTCTCTCGCGATTCCCCTATCTTCCATATTTCTTTTGTTCTTTTGTTTCTTCCTGTTTGTTATCCTGGTGAACGATGAGTGATCGTCTCACCAATGCTATGTACTCTGAAAGGTATAAATACTGCATGTAAATACTTGTATCAGCAGCAATTCTACCGGACGAGTTGTCTCACAGTTTAAGTCTCAGTCAAGTTCAGTTTAAGTCAAGTTCAGCTCAAGTCAAGTTTCGCCTCTAGTCTATTTCTACGCTCATATCTATATCTTTGGATTAACTCTGAGTGAGGTCTCGGAGTATAAACTAGCGATTTTATTTCAGTTTATCGCTTTCACTAACTCGCACAGGAATTCAGTCATCATTGATTGCAGGTCCTCTCTTTAGTCGCATTCCAAGTTCATTGCCGACTTTCTGTTCACCCTCTCACTTGCACAGTTGCATACGATCTTTTATCATTGCAGTTGTTGTTGGTGTTTTTTGTTGGTTTGATATCGACGCATACATCCCCCTCCATTCCCCACACACACCCACTCCCTCTCTCACGTTGAATTCAGCACCAGGACACGCTCCACGGTAGACTTACCGACCTCGAAACAAAAATCTCATTGTAGTCCGATCATTTATAGCCGGCACATTTAGCTATTCACATCGGATCCTTACACCGTATGATAGCCAGCATTTCCTTGTCATGAATCTCGTAGTTGCGCTCGACAGGGCTAAGGGCCTTCGAGAAGAATGCAACTGGGTGCCATTTGCCGTCATCGTTCGACAACTGTGAGAGAACTTGTAACGTTTCGTTACGGTTTACGATTAGCCCGGTTCTTACGGACTCACAACAAACAGTATAAAGCTGTAAGGGTACGATCGTTCAGTAGTTAGCTTAAGGATCAGACGGAGTATAACCCAGTAGCCCAATCTATAATAGCGCAAGGAACTACTCTTACGCGCACAGGTGTATATATATACATGAGTTCGTTATCTCTACCAATAACGGTCAGGTGCTATATCTACCAATAGGAAGGAAGGTAGTCGATGGCGAATAGGAAAACATGAGAAAGAGGAAGATGGTGACAGAATAGAAGCGTACGGAGAAACGGTGGAAGTACGGGAGAATACGGGAGGATAAACACGGACCGGCATACCGGGTACCGTACGATGGATATGATAACGCGTAGGTCAGCATATATGTCTATACTATACGCACAGTATACTAGATTAGCCCTGATGGTCCTAGCACGTACCCTGACAAAAGCTGTATATTTGCAAGTGCAGGTAAGAAAGGCTGCCGGCGCCTTCACCGTTACGCGGTATTTACTGGTGTGATGGCGCCTATGTACATTACATAATACTAGGTACTTGTGCAGGCGATGATCGTCTGCATGCAATTGTATGTATATACAAATATGTACTATGGTTAATAGTAGTCCGCTGCATGTAGCGGAACCGTTACAACTGAAGTGTGAAAAAAGATGATTTTAATTCGAACAGAAGTGTAAGGATTAAATACAAAAATCTCTGAGGATCGTAATGTAAATTAGGGACTATAAAATGAGGACGATAGGACTCTAACGGGTGTTAGGGCACGACCATTCAGCGATTAGACTTAAGGATTGGACTGCTACTATAACCCAGTAACCCAGTCTATAATAGCGCAAGGAACTACTCATGCGCGCACAGTTGTATATATACATGATTACGCTATCTCTAACCAATAGCTATCAGGTGCTTTATCTACCAATAGGAAGAGCGGTAGCCGAGGACAATACGGATGACATAGAGAAAGAGGGAAATAGGGCAGAATGGAGCGAACGGAGAAACGGGGAGAGTTCGGGAGAATATGTTAGAATTGGGGGCGTAACGTCACGCCCATTATCAGGTACTACGAAGCGAGTCACCTCTCTCTTAGTCGTCTGTCCGACTACTAAGAGAGAGGTAAGTTACTTATATTAAACTACAAACATTATGTATAATAACACACCTGTAGATTAAACTTCCTACAGAATACGTGAGGGGTAAGTACGGACCGGTATATGTCAGGGTACGCTACCGCCGCCTCTCATTTTCTTATTTATTATCATCGGCATCATTTCTTTTCTATTTTATTTATCATTTCCATATTTTACTTTCACTCTCCGTTTCCTTGTTCTGTCTCTATTTCACTTTCCCTACTCGCGCGCGTCGCGCGCTCGTACCCGGCGTGATGCCCGTGACATCACGTCGCTTAGGTTCGGCTTGGGCGCCTGGCACTTAGCTGTGTCAGGGCCGCATGCCGCGTCGTCGTTTTATGTATATAGTAGCTGTACCTAGAGTGAGGGTCCCTAAGCTTGTTCTCTTAGGATCCCCTCCCTCTAGGTGAGTAGTTAGTTTCCCTTCCAATATATTGTCTTAGGATCCCCTCCCTCTAGTGTGAGCTGAGTAGCCCTAACAGTATACCGGGTACCGTATGACCGACGTAGAGCGCGTAGGCATCTAAGTAGGTTATACTATACTACGCTAATATACTAGAATGACCATTAACCAGAGACGTACCCTGACAACGGGTGCTAAACTACTCCGTGTAGGGAGCTACGCTCCCTTACAATAGTTAATATTATCATAACACAAACCGATTCCTCGATAGCATATGGATCGTCGAAGATAAATAACTTTGTCAGGACAAGAACGATAATTCTGGAATTGAGCGCAAAGTCAAATTCTGCGAGCCGGCGCCGCTGACGCTGGTGAGGTACTACAGGGCTTGCCAAACTTCGAAACCCATTTGGCATCTGTCATATTGCAAATGAGAAAAAGAACTGAAATATCAACATGTCGATCAGGAGTCATGATATTTGTTTAACAAATGGGGAAGGTGATCGGAATGCTACCCACACAGTTCTTCTCAGCAGGCCATCAGGTGCCGACCCTTCGTGGTTAAATCCAAATCAAGAGTTTTACAACTTGCATGACTTCCTTTTGTGATGTCCAGCAAGCTGAGCCCGTCGTCTTCCGCGTACTTGACACACTGGAAAAAAAAACCAAGGATTTGATGAAGAACAACAACCAAAAAGAGAAAAGACTGTGATTGTTTGACAAAAAGGTGTAACAAGGAGAACCTTCTGAGATAATCTACACGACGACCAAAAAAAGACAAAAAATGCAGAGAAAATTGGGGAAAGAGAATGTCAGGGTACGTGCTAGGACCATCAGGACTAATCTAGTATACTGTGCGTATAGTATAGACGTATATGCTGACCCACGCGTTATCATATCCATCGTATGGTACCCGGTATGCCGGTCCGTATTATCCTCCCGTATTCTCCCGTACTTCCACCGTTTCTTCGTACACTTCTATTCTGTCACCATTTTCCTCTTTCTCATGTTTTCCTATTCGCCATCGACTACCTTCCTTCCTATTGGTAGATATAGCACCTGACCGTTATTGGTAGAGATAACGTACTCATGTATATATATACACCTGTGCGTGCAAGAGTAGTTCCTTGCGCTATTATAGATTGGGCTACTGGGTTATACTCCGTCTGATCCTTAAGCTAACTACTGAACGATCGTACCCTTACAGAGAAATCACCAAAACAAAAAGGAGGTTAGATGAATTGATGATTGGGAATGGAAAGGGAATGAAACGAGATTGAAATGCAAGAAGGGAAAAACGAGAAAAAGGCTTCCAAACATAACCGTAAAAAGCCTATTGTTTGGCTAGTGAAAGGAAAGCCTGGAGTAAGTACAAAGCACCTTAAGGAATCACATATCCGGCTTCCTCGAAACAAACCAAACCGGAGCCGACGGAGAATCACAGCCAAATGTGAAATCAGAGTCCGGAAGCGAATAAGGGAAGGTCAAGCGCTTCATTGTTCAATCCTCCATGGGTATAAAGTGTTAGCAGAAAACAATACAGCGCCTGAGTAACCGTACCTAAGGCAAACTCGACAAGACTTCCCAAAGCCGAGAGCATAATGATAAAAGAGATAGTCAATCGAGTGTGCGTCAACATTCAATAGACCAAGCCATGTCATGATATCATTGTCTAGCTCTATATTGACGGTTTCCAAGCATAGAAAATGAGAATAAAGGGAAAGATACAAATGAAAACCCCCCAAGCTTTAAGCGATGCCCAGGAAAGCGCTGAACACAACAACTATGAGTACACACAAACACAAACAGTCCACCACTGGCACAAGTATCAAGACTATTCCACTGTTATTCGATGTATAATTGTCAAAATCATTCAGTTTGACTTCCATTTATGCAAGTTCACTCCCAGTAATCTGCTCTCGAACGCCGACAGTAGTCCCACCAACAGTATTAGAAATTTCATCATCCTCTCTATCGTTCCGTTCCCCCGCGTCGGCATCTTCCGGAGTTCCCATTTCCACGAGTATTGACTCATGAACATTTTGGAGAACATTTTGATAATGTATTGTAGATGACGACAGTACGAGATTAGTAGACTCGTCGATGCCCGTCCGGTTGCATTGACGAAGGTCCAAAGTAAAATCAGCGAATATGATTGTTAAAAGACTGAAGCATATTAGATGGAGAAAGCCCAAGACATATATAAGGACATTGGCTTTACCTGGTTTGAATGCGACCCAGAATTATAGATAGAAAAATCTAAGCGAGTCCGGCTGAACTGAAACCTCGTGGATGCAGGACATTGAGATGAGGTGCTTACATTTTGCGTCTATAAAAAAATAAGTCAAGAAAAATATGCAATCGATCGAGAAAATTACTATGACGCTTATTTTGACAATCATAAAAAATATCACAATGCTTGCCCCGATTTAGGAAATGAACGAAAATATCTCAATAAAAATCTCACCAGCATTTCAATACATCTATGAGATGATTTAATCAAATTTCGGTGAAAATTATCGGACTTACATACTCTGTTTAAAGAATATTGACACAAGATCATTGCGATGTCCAATGCCGGATTGACGCTTCAATTTCCACGTGCCCCAAAGTGACCAAGTGCAAATGCCTAACACCAGAAGACTGGTGCAGATAGTAGAAATTTCGAATATGAAAATACACATTATTCTGTAATCTAGTTCGCATGTCGTTTGAGTCGAAGTAGTGTTGATAATTGAATAGTGAACTCGACTCCATACCAGACAATTTAAAGCTAGAGGTGATTGAGAAAGGAGTAATTTGTATATTCATGCACTAACGCTGAGTAACATCCATATGACCCCACAATATCTAAACATAGCAAGAAATCGATTAGCATCTAATTTCGTTGGGGTTGGTTTCTTACCGAGTATCAATAATATCAATCCAGCTAAAAAGGCAAAGACTAAAATCGCTCCTAAGGGTCTACTTCCTTTACACACAGCGTATGCACGGGAGATCAGCAGGCCTGATATAATTATGGTTTGCTGCGTCTTAGGAAAGAAATAACAGATCATGATGTACCCACCTTGTATCCCCATTTGTACTAAAACAAACCAAAACGCCGTAAAGTGAAAAAAGACATTACAAAGGCTTTAAAGTTTTTTAAATTGTCACAAATTAGAAAGTATATCTCTTACTGTTTTGACTAGAAAAGTTGGTATATGTTAGCAGCGTTGATTACTAGTAGGAGACTTACTTTTGGAATCACTTTGATTCCAAAATCAATTTCAGGCCCCTGGTTCAATAAAGATCCATATCTTGTGATAATATAAAACAGCGTAACAGGACTGAATCGCTTCCGCCATATACATTCTACTTCTTCCGAGAACCTCAACAAGGTTGCATACACAAGAAGTGCTAGGGATGATCAGCTATTATTCGACCTGAAATCAAATAATAAACTCACTGAAGGTACAGAGATTGGTCAAGTATAACATAGATCTACATGAGACAATCAAGAACCGTGACGAATGTTCATATGAAGAAAAATTTACATACTCTTCAGAATGCAACTCGTTCAACCACTCGGGCTTGTGCCGTGTTCCATAATCGATTATTTCGGCCATTATTGCGCCACTGTGTCCTGCCAGTATCGCGCTCAAACCCCTTGAATGTTGTGATAGCTGTTGTGGAACAGCGTGTCTGAGATACCAAGCCACAGGCCAAAGGCTTCTAACCTGTTAAATGCTTGTTATTTCAACGTTGGCAACCTCAATTCGCCGCTTTCCGTGATCGAAGACTGGTTTTAAGGTTATACGGGTACTGGGAGTGAATGTGTACATGGTAACGTCCTGAGAGGCTGTTCCGGTACGAAACTTCCCCGCAATTCATTGTATTGTATGAAGAGACAGTTCTCGAAATGGGTTGTCATTCGCTTCGCTTAAAATCTCGGCATACCTAATCAGAGTGTTATTTTTGGTCTTCCTTTGATAGTGTGAGAGAATCTGTCAAGAATCTGTAAGAATCTGTAAGTCCCTGGGGGCATTGTCCTATGTGCCGGGACTTTCACCTATGGGGATGGCCGGTCGCGTCATTCCTCTAAGATGTAATGAGGTGTCGAGGGGATCGCTGTTCTCAGTGTGATGTCTTCTCCCTTCATTTTGCTCGGCTGCTCTGCAACCGTCTCGGTACGTTTAGCTTTCCATGTGTTGCTCGAAATCTCCCAGTTGTCATTAATGTATTCAATCAAGACTCTGGCTGCCTTTCTGTTGCCAAACAGCTTCCTTCGATAGTAATCATGATGTCCATACCATTTCCTGTTTAGCACTTGTAAGCTCTCTAATGTCGCATTCGCTGAATAGAAGCTCACCACCACCGTCCGAATGACCATTCGATTTTCCTGCAATGAAGCCTTGGTACGGACACTAAAGTTATTCAGTCACCCATCATGTACGCGAGACTTCCCAACAAGTGCGACAACCATTACAATTGCCATCATCTGGGGCGCTTTGGCACAGATTAACAACGAGACAACATATCTCGGAACACGGGTATCTTCTAACTCAAAGCAAATGAACAGATAAACATGTCCCATCTCAGAAAGAGAAGTTTTCAATGTTTTAAATGGACTTACCTCACAGCTCCGTTTTGGACGCGAAATCCATACAACGCACGCTGAAGTCTAGTGCCAGATCAATCAAAAACAGTCCAAAAATGGGAATGTATTCCAGAATTCATACGGGTATTTCCCCCTCAGAGCAAGAAAAGAAACAATGAAGTTGAGAGAAAAAGGGGGGCGATACTGTACTCTTCTCTTTTTTTTCCTTAAATAGACGTGATTTTTTCCTCAAGTATAAACTTTCTTGTCCTACGTCTTGGTTGATTGTCCACAGGTGCGAGAAGTCTTGCCAGGAAAGATCAGATCCAATTTGGGTGGCAAGTCCCTAGTCGATGAATGGGTATTCAAGATAATCCAAGTTCGTGGGCTTTTTGTAGATCAAGCTCAAGATGTAGAATTTTTAAAATCCGCCATTTACCGCCGGCTCGTGCCATTGAACTAAGTTTGGCGAAAATGCTGCCGCTAAGGGGGGTAGCATTGTCGAAAATTGTAAATTATTTTGTACTAGCTATGTGTTGAGATAATCCAGTATCATAACTATTATGTTTTTGTTTGTGTGTATTGCACAATGGCATGGATATGACGGACGAGCGTTGCGCGGGATAATCATGTTACACCCGGAGAATTCAACCAGGCACACTTATTTCAGTGTTGCTCACGAGAACGACTTATGAAGAGAATAGGCGTAATTGGCGCCCTGAACGTAGTATTACTCCAAGCGGTGTGGCACAGGCTGCACAGCCAGACTACTATAGTTGGAGGCAGCGTATATGCAGTGTGCACAATTACTAATGCACCGGATGGAAATTAATAAAAGAGAATAATGACTTAGACTTATGTTTGGCTTTATCTCTCACTTTTCTTCACATGTTCTCCCCTTTTCCTACATTTTAATTCCGATTTTATTCATTGAAAACTCTTCGATTTCCATTTCTCAGACCATCATGATGTATTCACTTTCCACATGCTTTTTCCTTGTTTTCTTCGCATTTTAGATAACCGGTGTTCCGCTTTTCACTCGGACACTGAACTACAATTTGTATATGAACCCGTCGCTTCTAAACACCAAATATCATCAGTTTTCTTGGATTGTATCGCAGGGCCACAGCTTTTCTCTCAGTCTCTCAATAAGCATTTTAAACTATTTTATTTGACCAACTACATTTCCTATTCTGTACTATCTTTTCTAACACTATCTTTGCACCTACTCTAACACCTACTCTATTAGAGTAGGTGCAAGCCTGGCGAGAAATCAAGTGTGTCAATCTCAAGTCACATCAGATTGGGCTCAGTCATCTAACTATTCAAAAAGACGAAATGATAGTTTGTTGACCCGGTTCAGAAACGTATATTATTTTGAGTCGAACTAAACTGTTTTCATGAAAACAAAACAGGCTGAGATGTTATCATTGTATAATGTGGGTCGGGTATTGCTACATCCATCATGATTCATGGACATTGCCTTGTTCTGTCAGGGCAACAACTTTGAAAAAATGTAATAGAATGGGTGCCTGTTGTTGACCAAAGATTGCCCAGACGATGCAGTTGTGTGGCGTCTCCCCGTACCATTAATCGGATCCCGTTATCATGGACCGTATCGCCACTAATTTATTAGCATGTCGAATTGACCAAGACTAACCCGCAGATTTTCTCGGGAGCTATAATTCTTTAATATCATCACAGCACAACCTGGTTCCCATATATGAATCGTCAAAGATAAAAGACAACGTCCGAATCGTTAGGACAACAACATTCTTAGCACCGTACTACACCAAGTCGTCCAAGCCAAAACGAGAGCCAGACACCGAGGTTGACATTGTCAAGATCGAGGGGTTTGCCAAACGGTGTTTGAAAATATTGATATGACAACGACTAGTAGAATGAGTAATAAAATAGCTAAGAGTCTGAGTCATGCCATATATATATGAATGAATGCGAAAAGTGATCGGAATCCTATGTACCCGACTCGTTGTGCTTAAATCTGAGGAGAGAGATCTACGATGTTACGTATGACACCGAGCCGAGTCTGCGTCGTCTTCGGCATCGGCATACTTGACGCCACAACTTGACGCCACTGAAGAAAGAACGAGCTGTCGAATGAACGAATCAAGGATCAGATCAGATAACGAGCGACCAGCAGAAAAAAAAAGGAGAAAAGACTGTGATTGTTTGACAAAAAAAAGGTGTAACAAGAAGAACCTTCTGAGATAATCTACACGACGACCAAAAAAAAGACAAAATGCAGAAAAATTGGGGGAAGAGAGAAAAAAAAAGAACCAACACCAAGTGGTTGAATGGACTGATGATTGGGATGGAAATGGATGGAACGAGATTTGAAATGCAAGAGGGGGAGAAACGAGAAATAGATCTTGTTGGCGGATATGACAGGTACTGGTATGAATGGAATCAAGGGGATCAAAGAGACCAAAGAATCAAAAACCGAATGAAGATTTAGTGTACAATGACATGAAGAGAAGATGATCAAAAGCTCCTTTGGTAATTGGTCACCAAAAAAAAGAAAATAAACCTAGAGCATTCGGCAATCCACCACATACATACATACTTCAAACCCATTCCATATCCGAATGAAGAAAAAAAAATGGCAAAAAAAAGGAGATGAAAAACAAGACAAAACAAAACAAAATGTTGCACAAGTGTTGAAAGATGATGGTTGTGTTCGTTGTCGTTGTAGTCGTCGCTCCCAATTACATATGTGGAGTGAGTTTCGTACCGAGCCGTTCACGTTTCGTAACAGAAAAAAATTCGTTTCTTTCCAGAAGGGGAAGGGAGGGGAAACGGAGGGGGAGAGGGGAGGTTGGGAGTGGGGAGACCGCAATCACAAAATATTGTCGACCACAAAATGTGAGCGACGTGACTAGGAAGATGTGCAGTGGACAAGCAGCAGAGCGAGAGAGAAAAATGAATCGCGAATTGTCGATTTGTTCAAGGATGCCGAGACTGAATGAACCAGGTGGTGGAGGGGAAACGCACCGCAGGCAAAGCCGATGGGAACGCGAGTGTGGTAGAATGAAGAAAGGGAGATGAATGAATCGTCAAGAAGTCTCTGAGGCCATACCAGCGAGAAGAGGGGGTGGCGATATGATGAGGGGAACAGTAATCAGGTTGTGATGATTGATCGACCGACCGAAGCCAAACGATTTAAGAAGGACAAAAATCCAGTTTCTATCCTCAACAGAAAACCGAAGCAAGCCTCGATAGGCTAACCATAGCATGGACCAATGAAAAATGTTCCGTCCGCATAAGCGTGTATGTGTCGTGTTCTGAAACAAAGAAAGAGAGAAAAGAAGTGTCGACCAGGAACGGATGTTTGGCTTTCTCATCCACTCCAACTGGAGTAAGCGGTTTGAAAAAGCGAACACGATGTCAAATCATATTCACAGATCGTAAACCTATCCAGCCGAAGGAGTACCAGCAACAAACGTCTGATGCACCCGAAACATCCCGTACGACGACGACGGCGACTCTTCCTTGTTTATATTCACATTATCGAACGCCAAGGTCCGAATCCACTACACGCCATATGCCAACAATAAGTAACGAGGAACGATACCCCCGACCGCCCGTGCTGACCCCGAGCCAAAGTCCCGAGACGGTGAACCCCAGAATCATAACCAAAACCAGAATACCAAAACAGGAGGTGGTCCGGAGATGGATGATGAATGGTGATGGTGATAATGATAGTGGTGGTGGTGGTGGTGGTATGTAACGAAGAATGAAAGATAAAGGAAAAAGCGGGAATCAATCCCGCTTACGCGCGAGTAGAACCTGTAACTCGGAATTCCAATATGCAACAACGTTTCCGGGTACCCAAATGACGAGGTCTTCTTTTCTTATTCTCTCCTATCGGCGCGATGCTTAGCACACCGGTATCATGCAGTATTAGAACCTGTTATTCGCAACGACAACAAAGAAAGGTTGCTGTGGCGTCATCACTGCTGCTGCCACTGCCACCACCATCAAAATGTCAACGCCACGACCCGCACGGCCTTGACCCAAGATAAAAACACAATAACAAGAGGAACCAAAAGCAAAAAACAATAATTATTTCTTTTTTTTTGGGTTTTTGGGTGGTTTTTTTTTTCGTTCTTTTCCTTTTTTTCCTCTCTCCTCCTCAGTACTCGCTCCCCGAGGCCTGCGAAGCGCTTGCAGTCGAATCGTTCGCATGGTGGTACATCGCTAGTGGTGGAGGCGGCTGGGGTACAATAGCTACAGACTGATCCTGAATTTGAGACTGACCAGAAGGAGTAGTAGGCACGTGTACTTCCGGAGGTGGCGACAAGGGACGTGGACCACCGTCATCCATATGATGCAAACCGCTACCGTCATGATCGAATCCTTGAGAGGGCGGAAGACCAAGATCAAGCTCCGTAGGCATCTGTCCTGTATGATTCGCAACCATCAAAGAAAGCCGCTCGTTAATCTCCCTCAGTCTCGCCACTTCAGCTTCAAGCGCCGCCATCCTCGCATGCAAAATCTTATTCGACTGGTCGATATTCGCGATATAGTTCGTCGCGCGCTCGAGAAGGGACACTTTGCTGCTTTTTTGATTAGATGGCGGGAGGACGTTTTTGAGTCTAGCATAACCCTCGCGGAGCTCATCTCGCCGGCGCTGTTCAGCCTCGATGCGTTGCTTGCGTGTCGCTTCTTTGCGAGAGTTGGCGAGAGATTCAGCGAGAGCTTGGCCTGAAAGACTGCCAACGCTACTGCCATTGCCTGCACCGTTACCAGTACTTTGCGGGCTGATAGGATCGTGGTCTTGTTCACCGTCATCTGAGAGGTCTTGTTCGTCGTTCGTGGAACTGCGTCGACGAGGCCGTCTTCCACCACCCACTGGAGCAGCGGCGGGGTGATACCTGTGGGTATGAGCACGGCGAGCTGGAGGTGAGCCTGCTCCGCTGCTGCTTTCGCGAGAATAAGAGTGAGCGTGGTGGGTGGTGTGGCTGTGACCGTGGCCATGGGTGGTGGCGTGGATGGAGTGGGTAGTGTGATACGGCGTTTGGCTGTCTGTTGACACATCCGAGCCTGACACTGGCGGAGATATCGGGTGATCATATAATGAGGTGTTTGTAATGGAATTGGCGGGAGACGGAGAGGGTGGGAGCTGAAGACCGGCTGCGAGACGGGTGGGCGAGCTTGTGAACTGGAAGGTCTGATTGTGTTGTAACATGCTCATTGGGCGAATTTGCATTAGATCATCTTTTTGAGAAAATGGTAAAAGGTTGTCAGAATGATTTGATAAAGCACTGCAGTGATGTGGATTTTAGAGCTTACGGGGCTGAGTGCCCTGGAGATGATGGTGATGATAGGCCAAATGGGCAGTGGTCGGAGCGTACGGAAGGGTCGCATAGCCGTCATCTGAAGTGTAGAAGGTGTATTGAGTACCAGAAAGAGTTGGGTCAGTTGCGTCGTGATCCATTTCGGTATAATTTCTCTCGTCGGACTATGTATAATGGTCGTTCGTCGTCGTTGTGTCGATGCTGAGGTGCGTGTGGGTATCCCTTCCCTTATGGAATAATTTGGTGGTAGATTCGTGAGGGAAATGTCGTAGCAAGTTTCGTGAGATATGGAAAGGGTACAGCTATATTCAGCAGAGAATAATGGAAGAAAGAAATTGGAGCAACGTTTGCGTTTGAATGTGAAAGTGTGAAAAGTATAACGCAAGCAAGCAAAAGCACAAGAGAAAAGAGGAAAGAAAAGGAAGAAAAAAAGGCTGAGCAATGTGAATACTTTGAACAGCCAAAAGGAAAGAAAGAAACGATGAAAAGAAAAGACAAAAACCAGACCCGGGAACGGGATGAGTCTTTGTGGTTTTTGTTGTGCTCACCGTAACAGCACAAAGAGAAACACCTTGCGCTCTTTTGTTCCTCCGACAGTCCGGCGCTTAACCACCCCTGCCAACTCATTCCCCCCCAAATTGATTGTTATATATAACGTGTATTGTGCGTGCAATTTCTTTTGTTTTTCTGGTTGCGTATCATTACATATTCGGTCAGATCTATAATGATAATAGTAATAATAACTGTAGCATGCATGCGAAGCGCAGGTAAAATGAAAGTCCTTTTTGTGTGTGTGGTGTTTTTGAAGGGTGGTCTTTATTATATTAATTATCAATTATGATCTTGATGCATGATAACGCAGAGAATATTCGGGTTTGCGCCCTATATCTATCTATGTACACTGCTTAGCTTTTATCTCACAGGGATAACTTGATCGCGCGTCGGTACTCGTTCGCTTGTCGATTGGCGAAGTGAATGACTCATGAAGCTCATGAAGAAGAAGTTCTAGAATTGTTGAAAAGAGGGCCTGAGCTGGCCTGAGCGAGTAATGCCGGCAGAAGAAGAGTGCACCGTGCCCTCAAAGAAGAACTCATTTGTTATAAGGAAACAGAATTACGTATACATACGCTATACCAGGCTTGTCTATGCCGGTATCTTTCTGCAACGAGGCAGTAGGAACAACTGAACAGTGGGTCCTAGACCTTCCACGGATCGACCGACCACGATTACGCCCTCCCACAATTTGATCAAAGTTAGCTCAATAAAAGAAGTTCCCTTGGATTTTGAAAAAAAAAACTCGCAGGCTCATTTACTTCATGATTTTCTGGATGCCATATGGAGCCTGGGTCCAGCTTGACACGCGGTCGCATGTTTATTTGAGGCCGGGTTGATTCATTTCGCATGCACCGCCCAGCTTCCCCTTAATGTTTAAGCGCAATCAAGTACATAGCAAGATAAATGGTGGAGTTACATATACATATCCCCGAATGCGTACTCGTGCCAGGCAAAGAACATAGCAAAACAGCATGTTCTCCCAATATGGCATGCATATCAGTCTTGCTCGTCCGAATTGAACCAAGTCCGTCGACTATCGACGTTACATGTACGTACTAGATCTCAGATCATCTCGCTGCTAGTATAATTGCGAGTTGTCAGCCTTGCATTCATTTATACTATAAACAGGGATAAATCCCTTTCTACGTGAAAGAATTCGGACACCTTTCCCCCATGGATCAAAACTTTAATTCCACACGAAAAATACGTCGTCCAATACATTTTTAGATCCCTATCGACACTGATGCGAACCACGCGAACCCAAGTTTTGTCTGGAAACCGAAGCGGCTCGGGCTAAACCCGCATATCCTTCTTGTCTTCCTGTTTTCAAGGCATCACATCCGGCAACGGACTGGTTAATATGGAATTCGTTAACAAATCATAAAGTCGCCGTTTGGCTCCTTTCATGCTTACTTGAAAAGCGTATCAAACCGCTGGCACTCGACACCTGATGAAAAACTAGAAGGCCTTGAGGTGCGTGCTCGTATTACAATCATATCCAGAAATCATTCTTTTTCTGACCGTGGGTTAGTGGTCCGTCATCCGACAATCACACAAATTTAATTGCCAGGATCACAGTGGATGCCCTTTGTTTGTTGATTGAATAATAAATCAAAAGAAACGAACGCTGAAACCATGAATAACATTATAATTAACGACTCCATTCGGAGATGCCCAGAGCAACGTTACGCGCATTTTGCAATTAATGGTCCAATGGATTAGATCCCAAGATCGCCGAGGGGTTTTAATCCATCCTACCACTTGGCTGATATGTTTCCAAGACTTATGCACTGGTATAACACAGCCTATGAAGACCAAATTTGAAAGCTTCAAATATTGACTCGTTTTTCCAGGTTGATAATAATCTCGCAATTTTTTCCCTCGAGACCAGGCTACCACTGGGTACTCCCAGATGCAATATATGTCGTTCGACGATGTAAACGCTGAAACAAAAAAAATTCTTATCCAGAATGCCTATGAAAGGTATGTTTTCCATCAAGTTTTGCTTCACCTCAAGTCATTTATTTCCCTTTTTCTCAGTTACATCAATACTTTGGTCATCAATAGCGCATTTGGTGAGCTGTTCTTATCACGCTACGAATAACCTTTTGACAAAAGGCCTACGAAAAAAGCCTTGCTTTTGTACACCACCGTCTTAAAACTACCAGAGGAAAGGGAGTATATATGGCCAAAGCAATTTAATCTTCCCACCTGGCTTTATTTTTTCACTAGATATGGTTCGTTGGTTCAACAGGCTCATGTGGTTGCATACACCCTGGTGCCATCAATCGTAAGTCAGATCTTCTAATGTCATTCAGTGCCAGTAACGGAATGCTGATTCGCATAGTCAATGATGTAAGGTCTAATTATAAAAACAAGTGGATCAAAAATTAAAGAAGTAATTTGAAAAGGTCTTGTGATATCATCAATTACATGCAACTGTTTTGGTTTGCAGTGTCGTTCACTGGTACTCAAGGTGGGCGCCCTTTTCATTTCCTTACATATTGAATTAAACATAGCTATATTTAGGACTACTGATTGCTCGAGCGTATTCTTTGTGCAGTGGAAACAGAATTTTAGCTGTGGTTTTGGCCGTCGGCTTTGCTTTAGGATTAATTCTTTCCGTGATTAGTTAAGAAGTTTGACTTCTCCAGAATGACGAGCATAGAAATCTTACTTGTATTGTTCTCCAGGTCTAGTACCATTCAGTCTTTGTGCAACAAAGTAATACGCATTTTTATTTCTCTCGGATGTCTCGAACTGTTTTTTTTTCTATTTCACAGCACCGCATTGACCGGTATGATTTGAATGGATATTGATATTTCGAGAAATCCCTCCGCTGAAGATACATATTTAGTTTTACAGACTCTAGCTTCCTTTTTGCAAAATTTCTTCGTTGTCCTTACTGATCTCGTCGTATTTGGGATCTGCATGCGGAAAGTCTGGAGTGTATGGAGATTTGGTATCCAGAGTCCAAGCAATCTGATATCCATCATTTTTAGGCAAAGTACGTACTTGTGAGCTTTAAAATTAACGGATCTAAAGATCGCCGTTAGGTATATTGAGATCTGGGTAAGCATTGGTATTCACTATAAGCATGAAGATTGTTCATCTCAGGATCGTCTGATGCACATCAGCTTCGTGGTTTCTACCTCCACATTCCTTGCAGTCTTTGCCGTCGTAAGTGCTGAGAACCAAATAAACGTATTGCTTCGCGCTCATTGTCTTTACAAAGATTGCCCGTGTGAGTCCTGCAATCCTTCCTTCTTAGTGACCAAACCAAATTTATACTAGAACTCAAAACTATCGTTATTTGCACTGGACATCGGGAACATCTTACAAAACTCGTAAGTCGTTTACGTTGTTCAAAAAAGCCTTATATCAATATCCTTTCGTTCTTGAATTTCATTGATGAACAGGCTCTCCGCTATTCTAGTTGCTGATTTCACCCTGGATCTTCGCCTGCGCAATTTCTCATCGATAGAAATTATCAACGTAGAGGTACCGGCATTCCGATTCCGCAATCTTCTCCAACACATCCATCAATCCTTTCTTGTTGAAATGCGGACTCCTGGAGATCTGGAGATGGAAGACAAATGCGTTAGCAGTTCTGACTGCCAATCTTCCGACTCTTACCAGCAAAGTGCAAGTGTGCATGTATAATGTGCGATGCTCTTAATCAAGGAAGGAAATGTACCCTGCTAGCAAGCATTGATAATAGAGATTCTTTTTTTTTTACTTATATTTAACCATGTCAGTCTTTCTGCTTGAATCAACAGAGCCAATCTATGATTAGAGTCCGTCGTGTTTGAAAGGGTGGCCTAGGTGTCACACAGTACAGGTCCCAATAGCAATGGTTTTGAGTCATCCTAAAGTCCTGTCCGGCGAAGGCAACTGTGCAAGCGTTATAAACGTGCTGGGATTTGCTTTAATGAATGTCCTGTCAACAAAAAGGAAGGACAAACATAAGTTAGTTAGTTTACAGGTATTGTTTGCGTGAGAAAAGGTCCTCTTCAGCGGAGTTTCAAAAAAAAAAATCTGAACATCTTTGCCATCCATCATGCATCACGTCCAGGGCGAACCGAATGTTTTTGCGAGGACGCGGTGCTCTATTACAATTCATGGATCATGATCGGAAACAGGAGATGGCCATATGGAACTGTAACAACCTACAGGGGATGGCAATGGGGATGATGGAGTTGTGTTACAACTGTGTATGTGGTGCGTTTCTGATTGGTTTACCTTCATTTAGAGTTCATGATTTTGACTGGATCTCATATGTCACCACGTCTGCAGTTGAAAAGAGAAAAAAGGGTGCTTCCAGTTTTTTCAACAAGATGATAATGTTCAGCGAAATGGATCATGACACCCTTTCCTCTAGCACGGCGGCGACATTTTTGCGGTCGAATATCCACTCATTCAAAGTTTCACACTTCATTTTATGTTTTTAATGTCATGCGAGTATATTGTCTTGTCTTTGTCCCTTTTTTCTTTTTTAAGCATTCATCTCTCGCGTTCAATTCGTAATCTGTTGTTTACGTTGCCGCTGTCATGCAAGAGCGTTTGAAACGATGATAGATGATAGGCACGGCTGGCACATGCAATGACGACAATTGAAAACGCACTTGTTTCGCTGAATTGCCTGGAGATCATGGTATCAAACTAAGAACCACAATTGATTCAATTATATTCATTCTGCTAGGTTCTTTCTGCTCAAAGATTCTCTAGCAGCCGATGGTCACATAGGTGACGGGCTCTATAGATTTGCAGGATCATCTTCTAGCTGCGAGAGAGGAAAGATGTTGATATATGATTTTACAATGAAGATCACCATCATCTATGATAATGAATTAATCGGAACGGTTACAAAAATGAAAACAGAAGACATGAAAATGAATGGGGTATTTTGTCAAAGGTACACTCATATATTCATCAAGTTCTAATCTTTAAGGTTTATGCCCCTTGGTTCTCCGTTGTGATGTGCTGCAGCTTAAACAAGATTAAAGAGGGACAGTTGAACGGGGAATTTAGTAAATCCTCAGTTGACAGCTCTAGCTCACAAACTCAAGCTTGTACCAGGTAAAATGAACAACACAATAAACAACAACGTAACATCTGCCAATGCATCTACGGTGGACATTTTTATTCAGGAGGCATACGAGTTGTGAGTGAACCCTTTATATACCAACGCCATATATTCAAGTTCTACCGCTTTAGATATGTCGTTATCCTAGTGAATATCAGTGTCGGCAGTGAGTTTATTATCCATTTTTAAATTGACATCATTCTTAACCGGGATTGTCAACGGTTAGCCCTCCTTTCATATGCTACCGTGTTACGGTTATCGCAGGAAATTGAGCATATATGGGAAAAGAGATTTAACCTCCCTAGTATACTGTATATTCTCACTAGATATACGTCAATAATTCAGCTAGCGATCACGCTAGGGAGTAATTGGATACCGTCAACGGTAAGTTAAACCTTCGTGACGCCTCGAACTTCTAACTCTTCTCAGTCAATAAGGTGCAACGAAGATAAATGCTTGAATCTTAACCTTTAACACTGAGAGGTTGATAGGTCTTGTATTGTTTTCAGTGATATACAGTCGGTTTTTGATGCATTATCGTATATCGGCGGTCAGGGTAGGTCTTAGCCTGATTAATTTCACCTTATGAGAATCCCCAAAGCATTTTAGGTCTATTAATTGCCCGCGCATATTCTCTTTGCAATGGGAATAAATTATTTTCTGGAGTTCTAGCCTTCGGTTTTGTTTCAGGACTGGGTACATTTTTACTCAGTAAGGTTTGTTTGCTTCAAGAAAGACACATGATGGCTTATCGAATTCTCAAGGTGTGATACCATTCGACCCCTGTACTGCAAAGTGAGACATGTTGTTGTTTTTTTGTTCAAATGTTCAATTTTTATCTCTATGCGTAGCTCTGCCTCGACAGTACCCGGTACGGTTCAAGACAATCAGTTTAAGATACAATTCATTCACAGCGCTTAGCCATTATAACCATTGCGATTTTTATGCAATCTTTCTTCGTCATTTTCACTGATTTCGTCGTGTTCGGGATTTGCATGCGGGAAATTTGGGGGGCCTGGAAACTAAAGCGGGAAGTCGGCATTTCGCATCCGGGCGACTTGGTTTCCATGCTCATGAAACAAAGTACGTCATATGAAGCTTTCCCATGGGACCTGATTAACAAACTCCTAAGGCGTTCTAAGGTTTTGGTGAGCGTATATCTATAATTAAGCAGAAATCATTTGACGCTCTATGCGACTCTGCAAGCTTCGTGGTTTTTATAACGACATCTTCGACGGTTATTTGGCTAGTAAGTTCACATGTCACCTATTGAAAACGCTCACTTATAGCTATATATCAAGATTTATAGAGTATATTCTTCCACTCTCTTTCTATAATAATATCGCACCACTAAGACCCATCAGAATCCGGAAACAATTGTGGTGAATATTGCAGGCCTCGCACAAAACAGGTGAGTAGCTTGGTTGACATCAAAAACCTTCTTTACCACTGTGCCTCACATTATCCTCTCCCAGTCTCTCGACCATCTTGATTGCCGATTTCACGTTGGAACTTCGTCAATGCAATTCCACAGCCATTCAAATCAACAACGTCTCATTGCCGTCCCTTAGCTTCAGAAGCGCTCTCCAACACGTCCACCAATCAGTTCTTGTAGAAATGGGAACTCCTCCGGAAAATGTCAATGTACAACACGAAAGAAATGATGATGAAGAGCCTGTCGAGCCTGCGGAGATTGCTGAATCAGAAGGTGTTCACGCATCCACAGGCAACGATGCATGCTGACCTGAAGTGGAAACATAACGATAGATATGGACTACTCAGACTAGTTCATCTCTGCTCAGTAGTCGCAGTTTATTTTCCAAAGATTTTTTTGACATCTACATGTAGCGATTAAGTCGCGGTGCCAGAACTGCGAAAAAATTGAAGCTCAGCAATAATAGCGATTGTTTGTGCTTGTTTACGATTGCGGTGTTGTGGTCAATTGCTTTCTCTCTCTCCAAATCGTCTGCAAACATCGGCTGAATACTGCCTGATCCTTGATACGACTGTTCGGAAAAGATGACAAGGTTTGATTATAACCCGCGGCCATTGTTCCATTGACATCAAGATTCATGATATCGTTAATATATGGTGACCCAAATGTTACGAGAACCTCTTGTTACCCATAGTATCCCTATGTCCATACTACTTGGCTCCCCGTTCTCATTATGGGCTTTTAACTCCCCATTCCGACCCTGGGAACTAGCTGGACCTGGTTATGACGACATGCGCATCTGTTTTTCGAAAAAGCATCAACATCGCTGGTCACACGACGTCGCATTTTTGCAATATCTATATCGCTCAGTCTTTCCGAGTCATTTCGCCAAACAGATTGGTACTTAGCTGTATCTCGCTGCTCAGCCGCTTTGGTGCTCATAACAAGATTGTATCGACATATTTTTGGTCAATGCCCATTCTCTTGATTGGCTGAAGCTCCGTAGCTTTGATGCGGCGTCTATTATCAGCGATTTCCAATCAATCACGATGACCATTATCATCTATTCAGTCTGTCTTCTTTTTTTTTCCATTTCGTGTCAGCTGTCATGGTCCTGAAGATATCGAAGACACCAGTAAATCTTAATCCCGGTACCATCGGCCTCGAAAATGCCTATCTGGATGTAGAAACAGGCTCCCGATCAAAAAAAACTGTTTTTTCAATCCTAAAAATGCGATACAGCAGGATACAGTATCTGTTGACGCGCGCTACTCCGACGGCCCCGTGCTGTTCCGTCCAGAATCCTCACACCTTCATAGCGAGAGAATTTCTCGCACGAGTATTCGTAGACTATGGCTATACCTACTAACAAATTGGACCCAAAACTCTCACGCCGAGCACACTCATAGCAGATGCCGTATGAAGCTATGCTTATCCGTCATAATTAACGCACCATTAGGTACAAAACCAGACATGCGTTTTCTAAACGAACTGGATCGTGATGGAACATCTTCAACCGGAGACAGCTACACGTTACACTGCACGTTCATCTTACCTTTCAAGTCAATGGAGTTCTCCTTGTTTTTTTTGTAACCATAGAGCATAGGTTTCAATAAGCGCGTCACTCAAAGGTGAGGTTTATTTAAAAAAAAACTCAATTCGGAAGTTCAACTCCAGAGTGGACAACCAGCTCAAAATACCCCCCAAGTATTTTATACCATTACTGCTATCTTCGAGGCTTCAGATGAACAGCACGCTGAACAACCGCCTAGCTGCTGAAACAATAGACGCTATTATTCAAGAAGCTTATGAGGCGTATGCTATTTCTTTCTTTCTATTATCGAAAGAGGATCTGCAAAACTCATTTCATTGATGCCAGATACATAATTAAATTGGTCGGCAGAAGTTCTCTTGGTAAGTTAATCATCTCCATGAAAACTGCCTCTTCTGATGAAAGAAAAATAGTCCTTCTCATATATGCTACCATCCTAACACTTCCGGACGAGGTGAAATACATATGGTCGAGACGATTTAGTCTTCCCACTTGGCTATATCTTTTCACGAGATACGGATCGTTGATTCAGCAAGGGCTTGTGGTTGGATACAATCTGGTACCGTCAATAGTTAGCATGAACTTCTTTTCATAAAATTCGCTAGTACTGATTTCAGTAGTCAAAGAGGTACCATCCTAGATTATTAATCTTCCTAAATCAAAGCTAAACAACCATAAGGCTTTGCAATGTCCTTAACAATCTACAATTCGCTGGTTATATCTTATTTTATACTGGCGTACAAGGTAGATTATTTTATATTATGATCATCTTCTGTAGTAAACATATCATCTTAGGCTTATTGATTGCTCGAGCGTACTCGCTATGCAAAGGGAATAAAATCGTGGTCGGAATTCTGGCCATCGGTTTTGCTGCAGGATTGGGCTTATCTGCTATAAGTAAATTGTTTAGTTTCCCTCCAAGAAGTGGTTTCTTACTATTTTTCCAGGTATAACACCGTTTAGTCCTTGCGCTATGAAGTAAGAATATCTTTTAAATGGATCATTCAAAACTTCAACATTTGTTCGTTAATAGTTCTACATTGCTTGGTATGGAATCATTAGCTTGATTAAAGTTATACTTACTGATGCGTGTCCAGCTGAACAATCCTTGGCAACTTTTCTGCAAGATTTATCCGTTATTTTCATTGATCTCGTCGTATTTGGTGTATGTATGTGGGAGATTTGCGGAATGTGGAAGCTCAGCGCGGGGGTCGGCCTCAAGAGTCCGAGCAACCTGGTTTCTATACTGCTCAGACAAAGTATGTGATTCAAAAGCCTAAGTAAAAGTCCCCGGCAGACGAGATATTTTTAGGCGTACTAAGGACTTGGTAGGCATTTATTTATACATCCGCGTCTTACGGGTCGTTTCATGCTCTCCGCAAGTTTTGTAATTTCCACCTCAGTATCTGTTGGAGTTTTCGTCCTAGTATGTCCTTAGCGTTGAATATGACAATACCTTCATTTTACCATCGTTATTTAGATCGATCGCGTAAACATTTCCTCATTTCCATACTTGCATGTGCTCTCAGTTTCTAAATTGTGGCTGAAACTTAATTAGAACTCGACCATGGTAGTGACAGATGTTCTAAACGTCTTGGAAAATTGGTGAGATCAGTTCTTCAACAGAACACGACTCCATGCCAAACCTTCTTTCCTTTCTCAAGTCTTTCAGCCATCTTAGTCAGTGATTTTACGCTGGAGCTTCGCCGACGTAATCCCACAGCGAACGAAACCGTTAATACAACAATGTCAATTTTCCGACTACCAACAATACTCCGTGATGCGCATCAATCTCTCCTCATTGAAATGGGATCTCCTGAACTTGAAGACTCGTTCTCGTTGGAAGGAGAAGGCAATGAGAATGATGAAAATGATAACATCGCCAGTTTTTCTGGTGATGCTGAAACCGCCGTCGTTAGTGCTTAATGAATAATGTAGACTATAGACTCTGTATCCTAGATATCTGATCTCTAGTAGTAGGGTGTTGTAATTGTAAATATAAGATAGATTGTATATCACGTGGTTTGCCTCAAATTTGAAGTTGGGTAAAAATTATCATTATCCACGTGCGAGTGTCTTATTTTGATGACTTTACATAAAGATTATTGTAACAATCCGAAACTCCTCTGAAGGAGAAGTCTGGAGATTGCTGCCAGTGACGCGATGATTTTCGGAGATTGCCGTACTTTTTTCGTCGTGGTAGTTTGGGCCCCCCTTGGCGCCCATAACCGGCCTTTTTCTCTTTTGTTCTTTATCCGTGATTGCTTCACGCAGGATGTAGCTAAACTCTAGAGGCACGTTTCGATATTACAATGAAATGTCACTCAAATCCTTCAACGCATACGCCGAACACCTTCATTCTTAATGATATCTTCGGATCGTCACACAGTTTCGCGAGCTTTCCTGGGCTGTGATAGCGTTTTTCTTTGCTCTTTGTCCTTCGTGTGGATAAGCCTAACGAAGCAATAGAGGCGTATGGTCAACAAACGGACGAGAGCGAAAAGAAGTGGTACCGGTTTCATTATCAAACAAGACAAATGACTCCATAGAGTAAAGCCCTTTTACAGCTTCTGTTCCATACCATACACACATACAATAAGGCAAGCGAAAAATGGACTTCTTTCAATTATCTACTAATTACATTTGGAAGAAAATATTAAATGACAGGGAAAAATCAAAAGGTGTTATGGGTAATGTTCATTTCGACATGCAGAGATCGGAAACGTTAGAAGAGGCCGGTCTTCAATCTCGAAAAATGGAATATTGTCGGATACCGGTTGATACACAGGCTGTTCAAAAAACTTAAACTCGCTTATCGAACTTTCATCAGTCTCCATTTTGACAACACAAGACGATTCATAATTTGTCTGGATCATGGGATCACTGTCTGCTTCTTCTGTCGCCGACTGACCCTCTTCACTCTCTGGAGAGTCATCAAGGAATTCCTAAAAGGGGGATAAATAAGAATGAGGAACGATATGACAAAATACCGACCTCTTCGTCGCGATCCGAGTCCATCGTGTATCGTTCGGCAGCGATCTCGGAGTAGTTTGTCATGCTGTCCTCTGCGGAAGACGCAAGGAAACTTTCCTCTTGATCTTGATCCATAATTCTTTCATCCCGTCTAATCTTCGCCTTCCGGTTTTTAAACCAGTTAGCGATACGACGTTGATAGCTAATTATGTGGTGAATATCTTCAATTTTCTTTATCAAGGTGTACTTACTGTGCAACCCAATCTTTCTCCGAACTTTCATCGCTGCTCTCATAACTAGACGCGGCATGTTCATGTCTAATCTCCGTTAATGTCTGTGCCCATTGATGCCGTAGTGACTGGCTTGGGTACTGGGTTTTATTGAAACACTCTTCAATGAAGTCCAGTTCCCAATGCAACCATCTTTCCGGCTTATGTCTTTTGTTTTTCCGTGATGCTGTAGATTTCCGTCTCAGGCCGGTGCTGCTTGATTGCGACATGACGATACGCTTTTCTAGTGGCTTGCTGGTTGGCTGCGACTAAGGGAATTGAACGCGTTTTCAAGTTGTACGATTTGAGGATGATAAAATGGGAAAATGGGTGTTGATTTAGTACCAGATGGGATTAATTTAATGGTTAACGTGAAAAGTGTGCACAACTTTTATACTATACTATAGTATGGACTTCTGTTCCGTGTCTGAGTCCAATCGTCATAACGGAGGTTTTTTTGGGCATTGTCCTAGAACCGTTGTGTCCAACAGGCAGGCAAGTTTCATATTTTTGTCCATGAACATGTTATGTCAGCAAAGGATTTCAACATCGTTGTCATCGATATCCTCGTCGAGCCTGCTGTCTTTTTGATTCATTCCAACACGAAGAAGTTTTATTCTTTTATCATCACACGGGTTGAGTGGTTCAGGATGAGGTTGCTAAGTCGTTCGGCTTGCTAATATTTGCGAATGTTTGCAAAGCTCGGTTCTTCTTCTAGCGATACTAGATACCTGATTTTCAAAGCATGTAATGAGCCTTTCGTGCCTGCTTCCTCTTTTTGAAAAGCTAATAATATTTCGTAGTATGCTTGGTACGGAAATTCCAGTCTTTACCCACTCAATCTCGTTTTTGTCCAACGCTGAGCTTGACTTTTGATCTAGATAAATCGAAAGATGGTCGTGCAAACTTCGGCGTTCAGCAACTTTAGCGTGTGCCAATCTATGATGTGATCAATCTTTGAATGATGGTACGAACGAACTCTATGCTAACGACTTCAAGTTTCTAAAGCTCTCCATAATTTCGAGTATGTCGAGCGGCGGCGACTCGAGCCTTCCCATAACTGAGAACTAGTTGCGCTGATAAGCCAATCCGCTAAGACATCGTGATTGACGGTTCGTGGGGAAGATGATGGCATCAACAGTTACTATGGGGTAATGTATTGTCACGAAATATCTTTGACAAAGATCATGGTACATCGTATTCTTCAGGCGATGCGCGTCAACCGGTGGGTAACGATGTTCACACCGGTTTGCGTTTCAGCATGAGAACGTTCTTTTGGAAGACGATATATATTTAAAGAAAACCTAGTTTTGAGGACTGAGAATTCACCTTAAACGTTGCGTTTGCACTTTTGCGAGACCCTAACTCTTCGAGACTTCAAAATGAACGACACATTAATCAATAATCTGACTGCCGGGGCAATAGGTAGTTTGATTCAGGCGGAGAACGAGACGTATGTGATTTGCCTTTCGTTAACTCAGATATGACCATTATTCACATTAGATATATCTTAACGTTGCTCAATACCTGTGTTTTCGGTGAGTGCATTATCTCCTTTTAGGTAAAATGTCGTAACGCCTTGTAGCCCTTCTGGTCTATACTGCAATCTTGAACCTGGGGCAAGAAATAGAGTACATATGGCTGGGGAAATTCAGCCTTCCCGCTTTGCTTTATTTTTTTGCGAGATACGCGTCCTTGATTCAGCTGGGATTGGATCTTGGATATAACTTGACCTTTAGCAGCGACAGCCGTAAGCTAGAGTCTGAAGCATGAATCGGCACTAATTTCTTGACAGAGACGTAAGGCCCATATAATCACCTATCTAGGGAATAGCGTTTTATTCACACATAGCCAACAGGACTTGTGAAGTTATTCTTGACTTGGAGTCATTTTGCTATACATTGTCCTATATCGGTACTCAAGGTAGGTTACCGACTGTGTTTTTTTGAGGGTCATAACGGAGCACTTCAGGCTTATTGGTCGCTCGGGCATATTCTCTTTGCCGAGGAAATAAAATCTTAGCTGGAATGCTAGGTGCTGCTTTTTTTGCAGGACTGGGTTTATTCCTAACTTGTCAGATAATTCAAATTCCCCAACAGCAAATAATTTCTTATCACTCCTCAGATTTGATATTATTGAAACCGTGTGGAGCGGAGTAAGTGAGCTGTTCCCATCGTCTCAACGAAAAAATACAATTTATAAATCCAGAGATTTCATAATGACCGGTATGTGTTTCACCAACACGAGCAAAGCTCGTTCAATAACCAATTTTTTAGTTCAAAGTCTCGTGCTTACTTTTGCACAAAGCATTATTAACGTCTTTACTGATTTACTTGTATCTGTCATCTGTGTATGGCAAGTCTGGGGCACTTGGAAATTAAGACGCGAAGTTGGTATTCGAACCCCCAATGATCTCGTTTCTATAATTCTAAAACAAAGTAAGTATTCTTTAAACGCTCGATGAGAACTATTCATCCAAGAACAACTAAGGTATAATACGATTATGGTAAAATTTCTCATAATGAGTACTATGTCGGAATCATATCAGGCTCATTTCAAACTTGCAAGTTTTGTTATTATTCTTTCCGCTGCTGCTACGATTTTTTCACTCGTAAGTTTCCAAATTATCAGCCCAAATGTTTACAGTATAATTCTTATTGTGTCGCCATCAGGTCGCACGTGATGTAAGTTTTCATATTTTTATTGTGTTAGCTTCTAACATGTCGCTCAACTGAGCAGGATAATGCATCAACCATTCTTGTCGATATCCAAAATGGGTAATGCGAATTTGTGTCGTTTTATGATTTGATTCCATTTATTAACTTCGCTCAAGCCTGTCAGTCATACTAGTTTGTGATTTTACTTTGGATCTTCGCCGACGCAACGTCGCTGTTGTTGAAGCTAACGGCATGACGCTACCCACGCTCCATTTTCAAAGCATCCTACAACATGTCCACCAATCACTTCTCGTCGAAATGGGAACTCCTGAAGATTTCTGCATGCACGTGGGTGATGATGATAACAATATTCAAGTTAGTGGATCTCGGAATGATGGCCAAGTCGTTGAGCAGCATGTAATTCCTTCAACCGCTAGCGCGTAATCGGTGAGAATTTAAATGTATCGCTAATACCTAATATGTGCATTGATTATCATAAGCGTAATATTAGGTTGGAAGAAAACCCGGTATTCCTAATGATGCTCTTCTTTAATTCTACATCCACTTGTCAGGAAACATCCCCTTGCTTTACCTCTTTTCTTCTCTCGTGGTCACTTGAGATGTAGTAACGTTTCCCGTTTTCAAACCTTATTCTCGTTGGTCTCTTCATCAAATTTCTATGCGCCATGCCTTTATTCGTAAGTGACGCGACCCTCAACCCACTTGTCCCTTTATGTTTGAGTATGCAGATTCGTCAGCCGTTTTCGGTACCCTGGCTACCCGGCTGTCAGTCATATTAAACATTTTGTCATTTTTATTGTATAATCCGCCAATGCGTGAATATATGTCAAATTTGCAGTGCATTTCTACATATTTTCTACAATGATAAAGAACGTAGCAAGCTATCTAGGTGATACACCATTTTTGATTCATATCGAGCATCCGACCATCTAGGTAAGGAATCTCTTCAGGTTCTTCAGATTCCGAGGATGCCCAATCCCAAATAATCCTCCCATACCCAATGATAGTGCCACAGTATTCACAAGCATCCTGATCCTCCGAAACTACACTTACCTTTTCAATCTGAAGGATTGGAGCACTATCAAAACCATCAAATTCTGGGGGATTATCAAGTTCTGCCAGGGCACTATCAAAATTAACGTCAAAATTTGCCAGGGCCCTATCTGAATCATCAAGTTTCGGGGGGAATAGAATTGCGATGTCTCGATGATGCTCATAGGCTGGCTCCTTGTAACAGATGAGTTTATATATCTCGCCGGTATCAACATCCTTCAAGAGTGATGGTTGATTTAACTTTCCCGCTACAAGAAATCCTTGTCTCCGGATGTGCAATCCATCCGTTTTACAAGTACCCGAAGCACCATCTCCGAGTACCTCGGACCATTGCTTATGCATCCAGTCAACTGAAATGAGTTGATCTTGCGGGAGGGATGCTAGTGAGGCAGGAGCCCATCGAAATGGAGAATTTTTTAGCAGATTGCGTGTTCGCTTGAGGTCTTCGTATGTGAATTCTTTGAAGAGAACCGCTATTGGGATTTTTCCTAAATCCAAATAAAACATCTCCATGCGTTTTTCGACATCTTGAGTTTGGAGCAAATCCTGCGCCGAATGACCCAATAGGAACGTAAGGCATAGTGGTTCGTCCTCTTGTTTGCTAGTTGAACGCTTGTTGACAGCGCGAGCGAGGTTTATGAACTGAGGCTGATCATGTTCGACTATTGGGTCCGTTAACGATTTTAGCGAGGGTAAACGCTCATTCATCGCTATTTCTATGTAATCCTCAAAGAGTATATCCAACTTTATGCTTGTCATCAACTTGTCCTCGTCCCAAATGAAGATCCGTTTATCTTCAGGAGGTAAATGTTTTTGGCGACAGTGGTGCTTGAATTTGAGAGTTTCTCTATCCCATTCCACTAGGTCCTCTTTCATCTGGAAAAATAACCTTTCGTTATTGCCTGTTGCCAACGTATACACGGCTTCTTTGAGAGTCCAAATCCGCTTGGCCCATCCCCCACAAAATATCCTGATACCAATCTCCAAATTAGAGGCCATTCGGGAGTCGAGATTGTATAATTCTCTGTCTAAGACTAGTGTCGCCGTGGCGTCGCGGAATGTTTCCCGTATTTGACGAATGGCCAGTGTTCGATAATCTCTTAGATGAGGTGCGACGGGTATACAGAGCGTATCTATCCAAAAAGCGATCGGCGTCCTTTCAGAGTTATCCAGGTGAATTACATTCCACAAGTTGTCAATTAAGTTGCGAAGTCGAAGTAACTGACAGTACGGCAAGGAATTTTCGCGGGGATTTCCAAGTCCATCAGCCCCTACATTACATTGATGAGTTCGAGTGTGATTGTCTTTTAAAATAAGAATCACTTACAAACATGACTGATTGTAATGTAGGGCATTTCTTCTCCATCAACAATGGTCAAGTTTGTGGTGCCTGTCGTATCATCCGGATCGATTGACGAGACCAGAATTTTCGGTATTGTATTCCTTTCCAAAGATTCCTTTAATCTCCCAGGATCGACGGCCACAAACTCACAATTACAAGCCTCCGAGACGTGCATAGTTCTGTAGGTGGTTGTATCCGTCTGGCTCGCCAGGCACCTTGTTTTCGTGCAATTGCTGTGATCTTGAAGTGCATGAGGACGTTCTAGGAAATACGCGAAAAACGTCATGCTACCGCCTAATCCCCCCTCCAGCTCACTGATAGAGCACCACCCATGCGGAAGACGTCGTTTCTTAGGCAAAGAATCAAGTGTGCTTTGCCCTTCTGCGAACCAGAGTTGTAGATCAAAGAGATATGTGACGCCAGGCCCCTCTTTTTTCCAGCACGACCTGGGAGGAATAAAATGCAATACTGTCATAAATATCATCCGTAAGGTGATATTGATTGAGCTTAAGACAAGACACTCTTCAAATGTGTATTGATGTTCGTCCTCAGGGGTTGGACTGGTGATAATTAGTTGAACAAAGCGACCAATCTCCGTCAACTCTCGTATTAGGTGTGTTGAGGCTTCTGCCCGATCAGTGCGATGCATCAGGGAAGCTTCGTATAATCGTTTTGGTAGACCATTTAAAGGCTTGGTAGTCACCATCCCTTCTGCAACGAAAGTTTTCGTGATATCTTGTTCCAGACGCTTGTGCCCGCATGAGGCGAAAACCTCGTCCAAAGCGCCAAAAAAATAACCACGCTTGCAGGAAGGCGATTTTCTCCCGAACAGATATAGGTGATACTCCTTTTTTTGTGACCGCAGGTCGTGCCAAACCATAGGGCTCTACAAAATCCTCCACAGGGCCTCGTGTTTTACAAGCTCCCGGGGGACAGTACCAATGGCACCACCGATCTTCTCGATGGACTTCCCAGCCCATTCTTGCTGGGAAATTCCAAAACCCAAGGTTGTCATAAGGTATGGTATTGCAGAGGAATGGGACTTCTATAGGAATAAATTCGGGGCGGGTAATTGGGAGGAACTGGTTATCCACAGTTGTGATAGCCGTGGACTCGCGGCGATCGGAAATTGGATTGATCATTGTCAGCGACATCGTTAAGACTACCGACTGGACTTGAGATGGTAAATCTTGGATTTGGCTTTGGTATTATGTCGAAGGTTGACGACTGCTCAGAGGATAATTGAACAAAAAACTGCGAGTGTGAATTTACAAGACAACGTGCAAACAGCATGCTAGTGCCAATTGATGCTTGACGCCGACGAAGTACGAAAGGCCGAGGCGAGCAGCGCGCTCCAATTTCCCTTGCAAACAGCAAGGGCTCTCCATCCCGTTCAAATTGCTTCCATCTGCATGTTGCTTGTTCCTATTTTTATTTGTTTGTGTGTATCGTCAATTACGCGCATACCTTGTAGCGCGCGCGGTCCTTCTTTTCTCGCGTGAAGTGCTACTGTAAGGGTCGGTACCCGTGTACAGCGGATGTAGCGTCATCCCTTCGTTTGTCTCCCTGGGTGTATTTTTAATTCCTTTATGCGCATTCACACATTCCCGTGTTCCTTTATCTTTCCCTTTCCTTTATGCTCATTTCCTTTATTCCTTATCTCTTTGTTCGTTACTTTGTTCTACATTCATCTTTATTATACAAAAGACTCATGTAGATACAGAGTTTTCTTCGTAGATTTTATTCTATATCTATTTCTACCCTCTAGATCCTTCCTCGCGCAACACTCGCGCAGGTTTACACTACACGTCTAATGTTCTATCTCACTGCTGATTCCGCATTCCAAATTTCTAATAATACATTGAATTTGTGCAAATACCCGTCCATTGGTTCAGTAGTAAATAAAGTTTCTTCGAGTCTTCTTAGGAACCACACGTTGTCCCTACTGGTAGATTTCGACAATACCACGTATGCGTTGAAAGCGGTGATTTCGCTAGGTCGATTATAACGGGATTAACAGTTTGGCCTTGTGACTTATAGTCTGTGAACGCGTAAGCAAGTGTAACGGCAAACTGTAGATGATTTATCCTAACTTTCGCCCCTCCTTGCAGCCTAAAATCGTGCCCTTCGAATCTGGATCTGTATTGCTGGCCCAAATTGACGCAAACCGTAATCCACTTCTTGGGCTTGATAGGCTACAAAAAAGTTCAATTGGGAATGTCGTCTTATTACACGGAAGGTGAAATAGAGAGCGTCCACGTACTCGTAAATCCAGTCGGTGACTCCATTAAACGAATCGAGGTCATCACGGCTACATACAGCCCATTGAATAGGATTCTAAACTTCCATTCAAGTGAGTTACAGTATTTTACATACAGCATGGTTGTATACTCACTGCTTTGAAAGCCGCTGTAATGAATTTCGTTACGCAGACTCATGCAGTGTCCTTGTTCTCAATCAGTACTCTGCAACGAGTATCCATTTTGTCCAGGTCAGGGGTGCGTCAACCAATCTGGGAGAAGTACTCACAGAGAGGTTTCAACGTGGAAAGTATGATTTCGAAAGATGGAGTGCTCCCAGAACTGTCGCTCAAGACGAGAAAGATCGGCAATAAACTTCGTTGCTTATTGAATTGGACCACATCGTTCCCTTAGATTCCAAGATGTCATCGTCACCTTCGGAGGTTTTCAGAAATAGCTGGGGAATGGATGGAATCAGTCACTTCCTCCACCCCCACGACTGTATTTATGATCAAGGTGACCACACACGTATTGTACCAGAAAGCGTCCGAAGGTGGCAATGTGACTTGTTCTCCTGAGATTAAAAAGTGGTTGGACGCAGTTCAGTCCGCAGAATATTTGCGAAGGTGAGCTGCGTTTCGGTTCGAATCAAATTTGATTACTCGACTATTCATAGCAAGGAATTTTTGGATATATAACAAAACACTTTGCTTGGTTGTAAATTTGTAACATACCTGCTCAGGCAAACACGATATACGATAGCATTGTTTACTTTGCGGTAAAGGGATTGAGGGGTTTAGAATGTTATATAATGCTTCCGACATAATGACAAATCCTAAGACGTTGTCCTGTTTGCAAGGGTTTCTGCGTCCCCAGACGCCTCTAGTACATAACTAGGGCCGCCTTGTGCGGCGGATCCCTGCACCTGCCACCATGAGCGTAATAGGCACTGAGCAAAGAAGGTGTATTATGTAAGAATCAACTACAAAAAAGCATCATTAACATGATGAAAAACTCTGAGAAACTTGGCCTGTAAGTAACATATAAGAAAAATTACGGAAGACGATTGGATAGAGACTGCGTCAGGACACTTACAGCACTTCGAGCGCTTCTTTTTTCAAAGTCAATTTGCTGAATGACATGGTAGAGCCCTGCTGGTGCAGGGAACTGAGCGTTCGTTGTAGTACTTAAAATACCCTGATACACGGTAGTCCATGCGTATTTCAAACTCCTACTTTCGGCGCTCCTACTCTTTCCAAGCACCCGCAACATAAAGCTATGAAGTTATAGTCTTTGACATATTGGTTGGCTCTCAAATGCTTTCCGAAGGTCTAAGAGAGCACACAAACACTGGGAGAAGGAAAGAGAGAGGAATATTTGAGTCCGAGGACCTGGTCTTGGGCAGAGTCACTACGATGTAGGATTGTGGAGCGCTGGCCTACATACCTGTTCGTATTTTGAGTTGGTTGTGTACGTGTGTAATTTAGCCCCATTTACGAGCGCTGAAATATGTTTCCTGATCGTTATCGAGACATCGTGATTGATAGTTCATCAGGAAGACAACTGTTACTATGGGATAATGCATAGTCGCGAAAGATCTTTGCCACAGTAGTTCATCGTATTCTTCGGGCGATGCTCTTCTCTTTATGTAAATTGGTGGGCAATGGTGCCCACATTGCTTATTGTTTGGAATTAAAGTGGGATACTTGCACAACCACAAATACAATTTTTTGAATATTAATCCGGAGATTTCACAACGATCAGTATGTATGTTTCACAAACAGCTTCCCTCAGGTTTCAATATGCCTGTCTCAACCCAGTGTCGCATTTGAGTCGCGATGAGCAGACTATGGGCGAATGTGATGGCAATATCCGTTTCACAAATCAGTGATTTCAAAATCTGCCGTGGTGACTCTGGTGAGGAGTTTCTGGCTATGGAGCGCTCCATGATACACCGTGATAGATCATCTGGATTTGAAACCCACACCATCAACAACTCCACCTCCGTCGCTGGAATTTGTTCCCTTTCTTTATTATAGTCTGTAGCGATGGAGCCAAAGGTACGACTGACTCGGACTGAGACGTTGACGCTACCATTAGTTTTAAGGACATGTTCCCGTCTCTGAAGATGGTAACGGTTTATGATTTATAATGAAACTAAAGCTATGTAACAAACGACACCCAGAAGTCACCCCGCTAAACCTAGGCCTATTCAGACTGGTCTCAGAATATCTCGCCTCTACGGTTTATATAAATGTCTCAGAGTCGAGGCGTTCGTGTCAGAAATGATAATGACATTATAACATACTCGGGCAATTGGTCCATTGTGCAGGCATCCGCCGTCAATCAACTTGTCAGCTTAAACAGTGGCCCAGCGTATTCCCCGACATTACACAGTACTACTACAACCGGGAGCTTCGCATTTCCATTTAGTGGTCAGCATAAACTTGATCTACTTGCGTGATTTTTACTTACTATTATTTGGAAATACACAGGCTCGTCAATATCTGTGTCCGGCTCAACAAATATCGCAAATTTGTCGCAAAGTAATCAGGATCCTTCTTGGACATGCACCATTGATGGTTCAGTCCATGCCCCACCGGACCTGTCCTCATTTAACCGACGAAACAACAGATCATTATGCGTTAAGGGAGGTCTATCAGACGGCCCACATGAACTTATCGTAAATGTAACCTCACAGGGAATGCCATTTTATCTGGACTTCATCCAATATACACCTTCTCCAGACATTTCTTTGGAGAATTCGCTCATATTTATCGCGACCAATGATCCGACGATCGATTTTATTTCCGGATGGAAACCTCTAGGCATCCGAAATGGAACGACCGATCCGGAGGGCCTTGTTAACGTCACTTTTATTGGTATGTAAGTCTGAAATCCTTTTGTTTCTGATTTTGTCTAAAATGATAAATGCAGGGACTCAGCTTTCCTGGTATGGCGATATTCCTAATTCACAGCCGCCTTATAATGCCTCTTCTGGGAAATTTTCCGTCGATGGTCAACCATACACATCTTTTGAGATACCACCGGGCCTAGATCAACAGCTTTCCGCTCCTGCAGGCAACCAGTTTTTTTTCAACACGCCCGTTCTTGAGATGGGAACCCACATGCTGTCCGCAAAATATACGGGAAGTTCAGGACAGACACCGTTCACGTTCGAGTATCTTATCATCACGAACGGTACTTTCTCTTCCACAGGCACCTTGCCGACAAACTCCAGTGGAGATATGATCACACCGAGTCCAGTACCGTCATCGAACGGTTCGACCTCGAAATTACAAACTGGAAGCATTATTGGTGGCGTTGTAGGAGGTGTTGTGGGAATTGTAGTGTCCTCAATCGCCTTGTTCTTCTGGTTCACATCTCGCAAAAGAAATGGCATGGCAAGACGTGGGAATATATCTAGCGTTATAAACCCTTATTCAGTATTCCCGTCCGACAATTTGGTCTCACCCTACCCGACCAACTCTGAAACACCCAGTGGAACAACCTGGCCCCTTTTAACAACCCCTTCCCTTGTCACTCAATTTATTTCACCACGTCCACGAAAATGTCCTGCACCAATTGGTGCAATATCTAATACCATAACTCCTGCTCAACACCAAGATAGCGGCATTCGTTTATCACAGTCCATTCCCGTGGGACTTTCTGTCGAGGCACCTCCGGTATATTCCCCGTCATAGTTGCTCCTTATATACGTACTAGACTTTTTCCCTGTTCTCTGGGTAAACTGTAGAGTACTTGCGTATTCATTATTTAACAATTGAGCTACGTTTTTCACGACTTTCTCAGCCATTGAATGCGATATCGGACGACAAAACTGCCCGATCTTAAGTAACCGAAGCTGAGATTGCCAATGATTTCAAATTCTTTTTGCAAGCCTGCTATTGACATAAACTTAATTAGTCGACTACGCTGCATGTGTACGTGTTTATTTCCAGATATATACATGCTTCAATAGTATGTTTGGTAATATAGAGTTTCCACGCTTTGGAAACAATCAATTGTTGAAGAGTAACTCATTTGTCTTTAGCAACGAGGTATCAACACTCGCATTATTGAAACTCTCTCGTATACATCCTCAAACGCAGATGTCTCAGTCAACTTTATTTCACGATGGAAAAATATAGGCATCCGAGACGGAACTACTGATCCCTGAGAGCTTTGTAAACATGACGGCTACAGGTTTCAATCGACGTTTCTTCACGACGCCACGGGAACTCACATATTTTCCGACAAGTATACTGGAAACCAGGAACAGAGATCATTCACGTATCACATTTGAGTATCTTATCATCAAAAGGCTTCTTTCCTTCAGCGAAGTCTTCTTCAACGAATCCTGGTAGGATTTCTGCTGGTGGGACAGGTGGGAATCCAATATTGCATCCATCAGAGAACGATAATGGTAAAAGTCCTCACATGTCGGAAGCATCGTTGGGGGTGTCGTAGGGTTATTCAAGGAATCGTATTATACCTATGCACGTAATGTTATAGAGCCTTATCCGCTGCTCGTCTCCCACGGCACCTCGCAACCGACATCCAGTCAACTTATTGTGGCGAGGGTGATCCATTCCACTCGGCTCATCTCGTCCTGTATCGGAAAGAGCCTGTAAAGGTGATCAAAATACCTGTTCAGTATGAAAATAGCGTTCTTCGCTTATCCGATGGCAGCCCGAAGATGCTGTAACTGAATGATTTATTGACAAGCTATTTTGGGAAATGATGGCGACCATATGTGCATGTTTTCGGCTTCGGCAACTGAGTTGGTCGCCCCAGCTTGAAGAAAACGTACTAATAAATCTGCTAACTGAATATAACTTATGCATCGCATTTTTTTTTCTGCACTCAACCTGTATCGCGGCTACTGCCAACCCATCTGGGCGCTCCCAAATTTCGAGCTCCGACAGCATATGTTGATTCTTTTTTTTTTTTTTTTTTTTTTTATGGAGGTATACGTGACTATGGTGTTTGGACCTGGTCCAGCACATAGAACACACCTGACGAGGAGGAGAAATGCATTTACGCACACCTAGATAGGTAGTGTGGGACTCAATTGCTCAATACCCACTAAAACTCCCCCCTGCGGGTAACAGAGGCCTATTTTTGGCGTGTGTGAGAGTATTCGAACTCACGTCCGAATGAAGGACACCCCTGACATAATCAGAGACGCCCCCCAGTGATGGTACCGCTAAACCACCACCACCCCCAGCATATGTTGATTCTTGAATTGACAGGACAAGTTTTGCCATCTTGTCCATCAATCACTTCTTGTCGAGATGAGAGCTTTTGAAGATATTCGCATGGGACATGGGCGATGGCCGTAACAATATATAGGAGTGAATCCCGGGATGGTGGCCACAACAAGCGATTCCTACAACTGCTAGCGCGTACTAATCGATATCGGTAAGAATTTAGGCTCGGAGGTATGGTTCATTCCTATAAATAATGCACACATGAAACATAATATTAGATCGGAAGAGAACCTTTCGAGCCTATCAATCCATATGAAATTGATAAAGTATGTATAGTATGAAAGTGGATTTGCAAATTTGGTCGTTCTTCAGCGCGTACACTCAGGCTGAGCAGTGAACGTTGGTACCAAGATGAATTCATGATATGGATGAAAATTGAATGTTTGTGCCGACAAGGTATGTAATATATCACAGTAGTCCTAGACCATGCGTAATTTGTTTCTGTCATATGTAGATTGCGCTGCAATCGAAAATTGTTGTACTAGGTATATTTCTGTATGATTGACCTTCATTCCGTAAGCTAAACAGGAAGAGTGTCCACATCACTGGTAGGGACGAACCTATGGTCCATACGCCTTGAGTTTATCAGGACGTAGTAAAACGTGGAATCAGGGGTATCCCCAACTCGGTGACTACTTTTCTCCCCTTTAATACCCAATAATCGAAACATGGTTCGTGTTCAAACCACAAAGGTTTTGACTCTGAACAGTCATTCTGATCAATTCCTGTACCGGGCGACTTCAAAATGTCGTTAAAAGAAATGGAGTCTAGAGTAAAATGATCAGGTAGAGCCCGCGACACGAGAATACGATACGTATACCTTCTGAAAGGGGCTTGTAATCGGCCCAAAGACCACCTGAGCGTAACCAACCGGCCACATTGGTTTGGTACTTCATTTCTTCTAAAATACCGATGGCTGCCAACAATGTACAGTCGTATCGCATCTTGCATGAGATGAGACGTGTATATTAGTTTTGATAGGAGAAAAAATCATACTAGGGCGGCGCTTCTTTGCCTGTAAACTTGTTCATCTTTATGCCAGAGGGTTTTGTCGTATTCCGGTACACATAGATGGTTGTATGGTTGCAGACGCGTCTTTAACGGTGAATCATCCATAAGTAATGTAGACATTGCGGTATGGGCAAAGGGTAGGTTTAATTTTTTCCAGGGGTTCTCTAGATCTTTGAGGGTCTGTACCTTTCGATCTGAATGTTTAATGTGAGACAGAAAAAAAGCATCAAGTAATAAATAAACATACTATACTGTTTCCGACCCAATCCCAGAGTATCTCGCGCCCAAACGGCTTTAAGACCGGATTTACTTTGACCGAAACATTTCGCAACCATAGTATCCACGTTCTGAGGCTGGGCTGAGCTCCACACCATGACATCCAGCCACGGTTTGACAGATTCGTGAAAGAGATACAAGCAAAAAGTTGACATGTAAGGTCGGATATGATTGGGACGTTTACCTCCTATCTTGGACGTATGTTTGGGCCGCCATAACAATGTTCCGTTGAGGTCGAGAATTAGCAGCTTTTTGAGAGGATGGGGACTTTTGGAGGATGCAGTTTCTGATATGGAAATGTACGAAGAAGAAGGGTTCGCGTTTGCTTCTCTCATTTTCGGAGAGAAACTTCCTTGTGACCAAGCGCCCGAAGTTTCGTTACAGTCACGCTCTCGGCGGAAGAAAATTTCAAACTCCTACTTTTGCATTCCTGCTCCCACCTTCCTATGACATGAAGTTATAATCTTCCACGTCTTAGCATATTGCTTGTCCGTCGAATTGTTGTTCCTTACCTCTCATAAGAAATGACAGAAGCTTTAATAACCGAGAGATTTCTTTGCAAGCGAGTTACTTTATTGTGTATTACATACACTATATGGAAACCGGACTTCCTCGGAGTGCTTACTAACAGCTAGGAAGAAACCCGCAAACTCAAAAAGCCCGATAGACGAACGTTCTTGGAAGAAAAACAGAGTATGAAAGCCCAGTGAGCATAGCCTCTTTTGAGAAGAAGGCAATGCCATCTCATAGGGGTATTAGTTTCCCGCGATGCTACGCTTATCGTTATTGCGGAAATGGCAACGTCAACACTCTTTATTTTATTGAGGTTGAGTCTTGCGATTGCGGATAACAATGCGTATTCGTATTCTGGCTGATGTATCAATCTTTGTGTTTCAGAGAAACGGATATTGTGCAGTCGAGTTGAGTGACGGACGGACAGCACGGGTTATAACAACGCAGGAATATTTCAATTACTTGACCAACGCGCCGATCTCTTCATCAGCATTAAAGTGTTTCTATTCTTCAACTGGATACCTTGCTCCTGTCAATTTGGCTCCTGGCGCGGCCTGTGTCCTCCTTTATCCTATGGCTCCGCTGTGCGATTCAAAGTCTTTTCTATATAGAATCATAGTCACTCCTTTCTGAGTGCTGACTTAAGAGAATGTCATCTTGAGCACCATGATTGACGGCGTTGCGGACGCCTTGATCCTTCAGCCTGCTCAATATGGTTTTTCATCCCAAATGTCCATGAATGGCCGAGAAATCTCAGTCAGTGTTTTCGCTAGACTCGATTTTAGGTTGATTTTAGGTCGATCCTGAAGGGTCCAACTCAGTCACAACCACTAGGAGATATGTATGAGCGGATACATGCGGGATTTCAGTCCGAGGGTGGTCTAACGAGACCGTGTGGCGGGAGCGACTGAATAGACTGAATTCTGGTTGATATCCAAAAATAAAACAACTCCGCTTTGTGTTTTCAAAGATGAAACCGTTACGGAATAGAATTCCTTTGCTTGCACAGGTTGATACAGAAAACGAGCACCCGGATTTCCTTTGGATGGTGTCTTTATTATATTGCAGTCCTTTGTGGCAGTGTTCGTTGCAACTCTTCTATCAGGTCACCAATAGGTATACTTGTAAACACTAGTCATTATGAGTGATTATTGACTATTGACGAATGTTCATAGTGCCTTGCAACTCCTTCAGGCCATCAATAGGTATATCGACAACACTCGTGACGCGACACGAGTGAACAATGGTAACAAAAAAAGGAGATAAATGCTCCTGACAGTTAGGCAGGACATTATAATTCCCCGGTAACGCAGCCCAAGAGGTCAATTCAGTTGGACAGGTTGTTTCAATTTTTTTTGGCGGAGCAGTTTGTTGTAAGACAACATTTCAAACAACGGGCAATGGACATAGGTTCCCCCCGTTGTTCTAGCTGGACAGGTTGTTTCATCAATCTGTGCAATCCCCAAATATTTAAAAGGATAGTACTATGTGCTCAAAATCCATAGCAGGTATCCTATTCCTCCAATTTAATAGCTCAAAAATGACATCTAGCACCGGTCTGTAATATTTCCCCTCTTGATTACAAAAAGTTGTTGCTGAAAAACTATGTACTCAGCAACATCACAGGCCTTTTCACACCGAGGACAACCGTCGTTATATGGCTACATTCCTACGGAATGGATTTGTATCTTTTTCGTGGTATTGTTCAGCATTACAACCTGTAAGCAATTTCGAAAATAACGTGGAAGTGCTCTCCTGATTATATTTATGCTATCCCGGGTGACAGTACTACACACAATACAGGCCTTTGTCTACAAAAGGCCGAAGCTCCTTTGGACTATCCCGACCTTCGTAATGTGTGGCATAGCTGAGATTATAGGATGGGGTGGTAGACTCGCGAGTAGTCACAATCCGTATGATCTGAAGTTTTTCATAATTCAGTAAAACACCCATCTTTCTCCCGTCAAACTACTCATGTTTCTCAAACATTCTCAGATCTACGACTACAGTCATAGCTCCTACATTCTTGACCGCCGGCCTGTATACAGTATTTGGTATAATCACCCAGCTAGGACCGCAATATAGTCGACTGCCACCCAGAGCTTGTACGTTTTGTAACCTGGTCCTTTCGCGCGTCCTTTCGCTGAAATACTATTTCTTTAGACTTCTTTACTTTCCTCGCCGCAGACGCCGCAGCTCTTGGAGTTCAGGCATTCGGGGGTGCGTATTCCTCGATTTCCTTTGAACACGGTCAATCTCCCGCCACTGGAGGAAATATCATGATGATTGGAATAGTAATCCAACTAGGTGAGCTCAATCTTGGCTTAGATAACTCTTGAATTACGACTAACCTGATTGGAAAGTCTCCATTTTATTGTACATGGTCTTAGCGACGGAATTTTTCTTACGCTTTCATTTGGGATTACCGATTCCTGGGAGGGTGCCTGCAACAAGACAAGAAGAAAGCCCAGAAAGCTTCGTAGACAAAGCTTCTTTGAAGGACATGGAAAGTTCATCAGACGATGTCTCTGATAAGAAAGCAACATCGTTAAGCAGGGGTATTTTTGCCCTTCCACTCGGCACCTTCATCGTCGTTGGAGGGATAGTCTTTTCAACATTTTTGGTATTAATACGGTGGGTTGTGCTCAAGGATAATAATTTGTATTCATATGCTGACTGATGAATCACATTTCATTAGAAGTGGATATCGTACAGTTGAGTTAAGTGGGGGATGGACCGGACCGGTTGTAACAACGGAAACCTATTTCAACCATATGGACGGCGCGACAATCTGTCTGGCTATGTTCACGCTGAATATTTTGCATCCACAGTTCGTTTATTAGAAGGATCGTATTTTATTTATATTCCGTATGGACTCGGACGGTGAACAGGCGAAATGATCGTACCTTGTGCCGTCGAAAATTACTCCTCCAATAATGGTAAATATATTAATTTATTATTAATTGATACAACTTTCGTTTGTGGTAATGTACATAACTTTTCGTAATTTGATACCTCACAATTTTTTTACTACCACAAGTATATTAATGAAAAACACGAAATTCCAACAAGAGGGAAACTTTTGACGCAAAGCATAACAACGATAGCAAGGTATATGGGCGCTTCGGTACGACGATAATTTTAAACATTTCGTAGCAAATCCAGAGAAGCTTTCATGCCTTCATAAAGATGGCTCATCAGTTCTTGGCAGTCGGGGTCTTCTCGCATCTGTGAATTGATATATGAAAATTGATCAATCTGTAACAGTGAGTAACCGGTTAAACAGGTACATACCCCGTTTAAAAGAGATAAATAGGTATTTTTGAGAGAATAGGGTACGCATAATGGTGGAAAACCTTTCGCTACCAAAGGGACCGAGGCTAAAACTCGAGACAACCGGTTGTTTCCGTCCTGTCATTAGTTTAGTCACGCTGTCAAACTTTAGTTATGGAAAAAATGAAAATATACCTCAAATGGATGGATCATGAGAAAAGCATGGCTGATCCATGCTGCAGCGGCGAAGGGGTCGATGTCGTCTCTACGGATAAGTTCCTACTATCAAAGGTCAAATGAAATACGGCAATGATGGAAATCCACTTCTTTACATTATAGAGCTTACAAAATACCTTCAGTTCACCATTCACTTTGTCATGAGGGCAAAATTGGCTTTTGACTCCTAATTTATACCCGGTAAGGTTGAGACATGTTGTCTGTCTCGTTATTCCGACGTTGACATATCTTAACCGGGTTTCCCGGGTATCTGATTGCGACTGCGATCCAGGCGACCCCGACGGAGAAGTTGAAACGGAATTCATTGATTTCGTATGAATATTTAAAACTCGACTTGAGTGCATCAACGTCTCGTGGACACGACAAAGCGTTTCGAGGGTCAGAGTTATCTCTGAAGGATTAGAGTTCAGTATCCAGTTGAGTGTCTGACACATGAAGGTAATATGAGATGGAAAAAATCGTGAAACGTTTATTAAAAAAATGCACAAGCCTTTCGTGTATCTCTTAGGATCGATAAAGCAACAACACCACTTCGTACCGCACCGCCTGTGATCCCATCTTCTCCGATTATCGGTACTTGATGAAGAAACCCCACTTGAACAAGCGTTGATGCAACCTACTTACAGTAGGCATTTTGCACAATGGAGAAGGGTAAAACCCAGTGAGATGGATACGTACCTCAGGTGGAAGTTGAAACATACCCTCTAAGAAATTGGTTTCCAAAGCAGTTAGATTGAGAAATTTTGCCATCATGGCGTTCGGACCTTGCATTCGAAGATTACTCCACGTGTTGGCGAGATTTTGAAGGTCGTGCGCTGGGATCGCACATAGTGGGAAAGATGGCGGTCCCGTCTTGATGGAACGCCACACCTGAGCGGGATTTTGGGCGAGAGAGGACGTTTTGTAAGTTCGTACTGTTGCAATTGAATTGAAGAGATTCAGTTTCATACGAACTAGACGAAAGAGAGCGAAAATCATTACATCGTTTCTGTATTTTCGACGTCAAGGATGACTTTGTTTGTTGAATCCATTCCTCCAAATTGGAATCTCTGAGCCGGTCTTGTAACTAAAGATGGGGTTTCAACAAATAGAAAATTTTATGCTCAGATTTTCTCACCTCTTCATATAATAGCAACGCTGTGACTTTACTTTCCAAAACATATCGCATATCGGCAACGCGTAAAAGTAGATAGGGAATCCGGTGGTCTTCGAGGAGAGATTCCCAGTACCTAGCAGAAGAAGCACATTCCGTGGAATTTCGCGGATCTACCGTCAGGGTTATTGTCAATTGTGAGGATGTTGCCGGTCCAAGGATATTAATCGGGATGTCCTAAGTAACCAAGTACGAAATTTTTCAGAAAAACAACAGCTACCAACGAGGACTTAACTGACAACCACAGATGGATGTACGAGAGGAGGGCGAGATTGGTTCAAAAAACATTGAAGAAACAGACCCGGTTGGTTATGGTAGAGGCTTGAAGACATGAAAAGAAACTTCCTTTGTGTCAAGTTCGATCACGAGCCTTTATGTGGTTCTTTCATAGCAGAAGAGACCTGATCTTACATCCCGTGCCGGTGCCAATGATGACCCTAACTTACCTTATTTGTCCTTTTATCGTGACAGTTGCAATTGCGCAACACGTTGTAAGCCGGTTGTCCAAAAAAAATACCCGAAACTGGCTCACTTCGTGACAGGGTATACAATCGGTTCTCGTCCCAATGACGTCCGAGTTTATTGGAGTATCAAAGAGTTTCAATAGACAGAAACCTCGATTATTAGCGGTACAACGTGCCTCTCAATGGTGCGGAAAAATCGCGAATGAGCTAAGAATGGTCGCTTACATCATTTTTGATCTTGGTCGCTGTGCCCCGAGCTCAGTCGGGAACCTCTTACCCCGGGTTACATACATTTCAGGCAGCGATTGTTCCGTTTCTGTTTTCCGCAGCTCTCTTTTGGTCATGAATTTTTTCACGGCCTAATAAATCTCGGGGTATAGATTGGGCACCTCCACGTGTTAAAGGATACATATTCAGAGCACGTTGCGTGCCAAGTGCACCCCTGCAAACTCAATGATGTATCGGCAGATATGAAATGTCGCGTTTTGGAATTTAAAAAAAAATTCGCCGTGGGACAAATATGACAATGAATGGGGTGAATGAATAAAATGGCGATGGCCACTGTCAGCCAATTTGAAATCCGACACTTGGTGACCTCAACAAAATTCAAGAGCTCAATTTATATGAAATAACAGGTTAGGGTGCGACGTCAGTGATTTACGCTTGCAGATAGAATCACATTTACATGACGCCGAGTTTATTATTAGAAAGAAAGGCGGGTGGGAAGAGTTCTGAACGTCTCGATGGCTTCGGGCCTCATAAATGGAGGGCAACATCTAACATCCATACAAGTATTGAAAATCCGTTATAACGTGTCGAATGACCTGAGAGCACCCGTTACGTCTTAGGGAAGCAATGAAGTTTAAGATCACAACTTACTATATCTCAAGGTTTTGGAGATGAAATGTATCCAAGAATAGGTCAAGTTGCATCCATTTGGAGAGAGTATTATTGAAATTTCTTTGAACCCATGATTCAATACACATAACGGATTAGAGTTAACGATGGATCTGCGCGTTGTAACCCTTGATGATGAAGGTTTACCCAGAATCCTTTAAATAGCATCCTTCTCAAAGTGCCTTGATTTTATTTTTATCCAGGGTGATTTTTAGCTCACAAAGGTTTGTTTCTCTATATAGATGGCTCGATATAAGATTGTTTCAAAAGTAAACACGAAGCGTACACATACTTTCACTGGGTTAGGAGTTTCGAATCGAAAGTTTGTGCGCGCCGTAATAGTCATTTTGTTGAGATCCCGGGGGCTTAAACGCCAACATACATGAAGGACAATCATTGCAAGCAGCGGTCAAAGATGACGTTTTGGGATTGTAGGAGATATTCCATGTCAAGGTGTGTGACGGAGTATGATAGAGACGGGTAACTGAAGACAGCGATTCGTGAATGATGAAAGGGGTGAACCATCGATGTCATACTGAGAGTTCAGTAGCATGAAAACAAGCGCATCCTTCATTTGAGTCTTCTTGCAACTAGGTGCTGTCGGTGTTGATACGAAAAGAAATTTTGGAGCAATGAACGATTCACGGATGACAGACTGAAAACCTGACACAAAAAATTTGATTGATCACCAGAGGTTTGAAGAAGTAGTAAAGATAACAGCAGCGCAAACGGACCGTCGGTGCAGACGATAGGAGGAACTATGAACACAAAAGCTTGTGACGTGTCAAAGACAAGGTTCGCTCAGCGCTTTGTTTGGCGCGCGCTCAAGTTCTCGGGTCTTTGCGTAACGTTCGCGTGACAACTAGCAAATGAAACCGGTCCGAGTTGCCGCCGGCTTATTGCATGAGTGGTTTATTATTTTGGTTATTGGATTTTCTAGGATGCCTGACTCTGAAGACAATTGTCTCGTTGAACTCTTCGTTCCGGATGGATCCAGAGGAAGGGAGCGCTTTGCAGCAGGCGCCAATTCTCATAACCATGTGTCATCATAACCCATCTCATGACTCTCATCCCAGGCCGGAAAACTTTGGAAGACCTTGGATAAAGACTTTGTCCGATTCCGATGAGCAGAGGTTATCTTGAAAACGAAATATGTCGCTTTTGAAATGAACCGGTACGGAGCAGATCATGGGCAATCATGTCCGGAAATTGCGGCTCGAGATGTCTACTTCTTAGACACGCGTTAAGCACGAATTGGTTAGATCTGAGATTATTTACCTGATTTTTTGAATTGTAGCTCAGGTTACACTGCAATCACGCGTCCTTGGGAACTGTTGGCCATGGTTGAAACTTGACACAAAAACAAACGCTTGAGCTATTTACATAACAATTGCTTGACGACTGCGTTTTGATATTTACGCAAACTAAAGCCAATTTTTCCATGATATTCGAAATACTGAACCGAGAGAAAGGATGACTCACATGTCTGAGATTCTCCTTGGAGCGTATTCGTGAATCGTGAGCAACGGTCGACGGAACGAAATGCCGAGCATGCCGGCCACCGTCACACTACACAAACGTTACTTCCGACATTCATCTTGCATTCATCTTGCATTCATCTTGCATTCATCTTGTGATTGTTTACGAGCCAATCATGCCGTTATTCCCCAAACCAACCAGTTCAGCAATACCGTTTATACCCAAACCTCAAATTCCTACCTCTACAAGGCCTCAACAACATATCCTCGGCGAAAATTCTCAAATTGGGACTAACTACCGACCGATATACATTCCTCATCCCAACGCTGTTCAAGATCCATATGGTCACTGGCGTGAAGTATCACAGCCTCAGCTACGCTCATCCCAACCGGACTCATTAAATGCTTGGAGAATCCCCCGTTTATCTCTCGAGATTGAAGATTTAAATAATCCTGCCGTCGACATTTTGCTGCGGAATGTTAAGCCTCAAGAAGTGATGCGTAATGCTGTGATATCTGTGCTAGAATGCCTATACACGGTCCAATCGCAACCGAGAAAGTATATCACTTGCAACATAACGGTGTTATCATTTGTAAACTGATTTATCGTGTTTCTGCGCTCTAGCGTCACTTCTGTAACCCTCATCATACGTGACTTTGAAGGCGTGGCTCATACCACCGGTTCAGCCAAGAACAACAATGATAAGGAAATCCACCTTTCAACTAGGCATATTAAAGGTTGGATTCTTCAGGTCTATTATTCTCCATCAAAACTTAACAAGGCTTAGCTAACGAAAGCAATGCTCGCTCCGAGATAACTGGTGTTTTGGTTCACGAAATGGTTCACTGCTATCAATACAACGCCCGAGGAACATGTCCGGGTGGTTTGGTCGAAGGCATCGCTGGTATGATCTGCATTTATTATTCGCTTCTTTTTATTTTATGGAGATGTTCGGCTATATCAGATTTTGTTCGTCTGCGGGCTTCATTGGCGCCCCCACATTGGAAACGATCTGCACCCACCTCCAAGGATAAATGGGATGCGGGATACGAGCGAACCGCGTATTTCTTAGACTGGATTGAAGTTGGTGCTATTTTTCTTATTCAAAGAGGTGTGTATTGACTTCTATTAAGAGAGTAATTGGGCCAGGAACTATACAAGCCGTTAACGAAGGGATGTGCAGAAATCGGTACGACAATGGGCGCGTTTGGAGGGATGTTACTGGTCAAAGTGTTGATGATCTTTGGATCGCCTATTGTGCCAGTTTTTAATTTATTTCAACAGAGATGTACATGACTCTTTGGAATGATTATTTATTCAGCAGTTCAAACCTTAGCGTATGATGAAGTCTTTCGGATTTTTCAGAAGCGCGTTGACCAATGACCAAGTCGACCAGCGGTCTTTTGCGGTCCGGTGTTGACATACCGGTGCGTGTTAAGATGGTCGTATACGGGATGGAAAGAATCATACTCATATCAAGTTCTATATATGTGCTTTCTCTTCTTCATCAAATTTTGATGCTAATTTGCAATTTGCTTATCGGTCTACATAAAGCTGCCGTGTTATTGAAACATACTTGACACCTTCAATCAACGTTGATATGCGATGTATGTGGTCTTATTACGATGCCAAAGTCGTAATGATGCGATCTATCCCCCATTAATTCCAGGACGATCAGAACATTGTTCACAACTCAACTGAAGTTAGATCGCTTGATCTTGTCAAGATTCAGGAGATTTTATTATGACTGGTTAGTTTTCATAAGATAGCTGACAAACTCCAACATGACACATTGAAACTTTTCTCTATATTCTCCGTCGGACAAATATCGCATTATTACTCTATCATCCTCGCGTGCCCAAGAATTCGTAAAGAAATGCTAGACCTTGTCTAAACACTATTGACTATAGCTCCACGAAAAAAAAAAAAAGAATTCGTAAAGAAGTGATTTATTTCGTTCATCATTGAAAATATTTGATTGATGTGTAATTTCCTTCAGATGAGAGCTGTAAGGGAAATCAGTTGAGGTGACGGGGTTGTTCTAGTCACATACAGTGATAAGCCAGTCTCAATTTTGCATATATTCAGTGAAATATCTTTTACCATAAAAAGCTGTTAGTACCACAAATCTCCACTGTGTAATGAACAGTTCAAACTTCAACGTGACCGCCGAAACTATAAACACAATTATAGATCAAGCTTACGAAACGTATGTTACTCTTCTTCTGCGTCTAGCTTTCCTAATTATGGGCTTTAGTTATGTTTATGATCTCATAACCACCAGCGCTTTTAGTAGGTATAAACTGAAGTTTCAAGGGACGCTTTATGCTTACGAGAAATTCAGCACTCATCTGCTACGCAGCAGTACTAGAACATGGAAATGAAGTGGAGTATATGTGGCGGAGACGATTCAGTCTCCCTACTTTACTTTATTTGTTCACGAGATATGGGGGTATTATTGATCAAGCAATCAATCTTGCAATTAATTTTATATTTACTGTAAGCAAGGTGTCAATCTTCGTAAATTCTAACTAACTATTCGTAGTCCCTTCAGTAAGTATTTATGCATATGCTCTGGCAGTGCAAGAAAACTAATGGGAGAGTTAAAGCGTCTGTAATATACTGGCTGATGTGGCAAATTCCATGTCATTTGTAACAATACTTGGAATCCAAGGCAAGTGGGATTTATCTTTGTGTTAAGTTGAAGCGTTGATCCATCAACCATAGGCTTGCTGATTGCGCGCGCATATTCACTATCAAGAGGAAACAAAATATTAGCCGGCGTTTTAGGACTTAGCTTCGCTTTGTCGATCATTTCACTTCTTTTCAGTGAGTATGAAACAACGGTCGAATTTCTAACGCTTTAGAGAGAATCATAATTATTTAGGAATTATAAAATTTAATGGATGCAATAATACACCGTCAGCGTATGTAGTTCTGCCCGCACGGTACTTTTATTGTCCCATAACTTACATTTTTGCTTCTATTAAATACACAGCTCAAGTATGTCCATTATTCTTTCTTACAAAAATGCCGCCCTCACCCTTGGAATTAGACGGTATCATCTTGGTTACGTTTATTAGCGATTTGAGTACAATTCTCGTTGACCTTCTCGTCTTTTCCGTTTGTGTGTGGGGTGTCTGGGGCACTTTCAAATTGAAACGCATTAGTGGTGTTCGGGGCGGCGGGGATCTTGTCTTCACCCTTGTTAAGCAAAGTAAGTTGCAGAACTGGTAATGGAAATGCATTCTTAGGCAGCTTTCTAATTATAGGTATTTTACGATGTTGGTATGTCCTCGTGACGTTACTATATGAATCCTTTATGACTCCTATTCATTTCCAAATTCCTAAGTTTCGTGCTTGTTTCGCTATTTACTTGCACCATCATCGAGCTGGTAAGTTTCGCCAATAGATTAATAATGCTAAACCCAGAACCTACCTCTTTCATACCCTCTTTCCAGGTGTTCATATACCATAACACGCCTTTTGTCAGTGCTTCATATTTATCTCAAGCTTCCATTGCTGATCTTCACCAGCCCATCGTGTTAACTTCTATATTTTACTATCAAGATTGGTATATAATATTCATGCAAACGATAATCAACCAGTTTTTAAGTCTTTATTTCAGCTTTTCAGCTATTCTGGTTGCCAATTTTACATTGGACCTTCGTCGACAAAACGCAACAGGAGTTGACCAAGTCACACTTCCGACACTTCAATTCCGAACTGTGTTGCAGCATGTACATCAGTCCTTCGTTGTTGAATTGAGGACTCCTGGAGACAGTGCGGTCCATGGGGATACAGAGACAGAAAGCAGTAGCGAAGACGCTGGTGCGGCTGTCAACGAAGAAAATACCAATTTTGATCGATTGTATACCTAGCTGAATGCTGAGATACTATTCAAAACGCTTGCTTTATCATAAACAAGTTTGTCAAACCTCGAAAGATATTAGCGAGCTTTGATTGAATGGCCTGATTCAGGACCGTTAGAACAGGACCTAACGTGAAGCAACGGCAAGTCCCAGTCCGCTGTCTGAAATGAAATTGCCGAGCGTCGTGAGTGTTAGGACGGCCTGAAAGCATGTTCCGAACACCCAAAAATCATGTAATTAGTTTTCAGTACCTGTCCAAGGTCCGTGGACATGCCTTGTCATTGATACTTAAAGTGCGCACAAGAGACTGAAATAACCCGCCCCTTGTTTTGAAATCTGATCTCTCACCACGGCATTCCACTCCACTCTATTTCAAACAACAACACGGTCCCAAAGATCAGTTTAAAACATAATGTCTAATTCACTATCATCGTTTTCGGATTCTCGCTCGAAGAGCACAGCGAGCCTGAAACTTGCAGGTCACCACGATAGACCTCGGTATTCGGGTACGTTCACCGACTTCCAAATAGTTTCCTCAGCAAACCAAGGGTGGAACTACAACGTCATGAAATTCGCGGTTCCAAGAGAGAGAGAGGAAATTGAACCCGGGAAATGGAACCCTCCCGTTAAACTCAATCGGAAGGACTATCCGCCACCCGAATCAAGTACCAACCCCAACGCTAGTGGATCTGACCCCGATAAAGCCCTTCCGACGGAAATGATGCGTGGGAAGGATGGTAGACCCGTCATTGGTTTCGACGGGCGATTCGTTATGATTGGACCTGATGGAAAGGTTGTTGCTTCAGCAGGCTCAAGCAAAGATGCTACTACCGATGGCGCGTCTAACCCAAATAAGCGGGCAAAGAGAAAAATGAGGGAAGTACAGGTGATTCCTGAGGAGACACGCAACTTGTTAGTAGAGGAGGCGTATCCTTGGGTAATCGAAGAAGCACCCCAGGAATATAAACCTGGGGTGATTGGCGATCTTGTTGGTACAAGTACATCGACGACCTCTGGTCAAGTCTGGTCAGGACATTTACTCGATCCAGAAAGAAATCAAACGCATGCCCTCTTCTCTATGTCGGGTTCGACGATCCAATTTATACGTTCCAATCGCTTTTATAAGTTTAACAAGCCGATGATGAATGCAAAAGAGAGACAAGAAAAAGCAGAAGCCGAGGTGAGTTCATTTCGTTGCGATCACGCCGGAGGTTAACTAGTTCGCTTTAGCAAGCCAGAATACAACACTCTAGAGATTCTGGTGATGCATGGGTCAGCAGCCGGCTCAGATCAGAAGTAAAGGATCACGAGGATGGTGAACACGAGGAGGAAGACGACAACGAAGAACTCTTTAGGGACGATGATGATGATGAAGGAAGAATCTCCAGAAAGCGGAAAAATAGGGTTATCGAGGAAGACGCAATGGAAGAGGCGGAATATGAGGAAGAATTTGCAGATGACGACGAGGGAACTAGGGTGGATGGGAATGAGGAAGAAGTGAGAGAACTGGAGGTGCGATTGTCATCGTCATTTCCCCCCTTACTCGTACTGATCCTTCTCTCAGAGACGTTTAAAGAAACAATATCGGAAGGGAAAGGAGAGTGAGGAGGATAACGAAGATGATGATATGGAAGAGGTTAAGCTAACCAAAGCAGGAAGAGCGATCAGAAGATTAGTGGAGCGGAGAGGGGAAGATGTCTATGACAGTGACGAGGATGATCCATACAATTCGGTATGTGCTTTGTATTCTATTTCACTTTTTTCAAGACATGGCTTGACTATCTACCAGGAAGAGGAAGAAGACGATTACAATGTCCTTCCTTTAAACGAACCTGCTGTTATGGATCAAGAGTCAGGATCCGAGAGATCCATCCCCTTAATTATCCATAACACTTCTGTTCTTCCAATCGATTCCATCCAACCGCAGACTGACATGGCCCCAACGAACATGGAAGGTCGTGCCAACCTCAAACGGAAGGCGGCTGATGAGAATGTAGGGCCTCTCGCTAGTGACAATCCTTCTTCGACTACGAACATCGATACAGACGGTTCAAGTCACAAAAAACAGAAGCGGAGTACGTTGACTGAGGATATGGTCATCACATACTTGCGCGAAAAAGAGCCCGAGGTCGTCAGTCAGTCGGATGTAATAAAGGAATTCAGGTCCTATTTAAGCGACGAGAAAGCCAGGGTCGATTTCAGGGCAATCATAAAGAAAATTGCTCTCATCGATAAGGACAAAAATTTAATTTTAAAGAACTGAAACCGTGGCGCGGCAAGCGGCAAACTTGATAATCATTGTACTTGTTTAGATTTTAGGTCAACAGTATAATATCAAAAAACGTTTACATGTGTATTGATTTCGGCTGATAAGCCTTAGATAGGCTCTTTGCTTTGCGACTTCGCGACATGGATCTTATACAATTACATGAAATACATCTTCCTCTTCAAGAAATCAGCGATAGGTTTGAATGCTTCTTTGTGATCTTCTAACGAGTTGGACCCTGCACATGATATAGAATCACTTCCGTCGTGCATCAAAGGAGAGTGTATCTTTCCGCGAGCACATACGATCTGAACGAGGGGTAAATTAGGGGAGATCAGTCAGCTAGTGATTGGGTTCTACATACATCGGCATCTGTATCTAATATAAGTAAAAATTCATGCGGAGGACCAATTCATGACTCACAATAAACAGGAGCTGGTATAGACACACTGCGAGTCGCTCTACCATATGTGTAGCAAAGCATGTACGAGAGCGCTTGCAGTTGATCGGCGCCGAGATCATTTTCATCCATGACAACAGAATAATGACTAGGTCTAGAGGCTTTGTAGTTGCGTTTCATTAATAAATTCAAGAAGGGGAAAGCGAATATAATATCTACTCACTTCCTAGAATACCTGAGTGGGATTGTAAATAAAAGTCGTAATCCGTCGGACTAATTATATCTCGATCAACTACCATTCCCGCCGGACAATTCCCGCTACGGTCTTTGTGCCTATGTTCTTTGGGGAAAAATCTAACGTGGTGCTTTTTCCCGACAATCAAAAATGTGAGAGTGGGCGGTTTTCCTGGGAATTTCTGTTCTTTCCAAATGCTTGCGAGAGCGGCTGATAATAATTAGTATGAGGATATAGTATTTTATAGCGCTCTCTATATTGTTTAACATACCTTTGATTTTCTGCAACTCCCCAGTCACTACTTCATTGAATTGTCCTTCACTAACGCCATCCCTATCGCGAGCGAATCAATACAAATGAAAGGAGCTGTGATTTGAACGAAAACCTTCCTGTATATAATTATGCGCTGTGGAAGAACAGGTTGCCCCCGCTTCTTCCAAAATACAAAAAAGTTCTGAAGTGCTTTCTAATAAACCATGAGTTTCGTCAATCTGATCATGATAAGTAATATCATACACGTACCTCAATCATTGGGTCAATTTCCTCTATGATCTCTTTTAATGGTGGTTGAATTGATGTGACGGCCCCATATTGAGTGAAGTGTTCGTCCATTGAAGCGACAAGTCCTGCAACTGAGGGACGGCCTGAGCTAGTATTATGGCTCACATCTATCCCTGAAAAGTATCTTCAGCTTGAGAAATACTGCGGATGCCAGGTAAGGTATACCTATAATCATAGTAGGGACTCTAGATAACACCGACTTCAAAGGAGATGATGCGGGAATCGAATTGACACCGTCGACTTTGACATTTAATCTGCCGAGGTAAATGATGCAAATATCAGTTTTCTGTAACAAAACCCAGACAACTTTGCTATGCATACTTCAGCGCCAGATTACTAAAATATGAATTGTTGGGTTTGAAAACCTTTCCGCTCTTCTGATCATTTGTATTGAATATGCTCCGATTTCCAAAGATGAATTCAGCTACTCACAACGCATTGAGTAAGACAGCCACGGACAATATCACCCCAATTCTTGATAGACGTATATATATCCGTTGCGGCTTCTGGAAGTATCACTAAAATAAACGTAGGGCGCGGACTTGTGTTGGAGTTAAACTGATCTCTAAACGAGTCTATCGCGGCTCGTGCAGCTTGATCCATATCCTGAGAAAGTGTGAGATAAAGCGTATACTCGTGGTATTATAATAAGCGGACCTCGCGATGGCCTTGAGGGCCACTACCCGGTCTTCCTGCGATAATCTGAGGAGCATTACGAGGAAAAGCTGGGGTGTAGTTTGGCTTGACAGACTTCAAGTTTGAATGAGGTTCACTTACACATTCCTATCGAATGATTTAGTACGGGGCTACGAAAATAGTTGCGGTAATGAGAAACTAACCAAGCGTGCAGCAACAACGGACAAATCCCGTAATAAAATTCCGGACGGTGCTATATCCGTCAGCCATGATAGCCGGTTTGGTGTCAAAGACTATAACACTCCAAGCTTGAATGACGCCTGGTATATAGAATGCTCTATCAATGAGATTCCAAACACCTCCTTTAGGCTATGGAGACAAATCAAATGAGAACGACAAGAAAAATATAAAAAAAAGAAGGGTTTGTTACCTCTTGATGTTTATTCTGACCCCACAACAAAGGTGGTGGGTGCAGGATTCGACCGTTGACTGTGAGCAATTGGGGTTTCACGGTAACTCCGGATTGACGGAGGAAATCCGAGTCAGCATAACCGAGTAACTAGACACTAGTTATTGAAAAGGTAAAAATAGAGAAAACGCTGCATATACTTCTGTGCTTCCCTCTAAAGCTCGGATGCGAACATCCTATGTTATGAATATAAATGCATGTTAGTAGCGATAGAATATGCAGAGGCATTACTCACGGGTTTTTGAGACGAAAACTCCAGTGCCTTTGCGGTCATTCTCGGAGTGAGATTTTTCTTGTAAAATTGACCGGCTTTAACCTGTGTATAACTTTATTTAATACTATTACATTGGCTGATTAACATTACTCACTTGTAATATTTCCAAGGGAAAAATAACAGTATTGTCTCGTCTGACACTAACACAGATAATTTTCCCATATTGAAGGCGATAATTGTAAGCGGACTTGTAGTAATCCTATCACGAACATGATCATAAAAAACCCATATCAGCGTTGTGGTTAATACTCACAGTAACACTAATTTCATCTCCACCAGCTTTATCATACGAAAACTTGATTTCATCTGCGCAGTTCATCACAACACCGGTGATCTTCTTCCACCTGGGATTGCCTTCTCGTCGTGGAACGTTCGAGCAAATCATAAGATTCTTCAAAAAATCATCGAGACGTTTGCGTTGGGGGCCTTTGAAATTGGCAGGGGCGAGGTCCCGAGCATTCCGAAATTCCATGAACTCCATAACGAGATCAAGGAGGCTCCCATCTCGGTACCTAATGCGATTGAGTAAAATGAGTTTCCGACGAATCTAATTTTGGAATACTTACATCACTGCGACCGAGGTGTCAACATTCACGACTAACCTCCCGATCGAAGGACGAACACTTCTGCAGTGCATATTTAGTACAGTGACATAAAATAAGTTTCAATGGAAACTTGCTGAAACAGTCCTCTCCAGATTTGTAACCCTCCGCCGAGGTTTTCGCGTTGTTCTTTCGTGAAAAAAGACGTCTTGTTGGATGGACAAGACCTATGTATGCATGAGTTACAATGGTAAGATTTCAGAAATATGAAACAGATTTAGATACAAAATAGGTTTCATCCTGATAAGAATGTTGAGAAAAGTAACGGTCGTAAGGGAATCGGAGCTGTGGACGGTTTGTCCATTGATCACATTCAACAGGGACCTATTCAAAGGAACAAATGAGTTCGTTTCAACGCATGCAACAAAGTCTACAAACTTTGGATCGACCATAGCAACCCTAACAATCCTGATCTGAATCGTGCCGCCTCGAGATTGATTATTATTATTGTTGTTATTCTCTGTGCCAGCTTTGTTTTTCATGGAGACATTAAACTCGGCACTATTGTTGGATAGTTCAAGAGGTATCGTTCGATACATGTTATGCTTTCCATCGTAAGCAGCGCGCGGCGTAAAAATCTTTGGATACTGAATTTGTAATTTGTCAACTATTTCAAGGCATCTGTCCCTGTTTCTCGATATTTTGTCATTTCCAGGGAATTCTTTAAACAAACGAAAGGATTCAGCGAGTGATCATACATATTATACATACTTACCAACTAGAAAAATCAGCGCATGAATAAAGCTATTGAACGTTACGCGAAAAGTCAATGGGAATGAAACTTACCATGATAATGATGAAATGCCCTGTCGGGAAGCCTACTAATCTCGAAACAGTTCGTGTAAACGGACACTGAGTCTCCTGCCTTTCCTTCTTTAAGACCGAGACGAAAAACTTTCTGAGACATTTAGAGGTTCTGATGTTGGTAAGGTCAAGGAGAAGTAGAGTTGAGTTAGGATAAACTGGTCACTTTTATAGCAGATTCGGACTTACTAGCAAGAAGCTTCAAAGGCATTATTAGTCGTCGAAAAAAAAACATGACCCATTCCTCGCGACACGTTGCAATGGCCACAAGGAGATAGAGATCTTGGAGTTGGCGGTTTCAGCGGCGAACACCAGCATGTCAAAAAATATACTTACAAAAATCAAGAAAGCGGAGTTGGTGCTAACACGGCGTTTACGAAAACTGGGAAGGCAAAGAAGTTTCGTAGTGCCTCGTACTGGGGTGGGCATTGGGCGCTGGAACGCAGGACCGATAGAAAACTATAGATAACGTACGACGGGGCTGAGAGATTTGGGGTTAGGAATGTTAAAACGTACGTAACGTATATTCATATGGCCTCAAGTCGTGGAGCCCCACCCAGAAAAACCGTCAAAGATCTATCTGAGGGAGATAACGGGTATAATTTCAATTAACCCAGCCAAAAAAGGCTAACATGTGGTAGGATATTCGGGGGTGAATGTACAATTTGAAAGTAGGAGAAGATGCGGGATATCTTGACGTAATAACTTCTTAAGACTTAAGTCTGCGACCGCCAGTTCAAAGTAGACTAAATCCGCACCGAATGAAATATAAAGACGTCAGCACTTTTGGAAAATGGGAAAATTACATGAACTTGCCACGTACTTCGACTTGCAGACACGTGTTCACGCGTTTCTCATCCTCCGCTTTTCCTCTTTACCATACCACCAGTTTTCATGGCTACATTTTTTTGAAAAAAAAAGAAGAGCAACATAAGGCTCAAGGATGCACGGCAGCGAGAAAAAAAACGGGCTTTTTATGATCATTGGCAACGAGGTATCCCTCAGATAGGTGGTGTAGCGTCTCCTGTGCTACGAATTGTCCAGCCTGGATTCTCCTCTTACGAAATCTGTCATGTGGAGTAAAACTTACACGGGTTGATCTGTAGATTCCCAAGAGTACAGACCGTTCAAAGCAAGAAAGTCGACGAAAATGCTGGAAACGAAGGCTAGAATAAGCAGGAATACTTCAAACCCGAGGCAGAAAATTGTCAGTGTCAAGCTTCAAGCTACTAGTGGTTCGCGGAAACAGCGCAAAAAGCGCCCGCAAAGTTTGAACTCCGCACAAGCAGTCTGTCGTGTAGCCGTTACTCTAATCGCGGGTATTCCCGAACACTGGTGCAATCATAATTTGACCCAGACGATAATTCACATTTTATTACTTAACTAAATTCGGTAATCGCAGTAAGTGCATCTTCGTATCATCCTAAACCTACTTATTCCTTCCGATGTTGAAAGAGCCAAGGGGCAAAATCATAACCAGAGATCAGAGTCATCAGACTCAGTTACTGAAGTGGGAGCGTACAAAAATATGTTTCTTGGCTTCCAAGGATTGAAATTCAAATGCAATATCGTTATTACTTTTCTCTACGGAACGAGGGTTGAGTGATAGAAAGAGAAAAAATATAGATTCTAAGGTATAAAACAGTGACCTATGCGAGTGAAGAATGATGGATATCGGTTCTACGTTGTGGTTCTACATAGTAACAGCATCAAATGAAGATGGACTTTTGGTACATTCATTGAACGTCAGGGAGCCGGTCCCATGGGAGATCACCCGGATAGATAGCGGTGTATCCGCCAGCGTGATAATCAGGACACCAATTGAAAAGTCCGGCCAGTTCTGGTGCTGAAATATGATAAGGATGAAATCGACGGGACGGATTTCGATGACGCCTTTTTTCTAGAAGAATGCCATGGCAGCCATAGATATCTTTAGAAAACGGCAAGAAGGCATTTTCATTCTTTGATAAACAAATCACTTTCAGCAGCAGCAGCGGCAGTGATAGAAAAATTGACATCTACCTCGCCTTTGTATTGTACAGTAGTGTCTCCTTGTTCGTCTACTCCGATGTAGTTAAATCGGTTCTTCGGCCATCTCAAAGCGGGAAGGTGAAGTTCTTCAAATCGCCGTCTTTTCATCTCATACCCTACTACGGTAATGTTTTCGGGATAGGATCCCGTGAGCTCATGAAAGCGCGCTATGGAGAAGAGCATATTCTGATAAGAGTCCCTGGCGTAGTCTTCACTTGTAGCGCGTTGGAAAGGAACAAAACCATTGTGAAAAAGGTTTGATTCGACAGCCAGACGGAGGTACGATGCGCCTTCGGATGACACTGAGGATAGTCGAGTCTGGCCCCTTACTCCAAATCAACAATGGGCCGAACGCTCTTGAATAATATCAGACAACGTACCCTGAGTAAATCACAAGACTCTCTGCGTCAGCCAAAGCAAGCTCAGCCCTTTTGGACACATTAATCAGCAGCACGGCCATGCAAGGATCCAACAAGGACATTTACCCCACGGATATATGAGTAAAAAATGTTTCAACGCTGGACGATCCTCTTTGGTACTGCTCCAAAACCCAATCTTCATGATCCAACCTTGTTTCGGGCATGCATCCTTTCCATATAGCATGACCTGCGACTATAATTAGGCGTTTTGCATTAATCTGTTCATTTTGTGACAATGAGTGCGAGTTTGAAACCTCTCCTGAAGAAGAAGCGGCATGTTTTGAGGTGAAAGGAAGCTGACTACCGCGCAAAGTTGTGTACGTTAGCCATTGTTGTAGATTAAGAATAAGAGAAAGAGAAAGGAATGAAATTAAGAGAATAACGCCAAGGTTGGTAATCCTTGACCTTTGTCGAAGGCTACCTGGATAACCACCATGCCCTCGTTTGCGGGTGGTGTGTGCGGGAGATGGGAGCATTATTTGTCATAACCATTACGTAATCGTTTTTGAATTGAGCCACCTGCACTGCCGGCGTCGTCTATTGATGATACAGAATCCAAATGCGTCAAATACGCCATAATTTGTAATTTGACCCCGAGCCGTACGGACTGGACTAACGCAGATCGAACACAAACCAGAGGAATTTTGAAAGGATCTTACATATAAGGATCCCTCTTCGTTGGTGCTTCGTGGGGCTCATGTTACATAGGGCCGAGAAGCCGGCTTAATAGCGTGGTAATCGTGACTGTATTAGGGAATGCCAGACTATGCTGTGTCGGAACCGCTTTACTGCGCAAATTTTATCCCTGACCGATAAATCGATAATGGCTTGCGAGTGAGACAAACAGCGAAATGTCTGTCGTTCTGAGCGGTCCTGACACTTCTTCCTTATTGGCCGAGAGGACTAGATTAGTCATTTTTAGATTCGTCATTGCTCCTTTTGGAATTTTAACACATCGCTTTCAGGTACAATCAGGATCACTGATTTCCAAGCTCCGTGTCGTTTCGGCCTTGAGCTTGAACTGCAGAAGCATACCGAGATATATATATTTTCATAATATCTTTAAAGGCTGAAATCAAAACCGTTGTCGACTCACCACACGCCTCTCAACTCTCATTTCTCGAATCTTGACCACTTACGCCATTAAAACGGGATGGTTCATGCTACCACTGAACTCCAAACCAACGGACAAGGCGTCGTCATTCTTAACAATAACCTTGACAATGTCCAGACGCAAGACGAAGATGTAGACGCACCACAAGTCTTACAGGATATGACCCCTGAAGCTTTGGAAAAGATGTTTCAAGGGCGAATTAAGGCTCTTCAACTATGCCAGCGGTTTAACGTACGTCTTCCGAATACCCTGTTTCTGGTTTTCTCTAAGACCGACATTAGAACTTGATTTGGCCCGATTACACCCCAGGAATGGGTCTCGGATACCTACAATCTAATCCAGAAAGAATAGAGATACTATCAGGTATTATATCGATGTCTTGAGAGTAAATCGCAATCTGACGCTTTTATGATTAATCAAAAGAATTGTTCAAAGTTTCTCCCGAGAAAGTCAAGTCAGACCTCAACATTTTCCCAAATTTCCTATGTGATTACGGTTACAATATTGAATTTAAAGGCAATTGCGTACGTAGTCTTAATATAAGTAGTAATTGCGGAACTTTCTGAACCATTACAGTTTATAAACTCGGACTGCACGGTAAGTGAATATGACATTGATTCTGATTTCCGAGCATAGCAATCTCATAACTTGTTTCCTGAAATCAGATTTTGGGTTAGTAGGGTTTTCTACAGATAATTTTAACAATCTCACCACAGGATTTTTATTAAGATGCCGGAAAGATCACTCTAGGCCATCAGGTACTTTTTGGGCCTGGTGTAAAGGTGGGGCGCGATTATTCTTCGTTCTACATCGAGCACATTGCCTCACCCATTTTCAGATCTTCGGTTCGGGTCACCCAATTGACCCCGATGAGCGATATACAGCGGGACCTTTATCATTTGACGTAACGGTGCGTTAGTCAACTTCAGATTATATTAGCTTTAACGTCTCAATCTCAACTCGTTCAGATTGGAGATCAGGTATGAATCATCTGTTGTGTGAAATATGGACCACTTGCTCATCTGGTTGTAGGTTTGGATTGGTGGTAATTCCACTATAATTGGACCGTGTAAAATCGGAAATGGTACGTGTCCCGTCAGGCTCAGTCGAGTTCTTTCCCCCACTTTATTAATTTGGTACATTCATTTAAAAGGCGTTGTCGTTGCCGCTGGCGCAGTTGTGGTGCGTACTCTGATATATATACATAAACACTATTGTCATTTTTAATTGCAGAAAAAAGGCGAATATCCCGACGATGTCGTCATCGGCGGAAATCCTGCCCGGATATTAAAGCATATCACAAGAAAAAGCAAGCTCTCCAATTCGACTACAGTCAACGATTCTTGAGCTTCCGATGCACACTTGTAATTCCTTAGAGGTTTTTGCCATACGCGATTTCCAATGATTTGTCTGTATTTCTTGGGTAGTCTGGGTCTCCATTTATTTTGAGTTCACTTAATGTTTAAAGCAATTTTAATGTACTTTGTTGATGCAATTAATAACGAATTGACTGGTTGAAAGATAGAAAGAATGTATCACTCGAGTTTTGTGACCAATTGCAACTGAATCACAATGGGGTAGATCTCTTCAAATTTTCGTAGCTTCAAACTTCAAATATCACCAACAAAAAATAAAAGTGTCTGTTGAGAGGGCAATATAGAAAAAAGAAATGTGTATTTTGAGACAGTGGGTAAATCGCATGAAATCGTGTGGATTATAGTCGTAATTATAAAGAAGTTGTGCGATGCTCCCAATGACCGATACAGTCCTACCTTTCATTACGCTGATGAATAAATTCGGGGACATGCTTTCCCTACTCATACATTTGAGCATTAGTATGTTACACAACGGTCATGTTAAGTTAGGTTTACATGAAGAAATCAACAAAATTAACAGGATGGTAGAAGAGAATTCCTCAAAATTCGGAAACACTATACACACCCAACTCCTTTGCTAATGAACATCGATTTCGGTCGATGTCATTGTCGTTCTTTCCAGCATTAAACTTGAACGCTTGAACCAATGAGGTTTGTTTGTCATCGTTCCTGAAAAAGGCCGGGTAAGTATGGCAGAAGCTCTTTCACAAGGATAATCCATTCATCTAACCATTGAACTTTATGACCTTCCGTTTCGAGCATAATCTTGGCCGTCGCCCAGGAAAAACGTACAAACGAGGGAAAGCCAAACGTAGGCTCAAAGGCCGATTTTAACCAGGCTTTTGTATTTGGGTCTATGTAAACAGTAAGAGTCAAATGATGATATGCCTAAGACGTTCGCGTACCACTTGGATACCCACTCCCAACCGGCTGATTAGAGCCCTTCAAGGCTGACGGTGTAACCTTTGGATTGTCCGACGACAGAGTCGCATCTGGTGGTATATCCATCTTAGTGTCATTCCCTTCTCGAGTTTGAGTTTCATGAGGCATCTCCTCCCACATCCACCCTTCTATCCACGCATCTCTGGTAACTTTTGCAGCCACACTAGCAGCCCCGACGATAGTGTAAAGCGAGTCAGCTTTAGGTTTGACCGTGATTGAAATTCCAGGAAATATGGATGAAAGGTACGCCTGATATGGAACAGACGGTCCGAGAGCATCTACGTAAATCTGCAGGAAGATGAGAAGAAAGAAAATCAAAGGATAGTATGAAGTTACAATACCTCTGAGATCTCAAGTCCCGCAGCGAGAACTTCTTTGATGAGAAGAATTGTAGCTTCCTGGGACTGTTGGTTCAAATTGATAGGCGGTAGTCGTAGCATTCCAGCTGAAAGGTCTTGGGGGCTACAATCGCGCACTCGTCAGCGGTGCGGGTTAAGCTGGTCATAGTCTGGTTGAGAATATCTGACCTTAAAACACGCACAGACCAGCCCAGATTATTCGGGTCGCTAGATAGCGTTTGTATCAATCTTGAACGCGTTTCGCGTGTCAAGGTTTTTGAATCTAAGTCCCATTTCAAGTTGACAAGTCAGTTCACCGGCCAAGCGGAAAAGAAGAGGCAAAAGCACCAGCAAATCCCATGTTATCCAATGTCTCCTTATAAGCTATTGGACAATATGCAACTGCGTACACCAAAGGTCCCAGAACGGGGCCTCTTCCCGCTTCATCAACACCAAGGATGTATGGTCCGTGCGCGGTCGGTTTTGGCGAGTGGTATGTATACGAGTCTATCAAAGGCGCCGCTGGAGAAGGCAACGAAGGCGGGATAGTTGATAGTAGTGTGGATGTTGAAGCTGATGAATTCTCGTTTTGCGGTGAAGGTGAGCGCGACATCGTGGGGTATTGACGCGTTTGCCTATGTGGACTAGTAGATGCATCTGGACGCGTCACGCGTTACGGTCCCACGCTAATTCACAACAAAATCGCTGGTCCATTTCTCAGTTCTTGCATTGCGGTTTAACTAAAGATGGTTTGGAATTAAAGGTCAGATTCACACAATTAAGAACAATTACCGCTAAATCAATTATCATTAACAAACTAATCGCCGAAATTTGACCGACCGAGGAAAGTCGTGCACGTGCTTACTATGGGGTGTGGTGTTGAGTTTGCATAGCATAGTAGTAACCCATCTAGATCTCCGTTCAATGTCGGGCCGATAGGAAACAAATGTGTGGTGGGAAATTAACGGCAGTCTCTTTTCTTCAACTGCAAAATTGAATGCCTCTCGTCGCATCTTTAAGTCAAATAATGCTCAAGAAGGATTCGCCAGAATGACGATTGAGTTTAGCGCCTACGAGTCGACTTGAAAATATAAAGAAAACGCCAGATAGGAGTTATGTTTGTCTCAGGCTCTTTTGTGTCGCCAGTAATGTGCATTAGGGGTTTCTAAAAGGATCAGCAAAGCGAATGAAACGGAAAAGGAGACCCATGGCTATCTCAAGCTATGTCTTCTAGGGCTGTGTTTGTTACTGATGTACTGGCCTCGTTAGAGCAAATGCTGTGTCAACAACCCTTAGGCTCTTCCCCACTGGGTCCGCACTAGCAAGGGATATTTTTCCGTCGAAGTTTTAGTTGCAGAAACTATCGCATCACGGACAATGTTAATGAACACCCTTCAGGGATGCAGACAATGACAGTGTTCGGAGTACAATAATGCTGGCAGAAGGGTTTTCATGATTGAGATTGAGATTGAACACGGTCATAAGCTTGAATGAATTTGTAAAAAGCACGGAAAGAGTCTGGGATTCAATAATGGGTGTATAAGCGGTTTCGGCGAATGGTGTCACGAATCTAACGCTGCTTTGACCGTCGCTGCAGGAGAGTCGGATGACGACGTATGATGGTAAAATCGACGAATGGTTCATGATCATTTATTTAATAATGACTGTCGCCGTCAGATCGTTTGTGATGGATGGCGAATGGTGTATGTAAAGGGACTCATGAGGGAATAGGTCAACGCGTAAGTTTCTTTCGGGGTGTTGCCAAGTCCGCTTGTGATCCGGCGCCTCGGCTTGTCCTTTACCCTCATCCGTACACATTGCTTTATATACATCTGCAGATTTGGTACTTCGACAAGACGTCGTGCTAATCAAATCGGACTTTGCATTCTTCTTTCAGGGTTTCGTGCAGCTTGATAGTGCTATGCATCCTGCATGAGAAACGTGGAGAGAGCTCCTGCCGGCCTTCCAAAACATCTGGGATATTCTCCGGAGTACTCATGATCCGTTATTGCTTTTGTTTTTACGGCCCCCATATAGCTGATATATTTCATTATATATCTATATGGTGGTCAGAGTCAGGCCAGGTAAGATCCGAAATTCCCCAGTCACAGCCGCATCTCTTTCTCCTCGGAGGTATCTTGTCTAAACCATTTTTTTGCGGTTTAGTACGTCTTTGGACACGACTAATGCGTCATGCATGTCATGCCTTTCATACTTAGGCCCAACTCTGCAAACAAAGCCTCGAGGCCCGATGCGTTTTGTCGCTAACCGCGGACCCAACGGTCGATATTAATGGGTAGTGATCGTAGGAGAGCATTACGCAACGAATTGTGACCCTGAGTCTATCCACAGGTACCATGGAAATCGAAAAAATTCCAGCTTAACATTTATACACTGGTATTATAAGCTATGATTACACTGTCAAAGTTGGGTATGAAAGCCCTTTTATTAAAGACCCTGTGTTCACCCATCAAGCCGTCATGTAACAAGCAAACCTGACCTGACACAGCGACACAGCGACAAAAGACTCCATGATCGGAATCGGTTATATCAGGCCGTTTTGACTAAATTTTTTCAGCACTAGGCCCATGGAGTCAACAAATAGTGACAAACATACCTTTGTCAAAAACGAAGCCGTGTGCGATGATTTACCTTTCAACACTTTTTCTCTCTCTACCATGACTACCGTAAATAATACCTTTCAAGCCTCCCAACCCTCTTCCCCTAATAGCGGACGTAGAGGTTACACACTCCTTGACACATTTCTCAGTTTTCAAGCTCAAACAAGACAATACAGGTAACGAACGTGTTTGAAACAAGCTCGTTGCCCTGTATTGATTTACTCTTTTTGAAACAGATCTGGAAAACCTATTCTTGTAGACGGTTATGGCCTATCCATTCCAGCTGTTGTTGCCGCCGCACGTTACTCCCCTCAAGTTAACCTTTCTCAGGATCCGCAATTGAAACAGCGCGTAGATGACTGTCGAAATTTCTTGGTGGGCAAAATGAATGCTGGTAAAAGCATCTACGGTGTCAGTACCGGCGTTGGTGGAAGTGGTCAGTTACACCCTCATTAATTACCTTGATCGAAATTGTATTGACTTGTGCTTAATAGCTGATACAAGAACGGACAAACATGATACTCTCGGTCTAGCACTACTACAACACCAAAATATCGGTATTCTTCCTTCCGCCTTACGGAAAGGCACAGAAGAAGAGGATAACTATAACCAGGGTCCTCGTTTGCTTCAACCACCAATGTCAACTAGCATGCCCCCTACTTGGGTCCGAGGCGCGATTCTTGTGCGTGCCAATTCGCTGATAAGAGGCCATTCCGCGATCAGATGGGACTTGATCGGTTCCATGACCAGTCTGTTAAATAAAAATATTACCCCAGTAGGTGCCATTGTTCATAATTGGGGTACCGTCGATAACTAAACTCATTTTCTTTATTTTCGTAGCTTGTACCTCTCCGATCAAGTGTCAGTGCTTCGGGAGGTAAAACTTCATCAAAAACTTTCAGATAACTCCATTTAACTGACATCTTCTTGACATGTGACAGATTTATCCCCACTATCCTACATCGCCGGTACTCTGATGGGATTTCCTCACATCTTCGTGCGGAGTCCTTCCTCGAAACCAGGGAAATCAGTTGATATTCTTCCCGCATCCGAAGCGCTTCCGCGTCATGGTTTAAAGCCCTTCACATTGGTACGGACTCCCCCATTCCCGTTGATTACTGAAAGCCTTAATTTATCCATTTTGATGTTATCAGAGAGATAAGGAACATCTCGGCATGATGAACGGCACCAGTTTTTCCGCTAGCGTGGGCTCTCTCATTGCGTACGAAAGTGTTGGGGCTATCGTTCTTGCTCAGGTAATTATGATAGCCTTCGAAATCGAAATCAATTTAATCTTGCCTTTGTTTCAAAGGTTTGTACGGCGCTAGGAACAGAAGCACTCTTGGGAACTCAAGCGAATTTTGCACCTTTTATTGCCGAAGCCAGGCCACATCCTGGTCAAGTGAGCCCCATCATTACCTTCCGTTTGATTTTCGTTGTTGATTATTTCCCTTCATAGATCGAAGTCGCGGGTATTCTCTATGATCTTCTTGAACATTCTTCCCTTGCAGTTCCGGCCAGAGCGCATCACGATGAAGCGAGCATTCACGACGACAAAGGAGAGCTAAGGCAAGACCGGTACCCAATACGAACTGCTCCTCAATGGCTGGGTCCTCTGATTGAGGACGTCATGAGTGCGGTAAAGACAATTGAAATTGAAATCAATTCGAGTACGAACTATTCCTTATTGTACCACCGTTAAGGGCTTATGAGCTAACGTACAATAAAAGCCACTGATAACCCAATATTCGACGCAAATAAGCGACAAGTCCATCACGGTGGCAATTTCCAAGCTCTATCGCTTACAACATCTTTCGAGAAGACTCGTCTATCTTTGTACTTGCTGGGAAAATTGCTCTTTTCACAGGCGACGGAACTCCTTAATCCCGCGTTCAATAATGGCCTGGCGCCAAGTGTAGCCGCTACGGATCCGAGCTTGAATTATCATGCCAAAGGTCTTGACATCGCGATGGCCTCGTATGTTAGTGAACTCGGGTGGTTAGCCGGACATGTTGCCACGAACGTACAAAGTGCCGAGATGCATAATCAGGCTATCAAGTATGTGATGTTCTTCATTCCTCTGAAAACTCCTTGAACCCACAAAACTCAGTTCCTTGGCATTGATTTCTGGACGTGCGACATTAAAAGCGTTGGAGGTTTTGAACATGGTTTGCCCTTTTCTTATATGGCATATACCAGGAGAATAACTGAGATTAAAACCAATATAGTTATTCGCGTCATACTTATACGTGTTATGTCAAGCTTTGGATATTCGTGCACTTCAGAAACAATTCAAAGTCGCCATCGCAGACCTCCTGACGGATGAACTGCGCAAACACATCGCTACCGGTTTTTCATCAAGCATCGACGTATCGTCCTTGAGTGCCGAAATAATTCCAAAAGTATACGCATCGCTCGATTCAACAACAACTATGGACGCACCACAAAGATTGGAAGCCGCTGCATCAGCCATACTAGGCCCACTCTACGAAGGACTATCAAAAAGGCAAATCGCGGGATCAATTTCATTGAAATGTATTTCAGAACTTCGTCGGTCTTTTGCCAGCCGGGGTACAACTCTATTAAACAATCTCCGAAGAGCATATCTATCCGGTCAATTTGACAACTCTGCTATCGCCTCCGGATACGAATCATTTTCCTTCAATCCCCGTGCTCCTGCTGCTCATCTCCTAGGTCGAACTCGCCCGCTCTACGAGTACATTCGTCTAGATTTGAACATTCCGATGCACGGTATCGTCAATTTCGAACAATTCCAAAATCCCGACCCCCGACCAAATATAGGCCAGACTATCTCATTCATATATGAAGCAATCAGGGACGGTAGGATGAACGATGTTTTGGAGAAAATTTTCAAGCGTCCTGGCGCCGCTCTTTCGGCTCGTCTGTGATGCCGCCAAAAGTTGCACAGGATGCACTTGGACTATCGAACGGTTTCTTCTTTTAGTCATAATGGGACTTTTATCTTAAAATTAACTAATATTTATTCGCGTTGCATTTTATTTCTACTAGCTGTATTTAATGTGTCAATTGGACATGGAAATATCTCATCGGCGTTCAGATGCAGGATTAAGCACCAAAAGGTTGATTTGAATGTGCAACAGAAATCGTTCAGAGGAGGAACGAATGTGCTGAGGTCAACTTATCTCTGTGAAGATATGCGCAGCCAATGGGAGAAGCGTGTGAGCGCAACGCCGCGTAACAGTGTGTAACGCCCCACTTTCAAGCGGAGAGAACATTCGAAAGCCAGCACAAGCTCTGGCTTTGCAATACCGTGAACTCCTCGAAGGAATTCTTCCACATGCACACTAAAACTTCAATAGCTTCTGGAAATGATCTCGAACACTATTTTTTTCACGATTATCAACTCATACGTCATATATGTATGTGTGCGTCATGCGATTCCTTTGGGGCTTATTGGTTATTGTTATTGCAGTAGTTGGGGCACAAAGGACTAATTTTAACTTGACGATAGCCCGACGGGTGGATGATTTACGACGATTGTAAATTTACGGTTGCATAGCATCAACCATCATTCGCAATATGCACGCCACATTCTCCTAATTTCCCGCGGCTGGCTGTGAATGGTTTTGAATCCGGGCGACCATGCCACCCGCAGAGCGACAATAAGGGATTCAATGGATGGGAGAATTAGGAGGCTGTGTGTGTATCGCGCGGCATCCCAACCCTTGCAGCGGAAATTAACAAAACCTTGGACCGAACCGTAGAATTCACGCTACTGGAAAAAATAAGCTGAAGGCGACAAGAAGAGGAGTGTCCAAACGAAACCGAATAATAAACGTATATACACGCTCAATGTTTAGGAGCTGATCTCGTGGAAGAATACGCCAAGAACATTACAGTTTATGTATAACTCAATGAATGGCAAGTCGGGTCACATTCGGCGCCGGAAAACTACCTTCTCCTATACAAGCCACCCAGTCAAATGGTCCAGCATTTAGGTTTCGAACTATCAGCTGCAATGACAGTTAGGATTTCTCTCAGTTAGGTATAATCCAAATTTATGTGAAACGTAAAGTCGCTAAGGGAAAATAAGGAGAGTCGTTTTTAGGAGCAAATCACTATTGCGGCTCGCCATAATACGCCATCAAACAGCCCATGATGCATGATGGTGATTGTGACTTGTCATTCAAATTGTGACCTGTCTGACAAGCTTTGGAAGCCCTAATCTTCTGTTGAACCTTCGATTTGAACAGTTGGCACTGTTTGCTCTTTGAATGAATAAGTCGGTAGATCGGAGCTTCATAACTCACTCAATGGTCCCTTGAAGAACACGTGGTCTATCCAGTCTTTCAATAAAGGATATCTGTTGTCCTGAATGTTGTTCTAAAAGTGGGAACACCTATTAATGGCAACATTACGTCGCCATTCCTTAATATGCTTCATGTTAAGGATTCAGAAGCCCCTTTTTTAGGTTCTCCTTTCACTGATCCCCCCAATAGGGTAAATCATAGTTATCTTGACACACGAACATCACTTTCCTCGTGGGACCAGGCAATTGACTGAGTTGGACGGTTGTTATTGCCTATAAAGCGCCCCACACTATCCACTCACACCAATTACTTCTATTATTCTGTCATTTGGAAACCAACGTCAAACCATATCCACACACCCATAATTTCCTATAAATTGCGGACGTTTGGTGCAATAATGCCTTCATTCATCAAATCACCTTTTAGCAGAATCAAATCTCTATTTCGTCGTAGCATGTCGTCCAAATCATCCAAGCCAGTTTCTCTCCCTCTCGTCAAACACAACAGCCGTCCGTCTGGCTTTGCCGCCTATGCTCGAGCTGCCAGAAGATATAACTTTGACAGCCCAGTATTGGTTGGGCACAATGGGATTGTGTTCAAATCTAAGCTTGTTGACGTTGAAGCACATCGCAGAAAGCACCGCGGTCACCGTCATCGACAGCCACCTCCCACCGGAGAAGGTGCTTCTTTACCTCCACCCAACAGTACGTCTTTTGAATAGGTCCATACCTTCCTCACTCATGTCTTCATCACTTTGCACAGTCGGCCCCGCTTCTGAGGTCCCCGCCGAAGACGTTCAAAATGACCTGGAATACGTTGTCCCTGTTACCATTGGTACTCCCGGCGTCACTTTAAATCTGGATTTCGACACGGGATCCAGCGACTTATGGGTTTGGAGCAGCGAACTTCGCGTTAACACCGAGGGACATGTACGGAAGCCACACGACGTCATTTATATATTATGTCTTGACTTACCACCTTCTAGAACATTTACAAACCTTCTGCATCATCCACGGCTCAAGAAGATCAAGGCGCTAATTGGAACATCTCTTACGGAGATGGTTCTAGTGCAAGTGTGAGTATGCATCATCATGCTGTTATAAGTTCTCATATCGAAACTGAGCCACTGCTTATCAGGGAAATGTTTACACCGATAGTGAGTACTGATAGGCTTAACTTAAACGATATCTCTGACGTATATGATTGCGAACCGCATCAGCCGTCAAGATTGGTGCTCTGACGATACCTAACCAAGCTGTCGAATTGGCTCAACAGCTTTCAAGCCAATTCCAACAATCAGGTGGAAGTGACGGGTGAGCTTATCACTAACCAATTGCGAATTAAGGGTTCAGCATTGATGTTGATTATCTATCACAAAGGCTTCTCGGTTTGGCCTGGCCGTCTATTAATACTGTCCAACCCAACGCTGTCCTGACTCCAGTCGCCAATATTATTAGCCAAAATCTCGCACAAGGTGTCTTCAGGTATGCCCATCATTTTTTCTTCAGCAGATGGTCATGTTTTCTCACATGATATTTTAGTGTGGCGCTTGATCAAGGAGACAGCAATGGTTTCTACACTTTCGGCGGAATTGACCCGACTAAAGCTGGTGTCCAAGCATCCGAGTCAGTTTTCAATTAGTTTCGATATATTTTTTCAGTTCCTGAGGGAAATTTTCCAGCATAACATATACCTCCGTAGATAACTCTGAAGGATTCTGGATGTTCCCCAGTGAAACCACTGTCATCAATGGGAAGACAGTTACCCAATCCGGAAACAGTGCCATTTTGGACACCGGAACCACCTTGCTTTTGGTCTCTGACAGCATCACGAACGAGATCTACAACGCCATTCCTGGTGCTACGATAAGCCAGGAACAAGGTGGATGGGTTTATCCTTCAGATGCTCAAAGTATGTGATCATTTCCATGGATCACCAGAGTATTTGACAAATGAAATATCTTTTTTGTAGTTCCGAGCGTTTCCTTTGCAGTTGGCAACCAGACGTACACTGTGAATCCTTCCGAGTTTGCCTTCGGCGACGCCGGAAACGGTATGACATTCGGTGGAGTAAGTCAAAATCCCGCTGTCGTTTTGGGAGTTTTTCAATTAAATTCCCTTTTTTTTTCTAGATTCAAAGCAGAGGTAATAATCCCTTCGATATCCTGGGTGACGTCTTCCTCAAGGTTTGCTTATATCACGTAGCTTTTGTCTTGACAAGACTAACCGTTCCGTTTATTATTTAGAATATATATGCGGTCTTCGATGAATCAAACACCAGAATAGGTGTCGCTCAAAGAACAGGAAACGTTGGACAGTAGATATTTGATGAATACCCATGATACTTTTAGTTTGCATTTTTCTTGACCCGAATTTCTTGATTTCACGGGACACTCTCCATTGATTCATACATCTTCTTGTACACGCGTATTTTATCTGAACTGATTTACTGTAAGGGTCGACTTACCGAGACCGCCGCTTTGACTCACTCAACGAGTCATACTCACTTTCCGGATCCATATTTCTTTTTATCCTGACTCACTTTATGACTCCAATTGTGACTCAAACCATTTCCTTTTTTATTTATCTCAAAATCTATATAAACTCTCAATTTTTGTATGCAATTCCTTAGACTTCGAATCAACGAAGATTTATAACTCTCATATCTGCTCACTAAGTTTTAAAAACTCTTCACACCGTTCGCAAGTCTTCCAGCAAAGTCGATAGTTTATATTAAACGTTCTACCGACTTTACATTTTTTTGAGAAAGTAAGAATCTTTTACCTATTTAACTAACTATTATATAGCGGACGGATTGATCACCCCAACGCTCCCAATAACCACCAAACAACCAAGCGCTACCTTATTCTGTTGAACGGAATTAACGACATGTCCTCCAGTAAGTACTTTTATTACGCCGACTCACCTGCTCCAGCGACGAAGGAGTTCCAAACTCCAACTGATGTTACGGGACCTTCGACAACGCGAAGCGGCCTCACCAGGTCGAAAATACCTGTCAAGAAGAAAAAGGTGAGTAAAAGTTCTGCTAAATCAAACCCGGAAACAACGGCTCCGAAAGGAGACGACGTTTCCAAGCTTCCCTTCCTTGAAGGAGAGATGTCGCCGCTCAGCGACTTGACCTCTTCAGAGGACGAGTTGCAAGCGGCACCCAGCGAAGAGAAGGGAGAAGACCTACCTGGGTCGGAACCCGTAAACGCTGAAGCAGGAGTCGATAGCTCAACCGATCAGGTTGAGCAAATCCTCCTGGACATTGCTAACGACGCGCAAGTCATCGTTTCTGCTTTCGGGCCAGAACGCGCGTCCGAGAATCAGCCTCCTCCGGGGCTGGAGGAAGAGAAGAGGCGGTTGCTGCAGGAAAGGGCGGCGCTGCTTGTAGATAACAGTAATCTGTTAACCAATATAGATTATTTGTTAAAATTGTATCAATCACAGAAGAGACCGGACTCAACTTTTTTGAGGCCAAAACGAACGTTTAAGCCCATAACCCAGGTACCGTGGGAAGGAGTAAAAGACTCCAAACGGTTCTTCCAGAATTGGTTCTTAAACGAAGAACCTAAGAAGATAGACAAGATTGTCAATATAAAGATTGAACCTATTGACGAAAATGAAAACATACCAGTGCATGCTACTATAGTTGAAGTAGCAGAAGAAGTCAGGACAGAATTTGAAACTCCTATTAAACCCAAAGATAAGGGCAAGGAGAGAATGAAAGGAGAAAGGACGCGTACCGGGGCAAAAATAGTCGCGTCGTCTTCTAAAATACAAACGGAACCTATTCAGGAAGAAAAGGACTATAAGAAGCTGTATGAGGAATTAAAGGCGAAGACGCCTGATAAAGAAACTAAGAAAGATAAAAAGGAACGCGCACCTGATTTTAAACGAGAATTTACTCGAGAACCTTCGCAAGTACCGGAGGGCGGTTATTATTCCAAGATACGGAAAAGTAAAACACCGCAGCCCGAACCGTCAGATTCTGACGATTCAGATAGTGAGGAGTCCGACGATACAGGTGGAGATGATAGCCCACCAGGGTCAAGCATGAGTTCCGATTCCTTATCATCGTCTGAATCCGAGAGTTCAAGCAGTTCTGATAACAGACGTTCAGAACGCCGAAGTAAGCGAAAAGACAAAATATTAAAACATGCAATAAAAAATCGAAAGGCAAAAGACCCACCTGTTTATGACGGGGCTCCAGATATTGATGTCTTTGATAAGTGGGTTTTCGAAATCCGAATGTGGAAGATATCTCTAGGATTGAACGATAAATGGGCAATGCGCTGGATAAGTCCATACCTAAGTGGAAAAGCAGCTGATTTTTACATGAAGCACGTATCTTCGCGAACCAAGAAATGGAAACTGAGCGAATTGTTTGACGCTCTGTTCAATTACTGTTTTCCGCCGGATTATAAGACAATGCTTAGAAGAAGATTGAAGACTGCTTACCAAGGCAAGAAAACATTCAGGGATTTCGCGCGCGATACGCGAAGTCTTGCCCAACGTTTCCCCGACATAAACGAGCGCACGCTTGTTGGGATCTTGTGGGATGGCGCAGCTCCTTATATCCGCTTCAAATGGATTGAGCATGGATGTAGTATTGAAACTACATCTGTAAAAGAGCTAATAAGGAAAGCGACGCGTTATGAAATTGCGCAATTAACAAAGAATAGGGAGAGACAAACTTACCGGTATGATCCTCCTACATCTAGTAAGCTTCCCGCGAGCCTTCCTGTGGCTGCTGCAAGTCCATCTGGAGGGCGCGAGAACCGGATTAACAAAGATAAAGCTCCTAAAGCTAATGTCAAGACTGAAAAAATGAAAACTCCTAGAGAGCGAGAAAGACTTACTAAGCAAGAAATGAACGAGCTTCGCGCGCAAGGCCGATGCTTCGTGTGCAAAAAAGAAGGGCACACAGCTCGAAATTGTCCTAATAGACATACCGCGCCTGCTCCAAAAATACAGACGAACACTATAAAGATCCAGGAAATAGAAGAATTAGCTGCTGAAAATGACAAAATCGAAGCGCTAACATGTGATATAAAGATAGACCCGATATACAAAACTAAGCCCTATCAGAATGAGAACTGTGTTAAAATAAGAAACAAATTCATAGAACACTACGGGACTTACTTTTACCGGGATAAGAAAGGAAAACCTCAATTGCGCTTTACCGTTTGCGAATACGGTGAAGACTACGAGGTAACAGATTGGACAGATGTATCTATATCACATATTGTTAAGAAATCAGACGTTGACACTGGAAATTGGGACGTACCTTCAATATTGAAACAAACCGACCAGATACGAAAAGACCTGCGTCTTAATAAGACGCGTGCGGAACTAGATAAGGAAGACGCTAAAACAAGCGTCATTGAATTAAACAATTTAAAACCTGGTTCAAGTAAAAAGAACGTCAATAAAAACCAGGAGGCAAACAACATTGAGCGTACGGCGATGAAAGTAAAAGACTTCACGCGAAAGATGCCAAAGCCAATTATTATCGAAGTCATGATTAATGGACACGCAAGCCGTGCCCTGATTGACAGCGGATCTTTGGCAGATTTTATGTCTACCACATTAGCGGATCAGCTAAAAGTAGAACGCGAAATGTTGACAAAACCACTTACATTACAAATGGCAGTACAAGGCTCGCGATCTAAAATAAACCATAGCGCGTTAGTGAATTTCAAATATCAGACTATTGACTCACAAAGGCGGTTTGATATTGTAAACCTGGAAAGTTATGATTTAATTCTGGGAACGCCGTTCATTTTTCAGCACAAAATAATGATGGGTTTGAATCCTACCAGAGTCCTTATTGGTTCTAAAGAACCTCTAGCAATTGAGGGAGAATCTATAACAACAATACATTCAGCTGTCAGTGAGGTATTAGAAGAAAAACTCGAACACTTACGAAAAGAATTAAAACAAGAAGCGAAAGACTTGTGCCTAAACCCAGAAGATGCGGAACTACCACCACTTCGTGTTGTGAACCACACAATACCTTTAATAGACGAAAATAAAATTTATTCTTGGCGACCTAGCAGGTGTCCAGAAGCATTAAGACCTGTATGGGTTGAGAAAAAGAAAGCTTACTTACGAAATGGGCGATGGCGGATAGCTACCGGCACCAATGCTAGCCCAATGCTAATTTTGCCGAAACCTGCAAAAGGGGACGGGAAAATTAGGATTAGAACTGTAGTAGACAAGCGTGAACAAAACGCGAATACAAGAAAAATGAGGACACCCTTACCAGATATGGAAAATATCCTCCGGAATGTTGTCCGCCATAAATACCGCAGTCTGATTGACGGAAAAGATGCGTATGAGCAAATTAGGATAGTACCGGAACATGTAAATCGCACCTTGTTCACAACACCTGACGGGACTATGGAAAGTTTAGTCTTGCAACAAGGAGACTGTAATGGACCGGCGACTTACCAAACGCTGATGAACCACATCTTTGCGCCATACATCGGTGTCTTTATGGATGTATATTTAGATGATATTGTAATCTATTCAGATACAATCAGTGATCACATATTACACATAAGAAAAATATTTGACGTACTAAGGAAACAGAAACTTTTTCTGTCACCAGAAAAGATGAATTTTTTCGCACGAGAACTAAAAATATTAGGTCATATAATCAATGATAAAGGAATAAAAATGGACCCTCACAAGGTTAATAAGATTGAAAATTGGAAAACACCTACCAATAAAGATCTGTTGTTAAGCTTCCTAGGGGCAGTTAGTTATTTAGCCGCGAATTGTAACGGAATAAGAATCCCGATGGGAATACTTACTACGCGAACCGGTTCGAACAAGCCATGGAGATGGGGTGCGACTGAACAACGTGCTTTCGAAGAAATAATACAAACAGTATCAGAACATAGAGATAAATACCGGGTTGCACTAAACTACTCACCGGATGCAGAATCCATAAACCTAGTAACAGATGCTTCATTAACTGGTGCAAGCGGCATTCTGTCACAAGGAAATGATATAAAAACTGCAAACATAATTAGTTTTTGGTCGGGAAAATTTAATAAGACTCAACAAAATTACCCAGTACACGAACAAGAGCTGCTTGCAATTGTGGAATCATTGAAGAGATTTAGACCTCAATTATTAGGGATAAAATTCCGGATCTGTACAGATCATAAATCTCTAGAACACATAATGAGCCAAAAGAATTTATCTGCAAGACAACATAGATGGATTGACGTACTTAATGAATTCGATTTTACGATTCACTATATACCGGGAAAAACGAACGTCCTTGCAGATGCTCTATCCCGACTGTATTCTGATGAACCATTAGGAATAGTAAGAGCGGAAAGCGAATACATCAATGAAAACTTACCAAAAAACGGTGAAAAACAAAACCTATCTCAACCAGTTTACACCGGCAATACAGAGATGTACAACGAAAGAAATCCGCGGAGATCTTCAAGGGTCGCTAAAAGAAATGAGGGTAAACCAGAAGAGAAAGAAACAGTGCGCGAGAAAACGCGAAACGAAGATGCTCCTAAAAGAAAACGTGGACGCCCAAAGAAGAACAAGGTGGAAACAGACATATCTATTGATAAGGAAATGAAAGAAAAAATTATTAACGGACTGAACGATTGGCTAACAGAACATGTTGACCCGAAATTAATTAAAGAAGCTGCGGAAGATACAGAGGCCGAATTAATTAAAAATTTGCCGGCATTGACGGATGTTATCTCAGAGGGGGAACCAGGACTAGATATTCCTGAAATAATTAAAGGAAAATACAAAACAGATATATTCTTCAGAGATGTCATAGAAAATCCAAATCACTTCAAGGATTTTAAAGTTCAAAAAGGCCTAATATTTATGATATCGGCTGGTAAAAAGGTACTCTGTATACCCAACATCAAAAAACAGGGTAGAAATATACGAGAAATAATAATAACACACGCACACTCGATATTAGCGCATTTGGGTGCTAAGAAAACATTGACTTACCTAAAAGACAACGTGTGGTGGCCAAAAATGACCGATGACGTTACGGCATATTGCCAAACCTGCAATATATGCGCGATGAGTAAAGCAGATAATCAAAAACCAATGGGATTATTACGTACCATTGAAATTCCCACTCGACCGTGGCAGTCGATAGGAATAGATTTTGTAGGGCCATTGCCGTTATCTAAAAACCGGCATGGTGAATTCGACCAAATCTGTGTGATAATAGATCACCTGACAAGCATGGTACACTTAGTTCCCACAAAAACTACATACACGGCAAAACACATGGCAGAGGTAATATTTGACATTGTGTATAAACAACATGGTCTACCGGAACGAATAATTTCCGATCGAGACTCGTTATTTACTAGCTTGTTTTGGAAGGAACTACACAAGCTGTTAGGAACTGAATTAAGATTATCATCGTCGTACCATCCGCAAACTGATGGAGCGACGGAAAGAGCAAATAGAACAATGACACAAATGCTGAGAGTTTGTGTCTCACAACACCAAAATGACTGGGTAGTTAAACTACCAGGAATAGAATATGCTATGAATAATGCAAGATCAGAAACAACGGGTTTCTCACCATTTTTCCTAAACTACGGACAAATGCCGCGAACACTAATTTGGAACAATGACTCAGAGTACCCTGGCGTATCAAAATTCGCTGAAAAAATGAAAGAAGCCATAATGACGGCTCATGATTTAATCATTGAAGCCAGGGTCAAACAAACAAGACAAGCAAATAAGCACAGAAGAAAAGCGGAATTTGCTGAGGGTGATTTAGTTTATTTGTCTACAAAGAACTTAAGATTACCTAAAAATAAGACAAGAAAACTCATGCCAAAATATATTGGACCATTTGCTATACTAAAAGTAGTTGAACCTGGCGCAAGCTTCAAATTAGATCTATCCCCAGATCTAAAGAAAAGAGGAATACATCCTGTATTCCATGCCTCACTATTAAGAATCCATAACGCAAACGACGACAGAAGATTCCCAGGTCGCCAATTAAAACAGATTCCAGGCTTTGGAGGGAAACCTGAGGAATGGGCAGTAGACAGAATCCTCTCACATTATGGCCAAGGCGAAAACGCGCTTTTCGAGGTCCTATGGAACTCAGGAGACATAACATGGTTAACACTAAGCGAAGTAAAACATTTAGAAGCACTCACTACATACTGTGAGGCTATGGGCATCAAAAACGCGAAGTTATTGACTAAAGGAAAGGGTCGTCCACCAAGCGACGTCTTGAACGCGTGTATAACGATAAGAAATAAGAAAAATAGAACAAACAAAGGGAATAGAAATGCATATAAGCTGAACAAATCTACGGAAAAACAACAAAGACAAACTCACACTCATACAATGGCTGAGCACAGCGAAATCATTTCTTTACCATCTGAAGCTCTCCGCATGCTTTTCTCTGAAAATCGTCGTTCTTACCAGGCTGGTCGCGACATCAGACACCACGAAATCCGAACTAGACGAAACGAACTTCGAAGCCGCGAGAAGGTGACGAACGAGGAGAAGAAGAAAAGGAAGAGGGGCAAAAAGAACAAGAAGACGAAGACTTCGGAGACTCCCTCATCTTCTACAAACACAGCTGTCAATACGAACGTCGTAGTCGAATCCACAATCATCGCACCCACAGCTATACAACCGGAAGCTGAATCCGAACCAGACATTCTCGCAATGACGGACGAAGAATTGATGACTTACATCAAAAACAAGGATACTACGGGCGAATTTACGTCTGACGAACTCCTATTCGGACCAGAAGACATGGTCATCGAACGCGGCGATTAAGAATGCTGCACAATACAGCATTGGAGGGCGAGTGTAAGGGTCGACTTACCGAGACCGCCGCTTTGACTCACTCAACGAGTCATACTCACTTTCCGGATCCATATTTCTTTTTATCCTGACTCACTTTATGACTCCAATTGTGACTCAAACCATTTCCTTTTTTATTTATCTCAAAATCTATATAAACTCTCAATTTTTGTATGCAATTCCTTAGACTTCGAATCAACGAAGATTTATAACTCTCATATCTGCTCACTAAGTTTTAAAAACTCTTCACACCGTTCGCAAGTCTTCCAGCAAAGTCGATAGTTTATATTAAACGTTCTACCGACTTTACATTTACGTTCAATATACACACGAGGCTAATTTGACTTTAAAGAATCGTCTATGTAAAAGTAAACCGAATTGTTCGAGTTATATGTATGTATGACGACTTAGCGCCGATGCAAGAAGATGAATATTAAATAAATGTTAACGCGCTAACGAGTAATCGTGGTTTAAGGTTTCATAATTTCAAATTCGTATTAATTGCGCGCTGCTCGTCTCAGCCCTTTGTGCTCGGGGTCAAGTGGCACCAGCATGCTCGATCTTACATTCGCACTCGCAATCTTATGTTCAATTCTCTTCGGAGCAGCCATCACACTTCGACTCAATCCCAAGGCGAAATTTCAGATACCAGCTTTAGAATCAAATCCAACAGACAATTTCAACGATGTCGCTGACGGTCCAATTTCTGATCGCCACGAGTCCCAGGCCGCCACTTTCGTGAATGTGTCGCAAAAATCGAAAGCGGTTTATATTAATTAATAATTGAGTCAAGGCGCTAAAATCACATTTTATCGGTTTATAAAGTTTTATTAACCGATAAAATGTGATTTTAGAGCCTTGACTCGTTTAGTAATCAATATAAACCTCTTTCGATTTTTGCGACATGGCGAGGTCGTCTTCAATAGCGGTCGCCCCGAATTCATTCCTATACAAGTCCCATTTCTATACAACGCCATATCTTATGACAACCTTGGATTCTGGAATTTCCCAGCAAGAATGGGCTGGGAAGTTCATCGAGAAGATCGGTGGTGCCATCAGAATTGTCCTCCAGGAGTTTGCCAAGTAGAACGTGTCCGGAAGCTTTATGGATTGGCACGTCCTGCTGTTACAAAGGAAGGAGCGTCATCTATATCTACTCGGGAAAAAATCGCTTTCCTGCAAGCGTGGTTATTTTTTGGCGCTCTGGATCAGGTTTGTGCCTTGTGCGGACTTGATCTAGAAGAGGATATCACGAAAACTTTTGTTGTGGACGGAATGGTGACCACCCAACCTTTAAACGGTTTATCAACGCAATTATACGAAGCTTCCTTGGTACATTGGTCTGATTGGGCAGGAGCCTCGAAACGCTTGATAAAAGAGTTGATGAAGATTGCTCGCCATGTTCACCTAATTATCACCAGATCAACCACGGAGGACGAACATGAATACACATTTGAAGAATGTCTTGTCCTAAGCTCCATCAATCTCGCTATACGGACGATATTGATGACAGCATTCCATTTTATACCTCCCCGACCGCTCTGGGAAAAAGGGTGGTCTGGCCCCGCGTATCTCCTTAATCTAACAGAGTGGCTGCCAGAAGGGCAAAAAACGATCCAGTCTTTGCTCCCAAAACAACCTCTTCCACATGGGTGGTGCTCTATCAGCGAGTTGGAGGGATTAGAATCCGATATGAAGTTTTTCGCATATTTCCTAGAACGCCGCCATGCACTTCGGGATCATAGCAATTGCACGGAAACAAAATGCCTAGCGAGCCAGACGGATCCAAAGATCTACAGAACTGCGCACATCTCGGATGCTTGTGACTGTGATTTTGTGGCCGTTGACCCTGAAAGATTGAAGGAATCTTTAGAAAAGAATAAAATACCGAAAATCTTGGTCTCGTCGATGGATCCGGATGATGCGAGAGGCACTATAACCTTAACCATCGTCGATGGAAAAGAAATGCCTTACATTGCAATCAGTCATGTTTGTAAGTAAATTTTCTTTGGAAGACATTCAAATTCATCCACGAGATGACGTACTTCTACTAGGGGCTGATGGACTCGGAAATCCCCATGAAAATTCCTTGCCGTATTGTCAGTTGCTTCGCCTTCGCAACTTGATTGACAGCTTGGGAAATGTAATTTATCGGGATAACACTGAAAAGAAACCGATCGCTTTCTGGATAGATACGCTCTGTATACCCGTTGCACCCCATCTAAGACATTATCGAACACTGGCCATCCATCAAATACGGGAAACATTTCGCGATGCCACGGCGACACTAGTCTTAGACAGAGAATTATACAATCTCGACTCCCAGATGGCATCTGATTTGGAGATTGGTATCAAGATATTTTGTGGGGGATGGGCCAAGCGGATTTGGACTCTCAAAGAAGCCGTGTATACATTGGCGAGGGGCGATAACGAAAGACTGTTTTTCCAGATGAAAGAGGACATAGTGGAATGGAATAGAAAAATCTCCAAATTCAGGTATCACTATCGCCAAAAACATTTATCTCCTGGAATAGAAGTTGATTGGGAGGAGGACGATTTGATGTCAGAGACGATACTCTTCGGGGATTACACAGACGTAGCGATGACGAAGCGTTTACCCTCGTTAAGATCGTTGATGGATTCAGATAGTGGGGATAGTCAGTTTATAAAGCTCGCCGACGCTGTTAACGCGCGTTCGACTAGCAGACAAGAGGACGAACCAATATGCCTTATGTTCCTATTGGGTCGTTCGGCACAAAATTTGCTCAAAACTCAAGATGTCGAAGACCGTATGGCGATGCTTTACCTGGAACTAGGTAAAATCCCAATATCTGTTCTCTTCGAGACATACGCACCGGATAACACTGAAGTTGAGCGAAAACCATGGTCCAAAGACAATTTAATCAAAAACTCTCCATTTAGATGGGCTCCTGCATCACTGGCTTCCATTCCAAAGGACAGACTCCAATCAATTCGCTTGATGGAATATCCTTTGGGAACGTGTAAACCCGATGGATTGCACATTCAAAACCATGGATTTCTTTTGGCAGGAGAGGAAAGGAATCTAGATCACTCATCACTGTTCTTGAGGGATGTTGATTCCGGTGAGATACACAAGCTCATCTGTTACAAGCAGCCAGCATATGAGCATCATCGAAAAATTGGGATTCTATTTCCCCAATATTACGGTTATGGTGCCCCAATTCTTCAAATTGAAAAAGTATGTGGAGTTGCTGAGGATCAGGATGCTCTTGAATACTATGGCACTATAATCGGGTATGGGAGGATCATTAGGAAATGGGTATGCCCGGGATTCGAAGAGCTTGAAGAAACTCATACTCTAAATGGGCGTATGCTCAATATGAATCAAAGATGGTGTATCACCTAGATAGCTTGCTACATTCTCTATCTTTGCAAAAATATATAGAAATGTATCGCAAAAACACATGTTCACGTATTAGCGGATAAATAAAACTGACAAAGGATGAGATCCTGAAAGGTTATCAATATGGCTGACAACCGTGTATTCAGAGCATTAAAAAGCGGCTGGTGAATCTACAGTCTTGTACTAATGGACAAGTGCGCTACAGTAGCTACTTAAGGGCCGCGTCGCTTATACAGTGTGGGACCATATGGGCGCTGCTCGCCTCCGCTGCCGCGCGTCAGTTTGGGTTCAACGTTCACTTGGTTTCAGCATGCTGCATCTTACACTTACAATCATAACTACAATTTTATGCTCATTTATCCTCGGAGCAATAGTTACGTTGAAACGCAACGCCAAGACTGAACCTGAAGCTGGTTCCCAAGTACCAGCTATGGAATCAGTCTTAGACTGCAGCCGCCGCGAGTCGATGGCCACAGCTCGCACTCCTGTGGATGGCGAACTCCTCGTCAATACCAGTCGCCCCGAGTTTATACCCATCAAAGTACCACTCCTATGCAACACCATATCTTATGACAACCTTGGGTTTTGGAATTTCCCGGCGAGAATGGGCTGGGAAGTTCATCGAGAAGATCGATGGTGCCATCGGAAATGTCCCCCAGGAATTTGCCAAGTAAACGGTATCCAGAAACCATATGGATTGGCACGTCCTGCTGTTACAAAGAAAGGAGCGTCATCTATATCTACTCGGGAAAAAATCGCTTTCCTGCAAGCGTGGTTATTTTTTGGCGCTCTGGACCAGGTTTGTGCCTTGTGCGGACTTGATCTAGAAGAGGATATCACGAAAGCTTTTGTTGTGGACGGAATGGTGACCACCCAACCTTTAAACGGTTTACCGAGGGAATTATACCGAGCTTCCTTGAACCACTGGTCTGGTTGGGCAGGAGTCTGGAAATGCTTAATGGCAGAGTTGTTCAAGATCGTTCGCTATGTCAAGCTGATCATTACCAGACCAGTTAAGGAGGACGAGCATGAGTACACGTTCGAAGAATGTCTTGTCTTAAGTTCAATTAATATCACTTTACGGACGATACTTATCACAATATTACATTTCATACCCCCGCGAGCATTATGGAAAGAAGAGGAGCCCAACGCCTCGTATCTCACTGATTTCATCACCTGGTTGCCAGAAGGGCAAAGAACAACTCAGAATTTGCTCAAGAAACAGCCTCTCCCGCATGGGTGGTGCTCTATCAGCGAGTTGGAGGGATTAGACTCCGATATGAAGTTTTTCGCATATTTCCTGGAACGCCCCCATGCGCTTCGGGATCATAGCAATTGCACGGAAACAAGGTGCCTGGCGAGCCAGACAGATTCAAAGACCTACAGAACTGCGCACGTCTCGGATGCCTGTAACTGTAACTTTGTGGCTGCTGATCCTGAAAAATTAAAGAACTCTTTGGAAAGGAATAAAATACCGAAAATCATGGTCTCAATGGATCTCGACGATGCGACAGACACTATAACTTTAAGCATCGTTGATGAAGAAGAACTACCTTACATTGCCATTAGCCATGTCTGTGAGTTCAGCCGAGTTTAGAAAGCACGGAATGACGGACGTACTTCTAGGGGCTGATGGACTGGGAAATCCTTGGAAAAATTCCTTGCCGCAATGTCAGCTGCGTCGTCTCCGTGACTTGGTTAACAATTTAGGAAATGTAATCCATCGAGATAAAACTCAGAAATCACCAATTGCTTTTTGGATAGATACACTTTGCATACCCGTCGGGCCTCATTTAAGGCATTATCGAACACTGGCCATCCATCAAATACGGGAAACATTTCGCGATGCCACGGCAACATTGGTCTTGGACAAAGAATTATATTACCTCGACTCTCGGAGGGCTTCAGATCTGGAGATTGGTATTAGGATATTTTGTGGGGGTTGGTCCAAGCGGATTTGGACTCTCAAAGAGGCCGTGTATACGTTGGCAACAAGTGATGACGAAAAACTATTTTTCCAGATGAGGGAAGATTTAGTGGAGTGGGATAGGAGAAGAGACAAATTTAAGTATCACTTTGTCCGGAAAAATCTGTTCCATGAAGACGAGCGAACTTTCATTTGGGACGAAGACGACGATTTTGGAGGAACTAGGTTGGAAATCCTTTTCGAAACTTACATAGAGACGGCGATGGAAGGTCGTCTACCCTCGTTACGATCGCTGATGAATTCGACACAGTATTCGTCTCAGTTGTTGAGGCTCGCTGATGCTGTCAACAAACGTTCAACTAGTAAGCCGGAGGACGAACCTCTATGCCTTACCTTCTTATTGGGCCGCTCAGCGCAAAATTTACTCAAAACTCAAGATGTCGAAGACCGTATGGCAATGTTTTACCTGGAATTAGGCAAAATCCCAATATCAGTTCTCTTCGAAGAGACACACGCACCGGATGACGTTGAATCTAAGCGAAAACCATGGTCCAAATGCAATCTGCTCAAAAATTCTCCATTCAGATGGGCTCCTGCATCACTAGCGTCCCTCTCGATAAACCGACTCCAATCAATTCGCTTGACGAATCCATACAGACGGAATGATTTCTTTGATTGGGGGACTTGTGAAAAGGACGGGTTGCACATCCGGAAAGATGGCTTTCTGGTGACAGGGAGAGAACCTAATCTAGGTCAATCGTCGTCATTCTTAAGGGATATTAATACTGGCGAGATACACAAACTTATCAGTTACAAGGAGCCAGCGTACGAGCATCACAGCGAAATCGGGATCCTTTTTCCACTGGAACCAGAACACAGCATTGCCCCAATTCTTCAGATTGAAGATTTTCGCGTAATTCCTGAGGATGAGCAAGATGCATGCACGTACGAATACTATGGCACTATTATTGGGTATGGGAAGATTATTAGAGACTGGATATGTCCGGATTCCGAAAAACTTGAATATGCTCATATTCTAAATGGACGAATGCTCGATATCGACCAAAGATGGTGTATCACCTAAATAGCTACTTTCTTAATCCTTATATGAAACACCGCAAAATAGACATTCGCGTATTAACGGTGATACAACGAAATTTGTCAGAATTGAAGGAGAAGTTATTGATTTGGCTGACAACCGAGTAACCAGGCTATTAAAAAATGGCCGGTGAAGTTCATAAGACAATCGGATGAGTGCTTTGAGGGGTCACGTCGCTAACAAACAAAGGGATGGTGCACAAAGAGGAGATGACGAGACCAACGAAAATAAGGTTTTGTGAATAGGAAACAACATTGCGCTTCAAGCGATCACCGGAAGAAACAAAAGGGGGGTAGGGCAAGGGGGTTGGATACTAATAAAGTAGCTGCGGAAGTAAAGAAGAGTATGGATATATAAATGTCGCTGGATGAATCTGGAACAAGAACAGGCAATCTTGCTCTTAACCATCACAATGCATTTCAAACGCGTCCTGAACTCCCTTGCGATCGTTTCTTTTGCTTCACTGCCGGTCGCTGTCCAAGGCGGTCTGATTTCCTATGGCATATGCCAAACTGGTGCGTTTCCACTAGCCTTTTGACCACAGAATGTTTCTCAGAGCCGGTAATACAGGCTGCAATGTTGTAACTGTGGCCTGTTATGCTGCAGCAGGGTTCACTTTTGGAACTGTACTCGCAGTCGCCGCACCGCCTGCCATCCTCGCTTGTAATTCTGCTCTAGGAACGTGCTCAGCAGCATGCGCCGCCACAGCTCTGATCGCACCCATACCATAAGAGGTTATGTGGACTGGGAAGAGCTCAGCTTTGTTAAATGTTGCATTGATGTTATCATGTACCATGTACCATATGACTTCTGTGGTTATTAAGCTTCGTACCCTCGTCGTCTGAAGAAATATCCTCGTCATTGTTAAAAAAAAAACAGAAATGCCGCACTTGATATGAGCGGTAGTACGATATTGAAGGCGAGAAAAGATATGGTATAGTGACATGTTTGCAAATAATTAAGCCAGAGTGATTCCAGGTCCAATATTACCACGAAAAGTGCAGCCAGCGCCACATCCCCGAAGGACTATGAAAACATGAGGTTGAAAAAAAAAATCCGGAACTACATACCATATGAATACTAATCAATGAAATGAAAGTAAGCATCCGAAAATTTACACATAAGCCATACATGAGTAGTCGATAGCGTTGGATGACACTAAAGTTAAAGTTGCGTTGAACACAGGCAAAAGGGAGCGGAGCGTGAACGCGTGAACGTTTGAACACGTAAACATTTGACCATTGCCACCCATGTCACATCACAACTGACATATTCAACAACCCCTCATCGTCAAAATCAGCGATTACGACAGTGCGCCTAGTTTATGATATATCGCGTACTCAAAGTTATGGGTTTTTAATTTCGCCGAAGTAAGGGTGGTCGACAATTGGTGAGAAATGGTTTGACTATGCTGTTCCCTGAACGTTGGTACACGTAAAAGGTAAATACAAAACTTTGTTCAAAAGTAATTATCTTTCTGAAATCAATTGAAAGTCAAAATTGCTGAAAAAAAAGAGAATAGGTGATTTCAAAATCAATATTAACGTAATAAGTACTTTCCGACCCCGATTATGTAGGTAGTGGGTTATTCTCAGCTCTTTGGAGTTTCCTGCGACTTTTTAGGACGGAATTTTTGATCGTGACATTTGGCTTCATGGATGAATTAGAAAAAAGGTGTTTATTCTTTTTTTCGTGCATTGACGCCAATCAATTAGTTGTACCAGAGACTGCAGAATCTCCTCCCGGAACCATAAATAGAAACAAATTATACTCGTAATACTCAAACCCACTATCATCTCTTATCCTACATGTCCCCGTCGCCCGAAATCCGATAAAAAACCAAAACTATTCATACACAGGGAGTGTCCAGTCACCTAGACTACACGCTGTAATGAGGGAATAGAGTCGTCAGGTAATCTATTCCTTCACTTCGATATGTGTCATCTGTAATAAGCAATGCATCAGGATCCATGAATGTTAGCATTGGTGGTTGTACTGGATTTGATCCATATTTTGGCCATGAAATCAAGGATGAGATTGCAGAGTTATTTTTGACGGTGTTTGGGTCCAGATTGTTGACAAAGTTGATGATGGCATCCGTTCCTTGGTAGAAACCCGTAACTCCATAAAATTCTGGGACGTCAGTACCATGCGCTGAGCCTAGACATGATGAGTTCTTGCCCCGCTGGTACACTAAGGAGGAAATTTGTGCGTGACGCTGAGGATTTTTCAAATAGAATTGCTTACAATAACCCCAAGTATTTTGCGTTAACGAAGACAGTCCCATGAAGTATCTCCTACGGAAAGGCAATGATGAAAAGACATTTCACCTGGATGTGGCATCCATGATATTTACCTTGGCCCGTGAAGAAGATAATCTCCTTGGAAAGCTGCAAGGCGTTTATACTGGGGTCTGGATTTTGGCTTAACACCAGCCTAGCAGCAGGAAATGGAAAAACTTACGTCAACTGACACTCATCTCCCGTATCGAAGGGACTTCCCTATCGCCACATATGATTAATCGGAATATCGCAACCCGCAAGAAGCGTACCTCGGACGGAGTGCTGGGATATAGGTCTGCTAATGGCTCCAATAGAATGCTTTCTGACGTGGTAAGGTAGTTTGTCTGTGGAAGTGGGTCACAGTTTGACGGCGAGCGGACTAGTATCAAGTGAGTGTACTAACATGGATATAACCCATTGCTTCAATGTCCGTACTATAGAAGTTTGATGAAGAATATTCTATGGAATCATATGTGAAGAACGGAGACTTACGTTACATTTTGATTGGTCAGAGAAAAATATCTTGAGAACTGTCAGTATATCGCCACAATCAGAAAATGATCCTCCCTAGACTTACGTTCCCTCATCATCCACGTTCCCGGAAATAAAAGGGACCTTCATAGAACATTTGAGTTAGAGTCTAGGTATGTGAATGAACAGGCTCTCACTCTGGCGTAACTTCCTTCTGAAATCGATATCATAGGATCTTGGGTGATAAGCATCCCATCAATTCGAGGTCGCCACGCTATCTATAAGCCCCCCCCCAGGCCTCATTTCAGCGACATGAGCTTGCATCCAACCGTTATACTCACGTTAAGGCTCAGGTACGACGCTACGCTAGGCGTTAGCTGCACCGCGTTATACAATGTCGTGTATGGTATATTTGTCAGACAAGCCAGCGTATCATTTGCTGTGCTGCATCCAGTAGTCTGCACGAGTTGGTCGTAGTACTCTTGTCCGCTATCTAAACTTGTTAGTGGAATCGGACCACCAGATTCCTATCGGACTAAATTGGCAAGATTTATCTTATCCTCGAAGATCAAATTCGCTTACCATAATCGCTGCCCGAAATAGACCCGCGGGATTTCCATTATTGATAACAAGGTGCAACCCAACGCTGACACCCCCAGCTGATTGGCCATATCTGTCAAACATGTCACGAACCGCATGTTCAGGAATTCGAACCAAAAGAAGTCGAAAAAACGCGAAACCCGTGCCACGCACATTGTCACCTTTGTGGGATCTCCTCCGAAGATCGCAATATTGTTTTGCACCCATTGCATAGCATACCGCTCTAATGAGATCTGTTCAGGCCTGTTCGGGGACAAAACACGCGGACAGCGCTTACGGTCTCGAAGTCCTAAATTTCCCAGACCTGCGGCATTCACTTCGCTAGACGCAAGGAAACCGAATGCTACGGAGCTATTAAGCGATTTTGTTTCAAATGAAAACCCGGAAGCATATAACTTGCCGTTCAATCGATAATTAGCGGATACATAGATCACCGGTTCACCCAGTGTGATTGACCGTGAAACCAGCGTGGTGCCATTGTTGTTTGAGGTATCACCCACTTCCCACCCACCCCCAAAGATCCACTTTTGGTAGGGTATTAACGTGCATGTGATTTAAACAAAGAAGAAATTTGACGTACAAATAATACAGGCAATCCGGCATTTGCTTTCGTACCTGCTGGTCTCACCACGTTTACGAAAAGACAGTCTTCTGATTCTTGTAAAGTCTGGCGTTTCCTAGGGGTCATATCAATGGGAATTGTGTTTAACTGAAATGGCTGTTGAGGGCACGCTGGTCCATAGGCAGTGGCAGATTGAGGTGTCGCGAACGTGGGAGGTGGTTGTGGTAAACCGAACCGTCTGCAACGCGTTGTAAGCAAATGTTGATCGACCCGCCTATTATCCAAGCTTCTGCAACTTGATTCAAACTCACGTCGCTTGAGCAAACGGCATTCCCAAGAAGGAGTCGACACCGGAAGAGCCTTCACCTTCGAAGGTTGCATAACTTAAAGAGACAGTGGGCGGCGGCGCTCTCTTCGAAGCCAGACCGAAAACAATGGGAAGAAAACGTTGAAAGAGAAAAATAGTGGCGAGAGAGTACATCCTACGTGTAAGGATTGTAACTGAGAGGTCTCTGTTTTGTCTTCTGACTTATGTGGTTATTATATAGTCATTTCTTTGAAGATGCGCATCTAATTCAGTTGGATGAAAAAAGGTTTGCCTGTCAATGTATAACATATGCGCAATTACTTCCGATTCCGCGGTAAATTATTTGGGAACGAACGTCATGAAATCTCATTTCACTACTTGTCACGGACGTATTTAAGACATGGAAACGAAGGTTCCTGAAAATTGAATTGCAAGATTGCATCTTCACATTGGGTTTCACTAGGAATATCTCTCCGCCTTCAGATTGGTCGACTAGTCAGTACACTAAATCTAATTAATGATATTTATAAGCATGCATAACTTTCTCCCTCATTTTTAATTACGATTCGTTGTACCTTGGTAAAAATCTAATCTCAGTCAACATCAGTCATCGCCCTCAATGAGTACAATAAATATGAACATCGAGGTGTGCACGTTCTGGAAACTGACATAAGCGAGGGGACCTAAAGGCTGGCGATTTAAATGGTAAAAAGCATCCCGCTAATAAATCGGATAGAGCGCATGCTTCAACGACGACATTTTTGGACCACGGTTCACAGCTTTTAAAATAGCATTGACAGGCAGTATGATTGCGAATTTTCGCCTACCGAAAAGGATGCAAAACTCAATGACTCTATAAATAGTTTGTCATGCCAAATATCACACTTATATGCACAATTGAATATGTCATAGACCGGATAAAGCATTAACCATATCGTGCTAAACAAGTCTTAGGTACTGTATCTGGATGTCTGAATTCAAATCTGTCACCGGCTACATTTGATATTGCTTTAGATGGGCTCATCGGTTCTTCCATTGAGTTTATGTGAAACTTGCCTTAACAGGCGGGTCAAACCTAGAAAAGGATGGATGGGTCAAGTCGACATTTACGAAATTTACGAAACTAAGCTTTGATGCAATGCATTGCGTCTCCTCCGGGTTTGAAATGATTGTATTGGGGCTGAGAGCAGCATGTCAGAACAATGTACCCAAGGTTTTCAAAAAAAACGTGGCATATATGGATATGCGTGCCCTACAACCACAAGTTATATCGATCGGGATCTACAATTAACTCGAATATTGTATGTCTGCCAGGGCGTTCAACGCGTGTCAGCTTTCAGAACGTTAATCATATAGTTTCCGTATTCGAACTTTATTAGAGTAATATATTGAAGAATTTAGTAGTGTACCCAATAAATATTAATAGAGAATAAGATTAGAAGAGAAATATAAGACCAGTATTTTAAATAAAGAATGAACAAGACCGTGAATTACCTATAACTTAAAAAGACGAAATTATGGACCCTATACATCGTAAAAAGAGAAAAGGCTAATGAATGTTTGTATTCCTTCGGCACGATATGTGTCAGCAGTAATGACGAGCCCGTCAGGGTCGGTAAAAGTGAGTAGAGGCGGTGCACTCAAATCCGAACCATACTGCGGCCAGGATATCAGAGAGGAAATTTCAGAATTAGCAGGAATAGTATTAGGATTGAAGTGATTGACGAAATTAATGATGGCATCTGTTCCTTCGTTGTCGCCTCCCGCAGCGCCATAGAATTCTGGAAGTTCGTTACCGTGTGCGGATCCTAGGCAAGAACTATTCTTGCCACGTTGATATACTGTCACAGGGATGAAGCATGTATGAGTATCTTTCTCATTCATTAAAAAGCAAAACGTACGGTATCCCCATATGTTTTGTGTAGTAGCAGCCGTTTGCATGAAGCTACGTCTATTTCCGACACTTTATCATCCGAGAGCTCTAGACAAACGTTAAGTGTATCTCACCTCGGTGCCTGTAGCAAATAATCGCCTTGGAAAGCAGCCAAACGTTTATATTCTGGCCTAATTATTTCTTTAGAAATCTATTGCGTTTCTAAAAAGATTTAATAACTCACGTTAATTGACACGCAGTCCCTGTATTGAATGGACTTCCCTGAACATAGATCAGTCAAAATACCAGAATACAGTCTTGTTATGCTTACTTGTGTAGGGTCGCTCGGATAAAGTGTCACCAAGGGGGCGAACTGCTCGTCGGTCGCCGTGGGGAGATAATTACTCTGTTATGCCATAGGTGAGCGATGCAGTAAGTGGTGGTACCAAAAGGTAAACTGACGTGCAAATACGCCACAGCTTCACTGTCGGTCCTGCTAAAAGTGATTAAATTTTGTTACAAGGAACGCAGGAGCTACTTACGTGACATTCTGGTTGGTAATTGAAAAAAATCTTTTTGATTGTATTAGCGAAATGCAAACGATACACATGGACACAAACTCACGTTCCCTCATCATCGACATCTCCAGAAATAAAAGGAATCTTGAGATAATATATAAGAAGGCCGGTACGAACCAATTAAGCATTTTTTACCTTGGCGTAGTCTCCATTCTGGACTGACGTTATCGGATCTTCCGTAATGAAAGTTCCATCAATTCGTGGTTTCCAAACCAACTGCCGGAAATAATTGTCAAACAAAAGATAATTTAGCCAAAATTGTTTAACTTGAAACCTACGTTTAAACTCAAATATGATTCGACGCTCGGCGTATTTTGCACCGCATTATACAATGTATCGTACGGAACGGTTGTTAGACAAGCCAAGGTGTCTTCGGCACTACTACAGCCAGTTGCAGAAACAATTTGATCATACCACACTTGGCCGCTTTCCAAACTTGTCAACGGGACAGGTGAACCAGATTCCTAGTTGTCGATGAATGATTACGAATTATTGAAGAAACTTCCGATTAGATACACAACATACCATAATGGCGCCTTGAAATAGTCCTGCCGGATTGCCATTGTTTATTACCATTTGAAGACCAATGCTAACAGCACCCGCGGATTGACCATAACTAAAAATATAAGACGTTTAGACTGGTGGGGAAGAGAGTATATGCGGTCGAGAACAACTAACATCGTAACTGAGTCAGGATTACCTCCGAAAAGTGCGACGTTGTTTTGCGCCCATTCTAATGCAAATCTTTCTAAAGCTAAGATTGAGTTTCACTTTTCAAGATTCATTGCAAATGAGACTTGCGATCTCTAAGGCCAAGGTTCCCGACTCCGGCTGCTTGAACTTCGCTTGAGGCGAGGAATCCGAAAGCTAATATGCTTTCAGTTGGAATTCCATTAGTTTGTAAGATATACATACCATTCAGACGATAGTTCGCGGATACATAGATAATGGGTTCGTTTAGCTGAACAGATCGTGTAACCAAGTATGTTCCATCATACTCGGAGGTATCGCCCGCCTCAAAGCCACCACCGAATATCCACTATTAAAGATAAGTATTAGTGTTATCACCAGATTTTTAAACGTCTGCTCAATTTACAAAAAGAACCGGTAAATTTGCATCCGCCGCCGTACCCGCAGGTCTTAACACATTCACGAACAAGCAGTCTTCTGACTCCTCTAGTGATTGTCGTTTCCTCTTTGTTGAAGAAGGTAAGCCTAATTCAAATGGCTGCTGAGGACAAGCCGCTCCATAAGCAGTAGCCGATTGAACACCTGTCAACGTTGAAGGTGCCTCCGGTAAGCCAAACCGACTAGTAACGAAAGTGGCATATACATAAGACAAGAAATGAAATGAAATTCTGTATAATATAAAGACACATACGTTGCTTGAGCAAATGGCATTCCAAGGAAATAATCTACGCCATCAGTTGTCATTCCTTGGAAGGTTCCGTAACTCAGAGTTACAGATGGTGCAGTTCGAGGCACCAGTGGCGTACTGTGTACCAAATTGGCATATAGTACAACGAGGAAGCGGAACAATTTGAGAACCATTGTGGTGTGGAGCTGGTACCGTAAGCATAAGAGTATTTCTCAGAGTATTTATACACCCGACCTTGAAACCATGAGACCTATAATGATGAATGTTTGCGAGAAAAAAAAAACAGCACTTTCAGAGGGAAAAAAAACTCACCGGAGGGAACGGAGGTCAAAGCGCAGGAGTATGACCAGTCAAATTGCGGCTATTCCGAAATGATGCATCACGTTCTTGCTCGTTGTTTGCCTAAACGGACGGACAAAAGCGTGCGACGCTAAGATTATGTCCGTGATCATGGTTGAATGTCTTTTACCCGACAACAGCGCGCAAGCTTTAGTCCGAGCCCGGTGTTCAAGATAGCTTTCCTTGACCATACTGAGGGTTATGTACATAAGTCTGCAGCTCAGGGCTCGGGAGGTGGTCAAAGGCATGTCCTTTCATCACAGCAGCTCAGTTTTCATCGAGCATGTATATAATGACCAAATGAAGCAAACATTTGCGAACTTTAATTTCAGGTCCCGTGTAATCTGATAATCTAGGGAATAAAAGACTTATGGGGAGTCGTAGGTCTAGTACCAGTAGTCAGGAACATATTATGATCCGCTTACCATATATATGAAATTGATAGAGTATGCATGTAGTTCCTGTTGAACCGGTTGCTACCGTCGTGCTTCGCTTAAGTGGGATGACAGATGAGAAATGACATCAGATTTCACTTTCACGAGCGAATCAGCCTTTCACAGACCGGACCGGCGGAAGACTAAGGCACTGGTGGATCGACAACGTATAGTACGTGCTCGGATACCGTGATAACTGGCACTACCACAAACAATTGTTCTTGTTGAACCTGGCGGTCGTTCGTATTCCGAGATACCCGTCTTGTTTGTTATTTTTCGACGACGACCACATTACCGCCGATTGTTGCATGAACGTCCAAAAAAAAGCATGATCAACAAAAGCCAAAGCAGATTTTGTTTGTTCGTCCAAACATACGTCCGGTCCTCGCTTTTTGTACGATGAGATGATCTAGAAATTTATCTCAGCAGATTGCAAAGTATGATGTGGAAAATTGGATTAACCGCTGTCTGTTGGATTTATCCGGCAAAGCTGTATACAAATTTGGTTCAGATGGATCGTGAACTGAGACCAAAATGTAAACACCCAACTACCCGAATGGAACACAATGCTGTCAAAGGCACTGCCACTTGTGCCTTGAGACCATTTGGGACATTTGTACTCAGATGAGGTACAAATCACAGAGTACTGCATGTTTGCCTGAAATATTATTCCTCATTTGAGAGGAGGCTCTTCGAAAGGTGCAAAGAGTATAAGAATAAATACCGGACTTGCTTTTTGCATAATTGTGATACTCGATCTAGAGGCCGACCAGAGTAATTATGAGACTCTTCTTATTGTTTCGCGAAACGAACACCTCTAATCATTTGGCATCAATTGGTGCATCAAAACAGTCACTCTACACTTCTGAGTCGGTGCACTGTATCCGGAGATAGTTTGTTCGGATCACTGGCGACCTAAATGGTCCGAAAATTTTTCCATCGAAAATTTATTTGGTCGGAATTGTTGTCAGGAACTGGCAAAACCTGGCTGATGACTCAAATTATACATACCGGTCTCAATACGCTGATATTCACGTGGCTATCGGTCCTGGAGGTCTTAAAACCTAGACCCAATGCTATTTCTGGATGACCTAGCACTTGGCACCAGTATTGTTAGGGGTATAACGGCTCCAACGGTTACTCCATCATCCGGAAAGCTCGATTATTAACCACAAATTTTGGAGTGTTGATCTAGAAATAAAGGACATTCAGGACAATAGGACGAATATGAGATTAATTTGGGTCATGGTTTACCAAAAGAATTCACCGTGTAACAAACAGATCCTAATTAAAAGAACCATATCCATTAGCGAGGTGATCAGCTGCGTAAAAATAATAAAATCATAGATATAGTCGCCGGGATACGGGTGCTCCCATGAGGGCGACAACTTAAAGCATCACAATTTGATATATAAACTACAATGATCTGAAACATTTCATTCTATTGGCTACGAATGAGCGTAGGTTTGACGAGACGGCTTACAAGCTGTGTTTTTCCATCTGGTAAGGAAGGCTGAAGGCGCAGATACTTGAACTTTATAAAAATAATCCGTGTTACGACATTGACAGCGGTGGCGGACAGGCAGCATCGACATCATTGACACGCGTGCTGATGGCCACGGATGTAGCGGCTGCATGTGCACGTAAACCTTATTCATCAAACCGCGGCGGTGTCTCTTCACGAGTTGGTCAGGCTGTGTGATATAGTGCGATTCCCTATTCCCATTAAAAATAACTGCAGCTCGACATTTGAATAGTACAGTAACACTACTGGCCAGAGTAAACAAAACCGCTGAAGGTGGGTTCATCTAAGAGACAAGATGAGAAGGAAAACCAAACCTACCAGACTATTTGGCCTGATATCTATTCAAACGCATTTGAGAAGAAGGTATAGTTGGACGTGTATTCAGGCCAAGCAGAATCAGAGGATGCAGTGAGAATGAAACCCTAGTAGAGCAGCGTCCGCGTCGGCATAGCATGCCGAACATACCGCGAGGCGTCACATGTGTGACTCGCATGTTCGGACTCGGTTTTCCTCCGTCGTCCTCGAGGCTCAATACACATCATATTCCTTTCTGAGTTTTGCTTGTATCTACCCATTCCCCCAATAAACTGCATCATTTCTGATTGCTTCACAGTAGTCTTTTCATCGCCTCAGCTCCTGCCACAGTGCCACTTCCCGAACCTTTGTCATTTGTCCGCGCGCTTGACCAACGCTTGACCAGATCGTCCCCTTTCAATCAGTTTCTTTCGTTATCAAATTTAACCATCTTTTCATGGCAAGTGGGGGTCCTGATAATAATTACGCTGTTGATTTGGTGGGATGCACCAAACATCAAAATCTCTACTATCCAGACGGCACAATTGTTCTACTAGCCGAAACCACGCTTTTCCGAGTATACAAAGGGGTGCTTTCTCGAGAATCCGAGGTATTTCGCAGAATGTTCGAAGTATCTGGATATGTTCCCCCAAATGGAGAGATGTACGACGGTTGTCCACTAGTGCGCTTGCACGATGATCCAGATCTTCTCGCCTACTTTTTAGAGGCTTTAATGGGCCGTATGTATGTATGTGACCTCTCCAAGATATGGAATCGACTCTAATCAGTTCCTTTTGGTCAGTCATATTCTTGATGAGGAAGATTACGTTGACCTCCCATTCATGCCACTTGCGGTTCTTCGTCTTAGTCACAAATACGAGGCTCCTCGCCACTGGGTAAAAGCCCTGATATGGTTTAAAAAACGGATACCAACGGAATCAGACGAAATAACGAAAAAACTTCCGCTCTTCATGAACTTTTGGGATCAATTCATAAAGACACAATCTACTAGAAGGGGGTGTTCGCCAGATTTGGTACAGATACTCCGGGGGTGTGGTCTGTATCGCTTCCTTCCGTGGGTCATACATATGATGATCTACAGTCAATCATCCTTGAAGTCACCAAAAACCTTTCAGGCTCCAAGGATATCTTGGAGCCTACCCATGTCTGATGAAACAAAGGAATTAGTCGCGAACGCATTTGACCTCTCGGAACGTTTATACCGCGAGGAAGTGTTCAAGGTGATTAGAGCACGTAATCCGTATTGCCGGAATCGTGAATGCAATGAAACGAGATTCGATTGGCTTCAGCACATGACGCGGCTAGAACGGCCCATGTGGCTATGGAAACCTATTTTCCTCCTCCCAAGTTTTCGCCCACTAGTACAGCGCCAACCCTGCTCGGTTTGCCTGGAGGCCTGGGAAAAGGACAGCGAAAGAGCTAGCAAAGAAGCTTGGGACAAACTTCCTATGATATGTGGATTGCCAGAGTGGAGCGAACTTCATAATGCTCGCTTTCCTGCACACGGAGAAAACTCTCCTTCTTACGGAGGCTCTACCGTTTACGATGACTTTGAATAGAAAACGGAGCGGAAGTTTGTTAGGGTTTGTATTGCTTTTGTTTTTTTTTTCGATCTCAGCATCTGTTCTTCTTGTCATTCTCGTTTCATTTTTCCAGAAATAACACCCAAGCTGAAACGGTCGTAAATTAATTCAAGAATTGTGATTGTATCGCACTTGATAAAGTCCTCGAGTCCCGTCGTGTATTTTTTTGCCCAAGTTGTGAAACCAAATCAAAATTTGGTGTGTTATCGACATGGTCTCTCTTAATTGTGATTGAATATAAATACATAAATTGCTCACTCTACAATGTCACCAATAATAGGGCTAGGCCCTCAGGGACTTATCGGATCAACACACACACACACACACAATGTCACAAATGATGGGAACACGTTTCTTCAGTTCATGCTTGAACGCGAATCTTGTGAAAAAATTGTCTTCGGCGATGTTCAGCTTTGACCAGGTTTTAGAAACAGATTCAAAGAGATCAAGTTATAGCCTGAGCTGCGTATGCAAAATAATTGATTGTCTCATAATATGGTTCCGCGGTGAAGCAGATGAGCATTAATATCAACTGTTATCACACACAGTGCGCGCACATACGCTTCCCAGATGCAAGGGTCAAACTTGGCGAAAAGCGGAAAGAGAAGAAACGATATCACTGTGATTATGTCAAATCACTTTCGAAAGCACCATCAGTAAACTCAAATTTGTCACTTACGAATGGCATAATTATGTATGCGGTTCGATCCGCACATACTGATTCAGAGGCATGCGGATTGCAATATTGTGCTACGGTCAAATCTATGTTCTTTCGGGTTCTTTCCCTATACTCAATTGGAAAATGGAAACATACCACGCTCTCCAGATCAACAACAAGAAATACATCATATTATTGTACGATAAGTAGTTGACGCTGTATACACAGCGGCGACTCGCTATCTACAACAAAACTCGAACATTACAAAGAAAACAAGAGAAAACAAGGTGACAAGATGAACGGGACGGAATATAACAGCAATCAAGCCTCTTTGGAGAACCTCCTTCGGAACTTCAAGGGATGGGAGCAATCAAAGCGGTGGCAGCACATGCTGCAGAACAACTACCGAGTGCTGCGTTGCAACCTAATATCGCAGGTGGTGCTGCTGGAGCGAGGACTGTGCCGAACGTGAACCCAGCAGCTGCATAACAAGCAACCGCGACAATATTGCAGCCTATATCAACCGATTTTGAGAAACATTGGGCAACGATGGGTAAAAAGGATCGTGGGAGACGCACCAGTTTGGCAAATGCCGTAGGCAATGGGCCCAGCCTGTACGGAAACGGGGAGGGCAGCCAAAGAGACGATAGTAAGAGTGCTAAGAATGCGTTTGAATTGCATTTGAGAGAGGAGATGATTGTTGAAGTTAGGAGAAAGAGTTCCTGCCCTCGTTTCGACTTTGGGATCACATTATATATGTGGTTTCCGCGCTCGTTGAAATTGAAAAAGTCGATTCCCTTTTTCTTTATTATTTGTACCGCTCATCTAGCTTCCAAACACCTATTTGGAAATATCACACACATTTCTGTATACAGCGCCCATACTATACTTCCGGAATTCGCAGTCCGATGCAGTCTCGATGCTAACCCTTGTGGGCAAGGTTCCAGTAGGTTCCAACCTCATTTCCATGCATACGTTTGTTTTCCCTTTGTACCGTTTCAAACCCAAACCTTTCTTAAAGTGCGACCACGCTGGAGACTGCTGAAGTAAATTCTCACATCTTTCGCACTCAGTTTTGAATTGACTCATATTATTGCCACTCCGGTTCCCAGGAAAGCCAGTAATCAAAAAAAAAATCCCCCGTTTTTGTGTACATATGTCAACGAGGCTGTTCTACAGCGATTTCACCTGATTTCACCCGCTTATCGCGCGTTAATCTGCCATTCGTAATTGGGTTCGCCGCCCATTCACGTGATTCCAGCTTTTAAGGTTTGAATTTGGCACACTGGCAAGCCAAATCACAGTGAGTTTCACTCGTCGAGTCATGCAACGACACACTGATTGGACCAAAATCGACGAAGATCGGAATTCTATCATTCCAAGGGTTGATGATCTGAAATATATGAGGTAACTTGTAAGAAAAATCGTACGATGCTGGTTGTATGCAGCAGCTTGAATCGATACTTCCGTGTCCGGAAGTTTCCGAGCTGATTGGAGCTCAGCAGTAGTAGTACGCTGACAAGTTCTGTATTAGATTCCTACTAGCGAATAGTCCATCGTAGTTTCCTAAGTAACTGTTTCCAACAGTACATCAGTGTTAACGGATTACAATAAATTAATGAACCACTAAGGTTGAATAAAGAGAGGTGGATGTGTATACTTGCCAATTAATATGACATTCAAAAACATTGCGAAATCACAAAAAGCCACAAACATGATTCAGGAATAGTGAGGACCTGGTTGAGCCTATCAATATCAATATCAACATGCTACATCGTTATATTAATAAGAGAACGTACGGTTGTATAATCCATCATCTAATTGGGACCAATGAATTGATATAATATTCTTCTAACGAGACTAGATAGATGTTCGGGATGATGCTATTCAAAAGAGATTTGAATAACGTTTCAACAAGGACAATAGAAGTGTCAAGAATCAGACCTGATATGCGTTCTAGATGCATCTTTAGTCACAACTCCGAACGACAAGAAAAAAAAGGGGGCAACACACCATCACCATTCCCATTCCCATCATGCAGAGCTAAAAGTAAAATTTTGGATTAAGTTTCGTGATGACGACATCCTTCTAAAAATACTGGTACTTACCAAGACTTCCCCGCCGACTTTAGGTCCATTAACCATGCCTTTGCCACGAGCCATCCTCCAAGCACTCTCCAGCGCTTTAGGGAGAACATACATTGCAAAATCTGGACGACGGTGTTTAGCCTCGACTAGTAAGGCAAGTCCACATAGCATTCCGCCCAAAAAAAAACTTGGCTTTGAACGTAAAAATTCAATAAGCGGAAGAGGAATGGCGAGAGATCCATTGAGAAGCAGCTGGTGAGATTTCAAGTGAGCATGTAGTCTATGCTTCGAACAGAAGTAGGCTGAGGCAAAATTAGTCTCTTTAGATTCAAAAAAAAAATTGAATAGAACGGATGGAGACAAACCGAAGTAAATCAGAACAAACGTTCCCAAAAACGACGAACTTCTGATCGTGCCCCTAAACGCTCTTTGTAGCATGTCTTGCGGGTGCTGTAAAAACAATTTACGTTTAAAAAGAAGAGGGGGTATGAAATGCAGAGCTCCATAGAAGGGTATCTAGAAAAATGATGTTTGAGCTATTAACACCACTCCAACTGAGGGGAGAAGAAACTGAAAGGGGATCTTACGCTCCATCCAAAAACTTCGAAAAAGAGTTTTATGCTATGCAATGCGCAGCTTGTCTCTTTAGGATGCACAACGGCACATGAAGCATAAAGCGGTCCAAAGTTACCATATCTGGCGTGTGCAAGCTCTGCTGCAAGTCGTTGACGCATTGTGGGATGAGTTGTCTGTCCATTCAAAGGGGCCGAGTAAGAGTTTTGTTGTAACATTAAAAGAAAGGGTTCCCATACTTTATGATTCATAATTCGTTCCATATCCTCCAGTTCAAAGTACCCTTCTCTTACGAGGTTTCTGTTGATTTTGATGGTTTCTTCGTGCGTTTGTGATGCTCTTTGAATCCTAATTATGAAGTTCTTATCAGCCACGCCAGCGTGCAAAACTGATGTCGAAAGAAGACAACGGTTTAATGAGAACAGTCACCATGCATTATAACCCGGTGACAAGGTGTCCGGGCGAAGAAGATAGGCATACAATATTTGACCGCATCTGCGATAAAGATGATGTCAACAACGACTATATTTGAATTAAGGCATAACGAGACGAACGCTAGTGAAAATACGATGACTGGGCCAAAAGGTATCTTGATATCGTGTTTTGCACTGAATTCATTATATGATCCCTGCAAACCGCTATAGTATGTTACAGTGAGAACCTTCAAAGCATGACAAAAAAAACACGTGCAAGTCACGTACCGGACAAACAGTTGTTGCGCAATGACCACCCGTCGGCCTCTCTTCTCAAACAGCAAACTGAGAGAAGCTATGCAACCTGCAGCGACGGCGTGCCATCTCTTTGTACGCTTGTGAATCCATTCCTGATGTGCCTGCGCTTGTGTTGAAAGTCGACGTTTAGCTGGCAGATTCATTTCTAGCATCGTATCCGAACTAAGAGGTGAGATCGTGGCGGACTGTCGTTTTCTGGAACGCTTGTTTGTTATTGGGAGAAGTGGAACGTCGGATTCTGCATCTGCATCAACATCGGTGTCGGCTCCAGTCCCTTCAGCTTCAAACCCGTCTTCCTCTTCGTCGATGACCTCCGTGTGTTTTGATTCGCGCCATTTATCAAGGTTGGATTCGTTTGGTGACTGGGATATTGGAAGTAGGATAGGAAGAGCATTCAGGAAGAACTTGTATAAAAATACAAAGGTTCCTTTGGATAACAAGGGACATAAACCAATGTGATTTGAAAAAAAGGTGGTGACGCTCGCACCTAGCATTGCCCCAAATCTGAAAGAATCTTGTCCTAATACGGCTCGACGGAGAAGGAGAATTTTAATCCTCCTTCGAATTCATATACCTTTTCAGCATGTCAGACTTCTAAACAGAAACTACAGCATACCGAGGTGCCCGTATGACGCGATATAAGAACAAAAACAAGTTGAAGCCAGACCTGATGGCAAATGCGAGAGTTCCAGCTCCTGTTCATAATGAAGAAAAGGAAAAAGTCAGTTTCCAGACGTTCTAAGAAATCCATTACTAGAGAAACAACCAACGCATTCCACCATGTAAAGCATGTCGAAAACACTCGTTCAAAGTTGACAGCTCAACGGCCGGTTCTCCTTTATCCCGCCATACCATTCTGCGAGCGTCTTGCCATCTCTCTTGATCATTGGCTAATGCGACGAGATTCTCGAAAGACCGAATAGCTTGTCGTCGCATTAAACCGCCACGCGATTTCTTTTTCTCCATTGTTTGAAGGAAAATGAAATGAGCGCCGAGCTGTGCGTTAGTCATCACCACTGCCACCCACATCACCAGCCAATAAGAAGCGTCAGAAGCGTGTATGGCTGATGCCACCAAGATACCATTCAACGATTAGCGTAAATAATATACTTGATTAAGCTTTTTCTATTTTTCTTCCGTGTGTGTATGCATAGTCAATAAATTCCCTAGTAGTGTATGCTTTACTACTTCAAATGTTGACCGAACGAGTGAAAATTGAACTAGCTGCCCAATGCCTAATTATACATTATATTGAATTGAACCATCAACGAATCATGTTTGGTGCTCGCATTTTCAAAGTATTAATTTGAGTTCCGAATCTCAGAGTAAGAATGAAACGCCCAGTCAAAGAATCTGAATCTACGTGCGACGTACATGAACCGCTATGCTGAGTCTGGAAACATAACCAAGGTTATTTTAGCGAGGTTTCAAGGTGATACACAGAAAGTCAAACACTTACCGAAACGACAGATTCATAATAACAATTTTAAGCTTGTTGTTGTATACCCATCCAAGTTCATTTGCGGAAGATCAAAATCTGCAACCACATTTTCCCATATCTCTAGCTCCTTATCTGCAATCAGACTGTCCATCCATTTTGCACAACCTTCACAGGCCGCCTCGGCTTGGAACGTCTCAAAAGTCCAGCTCTTACATCCGTCCACCACAGAATATCCATCAAGAGTTTTCCTCCCAACCAATGATTTTAAATTCGTGAATGTCACTGCGCAATAATCCACGTTTTCCTGGTGACCCTGGCGAGTTGGTTTATCTTTGCAAGCATCAAATTCTGACCGGGTCTCGAAGATGGACATCGGTTGACCTCCAGAATCCCGACTCGGGTCATCCCATATGTAAGCCTTATAATTATGCGATATCCCGGCACATTCGAGTGTCCTGAGCCGTTCCGCCCATAGAACTTTGCCTCGCATCAGCCGTACCCAGTCCCCAAGACAAAGGGGTTCAGCACCGTCCCCAACCTCGGGTGTCCACGTTTCCCAGTCTGCATTAGTCAATTCAAAAAACGCTGCTGGGAGTAAATCGTAACACGCAGTTAGACGTGCTGCATTGATAAGCTTGATGCTTTGGCTGATCCGGCTGCTTTTCTGTGTGTCCGTAAGAGAATTGAACACCATCTTGTACGCCGTGTAATCCAATGGCCAGCTTCGACGCAGTAATTTAAGGATGCAACCCTTGAGATGCTCCATTTGATATTTGTGAGAAAGACGAAGAATACCCAAGGCACCTTCAAAAGATACAGTATCCGCGCCACAGTATATTTCACTGATGAAAGTATGGCAAAATCAACTTATTTCGATCAGAAACGGAACAAAGAACTCACTATCCTTTGTACAGTATCTTCACTAGCTCTCGAACATCATCTACAGTCTCCTATAATAGGTACGTTGGGTACCCCGTTTTCTTTTGATGCTGGACTATTGGCGCCTAAAGAAAACATATCTCGAAAAACAGGGCTGTGCAAGCTCAACAATACACGGTGTATTCGAAAATCGCGTCTTTGCGTACTATTTTCTTCCACTGAGAGAATGAGGTCGCCGTCCTCATGCCAATATGGGGGCATCAGAGAGGAATTTGATTCATCAGAGGTAATAGAACCTTCTGGTGCGGATTGAGAGTTCAATGGTTCAACTTCCATTTGCGTGTATGTATGTGCCAGTGAGTGTCGTGATGCAGGTGAAAGACTATAAAAACAAGTCACCCAGTCACAAGCCCTGGGCTAGCCGATGTAAAAGGCTGAAAAGGGTGCGGCGTGCGAAAGCGACAATAACTTGGTCCATAGCTACAGTCATTATTATACGGTTATTTATTAATTGTCCTCGTATCAAAAATCATTTACAGCTTGAGCTTTCGATACGTTATAAAGTAAAATTTGAAATGAAAATCCAAATCATCTCGACCGGCGTCAGACGTACACGAACTGCCACGTTGACTCTGGAGTCGTATTAGTCAAGGGTATTTTAGCAGAGTTTCGCGAGGAAAGAACAGAGACTTACCAAATTACAATAATCTTGGACTAGTCGTTTTGTATCCGCTTACATCGACTTTTGGCAAATTAAAGTCGGCGACGATGTTGTCCCATATCTCTATTTCTTTGTTCTTCATCAGACTGTCCATCCATTTTGCACAGCCTTCACAGACATTTTCGGCTTGAAACGTCTCTGGAGCCCAATTCTTACACCCATCAACAACTGAGTAACCATCGAAAACTTTCCTCCCAAGCAATCCTTTCAAGCACTTGAACGCCGCCAAACAATAATCCACGTGTTCCTGGCGAACTGATTTAGTATTCTGACACGCATCAAATTGCACTCGTGTCTGGAAAATGGATATTTTGTCTTCAGAGTTCTTATTTTCTTTATTCCATACGTAGGCATTGTAATTTTTGAGAATTCCGGCACTTTCCAACATTCTCAGTCGGAATGCCCATAGAGATTTGCCATGCATCAGCCGTGTCCAGTCCTCGAGACAAAGGGATTCATCGCTAGCTTTCAGCGTCCATTCTCCCCAATTTGCATTAATCAACTCGAAAAACGCCGCCGGAAGTAGTTCATTGCACGCAGTTAATCGCGCTGTATTGATGAGCTTGATGCTTTTGCCGATCCTGTCATTTTTTTGCTCGTCCGTAAGAAAACTTAACACCGTTTTGTATTCCTTGTAATCCAATGGCCAACTTCGTCGGAGTAATAGCAGAACACACTTTTTTAGAGGCTCCATTTGGTACTTGTGTGAAAGACGAAGAACACCTAAAGCACCTTCAAACGTTATAGTTTCTGCGCCAGAGCACACTTCACTGATACAAGTAAGGTAAGCTCAAATGATCATTCAATCGAAAGGGAAACAAAAGAACTTACTGTCCTTTATAAAGCATCTTCAACAGCTCTCGGACATCGTCCACGGAATCGCCTTGAATAGGTACCGTGGGTATCTCGTTTTCTTTCAATACTACCGCATTCTTGCCTAAAGAAAACATGTCTCGGAAAACGGAGCTATGCAAGCATAACATTAAGCGGTGTATTCGAAAATCGCGTCTTTGCGTGTCCTTCTCGTCTTCCACGCGAAGAATGATGTCGCCGTCATCGTGCCAGTAGGGAGGTGCCCGAAAGGAATTTGCTTCGTCAGAGACAATATGTTCTTCTGGAGCGGACTGTGGGTTGGGAGATTTGACTAATTGTTGATCGTTTGATTCCATGTGAGCGTATGAGAATACTGAGGGAGAAGGAAGTTGACACGATAGCGTTTTAGCTAAAGCATATTTATATATACGCAAATGGGCCTAAGGGACAGATAAAAAAAGCTATGGACGTGAATAGAATCGGACTTCGCCATAAAGAAGTGACCTAGTCGTTGGACCATGGACGCGGACAAAGGAATAAAACACATCAGACTATTGCATTATATTCATTAGTGTCAACAAGGCTCAACTTGAAGGGCGATACACGAGATTAGAGACTCACCAAAACAATAAAACAACGATCCTTGATTGACCATTTTGTATTCATTGAAATTTACCGTCGGCAAATCAAAGTCTACAGTCACGTTGTCCCATATCTCCAGTTCTTTGTTCTTGACGAGACTGACCATCCATTTCGCACAACCTTCACATGCGTGTTCCGCTTTGAAAGCCTCGGCAGTCCAATTTTTACAACCATCAACCACCGAATAACCATCAATAACCCTTCTTCCTACCAGTGCTTTCAAACACCCGAATGCCGACAGACAATAATTCACGTCTTCCTGATAACCTGATTCAATTTGACAGTCATCAAATTGTGCCCGTGTCTGGAAGATAGATATCTTTTCTTCAGCTTTATTCCACATGTAAGCCTTATGATCTTTATAAATTCCAGCACTTTCCAACGTCTTGAATCTGTCTACCCATTTAGCTTTTCCGTGCATCAAGTGTACCCAGTCCTGGGGAGAGAGGTATTCATCGCCAGCACCGGGAGTCCATGCTCTCCAATCTGCGTTGGCTAGTTCAAAAAACGCTGCCGGAAGTAACTCGTAGCACGCAGTTAGTCGTGCTGTATTGATAAGCTTGATGCTTATGCCAATCCTGTTGCGCTTGCCAAAAGCAACCGTTGATGCTAAATTGTATCCTAGGTAATCCAATGGCCAGCTCCGTCGGAGTAATATACGCATACAACTCTTGAGGCGTTCCATTTGGTATTTGTGAGAAAGACGAAGGACACCCAAAGCGCCTTCGAAAGACATGAGTTCGGGGCCTAAACAGACATCACTGCCACATGATGAAAAATTATAAACAAGCGCAATCATTTAAATGATCAATTAACTTACAGCCCCCCGTATATCACCTTCAACAGTTCACGAACATCTTCTACGGAGTCTCCTTTCATCGGTACCGTAGGAATTTCGCCGTCTTTCCCGGCGACATTTTTGCCAAGGGATACCATATCTCGGAAAACAGGGCTTTGCAAGCAGAACATCAACCGATGTACGAGAAACTTGTGTTCTACTTGGTTATCGCTTTCTACGACGAGATATATATCACCGTCTTCGTACCAATAGGGGGGCAAGCGAAAGGGATCGACGACGGTAGTAGGTTCAGACATGTTGGGAGTTGTGCTCCGAATTCCACCGGGTGTGCACAAAGGATTTTGGCTACAAGTAGCAGCGTATCTAGACTTCTAAAATTGCCTGAGTTCGTGCGATGTGCAGCAGTGAGAGTTTAGAAGGGCGAACGAACAACTTACAGCTCACTGTACTACATAGTATTGGTTTTGTGACCGTGACAAAAAAAACCGTTTGCCGAGCCTTTCTCGCGGTCATCCTTGGCGAAAACTACTAAGTCATCGCGGAGTATGCACCTTGAGATATGTGAATTTTTGGAAGCTTAGTTTGATATTTAACCATATGAATCTTATATCATGAACAAAATTTGAATTATGCTGAAAAATTTCACATTGTTCCCTATTATGCCCTTTTGTACTCTTACGGTATTCCCATTCCGATCGGTCATCGCTAACCTTTGCAGAAACATGTCTGTCAAGTCAGTTTAGTAAAGAGAAGATCTGGGATGGAGATATCAAGCATGTATGTGCTGGAGAAGAGGTCTCTGTTGCCGTACGACCCTGAGAGAAGAAGCTTCAATCGGTTAAGTTGGAAGGTTTGGGACTACTGCGCCTACCTGCATGTCTTGCATCGTTGCTTTATGAAGGACCGCGTGCTCAGAATCAAGGTTTCATGTTCCTTCTCAATCTCACAATTCCGCACATGTTTGCGTTCTTAAGAGTCATCGCAGCAGTTAGTTGAAAGCAGGCCGTTTTTGAAGTCACTGAAAATAGTGAGTTAACCCAGCTTAAAGACATCAAGATAGAAGATAGATGTCCCTCCTCGTGCATACCTCGAATCGCTGCTTCTGAATAACCATCCATTCAGAGTTTCGGATCCACGCCCCTGCACTTGTTTATTCCGTACGCGTATTTTTCCACACAGTTCTCATCCGTCAGCGTCGCAACGCTCCTTGTATACCGCCTGCCTGCCATCAGTACTGGTCAAAGGATCATGGGACCACATATCGGGTTTCTTTCAATTATGAAGTTCCATCAACTTGATAAGAGGACGCATCGTCTTCTGGTGGCATCCATCCTCCAATTTTCTTACCTCTCCGCCACAAAACCGGACGTCCTTGCGCAGAGTGAACACACCACTCCCAAGGAATGTCAAGCTCTTCATTGAAAAGACCAATAATTCAAGCTGCCGAACCAATCTCCATAGGTTTAGGAATACCATCTCTTTCTCTCAAAATATGTTTTGCAATTCGAGGTTCTTCGGAGGGGGAGGTAGTCACAGCAAAAATAACGGGTGTTTCGAAGAATAAGCTGCCAATAACGCAGAACGGGTGATATCCGACATGGAGATGAGTATACCGACCACACTAGATTGTTCATGTCAACCGAAAGAGGACGCCTTCAAAGTTCACGAACGTATCGCGGTCCGACTTTTTGTCTGCTTGGCTTTGTATTGTCCTAGGACGCGATATCGACGTCGAATTGTCCCATGGAGTGCTTTTCATGTCAGACTTGATGTCGATGCCGACATGGGCGTGTTTTGTCCCGCTCTTGCTGAAACTTGAAATGACTCACACTGGCCTATCCTTGCGAGAGACAGAAACATACCACCATCCTTCTAGATCAACATCTCTGTCAGACTTTCCGACTACTTTCATCAAGGACATCGAAAATTTTTCAAGCACATTGACTGATTTTTCTCCGAATGCATTGTCCGTTGATAGCGTGCTCGTCGTCCGCGTCACTATGCTATGCGTCTGCTGAGCATAGGGCCCAAGAAACAGGATTTTTTTAGACTCCGACGCACCCCCTCTACAAGCTATAGGTTTAACGCGCTCACTGGTTGCTCACTGGCACCTGTAGTTTTGCTATAGATGTCCCGCTACTTTATTCAATACATCAGACTGTTGTACTCTACATTGTGTGTTGGTCGTTACCACCCAGCCCCGATGAATAGCGTCAGATGCATGAGGAGTCTTCATTGTTCAACGCGTACGGCGAACGCTGACCATACAATCCAACCGGCAGATAGCTACAATCATTATACGGTTATTTATCAATTGTGATCATATAAAGTATCAACCAGAGTTCGGGATTTTAATTACATATTATAAAAGTAAAACTTGAGTAAAACTGAAAATGCCAGATCAAATCATCCCCGTCAGACCGTAGACGTACACGAACCACCGTCATGATGCTGACTCTAGAACCATAGTCAAGGGTATTTTAAGTTTCACGGTGATATCACAAAGAGGCTAGAACTTACCAAATTAAAACAATAATCTATGACTCATCGCTTTGTATCCGTCTACGTTGATCTTTGGCAAATCAAAGTCAACGACTATATTGTCCCATATCTCCATTTCTTTGTTCTTGATTAAACTGTCCACCCATTTTGCGCAGCCTTCACAAGCCGTTTCGGTTTTGAACGTCTCGGGAGTCCAACTTTGACAACCATCAATCACCGAAAATCCATCGATAACATTTCTCCCAGCTAATCCTTTCAGACACTTGAACGCCAACAGGCAATATGGTACGTTTTCATCAACAGCGGATTTAACCTGACAGGCACCAAACCGCGACCGCTCCTGGAAGATGGATAATTTTTCTCCAGAATCTATATGTTCTTTATTCCACATGTAGGCCTTGTGACCCATGTAAATTCCCGCACTTTCCAGCACCTTGAATCGGGCTGCCCATTTAGCTTTGCCTTGCATCAAGCGTACCAAGTCCTGGAGAGAGAGAGCTTCATCACCAGCGCCAGGAGTCCATTTTACCCAGTTTGCATTGGTTAATTCGAAAAACGCTGCAGGCAGCAACTCGTGGCATCCAGTTAGCCGTGCTGCATTGATAAGCTTGATGTTTTTTCCGATCCGGTCATTTTTTTGCTTGTCAGAAAGAGAGTTCAACACCATTTTGTATTCTGGATAATCCAATGGCCAGCTCCGTAGGAGTAATACAAGAATGCAATTCCTGAGGTGTTCCATTTGATACTTGTGGGAAATACGAAGAACACCCAAGGCACCTTCGAACGATATAATATCCGCGCCAGAGTATAGTTCACTGAAAAAAAAGGTATAGCAATTTGCGTTACTCAATCGAAAGGAGAACTTACTATCCCTTGTAAAGCATCTTCAACAGCTCTCGAACCTCGTCCACGGAATTGCCTTGAATAGGTACCGTGGGTATCTCGTTTTCTTTCGACACTACTGTGTTTTCGCCCAAGGAAAACATATCACGAAAAACGGGGCTATGCAAGGATAGCATTAGGCGGTGTGTTCGAAAATCGCGTCTCTGCGTGTCCTTCTCGTCTTCCACGCGAAGAATGATGTCGCCGTCATCGTGCCAGTAGGGGGGTGCCCGAAAGGAATTTACTTCGTCAGAGACAGGACATCCTTCTGGAGCAGACTTTGAGTTGGGAGACTTAACTAAAAGTTGATCGTTTGAGTCCATTTGAGCGTATGAGAATACTGAAGGAGAAGGAAAATGATATGATGGCCGTTCAGGTAAAACATATTTATATATACGCGAATGGGGTTAAGGACAGATAAAAAAGCTATGGACGTGAATAGAAGATATCGGCATAAAGGAGTGACCTAGTCGTTGGACCATGGACGCGGACACAGGAATAAACACGTCAAACTATTGCGTTATGTCTGTTGTGTCAGCAGATTTTCAGGGCGATATAACGCAAGATTGGAGACTTACCGAAACAATAGACTTTCAAAATAACACTTTTGGGTCCTTCAGTATATATTCATCGACGTTTGGCAGATCAAAGTCTACAGTCACGTTGTCCCATATCTCCATTTCTTTGTTCTTGATTAGATGGGCCATCCATCTTGCGCAGCCTTCACAGGCGTTCCCGGTTTTGAACATTTCGAAAGACGAGTAAGTACAACTATCAACCACAGAATAACCATCGAGAATTTTTCTCCCAACCATCCTTTGTAAAAAATCGAATGCCGACCGACAATAATTCACGTTTTCCTGATAACTTGAGTGGGTCCGACAGGCATCAAATTGTGTCCGTGTCTGGAAGATCGATATTTGTTCTCCAGCTTTATTCCACATGTAAGCCTTGTAATCTTTGTAAAATCCCGCGTTTTCCAAGGTCTTCAGTCGAACCGCCCATTTAGCTTTGCCTTGCATTAACCGTACCAAGTCTTGAAGAGAGAGGGATTCATCGCCGGCGTCGGGGGTCCGCTCTCTCCAATGAGTCCAATCTTCATTGGCTAATTCGAAAAACGCTGTGGGGAGTAATTCGGGGGACGCGGTTAGTCGTGCTGTATTGATAAGCTTAATGCTTCTCCCAATTCTGTCGTCCCTTTGCTTGCCAAAAAGAGAATTTGACGTTAGTATGTATTCCGTATGATCCAATGGCCACCTTCGTCGGAGTAATACAAGAATACAACTTTTGAGGCGTTCCATTTGGTATTTGTGCGAAAGTCGAAGAACACCCAAAGCGCCTTCGAAGGATATGGGCTCGGGACCTAAGCAGGTATCACTGTCGCACGACGAGCTAAGGGGGAGGCGCAATCATTCAATGACCAATTAACTTACAGCCCCAGGTATATCACCTTCAACAGTTCGCGAACATCTTCTACGGAGTCGCCTTTCATCGGTACTGTAGAAATCTGGCTATTTTTCTCCGCGATATTTTCGCCAAGGGAAAACATGTCTCGGAAGACGGGGCTTTGCAGGCACAACATCAACCGATGTACGAGAAATTTGTGTTCTACTTGATTATCGCTTTCTACGACAAGATGTATGTCACCGTCCTCGTGCCAATAGGGGGGTAAACGGAAGGGATCGACGACGGTAGGCTCGGACATGTTGGGAGCTGTGCTTCTAATTCCACCGGGTGTGCACAAAGGATTGTGGCTACGAGTAGCAGCGTGGGAATCTTAACCAGGCTTCTGAAAGCGCATGAGTTCGTCATGCGACCAGTAAAATCTGCTGCAAGGTGAACAAACAAACCAGCTTCTCGTCCACTCACACCCCATTTAAAAAATAGAGGCGCCGGAAGTCGCCCAAACCCTTGCATGACTTGCATGCCGTCTTAATTGGGGGGAACAGGAACCCGTCCACGTGAGATGACCCGTAGCACCCACAAGTGATACATGGAAGCAAATTCAACGGGTAGAACCCTTGCTGCGGCAACAATGGAATAATCTATCCTCTTTTCGGCTGTCCACCAGGTCCACCGTTCAGGCCGCACCAACGAAGTCTCAAACGCAGATAAACGATGATGAACTTCTAGTTTATATGAGAAACGAGATGATACAGTGGTACCAGTCAGAACAAAAGGCACCAATCTTGTCTTCATACCTCGACCTTCACTCAACTTACTTCGAGCTACATGTCTGTAAGTAGCAACTTCAAAAAATGCTTTACACCTTTAAATAAACTTGTAGGCTAACAATACAGCCGTTGACGACGCTCCTGTTTCGCAATCTTCGCTTTCGGGAGACTATGGACCCACGTGTACATCTTTTCCCGACAGATAATGATGGACTCAGATTTACAGCTAGAGATGGAAGGAGAGCGCATTAAGATTGTCTGTGAAGGGTAACACCCTCAATTGTCCAGCAAGTCATTGGTACGGTTTTTGAGCCCGAGATATCTATCCGCTATTCCAAGTGGCCATGGTGGACGACGCCAGTTATACATAATACGATATACCCTTTGTTATGGAGATGAAGCGATGAAAAAAAAACGGTTAATAGACTAATCTTGGGTACAGGTCTTTCGTCATATTCATGTCACATCTGTACTGACTTTCGAAAGCAAAAGATAATCACCCTTGGTGTTTATTCGTACCTTATGATCGGTTACTGGATGCAGGTATGATTAAGTATCAGCCTTTTCTTTGTTTGACCGTCGAGCTGAGACCTACTGGTTATCCGATCGTTACGGTCGCGTGAAGATATTACCCGTGGCGGTATTCGGCCTTCTCGCCCAAGTAAATAAACACTCTTTTTTGCTAAGCAAATGAATACTCAATGTCTCCTGAAGCCATGTCATTATGTTTTTGTCATCGGTCATTCCCGACAAACTACCTGGAGAGTTCCGCTTTTTCCTCTTTGGGCAGATGATTGAAGGTAATCTCGGCGGGCGTATCGTGTTATCTTCAATTTTGTTGGTTTTATATCACCGATACGTCGCGGCTCGATTTACCGTAAGCTAAAAAGGTCTATTTTCCTAACATATCCTTATTACGTTTCTTCAAGACCTTGAACTTTGTTGTTGCAACCGCACTAGACATGATGAGTAATGTACATTTTGTACTTTCGCCCAAGTATCTCTATAATCTTTCAGTTGCTTTCCTATTCATTGGGACCGTCATTCAGCACCTATCTCTATGCACAGTCCTATAACCTTCTGAACGTTTACTATTTAGTCATCGCCTTCTACGTCTTCCCCATATTGGTCACCATATTCCTTGTTCCAGAGTCAATCACCGAGTTTAAACTAATACGGGCGAGGAAATTTACACATTAACGCGCAAGTCCCGCCTCGACGAGTCTTACTCTAACTCGCCCAATTTGTCTGTTGCGGGTAGACCGTCACTGAGAGCACAGTTTAGTAACTATATACCGCTGTTGATTATTCCGTTTAAGGCGTTGGTAGTTTTCCTACCTCATCTACCTCGGGACGGGAGCTGCATTAGATGAACCTTGGGATTGGAATTGGTCTATTGTAGGCTGTGCGCTTTTTCTGAGATCTGTTTCTGCGGCAAGTCGATATCGTATTCTTGTACCTTTTGATAATGGATGAGTACTGTAAGGGAGCGTAGCTCCCTACACGGAGTCATTTAGCGCCCGATATCGTCCTATCGTCCTCATCTTTCTTGTCCTTATTTTCTGTCCTCATTTTCCTGTCCTCTTTTCATGTCTCATTAGTCCTCATATTATGGTCCCTAACTACATTACGGTCCCCAGATGTTTTGTATTTAATCCTCACCTTAGTTCGAATTAAATCATCTTTTCACACTTTCAGTTCATATTTCGTATATTGAGTCTGCGCACCGTGTAGCGGCGACTCAGTATCTACAGTACAAGAAGTGGTTGAAGTAAAAAAAGAGACAAAACAAATGCTGACATACACAAACGAAATCCAACCTTTTCAGTCCTTAACAGTACACGATAATATAACTCGATTTTCCTAGAAGTAATCCTGATAGGTAAAATAACCACTATGGTACTGTGGACATCCAAGTCAAGATGACGTTCAGTAGACGCAAACGCGGCGTGACTTACGCGTTACACTTACTCTTGTTCTTCTCTTCCTCGTCTGTTTTCTGGTGGCAAAAGCTTACATTTACGAACTATCCTCGATGCCATTCCAAGCCCACTCAACACGCAATCCTTGAAAGGTATTGACTATATTTTCTCCTATTCGTGTTCATTTACACCCAAATATTCACACAGTCTTCACAAAATGCCTTGCTTGTCTGGCGCGTTATGGCGACGACATCGTTTTGCAAGCGGATCTTATCTCGGTCTCCTTGAGTAGCGCAAACTCTTCCAAATTTGCGTTCGGTCAAATTAAGTTCGATACAGTTTTCTTTGAAAAATACCATGCTCGGCCAACTTGAAGTCAGCCGCCGGGCGCAACATTCCGTACGCCGCCCAGCCAGCAACATCCAATTTTAGGCCAACTAGTGGTCAAAGTATGTATGCTACACTATCATCTTCGTTATCAGCACTGATACAATATCTCACATTCAGTCACTTCTGTCGATTCTGAGGCACAAAACCATTGATAAGATAATTGAGCGCTGTCGTTTGTCATACCTGATCCGGGTCGTGAAACTGAAGATGGCGATTCTGATGAAGAAAAAGATAGTCTGGAGCTCAGGCTAGTTGTCCGTCTGTATTGCAAGAACGGTATGTAATTGCTTCTCCCTTTTTTGCTTTGTTGTAGCGAGCTACCCATATATTCTGGCTCCCAGGAATAGTGAAGACGCATAAGCTCGCTTTATTGACGCCAACGAATGCCTTTGCCCCCCGCATCACATCCATGGCTTCAGAATTGCATGTTGTTATTGGTCCTCGGGCTCTCAAAGTGGAGCAATTTTGTCATACGTGATGTGCGCGATATCAGGAGAGAATGGGATCGAGAGGGAACCAGAGTGAGTGAGTTGGTAGAATAATGTAGTAGAATGGGTCGTGTAATGAGTAGAAATGAATATAATGAGCTTTTGGACTTTAAATCGTGAGGATCGTGAAAGGCAGTAAAGGGGTCGTAAAAGCGATGATATTGTGAGTCAAATGTTTGTCTTTTTATATACATGAAAGCCCGAGAGAGAACGGACTCTAGGATTTTGGGGTAAGGGGATAAAAGGCGAAAAACTAAGAAAAGCTCGAAAGCGAGCTCAAGAGGTGTAGTTATTTTTGTATGAAACAGGGGGAAAGCGATGACTTTTTAACTACTGCTGAAGGTCACTCAGCTTTTAAATTGTTTGTGGCTGCCGCATATACGTCGCGAGAGCCTAGTATGGCTAGCTGCTCCGAATCGGACTGATATGCGTCCCGTTTCCTCGACTATCGTTCGCGCTTCGTCTACTGTCGAATTTCCTTTTCTGATCAATTCCCCGTGTAACCCGTTTGCTCCCTCAACATGCGAAAAGTCCAAAGCACGATCCTCCTTCTGCAATTGGTTTCATTTGAAAGAGTTCAATGCGAGTCGTCTTCGTGCTTTTTGCCTGTCTTGTGCTGAGTAACATCACGTTACAGGCTACTATAACTCTCGCCGAAGCACTCTCGACGGCACTTATCATAAGGTTCACAGAGCCTACGGAACCTGTTTTCATTGAGTTTGACAGACTACGAATTTCTTTTTATCATCTCCACAACTAATAACGCCTATGACAATATCCCGGGCAATCACAACAACCTCAAAAAGTGCCAGCGCATGACTGAAGAAACCGATACCCGAGACGCTGAGATGGAACATTCAGAAGATGGAAGCTCTTCAGGGGCACACAAAAGACGGCCGGATCCAGTTGTTGGTCCTTCTCGTCCACTTTCTTCCACTGACAACACCCGAGAAGAATCCTCTGTCCTAAGATCGTCGAGTGTCTTCAAAGAACCGAGTCCCAACTCGAATGAAAGCGATACACGACGAGTCTCCGCTGACCTACAGGCACAACCTCTCTCCAGGAATGCATCGCTATTCCTTCCGGGGGTGGAACACCTTGCGTACGAAGACTTTGAGGCCATAATGGATGCCGAGGGTACCGAAGCTAGTATGAGTACGAAAGTTGGGATCATGCGTGTAGTTCAACGACATGGTCAAAATGTTGCTGGTACGGACTCGGAAGAGGACAGTCATATGGAAGAGATTGCCGAAAGTTTTCCGGTAACACAACCTTCAACAGCCGATTTTGGTCGCTATAAGGTGGGTAATTGGTTAACTACCGGCACTGTTTTTAGTTTTCTCGTTAACATCACTGATTATGGTCTGTTTTTAGCCATTTCAACCTTTATTCAAGTTCGACGATTGATCTTCGTAAGTTTTCATGCTCTCGTCCAATGGACGCAGCTGAAATTCAATAAATCTCAACAACAAAGAGGGGTTAATGTGAAGGCAATTCTAAAAATATTTCTGATGTTCATATTGCTGATGGCCGGAATAATGATGGCCCGATCGCAGACTTGGCCTGCCTCAACGTATGTCAAGCCAAGTATATGCAAAAGAACACAGTTTTGGGACTCTTTCTAATACTTATACTTGGAATCTAGGTTCTTCATTCGCTCCACTGCTGACCCCACCCTTTACTGGTACTACAATCAATCTAGTCAATACAACAATATCACCATCTCCCAGACAGGGCGCACCGGTTTCTGTATCACCGCTGTGCAAGCTTTCACAGCCGGAAAGGTCCTAATTCGCACTGATCAAATCACATACGAATCTGTCTGTCAATCTCAACAAATCCGGCAATTTAGTCGCTGGTAGCAATGCTCACCGGTGTTTAGAGATTTGAGGAGAACTATTGGATACAATCAAGCGGATAGAGCGTTCAAGGATGTGGATGATGGAAGCTTTGGATGGACCTGGGTGTTAGTGGAATAAATATGCCAAGATATGGTGGATGACAATGGGCGAAGTATTAGCCTGAGTAGCTCAATTTTTTGAACAGTTTGTATTCTTTCTTGAAATTTTAAATGAGTGACTCGCAATTCTTCCAAGTCAAATTTGTCTGAGATAATGAAGTTTTCAAGATTCGTAGAAATACCGCGTCAATTGAACAACGGTGCTAAAACTGGGTGGTCTAATAAAGGAGAATAATATAGCGTCCTTGAGCCCTAGAACAGTCGATCATAATATTAACGATTGGCAATAAAGTATGATGGGCGTTTTTCCGAAAGGCAGGTGCGACTCAGTCAAACCAGCTCGAACTTACAAAGCCCTGCGCTGTTTGAGAGGCATCTACTGCACAACCACCGACATTATAGCCATTTTTGGCTGAGTGGTGTAGATTCAACATCAGACGGGTAGACTGCAACAATGCGATTCAGCAGCATCCAATATGAATACTAGATCGTATACTCACGCAAATACTGGACGAAACAACTGTCCATCTTGTAATTGGTTAATAAAGAGCTTCGAATTTGATCAAAGCGCAATGATCTCAAAACTCACAAAGTATAAGACAGACCTGTCATACTTTCAGTATGAACAGTGTAAATACTGGCCATTAGGAAACATACTAGTATTTCATCCTTACTTTCAAAACATATCAATATAAAGATTTGTGAAAAACTTACAAAACAAGATACAAAACATCCATACTCCGTCTCGTAAAAATACCCTGTAAAGACAGGAGACTGGTATACCCGTCTTCTGCGCCGTGTGCTGCACATATGCAAATCTTGCAACAACAAAAATAAATATAATAGATTGGAACAGAAGTTCAAGGAAACTTTTTGAATTTCGTGAATTGCGTCATCAGCTTAACCGCCGGTACAAAAGCACTCACCCAATGAGGGCTAGAGTTTCGAAACGGTTCTCAATGGTGCATCTTCCAAATAGCTTTGGAAGAGAATGGTAAAGATCGTTAGAAGTAGTTTTGAACCCGATGATGTTTAGAATCAGGATAACAACCACCGTGGTCCCATGGATCACAAAAATTGAAAAAAGGCATCGACGTAGCGGCTTCGAGCGTCCATAGAATGCATACACTGAAATATTTTTCTGATTAGTTATCCAAGTGTTCTAAAAAGTCAAAAGTCAAGGGGTCAACCTCGTTGTATTAGTAATATATTCGCCGACTCCATCGAGGTTACAGCAACGACACAAGCAAACCACGCGTATGTGAAACACAGTCTGAAGGACTCCCTTTCTGGCATGCTCGTATCTCGGACAAAGAAAGCATAAGAATTGAGACTAAAAAAATATCCAGATGAATCATGAATATCAGTCAGATAAATAAATACTTACATACATCTGAAGTACAAGAGGGAAATATCGGACTATGAAGTACAGAACTTTCACCCAACTTAAAGTGGACCTGAAGGATCGACGTTTGGTCATTGCTTTGGATTCACAACTTCGGATGTTAGAGGTACATACGGCCAAATGAACGTTATCTGTTTGAACGGCTAAATTAGAATGATGCATGATATATCCAAAGAACTTTCATACCTCTTCATCGAAGGTCGAGACTGTATACCATACAAGGCAGGTTGTACTAGCGACTGGGATGTTCTGTTACACTCTGAATGGCATAAAACGACTAATTTCTTTACCTATGTTGCACAAAAAATGGAAAAGGGGGAGCGGGTGCGTTGACATGTGTGAGTCGATCATGTCGTAATGCTGAGACATAGTTCGAAAATCGACTTGGGATAAATCGATTCTGAGCATCACTGAAGAAACTTTATATAAGAAAACAAGTGTGCCGAACTTCCAGAAAACTAGCCAAATTATTGTTCGGCTTTATAACTGACAGCTGAATGTACGGGACCGGGTTAGTACCGGGTTCCACGGCCTAGAAAAAAGTAATATTTACTAAGCAAAGATAGCAGTACTTACAATGAAAGCTATTGTTAATATGTTTTTATAAAAATTAACCTACATAGCATAAAGTTTAGTGACAATATCAATGTTGTCTCGTTTTGTGTTTTCTCTCGTGGTCAAACCACAATTCCCAGGATGGTTCTAGATTTCACGAGATTTCAGGCTGAAGAGCTTTGTTATATCACGCAGAGGTAAAATTAAGGAAACATGAAAATTGCGACTTTAAAGTTGTGTAATCATAATGTGATTGATGGTGATTAAGATTCGACAGGGCCCGTCTTTCTTGGCAACCTGAGTTGGGGGAAATGATTTCATAGAAAAACTTCATTTCCCCTCTCTTCAGAAAAAAATTTATATTCAATCCAGGGTATGACTCTGTCGACGTGGGACACCGGGTACCCGGGGGAAAATTAAGCATACAATGCCCCGAATAAATTGGACTAGTGGACGGTGTTAGTGTGAAGAATATAAAGTGAAATGAAATCGGTCTGAAACTGAACTGCGCTGGGGCTGAACTCGGATTGTGACATTGCGGTGAGTATAAATCGGGTTCGAAAGAAAGAGCAAAGTGTATTATTGTACATCCAAAAACTCAATTTGGAAATTCTTGAAGAATATTCAGGGTTTTATTTGTTAATCTAGGGAAAACGGAGTTTGAGCCTGGACTGGAAGTCTGGAACTAGTGCACAAAAGAACAATGAGAAGAACAAATGGGGAATATGGGAACAGCTAAGGTCGAATGTAGGAACGGAATCTGAAACTCCATAGAAGGTGAATTCAAAAAAAAAAAGAACAAAAAACTGCGATCAAAATGTAGGGAAAGACAAACTAGGATTGTGTATTGCCCAACGTGTACGTCAGGCTCGTCAATGTCCGACAGAACCGAGGATATAAGTGATTTAAATGTTGTGGCATTCAGACGTTGTGCAGGTGCTATATGACTGAAAGTGATTCAATAAGCATGCTCGGCGTTTCCTCGTAATCCGACACCGACTTCCTCGGTGGACAATATGCCATGCCAGTCATTCCCCATTGTGTGACTCAGAGCAGTGTTTATCACTCAATCGAAATTGGGATTGGTAATAACCGACAATAGAACAAGATCCCCCGAGCAGAGAATGAATTTGGCTATGTGATGTGCGACTAGAACTCCAGATCAAAATTCCACTTTAGCTTTGCAATGTTTTACCACGTCTTTTCATAATTCAATCAATACATCTTCATGGGGGGAAAAAAACTCTCATCCCTCATTCCAAAAGCTACTTTTCTTTAATCACCAAGTATATTCAAAATTTAACCAGGGGACTTACACTAACATTTCAACAGCTCCTACGCAGACAAAGACACTTATTATATTCATTAGTGGTTTGAAAACAGTGTTTTAGGGCGAACCATGAGAGGTGCCCATTTAGTTCTTCCTTGCGTCAGCCATACAAAGTCATGGAGAGAGGGATTCATCGCTAGCGCCGGGAGTCCATTTCCCCAGTTTGTATTAGTTAAGTCGAAAAACGCTGCAGGAAATAACTCGTAACACCCAGTTAGTCGTGCTGCATTGATAAGCTTAATGCTTTTGCCGACCCTCTTGGTTTTTTGCTCGTCAGAAAGAGAATTTAACACCGTTTTGTATTCCGTGTAATTTAACGGCTCCGTCGGGACTCGGAGTAATATAAGGATACAATTCTTGAGGTGTTCTGCGGAATCGTTTGAAACATCACATGACGAATCCGACATCGTGTTTCGGCGTATCGTTTTCTTCTCCCACACGAAGAATGACGCCGCCACCCCCCCCCGCCAATATGGGGGTGTTTAAAAGGAATTTACTCCATCCGAGACGATAGACCCTTCTGGTGGAAACTGGGAGGCCAAATATATGACTGAAAATTGATCATTTGATTCCATTTGTGTGTATACAGAAAGTCGCGATGTAGGCCAGAGTTAACAGTTCGCCACCGACGGTAGAGATGACGGTAGAGACGAAAAGGCTATCCCCCTTTTGAGTCCTCTTTCCGAACACTCGTGGACGATGTCACGGCGACCGACTGAGTCTCAATTCAGAAAAGCGGCTTGCAATTGGTACGAACCTAGGTTTGATGCAGGCCCGTACTCTGTTTGAATGGCTGCTTCATGATCGTTTTCAATGAGGTAGGCGAGGGCCGACATGGCGGCGCGGACCAAAGCTTGCATGTCACAAAGTGCCTCAGAGTTATTTGGGACAAGAAGATTCAATTATACGCCATATGACTCACACCAGCACAAAAAAAACATGAAATTGTATTTCTCCTTTAAAAAATGATTTTTTCTAATGGATGAATCTGACAAACCATGCTGACGTGGTGCACGTTGCAAAAGCGGCTCTTGGAATTAAGGTGAACGATGAGGCGAGTGTCGGGTGCATTAACACCTAAATAAGGAGGTACCTGTTTTGCTGTTGCGACGATGTTAAGCTCTCGGTATTCATAAACGACACATGAAACTGCACGGTGCAGTGAAGTGTTCAAAAAAAAAGCCTGGCGAAGCTGTCTAAAATCGTCTGAGTGCTCCCTCTTCTCTTGCCCTCTCTCCTGAATGAGTGTTATCTCCCTCGGATCTTTGTCTTTGTTACTCCCGCTTGCCCAAACGTCAGGATCATAGGTCTTAAAAAAGGCGAAACTACACACCTTTGATCTGGATTTGGGATTGAAACACCCGCAAATATATAAACCATGGGTGCAACCCCAGTATTAGTGTCAGCGAGTCCATTGATAGGTCTAACGACTCCAGCAGGTGCAAGAAATCATCAATTCATCTGCAGAAACCAAATCATGTTACGCATCCGGCCCAACGACACACAAAACCGGACATCCTTGCGCCGGGGTGAATGATAGGTTCAGCAATACTATCTCTTTCTCTCGAAAACACTATACTGGATTGTTTATTGTCCGAGGACTCCTTCAAGTTCACGAACATATCACGGTCCGACTTTCTTCTGCTCGGCTTTGCATTGTCCTAGGATGCGATACCGATCCCATCGGGTGGTTTTCATTTCAGACTTGATGCCAATGCAGAAATGGGCGTGTTTTGTCCCGCTCTTGCTTTAATGACGCGCGCTGGCCGATCCTTCAGGCCGATCCTTCAGGCTTTCAACTTCAGGCTTCAATGCGAGACAGGAACATACCACCATCCTTGTAGATCAATGCCTTCGTCAGATTTTCCGCCTGATTTCATCAAAGACATTAAAAATTTTTTAACATTGACTGATTTGTTTTCGGAATGCGTTTCCTCGGAATACCGTCGATTAGCGTGCTCGTTGTCCGCGTCACTATGCATCTGCTGAGCATATGTAGGGCAGGATCTTTTCAGACTCCGACGTTTGCGCTCCTACAACTTACAAGGTTTAGCGCGCTGACTTCTAGTTTCGCTTCAGACTATTGTACTTTACACTGGTAGTCATAATCCCGGGAATAAATACGCCCAGTCCTTCAGCTTATTGCCTTACCGCGGAAATTACCACCTAGAGCGAGAATGCAGGATTATGTTTACATATTACTCCAGCGAAGCTCGTTTATAGTTTCCTGTTTCCTTTTTCCTATATCGCGTTTGTATGAGCAGATTTAAACAAATCACGTATTCTACATGGTCATTGGTACATAGTGCGGGCAACCGGGTCCTAAACTGAAGTTCTTACAAACGCATGGTGTCTTTTGAGGAGTCTGATTGGGCTTCCCCTGTTTGCGTCGTAGCGAGCAATTCATCAGGATTCAGAGCTTTGCATACGACAGACAAAAGCCGGAAACTTACCGAATTTAGAAAATGAAGTTTGGATTCGTTTTTGTATACTCGTCTTTTTTCACCTCTGGCAAATCAAAGTCTGCAATCACGTTATCCCATATCTCGATATTTTTGTCCTTAATCAAACCGGACATCCAATTTGCACAGCCTTCGCAGGCTCCGTAGGATTGGAACGTCAGGAAAGTCCAACTTTGACTGCTATTGACCGCCGATTTCCCATCAAGGACCGTTCTTCCAATTAATGTTTTCAAACAATTGAACGCAATAGGGCAATATTTAACAACACCCCTTGCCGCTGTTGGGCCTCCTGAACAAGAAGGCCGCGAAAGAATCAATCCCTGTCCCTGCGTATTTTGATCTGAATCCGAGGTATTTTGTGTTGGTGCAAAAGATCTGGTACTTTCTAGCCTTCTGAAGCGTTCCATCCAGCGCATTTTGCCTGTTGTCATCCGTAGCCAGTCCTCCGAGCAAAGTACCTCGGCACCGTCTTCAAACGTCCAGGTTGTACAGTCTGAGTTGGCGAGTTCGTAGAAAGCACATGGTAGAAGTTCGTAGGATTCGGTTAGACGTGCTGCATTGATGAGCTTGATGCTTCTGTTTATCCTTTTTTGTTTGTGAGCATCTGAAAGGGAGGCCATAATCTCGCTGTATTCTTTGTAACTTCTCGGCCAGCTTCGCTGCAGTAACCTGACAATGAAGTTCTTGACTTGCTCCATCTGATACTTGTGGGAAAGGCGCAGAACACCCAAGGCGCCTTCGAAAGATATGAGCTCGGGGCCAAAGCACAGATCACTAGTGTCGATACGATGAGCTGAGGAGCAAGCGCAATCGTCTATGATCGATTAACTTACAGACCCCTGTATATCACCTTCAACAGTTCACGAACATCTTCTACAGAATCTCCTTTCATCGGTACCGTAGGGATTTTGTCTTCTTTTCCGGCGATGTTTTCGCCAAGGGAAACCATGTCTCGGAAAACCGGGCTTTGCAGACATAACATGAACCGATGTACGAGAAACTTGTGTTCTACTTGATTATCGTTTTCTACGACGAGATGTATGTCACCGTCTTCGTACCAATAAGGAGGTAAACGGATGAGATCGACGACCATAGCCTGAGACTCAGACATGTTGGGACTCGGAGTTGTGCGACGAATTTTACCAGGTGTGTACAAAGGATATCTTGTGGCTAGAGGTGGCATCCTGGAAACTTTAATTCAGACTTCTGAAGCCGAAGGTGCACGAGCTCGTACGCGTGCCCTGTGTCGACATGCGACCAGTAAAATCTGCTGCAAGGTGAACAAATCACGGTTCACGTACGCCCACATGGCCACACACGTCATACGCTTCAACAAGGTTCACTTTGTCTCTATCCTTGGGCAATATACCAGGACCGGCCTAATGTTGTTCTCCTTACATAAAAACCAGTCGTCAGAATATATTTTGGGGTGAATGTGAGTCTGTTATACACTTTCAGGTCAAACCATTTCGCACTTAAACGACTCATTAGACCATACGTTGGATATGGTGTATTGCCACATCTGACACCATGATGTTTACTCTTGGACAGTGCCCGTAGCCCTCCTGTGATCGGTCTCCTTGTGGCATGTTTGCCCAAGTGCATAAATATGTCATTGATGTCTCGTGGAGCTCATTTTCCTCACAGGCAAAATTTTTACAGACCACCTTCCCGAGAGGGATTACTCGATGTACATTCCTTCAAAAACCGCTCCATTTCTACCGGCGCCGATCATCAACATTCCAACATTCGCACCATCAACCTCCTTATCCAGACTTCTGACCCGCAGCTGTTCCTGCCACTCAATTACAAACTGCGGAACATTCCTGCGTGCGTCAACGCAAAGAAAGGGACTACGGGGAAGGGTGTATTAAGAAGACCATCAGTAATGCGAAGCAGACCGGAGGCAGCAACCTGAGACAGGAGAAACGTTTCCAATCTAGACTGGGGCCTACGCTGAGGAACGACGCCACTCAATTGATCCGAGCTGTGCACCGCAGACACCAAAAAAACGGCCACAAAGCTTTGAATTGCCTCGCTAGCGTAGTTGTTCAAACAACCAGGCACATTTGAAAACGCCAAGATGATTCAGACCTAGTTCATTATCCAACTGGCGGTCCGGGAGATGCGGTTAAGGCCTTTTCAGCCTCGAGCACAGTAAACAGGAACTCGAGAAAGGAAGGATACTCGTGAAGATTTTTGTCAAGCTTGACTTTAAGATGGCGATAACGACATTTCGCGAAGGAAATATGGAAGTGGTTTAGCACCGAATTTTTACCTTAACAACAGAACTGGGGCAACATGTTGTGGTTGTTGGCGGGTGCGAGGTAATTTTCATGTCTGTTTGGTATAGTTGATCGATTATGGGAAATACGTTGAAGATTATTGGAAGAGCATAATGAAAATAAGATGAAAAAGATCGTATGTATATCCACCATCACTGACGTTGCTGTTCCTGATGTTGCATTTGTTTTTGTTGGATCGGAAGGCACAACCTCCGACAGATAAGATTAATCCTCCAAGAATTTTAGGCGACATTGTTTTTGAAGTTTTTGGACTCGGACAAGAAGATCGTCTGGCGGTTATGACCATTTATGTAAAGCATTGAAATATCTTTCTTCTGTTGTCATTTGTCTCGGTCATTATTATGTTCACGCATTTTAATCAACTAATTGATCCCCCGCATCGATGAGATTTCAAAACTGTAGTACATATAACAACGCTTCATTCTTAGGGTAATCGCTTAAACGGTGTACATGCCCAATTTGGCATGAAGCGCCAAACAGCTCCGTCCTGGATCTTTCCATCATTTGCCTTGCACTAGTCTTAGACTACATACATATATCTCACCAGAAGCAATGCATAACAGCAACACAGCATTTTTGCTAAAACATCAATTGAGCTCGTTTTCTCCTTTTTCTTTCAATTTCTTTTACAGCATTGGCACTGGCGATTGGTAGCCGACGGGCCGCATCGTGTCGTACGTTGCAACGTGTTGTGACTCATTGCACTGCCATCCCCTGCAAAATTCATATTCATGGACTGTTTGACAGATTCAAAACGTGGGATTATGTTCATTCGGCAATACACAACCCCCGAGAAGACAATCCCTCATTTGGAGGGGTGTTCAGCTGTACACGATTCAGATGGGTGACTCGACTGTCATTTGCCAAATGGTTCCTTCCATTTCCAATTTTCCGCTCCGAAATGACATTACGGCTTCTGATGCAACGGGTGGGAAGATTCCATTTCGTATTTAAGTCAAAGAAGAATTTACGTCTTAAGGGTTCTACTAGTTTTTTTCCTCCGCAACTGTTAACGAATCTCATATCTCCGTGGTATGTTTTATGTTGGCTTTTGTGTATTTGACTGATCACCATGATAGTGAACATGGCTCAAGCTCAAGTTGTGGATACAAAGTCGTCTACGGAGTGCAAACCAGCTACTGGGACCAAATCTGACGACAGCACGAGAACGCCACAGACAGGTAACGACACCAAATCTACGATCCAACCTTCAAATGATACGAAAGAAAAACAAAACGCCGAGGACAAAGATAAAGATAATGACAAAGCCAAAGCTAAAATCAAAGAAGACGATATAATTCTAGAAACGATTTCCCCGGGTGGCATCTATTCCATAACGCGTGAAGTTCGCGTTCGTACCAAACAGTTCGACCTGCTCAACGCACCTTTTCTTTTTGGAGAGGTCTACGCTGATGTCAAGAAACGCGCTTCATTAATGCCTTATGGTTATCGTTTTTTCTTGGAGTGTTTCAACACTGCTCCCCTTCTTATGACCATGTTTCTTTTGGTGAAGTTGTGGGGTAGTTTACGGGTATGCGCATATCTTCACAAGCTAATACGGCACGCGCTGATATTATTTTATTTCAGTCCACTCTTAATTTGGTTTTGACGGAAAGGTTGATGAAGATTGTATGAATACCACTCCGTCGGTTATCATGCCGCGTTTAACGTTTCTCTTTGCACAGATTCAAAGTGGCATAACCTCTCACAAAATCGACGGAAAAGCATTGCTGGAGATACTTTTCCTACGTCTCCTGTCTGTAGCCTTAGAAAGTTTCGTTACATCAAAAAGGTATGTACGTCAACAGAACAACTACACCTATATCATCCGTGTAATTTCCCCTTTTTTGAAACAGCGAGGAACTACGATATGTACTCCGGAGAAAAATCAGGTACGTTATTATGGGACGTATGCTTCACAGTATGTTTTTTCGCGTACCTCTTATCCACTCTGAACTTCGCTGATATCTATCACCTTTAGCAAACCTGAACTTTGATTTGCCTGCGTATGAAGGTAAAAACAGATACGCTCAATCTGTGATCCCATACTTTATCTCATATATCTCTTTCAGATTCAAAATATATCGAGGAGACAAGCCATTACTACCCCCAACATCACTGGTACGACGAGGTCTGGGATCAATTCGAAAAAATTGTGGAACTCTGCAGCAATATCACTGGTATTTTCTCGCAATTCAGTTTTCTCTACTACCTCCTTCGGACTCAACCTGGTGGGATATGGTTCGTTATTGTATCAGCAATTCAACCAATCTCGCAAAGAAAATTTTTCAGTGGATCTCGATTAGCAGGTACGTTAGGTCCCTTTTTCTTTTTGCGCCATGTATTTTTTTTTTAATAATCTGAGATTTTGTGCGTTAGCTTGCGCATGGGACTCTAATCCTTTTTACCGTCGCGTGCAGACCATCTTGCGAATCATTCGTCGAAGTGAATACAGACTGGAGATTATAAGTCTTGGACTGAAGGACTACATATCCAAAGGTATTGTCTTTTCTGTTCATATTTCTTCTTTTGTCTTAATATCTCTTTTTGTAGAATGGGCAGATGCCGTCAAAGGGCTAGGAGATATATCCGAAAGCCTGCCCGCCATGCATGGTGGCGAATTATCCGACGAATCCTTCCTAAAATCATTCAGAAGTAATATACTATCGCATTTACCTATGGTATGGCCTCTACCATTTCACATATTAAGAGCCTTAATCGTGTATACTTTTTGGAAAAAAAGATGTTCTATTCATATCAAGTCTATCTCAATCCGAAAGCATTTTCACTTGCATCTATAGCATTGGTTGATCAAGCGACCATGATGATCGATCAGATTCTCGAGAACATTTTTGGAGCGCGTTATAGTACTAAAATTGACTTTGATTGGATGAAAAGTTTGTATGAGGGTGCGCCTGATTCACGTGTTATGGAGGATGGCGAGATCGTATATTCATCTGCTAATGACGGATCTTCGAATGGGATGGAGATCAAATTTGAGTGAGTTGGATCTGGTACTCATAAAAAAAACCTTCTCTGATATTTTTTTTCCCTCAAGAAACGTCTCGTTCACCTATAGCAAAGGGAAGGAGCCGGTGCTGAAAGATATATCATTCACCATCCAAAAGGGGCAAACAGTCGTAATAGTCGGTTCTAACGGAAGCGGGAAATCGACACTGTTGAAACTCATCAATCGAATATACGATGTATCCTCAGGGACCATTCACGTAGACGGCAAACCTCTAAAATCATACGTCTCGTCTTCGGTTCAATACGCCATGGCCATCCTATTCCAAAAATTCAATCATTTCCCACTCTCATTTGCAGAAAACATATTTTTGGGATGCCCCAATCCTCCTCAAGCTAAAGTCAAATCATCAGAGAAAGATCGGTCCGATAACACTTATCTAACTGATCCCAGTCACGAGAAAACTCTCGAAGCGATTAAAACGGCCGCGGAACTGGGAGGATCCATGGAGATAATTGATAAAGAACCTAAGGGTATTCACACCGTCCTTCAACCGGTCGTCTCCACAGAATTCGATAATTACGACGTCGCAAGTCAGAAATTCAAGGATTTCGTAAAAGAGATTTATAATCGTACCGTTGATATGTCTTTAGGGCAATGGCAGCGATTGGCTCTGTGAGTTCTTTTATTTGTTTTGTATCGCTGTCTTCTCTTACTCTATCCGTTTCAGGGCACGACTTTTCTACCGTTCAGGGATGAAGCACATCAAACTCGTGGCAGCGGATGAACCAAGCGCTTCTCTCGATCCTCAGATTGAGTACCAGATCTTCGGAAGATTGTATAGTTTGAGTGCAGAGCTAGGGAAAACATTGGTAAGTAATCTTTGATTTTTCGTGGTGGTTTGACTTAGAATTTGATCCTCAAAGGTCTATGTGACACATCGTTTTGGATACCTGACTAGACGAGCGGATCTGATTTTGTAAGAGGTCACATTATAAGTCTCCCGCTCGAAGCTGAACGATTTTGACAGAGTCATGAAAGACGGTAAATTAGTGGAACAGGGCCGTCACTCGGACCTTCTTGCTTTGGACGGCGAATATGCCAAGTTGTATAAAGTCCAAGCTGAAGCATTTCTGTCTGATGTGAGTTGCTCTTAGTTGGTCTACGATTTCATCACTTGACTTTCTCGTCCCAATTTTCTCTTGACAATCAAGCCCAAGGAGACCACCACTCCTAGTACCCCGGAACGTGATTCGCGCCCTCTGAGCAGCAGCGAGGAATAGAGCGTGTTTCGTTTCGTGAATCAAGTCTTGAATAACATATTTAATTAGGTTGAAGACATCATATTGCATACTAAACGTATCCCACATTGTTGTGAAACTACTAGACTTCTCAATGCCAACGAATGAAACCCGGCGCTTTTACGCTATGAACATTTTTTTTTTCAAACTCAAAAACCAAGGCACGTTCTGTAATAATTTGTAAAGATTGTAAATATCTGCAGTAATACTAATAAAACGGCTGGGGCTGGGAAGCGTCAATTGAGAAAGTTGCGTATACAATCATACGAGGCGAGAAGCCAAGAGCTTGAAGCTCTTCAACCGGATACTAATACGGCATCTAGCGGATTGTAGAGTAACACGTGTTGTATCAAGGCTGTTTTGCTGTTCTCATTTTAGTTTTTTGGTATTGCAAATACTCACGTTTGTTAAGGCGCAACCCTTCTTTCTTTGAACCTTTCTTCTGGTGCGATGTAACAATTCAAAATCATTGCTGCGGATGGACATCACTCGATCCTTGGGACGTAATATCAGATCATCCAAGTGCTGATTCAGAGCTAAACGTTTTAAATTGATTTGAAGATCAAAGTGAATCGTGTATTTGTCCACTAAAGGCGTTTTGTTAAACTCTATCGTTGTTATCTGTGGACTTTGAAGACAGAAAACTGGTCAATTGTTAGGATCGACATGTAAGTCTTTTGACTTTGGAGGAGGAATACTACCATACTGGGCAATATAAATTCCGGGATGAGGTACTTCTCATAATATTTTACCCGCTGCACTGATATGGATGTTAATACCAACCCATTATTTGCTTTGTACAGACTGTACAGTATCGATGCCACCGAACCAATGATTATGCCACAAGCAAACTAAAACTACGTAACATAAATAATGGCATGATGGATCCAAACATCCGCCCAGTCGGATCGGAATTTCTCTACAATTAGCTGTTGTACGTTTCAACGTACTAAGGTTCTGACGAATAATCTTTTTTTTTACTGTATGCCGATTGAACAAACTGGAAGTTGTTAGAAAGTTGACACCCGTTTCGGAATTCGCTTGAGTGTATTTGTTATGCAAGTTCTCCGATAAGAATGGTCCGGCCGTGAATCCGTTAATACGCGTAAACAACGAGCTTGAATGAAAAAAAATCCTGATTCCACGTGCCACTGCCATTGGACCGGAAGCAGTGGCCTTTATTAGATATATCATATGCGGCGCGCGCAATTGCGCGAGGTGGCCAAGCTGTGGCTAATTTCAGATAGAACCTAGTCAAATTCAGCAGATCAGTGCAATTGTGTATCACAAATGATGCGCTGGCGAAAGTCTACCATTAATTGGTTCATCGATATCGATGTAGAACTTGAACAGGGTTCAAGTTTGTCAGAGTTAGTCATGTCCTCACGGGAATTCGGAATATAATGAATTACATATTTTTTTGACTAAGAATGTTGTGTATACTAGTTAATTCACATGACCCAAAGAAATTTGCCACCGGAGGTCCTGTGCCATATATGCTCCCATCGATGATAAGAATTCAATCGACAAAGTATCTAGTTAGGTTTTGGACTCGATTTCGCACATTGGGAATCAAACTTGATTGTGTATTTGTTACTAGTCTTTCCTTACTTTCCCCAGTCCCTGCTGCGTATTCATCCTACACATGGTCTATTGACTCCATTCTCTAGATAAGCAGCCGCCGACGGAATGCCGAGATAAAGTGTGCCTTCCGTTACGCAATCCGGCAGCAGTTCGGCATCTCGAAACAGCGGCTAGACTTCCTGTCTGGGAGATGTTATGTCATGTCATTAGATTGCGTATTCCAAAAATAGCACAGAATGGGCCACACGACTGTAGGCCAACGAGCGCACTCGACTTACGTTATCAAACCTCTCTTTTCCTCTTTCTTACACCTCGTTCTCGTCAAAATAGAAACTTTCTCCTCGTTTTCTCTCTCGCCCTGCATTCCTAAACCACATTTAATTTCGGGAAAAGGAGTGCGTATTACAACGCCGGCAACACGCACATACCGCATGGTATCAGCCACCGTCCCGGAGCTTTACTACTACTCGTTCTCTCAGCCAGCCAGCTATCCTCTTTTCTTCTTTCTTTGTTCAGCCGCTGGTTCTTTCTTTGCCACACCGAATAGTTCTCCAAATACACTGAAAGCAGATCTATTCAATCAGGTATGAAAGATCGTCCTTTTTTGAGTTCAATATGCGCTTAATTCATAACATCAGAACTCATAGCTTGGAACGGCTTGTTGCTCGATCACGACACCAGATACAGTCTCAAGGGAATTCAATTCTCAGCGCCCAGACTCTCTGTCTTGCCTGTCATTTTTTCTGTTGGGTCCAAGCCCTTTTCATTTCAATCAGCCGTTGGCGCTAAATTCGCGAGACTCAAATTACAATGGGCGCGAACGGGGAGCACACGACACTGTATTATCCTACTCATAGCCGTCCCCATCGTACACTTATCCGTCCCCAACCGTACCGCCGTGACCCAAAAGCCCATCCTAACCTGAAACTGAAACGAGACGACATGACTTGCACCCTTCTTTCTATCTCAGAAGCGCAGACACCTGCTATCACTCCATCTTCAAATTCAGTAACGAGGTCGTCTGACAAGAAGCAGTCCTCTTCGTCCGTATCACAGCTTTTCCCCGTCGACCTCTCCGAATCTCAGGCCGTCAATCAAATGTGGGCAAAGCAAGGTCGAAGTCAAAGGGGCCTGGAGCTTATCAGTGGCGATTTAGTTGGGCTGAAAGTGAAAGAGGAGCAAGAGCGAGCATCTAATTTAATGCTGGCTCATCGGGATCAAGACTATACATCACTTGCCTCCGCCTCCGTCTCTGTCTCCGTACGTTCTACTGCAACTGCTTTCGCTTCAATGTCACCTTGCACGACGACCGCCTCCACGTCATATGCCTCCTCCTTGCCCAATACCCTTTTTTCATCAGTCACATCAAGTTCATCGACTTCTAGCGCATCAACAGTTACTGTTGTTTGTAGATCATCGCCATGTCCGTGCCCCAACGTTCCAGCTGGAACAAAGTGCCTTGACACTTGTTGCAACCCTTGCGATCCGATGCAGTCCCGTCTCAGTCCGAAATTAGAACTAAAGCCGAACAGCCAATCACCGCTTAGACATTCGAAGCAACGTTCATTATTGCTATCCTCTCCTCAGCCAGTTCACAGAACATTAGGAGCGATAAGAACTCCTGTGGCGTCTTCCGCCAGCCCATTGCATGTTTTACTTGATGAAGCAAGAAAGGACGGTATATGCTCGGCTGAACTCGCGGCGAAGGAAACTTTGAATGCCAGAGCCAGTATCAAGGCACGCAATACAATCGGCCGGCCCCGGGCTCGTTCCCTTTCCGTTCCCGTCCGGAAGGCCACCTATGAGACTAAAAAATCGAGCCCTTCGACACCAGCATCAGCATCTGCACCACCTAGCCCTCGTATTGTTCCAGTAAGAACAGGCACCCTTCTCGATAATTTGGTCTCGTTCACCGCCAAACTTCCTTCGTCTTATTACGATGTATACCCTGATACCAACGCCAGCACCAGCACCACAAGCATAAATGAAGAATCATACCCACTTCTCCCATTTGATCGTCCAAGGACCTATACCCTTAGATTTCCTCCGCCACAACCTCAACCCCGTTCTCCTTTCCGACCCCGATCTCCTCCGCGCCATCCAACACCACGGTTCCGTCTCATCGAGAACAGAGAGTATCTACGACTAAAGGCGGTGTGGAACCGACTTTCGGGAGCAGACGGCGTTGCGCTTGATATGTTCGTTGATACGGTACATGATAGCTATTATTATGGTGATGGTGATGGTGATGGCGATGATGATCATGATTACGAGGAAGAGGAAGAGGAGGAGAATGATCCCACCTCTGACGGGATCAGATTGCGAGATTTGGACTGCGGGTGTGAAAGCGAGGAGGAATGTGATCATTTGTATGAGGAAGAGGACCACGATACACCATCGTTCAGCCGGAATAGAGTTTCGCGCTCTCGAACGCGTCGACGTATCATGCATTCTCACCCGCTTCCTTCTCAGTCTCTTGTCGATAAACAAGGGAACCTTCACACAGGCTGCGAGCTAGTCGTCGGGATAGCCATTGATGGGATTAAAGAAAGTGCATTAAGAACACGTGTTATTGGTCAACAACAACGACGAGGATCGGCGAAAGGAAAAGAGAAGGAGAAGACGAAGTTCAAGGCTCAAACAACTTCCTCTGCGACTTCTTCGAGAAAACTGGACTTGCTGGATGGTCTATCTCTCACAAGCTTCGTATTACCTCCTTCTATATCCCTTTCGTCGCTGTCGGATTCTGTGCGTCGGACATTAGATTCGTTTCGCGTGTTAGGAGAAGGACACGCAAGACGTGTCGGTGCTTCAGCCCAAATAAGTCAAACGACTGACCTCTCAAGTATGTCGGCACAAGGACGTAAAGGAGAAGATCATGGTGGTTCCAAACAATCAACAGATCAGGCGCATCAGGATCGCGTTCAAGCTCATGCGCATGGACCTGTAGTGGAAGACCCCCATCATCGTTCAATATCAGTGTCCGGTCCTGAGGGGTTGTAGTGCGGATATCGATACGAACACCCAGCCACGCGCATTCGATCGCCACTGATGAACGAAAGAAGAGGAAATTCAGACGTCGTCGCCACAGCTCGCATACAACAAAACGGACATCTTTTCAAAAACACGTTGACGTGCGGGAAACTTTTGTTTTTCACGTGTACATATTACATCCGTTCCAGCTATCGTTATTTATCCACAACGATTGCGATCAGAAAAATACGTTAACTCGTATCTTTTTTGAGAGGCGTAATTGTTCAAGCTCTGGAAGTATGTCTGCGCGCCTATATCTGGCAGGACTCAGGTTCGGATCGTGTCTCTTTGTTTTTCCACGTTTGTGGCGCTGTGGCACTCGTATTTATCTGATATGGCCATGCGGGCATGATCCACTCTTTTCTCCTTTATCAGTCCCACCCAGGGTCGGCAGTTGAAACTTTTTTCCTCGTCTTCCAAGCTCCAGGCTTGGGTTCTTTATGTTTTTCTTTACCTCGTGGCTTGCCTCAATATGCCCCTGTTTTCTTTGCAACCTAATTCTCTGATTCTGATTCTGGCTCTTTATTCCGACGCTTTTTCACACCTATGCTTATTCTCATTCCGACTCCTCTAGCTATCACCTTCACGCTTGCGTACACCTTTCCATGAATTGTCTCGTTGGAGTATTCTTTTCCGGACACGAGCTCGGTCACTGACCTTGCGATTCCGGGTTGATACTAGCTCCATCCCAGATTCTATTATTTCTTTTTTCTGCTTTGATTATCCCTCGCGCTCTGTTGTCGCTTTGTCTTTTTTCCCCTGGGCTATCGGTTTTTTTTCTTTCTTCATTGATCGCTTCTTTTCTTCGAGAAACTAGAGGACTATCATAATCATACACTCACGTCTATGGTAGATATAGACTGATTAACTTCTTTCTTATTCCGGTTCTTTTTGAAATTGATTTTCAACTTTCAAATTCCGGGGTATCAATCTATCGTAATCACTCCTTTATTTTGTTTCTTTGCGTACGGGTATTTAAACATGCACTCATAGTACTACTTAACTACATTATAACACTCGTTTTTATATTCTTTTCTCTCCCCCTTTACATTATTTATTTAGAAGTCCTATGGTCAAGTGTAAAAAAGACAATAACAATACAATAATTCGTTTACAAAATCCCGCGGAATTCATGATTTGTGATCAAGTTTCTCTCATTTCCACTGTTGTCATTCATATGTGCATTATTTTTCTTTACATAACTTGTCGAGAATTTCGCGAAAGCCGGCGGATCAATCTTCGTTTTTGGTCAGGATAAATGTAAACAACCTTTCGGCTTGACTGCTGAGGCCGAGGCAAGTTCATTAGGCAACACCACGCATATGGGAGCAGTGGACATTGTTTCTTTCATCCTTTCAGAGTTCAAAAATCTTTAGTCTTTGGCCGACTTAAATTACCAAGTAAACACTCATTTTATGGGAAGCAGACATTAAGTTTCCTCAAAAGCCGTAGTATGTACCCGGCAGAGCGCGGCGCTGGATCATACTACCCTGAGCCCTCCCTGTGTGGCTGCTGCATGGGGCGATGCGTGCCTTACGGATGTACTTTCTCTCTCAAATTCTCAAAGATCACATCTTTGCTCCCCTGATCACCTTTTTTAGTACATCTTTCTTCTCGGCACCAATTGATGACGTGTTTATTTTTTTTTGTCTCATTGTATTACCACTACCAGAGTTTTTTTTTGTTGCCCGCGCTGCGCATCAGAATGGGCACGTCTAAATTCTCACAATCAACTTAATCTCTGATAATCTAAAGATCCAAGGAAACCATCATTCAAGAACATAGTATATAAATACACATACGGCATGGACACGTTCTAATCAGACAACGTTCCACTTAGCACTAAATTATTATAAAGGTAAGTAGCACAACGTCGATCGCGTATTACAATTTGATACATATGTTGAGATTTTTTTGATTAATTCATGAAGGGAATTAGGAGTAAAATGCCTTGACACATTCACTTCCAACCGCGTCGTAGTCTCGAGCTCAGGCTCGTTGTTAATGCGAACGTCTCGCTTGATTACGGTGCTGCATTGTACATGATTCTTTTATCATTCATAACCTCGACGTAAAAATTCTTACACAATATAATTACAAATAAAAGGTATTGGTCCCTTCTTCAAATCGTGACCGTACTTCTTCTTAGAATGAGAAGTAAACATGAATGTATGACGAGGGGCGAAGGACATTAGTTTCGTTTTCAGGGCAGTACGTGTTAAGGACGAGGGTAAGGGAAAAAAAAACAGGGAAGTAGTTCAAGGCAATGGAAACCGCACAAGACCACGGATACATCATACACCGGATACACTGCCTGCTGGAAACCACAAAACTATCATCCGACGACTATTTGCTTCGTCTTGCTCAGCTTGGAAATGGTTTCATCGTCAACGTTCAGATGAGCCTTAACCAGCTCTGGTGACGTCAAAGCAAGCCACTGATTAAGACTGACGTCCGTAACTCGGTCTGTAAGACACACGGAAAAGTTGATAATCAATCACTTGTATTTCAATACTGGTGGTAGTTGTGCTTACCTGATTTTAGGATCTCCAAGAAGTGGACGGTGTCATTGCCGATATTCTCAACGTAATGCCCGAAACCTGACTGTAATAATTGTAAACACATCGCTGACGGAGAGAACATATCTGGTACTTACAGGAACATAACCGACGTCTCCGGCTTCATAATCGAAGGTTCGTGCATTTCCGTCCGCAGCAAAAATGGTGACACGGGCTTGTCCAGAACTAGTATCCTTAGGTTAAATAATGATGAAACGGTTCAAATATGCATATCTCACATTAAGTAAGACCATTCGTCTGAGTTGAGGAAGAAAATCAGTCAAATCGACTGTGAAGTTATCCAGAAAATTTATTACCATTCATGGGATGCCACTGGAACCAAAAACAGGATTAGTTTAAAGAAGATGCCATTAGTAAACATATAACTTACGTGTAACTCTCTCATTCCCCCTGGATTGATCCAAACTTCCGAGGCGGCGATAGTTTTTGACACCTGGAAAGTCATTGAATCGAGCGTCTTCACAGAACCACCGGAAAGGGTTGTAGGTTTAGTCTTCGACCATTCAAAAGTGAATGGCATAGGTGCTTCACCGTTGGGTGAAGTGACTTCGGGCTTGTTGTCCTTAGGTGGGGTAGGTGGGGTACCGGGGAAGATATACAGTTGGTTCTTCGGAATCTTGTTCAGGGCGGAGATGTCAATCTGGAAGTTTTTCGCTAATACTTCTTTCGGGACATGCGCCATCCAATCCGTGAGAAGGAATGTGTCGTCTTCGCTAAAATCCCCACTATCGAATACCTAACATCAACGATTTAGGCACAATATAAAAAAACAACCAAGGTTATAGGAAATTCGCACTAGTAGGAACTCTGCTCCATCGGGATTTTGGCTGGTTGCTTGAATAGAATGAGGGATACCCGGAGGGAAGTACCATACGTCTCCCGGCCCCTGATATGATTAACAGTAGGAACAGTATCTATAGACCTAAACACTCACAACACTCGCTTCGTAGTTTTGACCTTCAGGCGTCATGGCAGTGATAACGACTTGACCCTATAAATCATTTCCGCTCAACCTGTTACTGGATTAATAAGAATGAAGTAGCATACTGCAATCATATACGCCCACTCAGCCGTAATATGCCAATGAAGTTCACTAAAAGAGGCAATGGATCATCAAATGAGGATGAATTCTGGAAAAGAAATCTGAATACCGAATTGCCCCAGCCTCCAGTCTCATATTGACACCCGCTATACCAGTCTAGAAAACCAGATGTCAAAAACGAAGAGAAGATTTCGACGAGTTCTTACTCACCGCTATAGGCATGGTTTCAACTTAAAAAAAAATAAATTATTAGACGAGATAGGATAACTGATAATCCTATGGTATGTTTACCATTTTGTTCACGCGCCCATCCACCCTGTTGAACACGATTGTGGGACAAACTGAAAGGCCATTTCGCGTTAGAAACACTTCCAGCATCCGTGCTCGGGGGAGCTAATAAATCTGCGTTTTGTCTAATAACCGGGGATATCAAAAATGTCAGTTGTAGAATCTCGAGCGTAGAGCTCAGACGCACCTGTCCAACGGGACGTTCTGAGGGCCCAGGATTTTTGCACCTGTATTACCTCGTATAGGCTCTGGATTCTGATTCTGGAACTGGTCCGTTAATGAAAAGTTGGGATCGTCACTAGCGAATTCGGTTTGGGATGGAGCGCTGGAAGAAGACGAGGGACTGGGCTTCTGTTGACTCGCATCGGCAGCTGGGGCAGCGAGTACCCATAGTCGCTGCTGAAGAAGGAAAAAAGCAGTGATCAAGACTCTTAAATGAATCATAGTAAATCTTAAGAGCAAGGGGAAAAGGCTTTGGAGATTCACTCGCCGATGACGAGATAGAAGGGGGAAAACACGTAGCTCCTCTCCCTTTAATACTGAAATCCGTGTCGGCGAAAAAATAAATAATTTAGTTTATTCATCCAATTTGAGCTCAAAATCAGGTTTACTAGATTCATAACCGACCTTTGCGGTCAGAGCAGGTTGAATAAGAGCCCCATGCACTAATAAAGCAAGGTTTCGGTTGAACGAGGCCGTTAATTTATCCGTTGCATTTTTATGCGTCACTGTCTGCATTAAGTTATCTAGTATACGTAAACGTCGTAGACCAAGTATAAATTATACCAACAAAGTTTTCGTTTACTGACTTCAGAACGAAGAACAATTTTTTATCTAAGCTTTTGATTGAATTCTTGATTTTCTGATGCAATAACAAGATTCTGCCGTTCTTATTCAATTTGCCGAGGCACGCTAAATTTACCCCAGATGATCGTGTTATGGGGAAATGTTCACACGCATAAACTAACCTTGTCTCGCGGAGGCAAAGGTGATCGCGATCCACGAATTATTTGTCCGCTCTTGACGGTTTTGTTGACATTGCATATACTGCAGAAATTACCGTGTAAATATCTTGCGCTTTAAAAAGTTATCTATCGTTCTTTCTTCTTCCGTAGAATCCAAGCACACACACTGTGCCGCTTTTGTGCTCCAAAAAATTTGAATTCAGTCACACTAAAACATGTATCATAAGGTCAAGTCAAAATGAGTCTTCTGTCGAAAATCCTCTATGCGCGTCCCTGCGTGTTCCTCATAGAAATGACTGCGGTCATTCTGCCCCTTGCGTGCAATGTCCACAGCAGGCTTAACCTGCACAAGGCTACCGGATAATGCGGATTTAAATGTTTCCGGCGGAGCACATGAGCACCTCTGAAATGATGTGGGACATGGTCCATAATGCTCTCGTGAACATCTGAGCATGTGCATTTATGTTTGTTTTCTATTTAACAGGGCCGATCACTAGTTCCACCGGGACTAAGGACGGTTCGTCGTTTCTGAAAATTCATTTTCATCAGAATTCGGGGTAGACGCAAAAGTGTTTAGGTTCAAGTTGTGAATAGAAAAATGCCCAAAATAAAAATTGCGCAAAGCATCATGCCCCCATTTCTAGAGCTACTATACACTTGACTGAAATTTTCGAGAGGAAGGACCCACAATTATATATCCCGGATCTCGTTTCTGTTGATAGGTTCCATGAGTTATAATAATTTCAGGATAATACTAGAACCGCGCGCTAGCTCGTTTCCAGATTTTGTCCCTGTTTACAGGGTTAAGTCAATAGTCCACGTGATATATTCCACCTTGCTGAGGATGGTTTTTGAAAGTTGCCGAATTTCTTAGATCATATGACTTCCTGTGGCTCTGAAACATACTTTAGTCAATTGACCTCTAGTATGTAATATCTTGAAAAAGTAACCGAAGGTATATTGTATTGTAGTCATCATGTTTATCGAATGCCGTGGTGAATGTTGTATAGCCGAATCTCCTAACGTTCTGACCCGCACGGAGCGCTACAGTTAAACAAGCCACTGTTTTGGTAGTTTTCGTATACCCCGACCTTCCACAAGGTCATTTCGTTGCGTAACGACAATGCTCAACTTCATATTCTCAAACTACAAGCGAGATCCTTGAGATAACGTCCGATCCTTTGTTCCGTCGGCAATATATCCGGCCTGAATTGCGCACGTCGGTTTTTCTCCCAAGTTAGTGGAGGCGTACAGGGACACTCCTTTAGAGGCTATTTAATCGCATGTTATTTAATCAAGTACGTCAATTGTCCGAGTCGGTCGATTTGGAACTCTTACACTCATAGTAAGGCCTGAATAGGCCTGAGTCCGGTGGGTCAAGTGGTCTAAATTCCAGTCACTAGTATGTCTTTCGAGCATGAGAAATCCCTTGAAACTAACTAATAAAAAATATTCTTCTTTATTCGCAAAAACAGGTAACTCCGATCATGTTTCATATGTACATTCTGAGTTCGAAAATGCTGTATCCAAAGAAATAATCATACTTGAACAAACTTCGCAATGTACTTAAGGGACGAAGTGTAAACAAAAAATGAATTTGTACATCATACGACAGTCTGCTTGGTCTTATTGAACAATGCAACAGTTGCATCATCAATGTTAAGATGGGCTTTCACAAGTTCTGGAGGCGTCAGCGCGAGCCACTGGTTCAGACTTATATCTTGGAATTGATCTTGGGAGATGAGATCAACGTTAGGGTCTGTTTAACATTGTCAAGGTTGTTTCTTACCTGTCTTGAATATTTCCAAGAAATGAAGAGTTTCATTGCCAATGTTTTCGACATAATGACCATTGCTCGGCTATTATAATGGAACTATGAGAACTCTTTTGAAGGCGAAAGCTTGGGAACTTACGGGAACATAGCCGACATCGCCGGCTTGAAGGTTGAATGTTCTAGCATTACCGTTGGCGGCGAAGATGGTCATACGTGCCTGACCGGAACTATCATAACCGTAAAGCGTAAATCGACTGGGAAGGGTTGAATTGGTTTAGAGCATACGTACATAAAGTAAGACCATTCAGCTTGAGATAGCAATGCAAAAAATGAGTCTAGATTTTGTTATTATGACTAAATATTTACCTTGCGTAGGATGCCACTTGAATGGTAATCGTCAACACAAGATAAATACCAAACCCGGAAATACTCACGTGTAATTCTCTCATACCACCGACCTCGACTGTAACATCCGCAGCAGCAATAGTCGTTGCCACCGGGAAAGTAGTCGAATCGACAATCTTGACAGTTCCACCAGCAAGAGGCGTAAGAGCAGCCTGGGACCATGCCAAAGAAAACGGTGTAGAAACATGACCTTGGGGATCAGACACCTCATCTTGGCTAACTGGAGGGGGAGGGGTACCAGGGAAAATATACAGTTCTCGGGCAGGGATATGATCAAATGCAGATATGTTTGCTTTAAAGTTCTTGGCTAATACCTCTTTGGGGACGTGCGAGACCCAGTCTGTAAGAAGGAATGTGTCGTCCTCGCTGAATGTACCGTCGTCGAATACCTGTGTGAAACGAACGAATTGAGAGTTTGTCATGGAACCAAAGTTTTGTTATCATAAAGAAAGACACTTACGAGCAAGAACTCGGCACCATCAGCGGTGTCATTTGTTGCTTGGATGGAGTGCGGAATACCAGGTGGGAAATACCAAATATCTCCAGGGTTCTGAGAAATGTAGTTAGAACAACTTGATCTAGACAAACATGAAAAAATAGAGTCTTACAACGTCGGCCTCGTAATTCTGGCCAGCAGGCGTAACGGCCGTAATACGGGTCGTCCCCTAGTCACAGGAGGGAGAAATCATAACCATGTAAATAACCATGTAAATAACACAGAATCACCCGTGGACCAGCAGAGCTTACCGTGATGACATAACCCCATTCAGCGGTATCATGCCAATGAAGTTCACTAAATTGCACATCAGAGCGGAGCATTAGGACATTCAATATTTGTTCTAGTTACCGAATTGCCCCGGCTTGCAGCCTCATGTCCACACCCGCCAATTGATCCTAGAATTCATACATGAAACAATATGTATGTAACTTGGGAATTCGCTTACAGCCAATGGCATAACTCCAACTAAAAAGGGAGGATGTCATTTGGTAAACCCATTATGTAAAGGGATGTAATGAAAAGTGCCTTACCATTTTCTTGTCGAGCCCAACCGCCCGTTTGAAGACGATTGTGAGAGAGACTGAAAGGCCATTTAGCATTATCTACACTTCCGGCATCGGTGCTTGGGGGGGCTAAGAAGTCAGGTGATTGTCTAAAATCCAGGTTCGATGGTTATTAAAAATACACAACTAAAAATAAAGGCTGAAGAAAAAAGCAAACGGACCTGTCCAAAGGGATATTTTGAGGACCAATGACGGTCGCTCCGAGCGTGCCCCGTATGGCTTCAGGCACTTCGTTTTGGAACTCGTCGTAAAAAGAGTAATTGGGATCATCACTTGCGTAACCTGCCGAAAAAGTAGCATCGGCAGCTGATGAGCTTGAAGTCGCTGTATCAGTAGAGGGATGGGTAGGCAAAGCGGCAGAAGATGGTGACAAAACGGCAGTGCTGCCAGTATCAATGGAAGTGGTATTTCCAGTTGGTGCGGCGAAACCACACTGCTGGTTGATGAGAACAAAAGCAGCAAGTAAGATTCGGGAATGGATCATCTGTGTGTATCGGTAGAGTGAATTGATGGAAGTAACAGAGTAGGAAAACGCTGTTTGAGAGAAAATATTTATCTCAAAAATGTGTTCGACGATGAAGATGAAGACAACTCACACAGAAAGCCAAAAAGTCCAGCACTTTATATCTTCAAACAATGTCCGCGTCGGCGAAGGGTAATTTGTCTTGTTGAACCGACTCGGATGTAAGTTAAACGAATACGTATGTGTGGAGATTGGAAAATGCGCGTATGACACAACAGAATCTGGCGAGGAGGTTGACTTTGAATGTGCGGCACGCAAAAGGACAGGAGCAAGAGAAGGAACAGCCTGGTCCAAAGACGTATTTAGATTCAGGTGATCAGCCATAATAATAGTATAAGGTGATAACTCAAAAAAACAATGTGGATCCAGGAAAAAACGGATTGAATTAATGGACAGCTACCTGTCAGGACTCGGGAAACACCAAAAAGAAGAAGCAAAGTGCAAACAGCCGACTTTCGGCATTGAGAGCCACCAAATAGATGGATAAACATCATGACCTTTAAGCCTTGAATAGGAAAAAAACACTAGAACCGCTTCGACTTTTTTTGGCACCATTCCAAATAGTAAAATTGATATGGCAAGGGGATTCCGATCAGGTATTATCAATCATTCAGACGTCTAAAATAAAAATGAGTATTTTCATTCGTTTTATATTCAAAATCTACTGGCGTACGACGAAAAGCCTAAGTCGGATGGCTCTATATTTACCACAGAATTTGACTGAATTTGATTGATCTAATCACCAAAGGAGAAACGGAGAAATACGTACTTCGACGCGCAAATGAAAGGCAAATATGTAGTGGACATGTACTCTCAAGGAAAGGAGATTTCAGTTGTAGCACTTCGAAGATGACATTAGATGTTGCAACTCACAAGTAGAGGCGGCGGGCACAAATTCTTTTCTGTCACATAACACGCATGCGCCACGTCACACTCTGAATTCAAAATGTTTCTTCAACCAACGACGTACTCCGGCCCACAGCATCCCGAAGTCTAACCGATAGCCCATTTTGTTAATAAGAATGGAAGAAACGAAAAAGCGGTGAGAACTGGGTGAATAAATATTGGGTATTCTTGATCCTAGCGTTGATATGAATTCGATATCCTATCGCCGGTGAACTTGAGCTATGTACTAAATTTAAAACACGTCCTAGAAGCAAAAAGAATTGACAGCCTTTGGTATTTACAGAAATCGGGTGCCCCCATACGATAACGTACCGACTGAGTAGGCAACACACATACACTTGACAAGCTAATCGCTAATCTATGTTGAGGCTACGCGATTTATCGACGCCCCAAAATGAGAGGATCATCAGCCTTCGTTTCTCATTCACTGAACGACCTCTGAGGTGCAGGGTCTCGCGATCAATCACTACGCTTCCCTTTCTGACAGTACTGCGTAAATGAGTTTCATAAAGAGTCTACCTGGCTGAGAGAGGGCTCAGGGGCTGAATACTAGTTTAGAATGAATGGGGGCAAATGACTGGTTCGCAAAATCCGAATCCGAAGACAGGTGGTCAAAAATAGCTTTCTGCATATCATATCATATCGTATCGTATCGTATCGTATCAAACCATATATATAATATATATACGATATGTATAGCCTAGAAACCCGGCAAGTACAATTCTTGACATGCATTGATGTTTTGTCCGACATTAATTCGACCCCAACAGAATCTTATAGGGTACTGTAGACAATGAATGCATGAGCAGCGCTGGACGGAGCATGTGGTACATATCGGTTGGGGATTCTGCGTACTACTATCGCTTTAATCGCAATGTCTCGTAATAGGATAAAGAGAAAGGAGATGACGGCTCACTCCTGAGCCGTAATTCCAGCGAGTTTTACTGAAAAGAAAAAGAATCATGGTATGTATTCTTCATCAAAGTATTCTGATAACAATGTGACTAGCTGAACTAGCTATACCCTTTCAACCAACCCATTATGCCCTAGAACGTTTTACTACAACCATAAATCGAATTTGACTGTACGGAACATATTCAACGCCTCTGTTTATCTGACTTTATCAATTTGCAGGGTCCTCTATATTTATCTATCCGTAAATCTATTTATTCCGAAGCCCTATGTCTAGTTCTATAATTACTCTTCTGCCGAAAACGGCAGAGACAAAGCTATAAATAGGATCCGAAAACTCGGACTCTAACGCGATTTCCTATGAAAATAGCATCCAACCATGAAAAGATACGCAAGTTCAACGTTCCAATTTTTGAAACAAGAATTTCTTCTTTTCTTCTTTGCGCAATCAGTACCTTTTCACGGTCATCAAAATGGGTCATATGCACTGCGTGTCATACGTTGTTCTCCATACTTCAAACTTTAATAGTGACGTAAATGATTGAAATAACTTCGAGCATTCCCCCTTCAAGACTAATAATATTTTTAACCCTCAATCAGAGTTCATGAATCTTTGAAAGATGTGGATGACAATTTAGACAGATATCATTATCGAGGTGAGTCAAATCATGAAACATGGCGGCCGACTCGGATTCATTATTATTTTGGACTACGTGCTAGCCTAAGGCGTAAAGGATCGTATGGAGCTCGCGATATTTACGGATAAAGGTACACCTCGATTCCTTTTCCGAAGCCGGACTCGGACTGCTGTACCAGCATAGAAGGTAGTCTGTTAAATCGCCTCCTGGCTCAACCCCCGAAAGTATTTTTCAAATATCGTGATGTAAGTGTCTGAAAAAGGTAACCAAACACCCCTTAGGCCCGGCAGCTAATAAATTCAGTCGTCCTCATCATATCAAGCCTGATGTCTGTACACAGTGTCCAGTCGACCTCCTCCAAACAAAATGAAGAGGCAAGCCGCAGCTTTGAGCATACGCCTGGGCCTACTGTGTTATGCAATGCTTGACCTTCAACGTCAGGCATTGGTTTCTGCTCGATATTGGTGATATAATTGTAGGAGCATATAGAGCAATTTATAAGATTGGTTCACCTGTAGGAGAACGAACAGATACATAAGTTACCTCGTGCTCTCATTAGCCACTATTCCCCTCAACCTGGTGCCGGACTATTTCAATTAAACTTCTATGTAACGTGCTTCCGGTCAAATGTAAACTAGTGGTCAAATTGAGAACCCCGTTTGATGGTCATGTACTCTAGCGAACACAAGCAAAGACCCAAAAAAAACACAACATGCATCTGAATCGTCATTACTGGGGCTATTCCATTTGCTCTCCCGGATCCACTCTCACTTCCGTTCGGAAAATTGGAGAAGAATCTCTATGTCAGAGTCAGATATATGCTTGCTAAATATAGTTATTAGCTATCTTATCGATACGTACTATGTAGGTGCATACGCAACTCCGTCGAATTTGGATATTAATCTCGCAGCGGACATTAAATAAAAGAAAAGAAGACAAATTATAAAAAAAATCTTCCATCAGTGGCATGTACCAATAGGATCACAGACAACCTCTCCTATGCCTCGCTCGGACAGTCAACTCATTTCATATCGAAATAAAACATTGGGAAATCATACATCCCATCCGAGTCATATGCCACCGTGCGAGATAGCCACGAGTGTGTTGAGTAACCGAGTGGATCCAGAATAGAAGACATCAACACGAACAAACAAGCATAATTGAATTGAGAATGTGACTACAACATGATCAATTCGAAACAGTACACATAAACACGTCCAAAATAACATCACCATCGCATACCATCACCAACCACCCCCGACGATCCCCGTGACCCCATAGCAGCTCACCTTCCCAAACATCTGACGTCCAACCTCCCAACCCCCCAGAACTCAGCTTACCCCACATCTGTTCATCCGCCACGGTCGCTCCCAACACTTCCCCTCTGAAGAGGCTTTTCTTCACCCATATCTACTTCCTTCACAACAGCGGACTTGTGATCGTCACCGCGACGCTTATTATAAAACCCTACTCCAGAATCACTCCTAGTAGAAGTCGTATAATCCCCCTTCCTGCTTTTCTCAGTCATCTTCTGCTCATCGACAATCTGCCAAACCTCCATTTCACGATCCAAAATCCTCTTTTGAATATCCGATCTCTGACGACACTCTTCAACGGTCTGTACGAGCTTTTCGTCTATCCCTTTGTACTGGAGCAAGGTTTGAGATGATGGTAGTGCGGCGCAGGCCTCATCTAAGACTGCTACGACCGTGCGCAAGTTCTATTAATGAAAATATGAGAATATTGTCCTTTGATATTTCCACTTGAAGGCACGTACTTGGGGGAGGTACCTAAGAATAGGGGAACCACCCGTAGCCAGTCCGTAGGAGCTTCGACGAATAATGTATTCTTTAGTGAATCTCCAGTGTCGGTCACGGAATTCACGGATCTGATTGCCAATTAAGATTGATTTTTGAGTTGAGCATAATGAAAACAAAGCTCAAACCTGATCGGCGTTGAGAATATAAAACGCGAGACTCTTGGGATCGGCGAACGCAAATTCTTTCACTTGAGCTTCGGTAGCTCTAATTTCAAGGGACGCGATGTATTCGCGTTGAGTGATAGGACGGCTATTGGAAATCGGTTATTTTTTTCCCGCATAGCGCACGTTAGGCGGACGTACTATTGCCTAAAGTCACGTAACACTTTGGTCAATTCGTTGTCCGGGAGTTTAGCGGTGACTATTAGCATATATAAATCAGCGGGAGACACCAATCAGAATCTTATCGCGAACGTACTCTCGAGAAGATTATCTCCCAAGGGAATCATACTGTTTTAAAATGTTTGTGCCAGACCAGAGACGGAAAGTCAGACACGAAAACACACTGAAAAGTATTTTCTTACGAATCATTGGCACCACTTTCTCCTCTGAAATAAGTGGGCTTTTCATCGCCCACACCTTCATATAACACACCATCGGGGAACATAGGGTTATCAGCCTTAGGTGCTGTTCCGAAAATGAAGCTTCGGAACTTGAGGTAATCGCTATCAAGAAGTCAATCCGCGAGGTACATAAACTTGAGTAGTTACTTCACTTACGCAGGTTTGGAACGACCCCACATCGTTTCCATGGAGTTGTTAATCTAATACAATTGATCCTCAAGACTAATGAAATTATATAAATGAATTGGAGCTTACTAGTTTATAAGTATCATATAGCCTTTCCAGAGCGTTGTTAAACGCATCTCTGTCTTTGTTGTTGACAGCTGCGATGGCATCTTCGGCAGCAGAAACAAGCTTCCCGGAATGAGAAACCATATCTCTGAGGAAGTATAAGCTCCTTGGTATGAGAAGGTAAACTTGGAGCCATAACTTACACGTGCACAAGAATAAACCCTTTTTCGCTACCCGCGAAATCTTCAAAAGCTCTGATAAGACGAAGGTTTTCATAGTTTATACTTCCATTTTCGTCTTTACGAGCCCAATTCTCTGTAAATGGTTTGTCAATGACGTTGCCTGCATGTTAATGCGATATTACATTACGTACGGAGTGCATAAGAGCTTGCATATTCCATGAAAGGAAATTGTTTCAACTTCTCAGCCAATGCGGCCATCGGTCTAGCTAGTTCTCTAGGAAGGACTTTCCTGCCTGGGCAGTACTCGCCGGTCTGGCGGAATGCAATGTCGACGGGCTCTAACAAGTAGGCGGACGTTAAGAAACTGATTTTGAAGCGATATTATAGGCAAGTTGATACATAAAACAAAACGAAGAACGAACCTGTAGTCTCTGAACAAAGCAGAGATAAGCAGCTGTAAACTCTTCCATTAGAACTTCGAAATCGTGCCCGGCAACGGGTGTTCAAACCTGATCATCTGATTCGATGACTTTATTTATCTCTCTCTCGAGGTTTAATCCACGCAGTTCGGATATAACCGCGTCCCCAAATTGACCCACGGCGAGCAGCCCGGCTGTGCCGTTGGGTTGACGAATAGTCATACGATTCAAAAGAGACTCAACAGGTGAGAAGACAGATGGTAAAGCTTTAATGGGATCCTGGAAGGAATATTAAGATGGAAAAAAGGTGAAAAAAACATGGTACTAGCCTCGCGCGGAAGGAAACCTCTCTCGCGGGTTATGGTGAAGGCGGGTGCAGACCTATGGATCGACCCGACAACTCGATCGGGTATAACAACTGGACGAAGGAGATTTCCTGCAGCAGAGCGAATAGACATGGATTTGTCACTAAGAGAAGCACGAAGACGTGCCGTGGAATGCATTCTTGAAGAGTAAAAAACGTTGTAGATAGGTACAGCGGTGGCAGTGGTAGTTGTTGGTAAAGTGGTCTTTTTATATTTCCACGACGGAGGTAATGTCACGTGAGCTTATTTACGGCCGGGACCAGACATTGGCTTATGGCGCCCGCGCCACGTCGTTCGCCGGGTACCGAGTGTAATTTGAAAAGAAAGGGAAATTAATGAAGTGCATAAAGAATCCATTCGACATGATAAGTGAAATTTCTTATAGATAAGCAGGCTAAAAACGTATTAAGTTTCAAGTTCTATACTGTTTCGTATTTCACTGCGATGGCCAGGAACAGGAAGCATTTGTGGCCTGAATTTAAACCGCTCCAGGGTAAATTCGGACGTCCGACGGACCCGAAATCAACGTGTCCCAACGTGCCAAAGCTCGCTTGGCGTATTTATTACCCATTATGAGTCAAAGAAATTCAAAACAAAGACTGGCTAGCTCATTTTTATTCGAAATAGAGATGGAACAACTATGCGCAAAGCGATAAGAAAAAAAAATAGTTGGCAAATGAAAGAAGTGGATGTCCATAGGGTGTGCATGTCAAAATAACGTTAGTTTTTGTACGTACTTTCACGCTGGCGTTATCGCGATAACAAGACGCGTAGTATTGACAAACTCATTTTTAAACCGTAAGAAGCTGATAGTTTGAATTCCAAACTCACATGACCCGGAACTTCTGAGGTGCATGACTCAATGCAGATTGAGATGTCGATGACCGCAGATTTGTATAGACAAAAAGCATGTTGAATACAGATACCGTAGTTTATTATACAAGCGACGGAGATGGTGGTGAAACGCAACGAGGCTGCGGAAAGCGCCAAGGTCACGGTATCGTAAGCGTGGCGGACAGAAAATTGCTAAGCACTACTTGAAACGTCCGCCTGTTTTTTCCCTTTGCTTCCTAACATATCCATCGAAGAAACAACTTGGATCGTATAATGAGACACCACTCCAAGTACAGATGCAAAACTACAGACTGCAGCTGGTCACTTGTTTGAGGTACTGAAAGCCAACTTGTTACCCAACTAGAGCCCTTGCGGAGAAAAGGCCGAGGTTAGCGGTTTGTTGACGTTGATGAAGATCACCCCGTTATGTCTTACCTGTTACAATGAAATCGTTAAGTTGATTTTCATTTTCGTCAAATTTACTCGTGCGGAAAGAAAACAGTTGGGAGCAGCAAGCAGACGCACTCCCGAATATTATTAGATATTAGATGGTCGAAGCTTTTTACGTCATAATAAGTTACCGACGGCATAAAGTCGTTTATTTGTACATGAGCAAACCGTTATTCTAGTTATATCAATTGCTCACTCAAGCGCGCAAGATTTTGGGCGAGTATGCACAAGCTCGCCATCATGTGAACGTCCTAACATCTCATTATTTCGACCGCTCCCTTCCTCCGTACATATAGGTGTCCTCAGCTCCACAATAATGGATTCATGCAATTGTTGGAGTATATTATGAAATCGCATCGTTGACCATGTTGTTACATCTTCTTCAGTGGATGCATAGTTGCATTGACGAAGATCCAGGATGAAATCGGTAACCATGATAACAACTAGACTTCGTGGTGGTGTAAAGAAGCGTAAAGATAATGATCTAGGGAGTTCTTACGTGAGCCCTAGATTTTCTATCGCATGCGCAACAATCAACCCCAAAACCTGATGATGAGATTTTGATTAGGGAAAAATTGAGAGGAATACTTGAGACTTCACTTGATGGGAAACTGCCGAAGTAGCTAGAACAATGAATATTAAGCTAGAGTGATGGTATTTGATTAAGATACATTTTTTTCGTTTATGGTAAATAGAACGCCCACCTGATCCTCATTATACCTAAATGTTCTTTGTGAAATAATTTTTATATTACATAAGCCTTGTCGAAACTTACTCTGTCTAAGAAGCATGGTGATGATATCGTTGGGTCTTTGTAGACGTGCATCGCGCTTTAGTCTCCATGTATCCCAAAGATCTCGAGTAGAGAACCAGAAGGCAATGAGATCTGTAACAGTCAAAGAGGCGGAAAAGATCGGAGACATGAGTTTCTGGCCTGGTATAGTAATGCATTTTTTGTGTCAGCCTCTCATTTACAACCCTCGTTTGAGTTGACGCACCTAGCCAACTAGTCAAAAGAAAGTTGAAGGCTTTCATTGAGAATGATAGTGACATAATATGCGCTTACTGGGGTAATGTGGAATAATCTGGAGAAATGATAAAGAACTCTACTATGAGCAATAAAAGAAGTTTACCAAGGTCTGAAGCAGTCAATCCTATAATAGAACCAATCACTAAAACCCCAACTAATATTTTGCTTCTTTTGCTCACATATGCTCGCGCGATTAATAGCCCTAGAATTAGTCGCATTTTACCTTCTACTTTTCAATGATGAGAATATCGACCTTGCATTCCAATAAACAATACAAAAACAAAAACCGATCCTATCATATTCGGAATGATACATAGTCTTACACGAGAACTTTAACGGTGAGTCACAAACAGCCTTTTAAAACTCACCGCGTTGTCTGAAAAAACATTAGTCTATAAAAATATATCAGAGGACCAGACTTACTACTCCCAAGATAACTACGAGATAAAGTCCTTGATAAATTAGAGCGCCATACTTTGTGAGCATGTAAAGCAAGGCGGGAAGACTGCATCGCTTTGACCATATATATCTTATTTCTTGAGGAAGCTTCAACAAAGTAGAATATAAGAGGACAGCTTCTCATATCAACTAAAGCCTTTAGCAAAAAAAATATAGACACTCTCACTGAAAGCAGCGATGCTGATATAATAGGAAAGGTATCTACTCCCGGTAAAGTCAGCAATAGGTCTTATGTCAAAAACAAACAACATGCAGGTAATATGCTTCCTGAACATCATATATTCCATAGATTTTACACCCAATAGTCGTATTCCTTTTCATTTTAAACATTTGTGGCAACTTCGTGGGGGTCCGGGGGGTGAACGCGGTGGTCGGCGTTGCGAAAAAATCAGGCTTTCTCGTATAAATATTAACATACTTTGCTTAGACCAGGTTAGTCCTCGGCACAAAGGATACCAATCAAGCACCTTGTTTTTTGGCAATACACCTCTTCCTCGAGAGGATAATATTGCCACATAAGTTCTTTCACTCCATCGTGTCAACAGCCAGGCCAATCGTTCAGTTTACCAAGCCACTCACCATGCATATAAATATTAGAATAATGTATTGAAAAAAATTCACACTTTATAATATAGTCGGCTGTGCTGAACGGTGCTCGACACCATTGAATCACAGCGGTTCCGAAACTCCAATACATATACGCAGGACCACAACCAACTGAAAATTTGGCACATTTCACTAAAAATGACTTCTTTGTCTCTGAACTCACCGCTATTTTTGGAAGCGATATTCGGAATGATCTGGTTTAAATGTGTAAAATCTTGATATAAATCAACCCCTCATTTTCACACAGCGAACCCTGGACGTCTTGACCCCAAGCCCTCGCCCAAGCCATTGACACAAAACGTGAACTCTTTTGACGGGTATATGAAGACGCCAAAATACCAAGTTGACAGATTGTGTTACCGATTTGTATTAGTACTACTTTTTTTCACAATAGTGGATATCAAAGCAGGCCATATCGATACCGTTTTTCTGCAGCTGTCTGTTTTCACGCTCTGCTGCAGTGCTGCCTGTCCCTTCCGACAACAACCGTTTCGTCTCTTGCTCCAGTGTTTCCCTTCAATACCGTCGGTAAATTGCCCATAATTCATCAAAAAATCTCTTCTAAGATTCTTCCCTGTTCAATAGGTAAGCGACGAATGTGATAGAGAAATGGGTTGTCCTTGAAACGGCCTTCTCCTACGTGGCAATTCTGACGGGCTAGTAGAACATCCTGCAGGGTCCGTTGAGCTGTCCGCGAAAGAAAATAGTCTGTACATGAAACAATACTACTAAATAAACAATAATAACAACGTAATCTGGATTGATCGGATCTTGTCGGGATGTTATATACGAAGTATTTCAATTTATCTATTCCTTCAGAGCGACTATTGCTTTCTATTGCCTGGGTTTGATCCTGAGCGCTGTCTTTGAGCTAGCGGTAGCAGCAGCCTGACACATGCTTTACATGCGCGATGCGTCGCAAACGAGCATCTATATTTTCGTATTACATCGAGACAAATCCCATGTAGCCAATTTTTCAGTGTGTCTAGAATGATCAAATCCTACTTGAGCCGGATTCCCTTCTAGGCTTCTCCGATATTGATGCATACTCCCGATGCACCCTCTTCAGCATTTAGCTCTACCGTTTCTTGACTGTCCTAATTGTCAAACACGACAGCAAATGTTGAATAAACTTATTTCACATCAGCAACCGTCGCGGTCCTCAATTGAGACATTGAGAAGTCCCTCGAGACCATGCCGATTCATGAAGGTGAAGAACGTTAGACTCTCTCCATAATTCTATATTTTCTGATATGAATATAGGGAATAAGGAGTTTGTAATGGAATACTCGCAACTCGCTCCCGATGTTTCATGATCATACGATTTAGGTATTACAGTAACATAAGTGATTATGCTTCAATAAAGATATTAGTAAGTAAAGATAACGTATTACACAAGCATTACATATAAACAAATGAAAGGAACAAGATATCGCTAAAAGTTGGCACTTGTTTTACATCACGATCTCATGGAGTAACCCATGGAGTAGCCTTTGTTTGAAACCATCACGAGTTCGACGATGATTTTGGCAATCGTTTGCGTTCAATCAGCAATACGAGTAACCCAGCAAAAGCAGATATAAAGATAAGTCCAAAAAAGTTCCGTTTCAGAGCGACTACGTATGCATTTATAACGGGCACTCGATAAGATGGTGGTAGCGTCAGAACTGCCTCGATATTTTCCAAGACTAAAGTGCGGACCTTGGCTGGAAGTTGTACATGCAGGTGATCGATTTGAGACTGAAGTGTCCCTTCGAAAATGGCACCTCCGACACTACTACCTACGGCGGCTGATAAGATATTGGAGAAGGTGATCAAGGATGTAACCGGAGGAATCATATCTTCATCATCGACAAACTCCGTCTGAACAATGAGAACCTATCAAAATTAATGACATAATATCTCAGGAACAGATATTTTGTATAGCTTACAGAATTTTGATAAGCAGGTCCGAGCCCGAAACCCATAAGGATCTGGCATATTGCGAGGATGGTCATGCTCGTCCTAGTAGCAGGAACCGTTGCCAAAACGGCGAACGCAGTAGTCGCTAGAAAAGGCAGCACGAACATCCAAGTCCAAACATTCCTTGTTCTCTATTTGTTCTGTGAGCATGATGTGACGAAGGTTTGACAATCCAGACGCACTCCAACTACGAAACCACAAAGTACAGTGCCTTGTTCGATACACTTTCAGTTTTAGGAAGAGAAAGATTGAATGATTGAGTTCTTACCAACAACAGATGCCCTAAACCACATGAGTGAACAACAATAAAAAAACCTTGCAAAGCAAGCTCACGCTGCAGTAGGTAGGATTTGCAAACCAGCTCCAACAACAGACTGCCCTCTTAACTGATAAAGAATAGACTAAAAAAATGTGTTTGCCCGTCGGTGCATAAAAAATATCCCTAAACACTAACCAAGTAAAGCTGTATAGAGAAGGGGTAAGCTAATCACAGCATAATATAAATCGAACAACTTACCGCTGCTACAATTACCGACCATCGGGTGAACAGCTGTAACCAGATAAACAAACGACAGTCTAACGGGCGTCATAAAGATACGATCGTACCACAGACAGAAAACTTCCTAGAATATTTCGCCTTTTCAACAATACAATCGGTAAGAGCGCTTCAGATCCCATGCGCGCCTCCCATACAATGAATAGACATGAAAGAACGCTACCCTATTTCCGAAGTTTTTGAGAAGAGAAGAGAATGCAATTTTACACATTTTTACTCACGATGACTACGGTGGCTATAACTCCAGGATCGCTCCATGGTCTCATATTTCCACCCCATTGTAGTCCCGTGAGCAATAGGAAAACACCTGACACGTTCAGAAACGCTCCTATCCAATCCATTCTCAGCCACGATCTCAGAAACGAGCTTTTCGGTTTATTGTCTGTGTTCCCTGAACTGGGTACGTTTGGAATAAAGAATGTGAGTGCAAGCATTGCTATGCCGCCAACCTTAAGAAGCATTATTGTAGCCTAAAGTTGATATGATAAGGTTTGATAGAACTTACAGGGAGATTGAGATCTAAAACGGATAGCTCATCAAGAAAATGTTGGGTGAGGGTGCGAAGGAACTCACAGAAACACCATCTTAAAAATAAACGTTTTTTAGTATTTGTCGACAATGTATAAGAAAGGCGTACCTAAAACTGAAACGCTCTAACGGAGTATTTTTAAGATAAGAGATTCAAACAGAAGACAAAAAAGGAACTACCGGTGATGGCACCGCCTATCACTGGAGCAACCAATATGCTGATAGCATAGGCAGACAGAACTAGTGCAATGAGAAGAGATCGTTGACCAAGAGTGGCGATCTAATCATCGAATCTCCATTGAGTGGTAAACGTTGCAACGCAAGAAAAGGGAGATTACATGAGTGATGATTAGGAGCATGACTACCGTCATACCAGCAGCCCCGATACCGGCTAGCCCTCTTCCAAGCAGCAGAACATCAATAGTAGGTGCAATACCACAGACAAGACTTCCAAGTAGGAAAATTCCTGTTGCAACGAAAAGGACATATTTTGGAGGTGCGAAGGACAATACTTTCCCGTAAAGCAAGACAAAACACGCCTTTTATGATATAAGTAAAGAACCAACGCAACTGACATCTTCAGAAATTGGCTTACTTGAGAAATAAAATAAGAACTACTTATCCAAGCAATATCATCAACAGCGTTGAATTCAGAAGTTACGGGAACGAGGGCGGTGTCGAGGATGCTCATGTCGAGACCCAGCAAAACCCCCAATATTATAAATGTCCTGTAAAAGGGAACTTGTCATTCCCATGAGATACGGGTTATAACAATAGACATACCCCTCTGCAACAACCAATTTGATGCCAGTAAGTAAATAGGGCGATTTTTTCGCTTCCAGCTCGTATAGAAAAGAGATTCTCGAATCGCTCGGCGTTAATGGCTCTAGTTCGGATTGTTGACTGAACATCATTTTGACCGTGGAAATCAAAAAGGTAGGAAATCTTTGAGTAGATAAAAAAATGACGGTAAAAAAAATGGTGTATTAAAATGCTTTAAAGATATGGGGTGAGAAGAGGTTTGAAAATTTTCCCGTTTGGGGGGTGTTTAAGTATATGCTCGTCTGAATACAGGCGTACACAGCTCGCGGCGTATTTACCCCGTCTGCTATGCTTTTTTTGGACTTGTTTCCAGTAATCGGCCGGCTTCGGTCGGTTGGTCCGCCCTGAACTGATGAAACCAAACGCAGGGTTGAAAGATTGCCAGGTTGAAATTTCTTCGGTAATCCAACATCGGAATTTAACAAGACCAAACCCATGATCAGGGCATTCAAAAAGGGGATTTCCGATTGCCCCCTGAAACGACCAGCGATGACTAGATTGACTGAATGTAAACGACAAATCACGTATGTTGGACCGCAAGCCATTGTCAAAGGATAATAATCATGGTTCCTAAGGACTATGGAAAATAAATGATCGGATTTTGAATGAATCAACCCTACATGAAAAAGTCAGGTACGGAAATTGGGATGTATTCTGCTGCTCAATCACATCGGATACATACGCATGATGTATCAATGCGGCATAAGATTGTGGCCTAGGGATGATATTACACTGGTCAGGTCTCCGTGTGATTCCGTGGATTTCGTCAGGTTACACCTCCACATGTACACATGTAGCACAAAAAAGCTAATTGCGGATTGAAGGAGCAACTGTAAGCGGGAAAAAATACAGGTTCAGATCGACGGACACATAAATGTTTTTAGATAACAGAATTCCTTTTGCAGGGGCATGACTATACTCACCAGGTTGAGTAAGATAACATCATGATGAATTGTGGAGTAGTGTGGCTGTATCATGGAAGGATGACAAAAGCTTAAGCGTGTCCAAAACTTGGGCCAACTTTGAGGTAAAAACTCATGCCTAACGGGGAGACAGTACTTCGTAAGGAAGGTACATCATTCGTTTCTATCTGAATTATTCTTCGTAATATTAATTTTTCTTCATAAATATGTAAGTAGATGACTTCGCCAACCTTAAAAATCATCTAGACTTCATAGTGTTTTCTCCAGACGACCGTGCTGACCGCCCGTCGTGTTGATGTTGTGAAAGTCCCAATAAGGTTAGATCGTAATGCTAATAAAATCTGGCGATCTTCTTCGAGGAATTTATTACCGTCCGCGCCATAAAACAAACATCTGGCTGGAAGCCTGTTTTTCGAACCTTTACGGGAGTCATGTGTTGGACTGAAGCCGTACTCGGACACGTCAGTGGGAGATGCTGGGTGCGCCAAACTCGTGGTACGAGCGCCTTAATCTCCCCTCTCGCTTACACAAACTCAGATTGTCCTCGGAAGTCGATGGGATGCCGTCAGACATTTCCAAGCACATTCGGAACGCGCTCACAAATGATACTTCAGAAAAACCACTGACGGAGTCCCTCAATGCCATCTCAAGCATCCTCACTCAACACCAGGCATCGCAGCCACCGCTGGATTTGGCGGTACTCGATGAGCTCAGGGATGATCTAGAATCCATGTATCAAGACCTAGTCGACCACTCCTCCACTACAAAAGTAGAGAGGTTCATATGCATTCTACACGCGTTTCTGCCCATCTTTCGTCCTATATACGTTGTCACTCATTGGTGGGATCTTGTGCTGCGTGCGGCGTTGCGAAATCCCAGGCTATCGGCTAAAGCAGTGCAACAAGCAAAGGACGTAACCCTTCACGGTCTGGTACTTGACTCGAGCAAAGTCACCGAATTTCGCAAGAGAATTATTCAACTATTTTTGCTTGATGCGTATGATGAAAATTCGGGCTGTGATGCTCTTGAACAAGCCACCATGAGCGCTGAGGAGAGACAAATTCAGCAATTCTGGAAACAGAATTTAGGCGATCTTTTGGAACAGTTATCCGTCAAACGCCCCGAAGTATGTCACAAAAAAAAATAATTAAAGGGAATTATCTCATTTTTTTTTCTCTCAGGAATTCTTAGACGAAGTAACGCCATTCTTCGCTTCCCCCAAATCCCGTCTGAAACTATCCATACTCCTCGGAGTAATCCTCCGAGCTGAACATTTCCCCGTCAAAAAATTTGCAGATCATCCACTTCTTGACTCCTTTCTCCTTTCCCTCATCGTCGACGGATCGTCAACCCTCTTCGAAGTTGAAATAGCCATGCTCGCCACCCTCTTACCCCACTTCGCCGTACACGCACCAAAAACACTCCTCAGAATCTTACCATACTGTTATGCAATTCTAGCACGAGTCATGTGCTGGAAACTGCGCTCTTATTCTGATGATTTCATGGATGTCGTCGAGGCCGAACAATCTGATGTTTCATCCCAAAGTCAAGTATCTGATAAGGAAATGGATCCTGCGGATACACCACCCGTTCATAAAGACTTGCAATGGAGACGGTTAGGTATGTCGTTGCGACAGCCGCTCTGTCTAGGTTTAATTGAAATTGGGTTTAGATGCAACATTTGTCTCGTCCGTTTCGAAACCACCCTCCCCGCTTCCTTTATTTAACACTCTATACGGTCTATACCCCTGCAACACACTAGCATTTCTCAAGGACCCGATCTCATATATCACCCAATCAAATCTATCAAGTCCATTTGTCACAGATTGGTCAGACACACTCGACGAAGAACAAATTCGCACACGAGCTAGGGTATGATTTCTATCCCTGTCAAATATCCTCTCTAAACTTCCCCATCATCTTTCAATAGGCCCTCTTACGACACAGTATACTCCATTCCGCACTCCTAACACATACCGCCCAATCTGAACTGGAACAGCCAAACCAGTGGGCGGATTGGGATGTTCCGAGGATAGCCATGATGTGCACAATGCTCGATGTCCGAAACGCCGCACTCTCACTCCGTCGCATGCCCGACGCTTTACATCTCCCGGAGTCAGTTAACATGCCTACCGAGAATATTCTTTCACCCGCATCACCACTAGAAGTTGGAACAGCATCCGAATCTTCCTCTTCATTATCTTCTTCGCCGTCTCCAGCTATTGGTCGTTCGGGAGATAGCACCCCTCAGCAACCGCAGCAACGAAGTCTAACCAGCAGAGATCTGCGCGCTCTCGATTTTATGAGTATAGGCCGTCCGAGAGTGTCGGTGCAAGACATAATAGGAACATATCACGCCCTCAAAAGTGGAATTGAAATTGATATTATAGATCCTACGCCGGACTGGCCTCAGAAACTTTTCCCGAACGTAATAAGCTCTTCTTCTTCAAGTTCTTTATCTAGTGCTTCTAGTGATGGTGGCGGTGGTATTGGTGATGGCACCCAGGGGCTGTTCTCATCAAATGTGGACAGCGGTGACTCTCTTCCTCCACATGTTGAAAAAGCATTGGCGAAACTCCAAAGGGAGAATTTGCTACTTCGCACGGAGTTGAATTATGAGCTATGGCTGAAACGTGAATTGGTCAAGCGGATTGGAAAATTGTATATTGATCGAATTCAGGTTAAAGGGGCAGAAGTTGAAAGACAAACACTGGTGAATGGAAGCTGTTATTTATCTTTTCGTATCGCTGATCTCCGTTTTTTTTCCTGAAGCATCATAAGCTGAAAGAATACAAATTGAAAGTCCAACAGTTCCAAAAAGCCTTGTCGAGAGAACAAGCGGGTGCATCGGCGACGAAATCACAACATGCGGATTACACTCGTCGATTGCAGGAACGGCTTAAAGCTGAAAAAACGGAAAAGCAGACATGGGCGGAGGAGAAATCGAAGATGCAGAGCGAATATCAGAATCTAAACGTAAGAGTCGTGTTTTTCAAAGCAGGAACGAATTAAATTCAAATGTAACTTTTTTGGACAGGCTATGCTTGCAGCGCAAGCGGATTTACTTGCCGAAGCTACAGCGCGCGTTTTTGAATTGGAGACGCTGAGGAAAGAAGATAAGCCCAAAATCGACCGGTTACATGATTATGAGGATAAGATTAATCAGTTACTTAAGGCACAACGGTTATGGTAATGTGGAAAATCAATCACTACGCTAGGGCGAGCTAATTCATTTGATAGGGACGACGACGTCCGCCGTTTGAAAGAAAAAGAAGAATACCTGGAAAACATTCGAATCAGGTTTAGGAATAAGCTGCTCATGATCGAAAGTTATAAAGAAGCGAACAAAGAGCTTGAAGCTACTATTGAGTTAGTCCAAGCCTTCATCTATCTTTGGATCCCAACGAAACATCCACTCTTTCTAGATCAATGAAATCCAAAATTTCATCCCTTGAATTCACAATAGCGCATTCAAGTGATAATACCACGGTTCCTGGGTCATCATCCTCGCAATTAGTTACTCTGGGCCCTTCCCAGGTGTCACATGACGTGCGGGGAGGGGTCGCTAGGATAATCGACGAGCTGAGAGAGCGACTGGCAGATCTCACGGCAGAGAATAAGCACCTGACTGAACGAAACGAAATACTTGGTGATCAGTTGGAGGATTCGAGGATGACTGCGGAAGCGTTGCGGAGTGAGCTAGGTGTCCGGCATCAAAGTGGACAGGGTTTGCAGAACCCCGAGAACTAACCAGTAATAATAATAATGCCAACATTTTCAAAGCGCAATCTTTTAGTCGATGCCTTTTAAAGTGCTTCCTACTTGTGGTTCTCTAACCAACGGTGAATGACGAATTTGCTGAGACATGTGACTAAGTCAATTGATTAGTGTGATTTTAATAATTGGACCGTTTCAGCTTCTGTTACATGACAGACACCTGCGTCCTTGGATCGTGTGATAAACTAGGCCTGTTCCGTATGCAAATTGAGTAAAACAAACGTTTGCTTCTTTTATAACACTCGGTCTTGATGCGAATGTGAAGTGTTTTACCAGTAAGCAGCGTAATGGTACGAGTCCCGGAAGGAGCAACAGGGCGTGAGATGAGGCAAAATACAATCACTGTCAGTCGGAAAATATTGTCGCTCAAGCCAGTAATAATTGGACTAGTCCATTCCGTTGTGCTGTACAGCAAGCTCATGACCAAACAAAAGCACAACGCGGAATGATTCAAACTCCGACACACATGGCATCATCGCGATGGTTGAAACCGGCGTAAGCCGAAACACAGATGGTCTGTGCACGGTGTGCCGAAGCGAAGCCGAGAATAGTCCACAATCGTACACGCGTGCAGAACCTAAGAAAATAAGGTTTGAAACCGGAGTGGAGGTCACACAACGCGCGCCAATTGAGTCTTTTGACCCACACCCACCCCCCACCAGCGTACACAAAAATGCGAACTCCTCTCAAAAAAAAAGTCGCCCCCTTTCGCCATCCTCTCCCTCGGACCATCACCATCGTCCTTTTGAAACTTTTTCCCGACCAACCTAACTGTAAGTTTACTTAGTTCATTTTCTAGTAATACGCGTCCTGTCGAGCTCTGCGCAATTGCGTTCGTCTTTTCTCCCCTTTACTGCGTGTCTCTAGTCTTAGTCATACAATCTTTGGTATCACTTTGTCTCTTCACGCTCCCTGCCACCCATCCATCCCAATTTTCGTCTCGTTCTCAAACGATTTTGTTCCATCTGATTATTATATTACTTATTGGCCGATTGGATCACTGATTTGACTTCTTCCTTATCCTCCAGTTGCGTTACTAGCACACGCCTAAACATGCCCCCTAAGAAAGCTGAAACAACTGAGAAGAAAAAGAAATGTGTGTTTTTTTTCCTTCTTTCGTCGTCCCTTTTTGGCGGTTCCTAAGGCTTTTATGTTTTTATAAGCAGCTGGTCGAGGCACTAAGAAGATTTCTCCGTATAACAAGTTTGTTCAACAAGAATTAGCTCGCCTCAAGGCTGATGACCCTTCAATGTCTCACACCGAAAGGTACGCCACATCCACTATCCTCCGCCATCCTTGTTCGGTTTACTCATGAACACACACTCTGCTTTGTCTTCTTGCTCACACAGATTTAAACTTGCTGCACAAAATTGGAAAAAGTCCAAAGAAAACCCGAAGGCGTCGGCATGAACCCCGAACCATCGTCGTTTGAACCCTTATCCACCAGTGTCGCTTCTGCTCGTGTTTGTTCTGTCATGTGTTGTTGTTGTTGATTCCTCCCAACTAGTATTAAAAGTCATCGTGTAACTTTCTCTTTGATTTTTTTTCTTTCTTTTTCTTTATATTCTTCCCTTCACTTTTGTTGGGTAAATTGTCTATTTCCAATGTACTTTACTTGAACGTAAAATTCACGTGAAATATTTCTGTCCTATATGGAAGGCCTTGTATCATAGGGTTTGGATACTGGCTCCATCGAATGGTGATGTGAATCCCGTCGGAGCTTTACTTGGAGATGAGATGAGAACGTCTCCGTTGACACACGTGGCCAATCGCTTACGTAATATTTTTACATCCTAGACGCCTGTGGGCTGTGGATGAAGCACTGTAGTTAAGCTAAACTAGGCCATTCCCCTGTGTTAACTGTGGTTCTAAACCATGTATCATTCATTGACATTGTTTACAATGTCGTTCAGGGAAAAACTTGCGCCGCACAGGAACACCGAAATATTTGACTCAGCGCGACCAATTTCGTCGTTAGAAAACAGCCTAAAACGCATGAGACCCCAAGGAAAAATTCAAAAAAGTCCCACATGCCCTACGACAACTCCATAGAGCTAACATGACGCAACAGGTATCAAATCTAAACAGTTAAACCGACTGAATCGGTATGCGGAAACCCTAAACAATACGGCGTGGTGATAACATTATGGCAAAGGTCAACATTGAGCATGAAGGACTCGCCAAAATATGCACCATGGGTTGCACAAAGCTCAATGAAAAGAAGGGTATGCCGCGCACCGTGGAATTTCACGTATCAGCACAAGTCCATAATGTCGGTATCGTATATTCGTCTCCATTCGTCTCCACCAGGATGGGATACTCACCGGCTTTCTTAATCTGTACCAGAAACCTTCATACGTTATGGGCATGCGTTGGTGGACAACAAATGTAACGAACTCGGACGACATCCTTTAGACGATGGCGATGACGCTGAAGGTGCCCTGGTGTCGAAGGACAACGTTAACGCCTTCACTAATTCAAGCACTACTGATTTTGAAAAGAGCGAATCTACTCGTGTCTTCACGAATTTCGTGACTTAGGTCACCTCGTAAATAGTACCTAATTCCTACGTCCATCCAGCGCATCAGATCTGTATTCCTTTTCTTTTTAGTCAACTTTCAAAGTATGATTTCACCCACTTCCGTAACGTCCGTTCCCATAAAAATTTAAATCCGATGAATTCCGGTAGTGTTCACGCCGACTCAAACCGAGGTTCGACAAGAAGCCAGTTGCGATCGTCTACGACGGAGACCGGAGACCGGAGACCCACAATGTCGACTAGATCATCTCATCGTTAGGCATTTACACAAGTCCTTAAGAGTGCATCTTCCAAGAAAAATCATCATTTTTTGCATGTTCATGACTCCTTTTATCAGGCTATATCCATAAATGTATATTCAACGTGATGATAAGCTGTGGGCTGGCTTTTTAACCTCCCTTCGCGAGCACTTTGTACACCGGTGTTTTCAGGTATTTATAAGGGAGATGAAAAACCAACCCAACAACCTTTCTTTCCCCCATTACAGACAAATACCAGTAACGCCAACGGCACTATCAATTCCAGTCGCGTCGTTCAAGTAATATGAGTACAGATCCTGTCCTGCTGGTGGAAATATATATGTACATTCTTTTAATTACATAATGATACTTATCATTTCTAATGGTTACATTGCTTGATATCAGTTATGTATCCAAACTACTGACTCTGAGTGGATTTAGTGAGATTATTCTTCACGGGGTGTCTGTGTGACTAACTTCATGACAATTTGTGCTGTAGTACTACTATCCTATACAACCGTTCTCAATATCTCAAGGGAAATCAAGTACATATGGTTCGAGAGATTTCGTATTCCATCCGTGTTATATCTTTTCATAAGATATGGTGGTTTGGCTAGTCAAGGGCTCATAACCTGGATGACATTTCAACCTGTAAGCCTGAACGCCGTACATCTATTAAGTTTCTCAAAGTTTATTGTTTTTGTCGAAATTGGAGCTCGGAAAGTGTGTCATCAATATTTGATTTTATCTTGGGGGCTGAGCAAATTTATGTAAAGATTTTGTAATGTCCTAGCGTATTGGGAAGGAATTATGGCCTTTTTGATGGACGTCGGCATTCAAGGTGAGTAATTTTTCCTTTAAAGAGTGTAATTGAGTAACATGGTTCAGGTATATTGATTACCCCTGCATTATCGATGTTTCAAGGGAATAAAATCATTGCCGTAGCTTTGATTTCTGGTTTCCTTTCAGGACTCATCTTGGAATTGTATTGTAAGACAGTCGTTAAACCTGAGCGTGGCAAAGAAACACAATAAGCACGTTTTTTCATGTCTAGTTCTGATAGCGTTTGGGAAGTGCATCGAGACAAGGCGAGTAAATGAAACTCTAACCCTTCGCTTTCGTGCTGAACACCTGCCATAGTCGTACGTTATTGCCGTTTGCAAAATAGTTTTCCAGCCTCAATTTTACACCAAATTTTCAAAGTCCTCTAAAAATTCTGGTATCACTTGTAAAAATTGAAGGAAATTATCCATTGAATTTTAGAATGAAAACTATTTCATGGAATAATTTTTTAGACATGAAATTATCAGTTTGACTGCACTTCATATGGTGAGCTGTATGTACTTTTCAAAGATATCTCTTTCACAAAAATTATTACATGAACCAAATGTATCCTATAATTCATAATATAATTTTCCTGAATTTTTACAAGTGGTCCCAGAATTTTCAACGAACTTTGAGTTTTTGGTGTGAAATTAGGGCTGGAAAACTATTTTGCAAACGGCAATAACATTAATACTTCATAGCGAAACGTTTGAATGGCATATAAATTTTTAGCTCAGCTTAGGCTGTTTGACTTGCTAATATATGTTTCAAACATTTATACTGAACTCCTCGCATTTGGATTATTCCTATGGAAATTTTGGGATACGTGGACATTCAAGCGCAAAGCTGGACTTGGCTTCCAGAGCAACAGCCTTGTGTTTTTGGTCCTTAGGTGGAGTACGTTTGAAGGACTTTGAAAAAATATATATCACTAATAAAACTTTAAAATCAGGTATACTTCGATGTTGGTGAGTATCCAGCGAATATAGAATTCCCATTCATATGGCTTACATATCTTGACTCCAAAAGCTATGTTGTTTTCAGCGCTGTTCTTGATTCAGTCATTTTGTTTAAAGGTTCAGTTATTGGGCTACAGGGCCCTATAAGTCCATCGAACAAGGTGAGGATCTTCAGCAAAATTTAAGAAGAAGTTTTCGAAACTGGTATTTCCCAGATCTTGGAATTTGCTGCTCTTGGCCTCCAATCCTACCAAACTGCGTACGAAGGTTAATCTTTACTATTTATAAACTAATGCTGACTTGAGCCAAGCTGGGAAATCATGCTGGTTGCTGACTATGTATTGGATCTTCGCCAATCCAGTTTTCTAGAAACGAGCAATATGTCACTCTCGTTACCCTGTCCGTCGACATCCCAAATCCGAAATGCCATACGACAGGTACATCAATCCCTTTTGGGAAGGTCAACGGATTGTGAAGATGCAAACAGTGTGGGCAGCAACTGAAATATATGAATCAAGATTGTATAAGTCACTCCATAAGGTTTCAAATTTACTCATCGTGTAGGTGTACAAGACGCATATATATTAAATTCAATGAAGTGACTACTCGGTCTCAAGTACCATCATCGGCCAAGTGGGAAAAAGTTTGTGAATATATGGACAGTTCTATGAGTTACGTCACCATGTTGGATATTACAAAAAATATGCCGAGATTCAAGTTGACTTAGACAGATTATGACACTCTGACACTCATATACTAACTTCGACATATACACGAGAAAGTAATAAATAACGGTTTACAAACAAGGCGAGGTAATATACATGAATTATCGAAGAAATCGCAATAGCTATTGGACCACCTACTCTCTCCTACTCTCCGCCACACAACGATTCGGACGTGCGCGTGAGATTATAAGACCTAATCACGCAGGGAGCGCGGGTTGATGTTGGGACGGACCGGCGCCGGCATTATCTTGCAGCTCAGCGTCGGAGACATCACCATCATGGCAGCTATCCGCCACCGTAAATTCTGGTTCCCCCATTTCTGTGATGATTGATTGATGTAAATGTTGAAGCACGTCATTGAACTGGATCATTGAGAACGAAGGAGCGTTTCTATCAAGTTTCATTGTAGCAGAACTGTGGCGGCGAAGGCCTAGTGTGAAGTCAGCGATTAGAATTACTGACAAACTAATTTGTGAATTTTTAAGAAACTGAGGACATGTAAAAAGTTACGATAGACTTGCGCTTGTTGGATAGTTTCGAAAAGTACCACCAAGGAAGACTGTCAATATTTGCTGATCAGTAAGACAACGCCCCAAGATGGTTACAGTAGCATGCTTACTTTCACAGTCTGAGAGAATGCGGAAGGATGGATGAGTCGGTGATGACAAATAACAGCGAAAGTTAATATAACATACTGGTTGAATGATTGTACCAATAAGGGAAGTCACCACCACGAAACTAGCAAAACAGAATGAATGACTGTCTAAATAGTTTGCGCGAATCGCTTACCAAAACCTGGATATTACTAAAGAACAACCTGACGTCAGCAACAGTATTGTAAAAGGGTTATCAAACCTTACTTTGCTCAAAAAGCTTGGAAACTAAGTTGCGGCGATTTTCAACCCTCGCTTCCCGTTTTAATTTCCACGTTCCCCAGACTTGCCATAAGCATGCTCCGAATACAATAGCATCGGTTAAAATGGTGAATATATTACCAATTAGATTCAGAAGTTCTCCTTGGGCTGAAAGGGTTGGGTTGGATAAGCTTTATGCGCATTATTCGGGTCCTTCTACAAGCGCGAACATACCGGTTTCGCTAGGTATTATAAATCAACAGAGTCCCATGGGAATTTTAACTAGTTACTGACGTTGTGATACACCCACTCAGAGTTATTATACCTTATTAGAGTGTGAGCTTTATTTTGAAATACCACGTTTACAAAAGATATCTTACCATAGAGATCTAATGTTAATCCTACCAAAAAAAAGAGAGCCAAGGTCACAGATATGATTTTGTTCCCTTGACACAATGCATATGTTCGCGCGATCAACAAGCCTACGATAGATTAGAGAAACCCCGTTCCATTTAACGATTGAACGGTTAACCTTGAACACCAATATACCCTAAGATGTTCGCAGAATTTGCTGCGTCGGCAATGATATTACAAGCCCTTCGACTTTACTTTAACTTCCTCTTCTAGTTCCGAAATTATGGAGATCTCACCTTCCTGCCTGAATTGAAATTGAAAACAAGTCTTAGATCTTGAGACACAAGACTTACTGGCAGAAAGTTTATCCCGAAGAGCAATGCGTGGGAAGTTATACCGCCGTATCTTGCAAAAACATAAAGTAAAGTGGGAATACTGAACGTTTTAGACCATATATATTCCACTTCGTTTGCAGCGCTCAGTAAGGTTGTGTAGACAAGTAATGCTGAGAGATTTGGGCTATAACATCGCTTGAATCTGGTATGAACACAGAGCCTCTCACATAATGCGCCAAAGAAAATCCAGTTGAAGATAAAACTATATTCATATTTATTTAAGTATCAATTGGTTAGTGATTGTGAGGAGAATAGTCACATACTTTTGATAAGTCTCTTGAATGATAGCTTCTACCATAGCCGGTGTAAAGCTATTGTTAGGATTGCTCATGTTGAGACGATGGCGAGGAGGAGCTTGTTTTGACCTTGAAAGAACGAGACGATTTTTTGAACTTCAAAAGAACTGCATTGTAATTTCATAAGACTTATATACTGTGATGCATGGATACCGCCCGACGGTGAGATCACAATCAAGAACCTGATTCAAGTTGTGCTGCTGTGGAGTGGAGAGACTCGAACAGTGTGCGAGTGATTTGCTCTGCGAACCATCGACCGAATAAGGCCTGCAATTGACGGCATAATTAGAAAACGGAAAAAGTTATCCCGATACCTTGAATCGGTCTTCTTATCATGACATGAACATTTTTTAAATAAGCACGGGACCAAAAACCCACGACAAAATGATCCGCTAATTGTAGCGAAAAAAAATCACAAGTATTTCCTATATTCCTTCCCTACATACTCAGTGCGGAGGACTTGAAAGACTTTGAGCAAACTTTGAGGTTATGGTTCGACATTATGTGTTAGGGGAAACCCATTGTGATGTCGTCATATGTATGATAGCAACGAGCGTTGCAACAGCTAATAATCGGGAAAACATTTTTTGATGCAGGTCCAACGGGCATTTCCATTCAAAGAACGAGACTGTGAGAGGATGGGTCTTCTAGAGCAAGTTTAGCTTCCATCACTGATCTGTTATACAAGATTTTCAGCCCAAAGATGCTGATCTACTTTGAGATTACGGGTCATATTTTATTTGACAATTAGACCCTGCTCATTTGTTCAAGAATAAAAAAAGACTCACGATTGATACAAAGGGTACGTGTTAGTAACACCTAACACAAGTCGCACAACTAATCTCCGTCAAGGCGCAAACGGCGTAAGGAGTGAGAAAGCTGTTATATACGCATGATTGTGATAGGAAAAAGAAAAGGGATTCTCTGGCAGGTCATATGTTGGTTAACTATGTTGACTGTTGAACAGATCAGAGAGAGAGACAAATGGCTGAATTATTGACTTACCAATCATGGGGTATCGTGAGTGTTTCGTTAAAATGATATATTGCGACAGCAAGGTGATTTGGATGATATTTATGACATCTGGCTTGTTTGTTGAGGAATTTAGAATACATGTAATTCACAGTGAACATCGCCCTATTTCGATTGCCGAGAACCTTTAGTTGCGACGTTTTTCTTTTTGGAAGGAAGGACGATTTTTTTTACGTCATCAGTCGGAGTCTGATTCAGCCGCTATGTATTTGAGTCTGATGCACACATTTGGAAAAAAAAGTAGCATAATAGTTTCTTTCTGTTCATTGGTTATATACGGACGTATATACGTTTCGTGTATTACTTGAGGATTGTGGCAAATGTCGTACCATTGTGTCTAGGTTAGAAATCAATAGTTCAAGACGAAGAACGACAAGAACAGATAATCGGACAACCCACCCTATATACGCTCTGCCTGGATCATTAAAATGTCTGACAGGTAGGAAAAAAGAATTAATATCAAAGAAATGACTCATAAGAGAAGTGACGTACATGTAACCCCGATCCCCGGGTACACCCAGCTTCTCTTTGAGATAATCAAAAAAGGCTGCGCTGTACTGAAGATTAGACTCGGAATTGATGTTGTCGAGAGAAATCTGTACAAGATGTCAACAAATGATGCGCGTGATGGGGGAGAAACACAGGACGGACGATATTAAGCAGTAGGGCCGGCTCAAAAGTTCCACCAAATGTCAAATATGGGTCATAGTTGTAGTTGATAGAAATGTATTTCTCGGGTTTATTGAGGACTGGGATTACCGAAAACTGTCAGTGAAAAAAGGAAAATGCGGTGCAATTGTGGAAAGCATCTCACTTTTCGCTGATACCTAAATAGTACAAGTGACCTCGTGGATCAGTCGGTTGCGTCGCCACAAAATGAAATCACCGCCCCAGTGCCAGTGCCTGGCGACAGTGGGAAATCTCAATATGTTCAATCCACATACTTTAGAAAAGTCGAGAACAAATTCCTTTACATCTGGAACTTTGACATTCGTTATCAGTACCAATGGGGGCATCGCGAAAAGATGGTTTAGTTATGTAGGATGGTGTGCGATGATACAAATCTCGTTGCGTTCATATTAATGTCCCCAGACTTTTTTTTATGCGATAATGCGTGACCTGACTATAAACATGTTTGAAATAGATCATGTTTTACTGGTCGGATATGGACCAACGATTGCCTGTATTCACCGCAATGATGAGTAAAAAGTCAAATATAGGACAAGCACATGACTTTTGTGACTTTCTTACTTCTTTCCCCAATATGTCTGGCACTTTTTGATTTAAAAAGGTAGTATTTCATCTCTTAGTTTAACGGTTTATAAACAAAGCATGGTAATATATATACGAATGAATTACAATAGCTATTGGATCACCTATATTTCGCAATACATGACGATTAGGACGTGAGACCTAAATCAGACAGGGTCTAACACAGGTTGTTGATCTTGAAACGGATCAACATTATCCACCGGTTCCCCCATTTCGGTAACGATTGATTGGTGTAAACGCTGAAGCACTTCATTGAACTGAATCGTTGAGAACGAAGGGGCGTTTCCATCAGGTTCCATTGTAGCGGAATTGTGACGGCGAAGGTCTAGTGTGAAATCCGCGATTAGAATTACTGAGAAACTAATTTCGAAAATTTTAGGAACTGAAAACGTGTAAAATGTCAAGTTAGACTTGCACTTGTTGGATATTTTCGAAAATGACGACCATGGAAGACTGTCAATTTGTTTGCGAATAGTTAAGACAACGTTCCAAAAGCACTAGAGAAGCATGCTTACTTTCACGAGCTGAGAAAATAAAAAAAAAGATCAATAACAAGTGAAAGTGAACTGTTACGTTAGTATTACATACTGGCTGAATGATCGTAGCAATAAGAGTAGTCATTATCACGAAGCTAGCGAAAACAGAATGAATGACTGTCTAAGTTGTCTGCGCGAAACGCTTACCAAAACCTGGATATTACTCAAGAACAACCTGGCGTGAGCAACAGCCTTGTAAAAGGGTGTTATCAAACTTTACTTTGCCCGAGAAGCTTGGAAACTAAGTCGCGACTATTTGCAGCCCTCGCTTCCCGTTTTAATTTCCATGTTCCCCACACTTGCCATAAGCATGCCACAAATACAATAGCATCGGTTAAAAGGGTGAATATATTCCCAAAAAGATTCACGACTCTTCCTTCGGCTGAGAGAGTTGGGTCGGATAAGCTTTATGCGCATTATTCGAGTTCTTCTACAAGCGCGAACATACCTGGTTCGCTAGATATTATCAAGTCAAAAAAGTCAGATTGAAAATCAGATTAAAATGTGAACAAGTTCCTGACACTGCGACACACCCATTCAGAGCTATGGGCCCTTGCTAGGGTGTGAGCTCTATTTCGAAATATTACGTTCACGAGAGATATTTTACCATAAAGATCTAATCCCAGTCCCACCAAAAAAACAAGAGCCAGGGCCACAGATATGATTTTATTTCCTTGACACAATGCATATGTTCGCGCGATCAACAAGCCTACTATAAGTTAGAAAAAAAAACCCTGTTCCATTCGACGAACGACTAACCTTGAACACCGATATACCCCAAGATGTCCGCAGAATTTGCCATGTCAGCAATGATATTACAAATCCTTTGACTTTGTTATAACTTCCTCTTCTAGTTCCCAAATGATAAAATCTCACCTTCCTGGCTGAATTAAAGTTTAACGTAAGTTCCAACTCTCAGATTTTCAGACATGCATACAAGACTTACTGACAGAAAGTTTAACCAGAAGACAAATGCGTGGGCAGCTATACCCCCACCATATCGGGCAAAAACATAAAGTAAAGTGGGAATACTGAATGGCTTAAACCATATATATTCCGCTTCGTTTCCAAAGCTCAGTATGGTTGTGTAGACAGATAATGCTGAGAGGTTTGAGTCAATTATAACACCGCTTATTAGGCCTAGCATGGACACACAACTCACACAATGCTCCAGTGGAAATCCAGGTGTAGACATAACTATATACGTATTGAATTTGATTATCGTGAGGAACATAGTCACATACCTTTGATAAGTCTCTTGAATGATGGCTTCTACCATAGCCGGCGTAAGACTATTGTTAGGATTACTCATGTTGAGATGATGACAAGGAGCTCCGTTAGACCCTAAAAAGCGAGCTGGGAATTACAGAAGTTTTGGCCGTAAAAAGAACTGCATTGAAATTTATGGTTTATATACTGTGCATGGGTGTCGCTCTGAAGTGCCTTCGGAGATAAAATCCAGATCACTGATTTGAACGATGAGATCACAATTGAGGACCTGTGCTGCTGTAAGGAGGTTCAAAAAGTGTGTTGATGATTTGCTCCGCGGACCATCGGCCGAATAAACCCTGCAATAAGCGGTATAGTTATATATCGGAACAAGTTATCCCGGTACCTCGAATCGGTCGTCTTATCGTGACATGAGCAAAACAAAGCAAAATAGATTTCCATGACAAAACGATTCGCTATTTCTAGCGAGAAGAACTGTAATTATTTCCTGTATTCTTTTCCTCATATACCTGGTGTGCAGTGTGTGCAGGATTTGGAAGATTTCGAGTAAACTTTGAGGGTATCGTTCGACATTGTATTAGGGCCTGAACCATATTTAGGATGTCGGCGTATGATAGGTAACGAGCGTTGCAACAACCGGCGACCGCTAGTTGGAAGAACAATTTTTGATGCAGATCTAACAAGTACGTCCATCTGAAGAACGAAGCTGTGAGAAACTACTAAGTCTTCTCAGGCTAGAGCGAGTTTACTTAACTTCTAAATTCCATCACTGATCTGTTGCAAAATTTCAGCCCAATTTTTTTGATTCACTCTCATATTGAACAGATAGGCCTAGTTAGGCCCTATTTGAAGAACAAAACACGAACAACTCACCAGCCACAGCGTCGAGTACCGGGCACGGAGAGACGCAAACACGTGACTTCTCTCGGATGTAAAAAGGTAACAGCTTAGACGTGGCGAAGTCCCGGAGCGCTGAAGCACTCAACATATGTGAACTCATGCGCAATGCCAGCTCGTCTGTCATACATGTTATAGTCCACGTACGTTGCAACAACCCACAATCATCAATTCCGATTTCAATCGACAAACGAGATATTTTCAGTTTCGCTGGACATCGCGATTCAAATGATGAGATTAAAGCCATTTAATGAACTCCAGATTCGGTGACTTAATTTCCACAATTATCAGAAAAACTCAACGACTCTTCTTTGCTCATGCTACACACGGAAATGCATAGTCTGGCCTGGACTAAGCTCTATCAGGCTCTATCAGGCTCTATCTCGTCTGAGAACTCATCATTACCTAGTGTTGCCCATGGCTTAGCTCAGCAGCGGCTAAGCCGGTAGCCGAGCTGAATATAGGCCGAGACGAGCCGATTTTCGAAAGCCGCTGGGAAAAAGCTGGCTCGGTTCAATAGCTGTTGCTGAGCCGGCTCCAAGCCTTGTGTACGTGACATGTGACATAGGTTATGTCGCACCTTGACATGCTCCCCTTCTTCACCCGTAAAGCATTCGAAATCTCAGCTCATCCGCATCCTTGAACATGGGATACAATGGCCATGGAGTGCCGGGATCAAAAACGCGAATTTTGGACATGTGACATGTCCATTGTCCACGCAACCGGCTGACTATCTGCCCTTTCTGTCCTTTGCTGGACCTTTCCCCTCACATCTCGCGGTGAGTTAACTATATTATCCAATTTTCAGTACATAGCTTACTCTTATTCTATTTTTATAGATCAGCGTAGCCTTGATTATACCCGTCAGCTCTCCTCGCTCGTTCCATCGCATTGGCACTGATAGAACCTGGCGGCAGAGCATGCAATGGACCTGCAACAGGTTGTGTCGCAAGCGGTGGATCAACTGTAAGCTCTCTCATCTCAGGCATTGGCATATCACTCATCGTATGCGAAAGAGATTCCATCATGGCTTGCTGATACGACTCGGAATTCGAATTTTGACTTGACACTTGTACTCGAGGAGGGGTAGGACTCGGTCCATTTTCCTCCGGGGTTTCTTCAGGTGTATTCTTGCTAGCCATCACCAAAGCTCTCAATCGACTACCCCACATACGTCACGGCGCTGTTACGACGCTGTATTGGTGCTACAGCCACTGCCACTTGAACCCCAAGGCAGCCCATTCTACCTCCTTGTGTTGCAATCTGGGGTCAGTTGGGACACTCGGAAGGGTCCAGTCTAAGTGACTGGATTATGGTGGGCGTGTTTAGGGCAACAAGGAGCAGCTGGCAGGGCAATATACGGCCAGCGCAATTCCCGGAAGCACAAATGCAAAAGCACTTCGCCAAGCCCGAATTAGTTAGCCCACGCGTACCAGCGGGACTGCAGGCTCGTCCTGGAGCTAACAATCTTGCACTCTCATAACCCAGAGTCGGTGGTCAGTCAGGCCGACTAACGAGCTCCTTGTAAGCGGTGGTGCTTCCATGTTTCAGACCCCTGAAGGTAAGTGGAAGATTTCAGCGTTCCAAATGCCAATGTGATGCTGATGTTGCGTTTTTAATTTTCTACTTTCAGCCGAAGGTATTGATCAATGGTTTGAGAATCTCCAAAACTATGAAGTAACATTGGAAAAGATGGCGGCGGAATCTTTAGATGCTAACTTTAAAGAAGAACTCGCTGCTACATATTGAACGGTGTCGGTCTTTTTTCGTTGTAATGCCGGGGACGTAAACATCTCAATCTCCTTTGTCTCTTTTATTTAGGGTTCCGTGCTCTCTCGGATGCAGAAAGAACGGCCGCACTTTACAGTCTTTTGCAACAATCCACACAAGTTCAAATCAGATTCTTTATTACCGTTCTTCAATAAGTGACTCGGTCTGATCCGATGACAACCCTGCTTAGCCCCTCTGCAGGTATGTTATAAGGAGATGACCTCTTCATTGATGCTCATCCACACTCTTAGGATCTATGCAAACTCAAATAAAATCAAAGCCAGCAAGCCTGGGACTGAAATCACCCGGATTGGGCAACTTGTTCAACCCACCTGCTTTGCCCTCTGCCCAAGGTTTTGGAGGACATACGTTGTTGAATGTTGATTCGGCAACTTCATTCCTTTCCCTGGACATCGTCGCCAATTCCAGCTCGAGCACAGATCCTCACTGGAGACATTGTAGGGTTTGACCAAAAAAAGGATCCTAAGAAAATTATGGTTCGAGGTATAGGCATATGACAATTCACTAATTTGTAATATCATATTATAACTATTACTCAGATTAAGGGATTCTGACTTGAAAAATCGTCAGTATGTTGCTATTTTTATCTTAGTGATATTATGTAAGAATTTTTACTTATATAACACTATCAATAACTTTTTCTATTCAATCAAACAATATACAAAGTAAAACATATATTATTATTAACTATAGCAGAAAATTATATAATGAAGTTGATATAATTACTTATCAATACAACTTTTTATCATAATTTTGAGGGAGTGAGAAATACTGAGTTTCTGTGTAATTAAAACTTGAGGTCACAATATGTGATATTAGAGTTTTCTCAACATTTTCCAGAAATCCATGTATTATTAAGGTTTTCCTAGGAAAACTCTGATATTACACAGTGTAATCTCATGCTTAAAATTAAGGTTTTTTCATGCATCTAAATTATTATAGAAATATATTTTCACAATAAATATAAAAAAGATTTTTAGAACATTCTTCAATATAGATGATGATCATGTAAGTTTCATTCTATTCATTATTTTACTGAATGGATAACATTAATTATAGGCTTATATGATGAAGAATTATTACATAATTTGACTAAGATAATTATAGCAGTATACTGACAATTTTGCAAGCCAGAATCCCTTGATCTGAGTATTAGTTATAATATGATTTTGCAATTTGGTAAATTGTCAATAGCCTATGCCTTGAACCATAATTTTGTTAGGATCCTTTTTTTGGCTAAACCCTACAATGTCTCCAGTGCCTGCTGTGACTCTTGTTCAGCATCTGTATGGCCTGACCGGTTGAGCTGGTAGCAACAGCAACAACAACAACACTGAACAAGCGGCACATTCTTTGCATGATTTAATTTGTATACACATTTTAGAGAAAAAAATAAACATCTATTTTTTGTTAGGATTCAAGATCTTATATCTCAACTCTGGGTTTAAACCAATCTTTTGGTTCCCGCTTGTATACAAAACCAGGGGGAATTAAATTGACGGAAGTGAGCGGTGTTTCGGAGTTTCCCCAGGTGTACACAGTTACAACACGCACACGCGCAGCAAGTATTTCCAAGCAGACGTAAACCATGTTTAACCATTTTTTGAATGGCAAGTTTTTTTCTCTCTCTTTTTTTGTTCAGGGATAACCTGACATTGTGTTTCAACCCTTGCCGCTATTCAATTTAACTATGGATTTTCTAGATGCTTTCGAACATTGGCTCGCACGGAGCGCCAGAGTGCGTTATCCATCGGACATCCCAGATGTCCTGAAAAGTATAAAACCATTGAAAAAATATTGTTCGTTCATTCTCATGTCTACCCGTAAGAAAAAAACTAAAAATCTACTTGACGCTCCTCCATTCCTCAATTCTGATCCTTCGCCACTCACCGTTCTGTCCGTTATGCATAATGTCAATTGTATGCAAACACGGGGTGCTACTGGTAATGCACGATATCAAGATGCCATTCGCTATATTACCACAGATGACAATTATGACTTGACCTTGACAGACGTCATCGCACCACAACCCAAGCCCAAGCCCAAGCCCCAGAAAGAAGGTCTGAAGCCACCAACCAAGCGGGCTGAGGCTCAACAGCGCAGGCAACGAGAACGAAACAGGCAACAGTGTCTTGCACGCAATGAAGAGGAGGATTTTTCAAACGAGATATCCCGCATGTTTAATGACACCGATGATGAAGCCCATTCACAGCCCTCCGACTTTACTGGGCCACCAGAACCTTCTCTTCCGTCACCCGCCTTCACAGCAACTCCTACATTACATGGCCCCCAACGGTTTGATCCACCTGCTGAACCGGAGGTTCGCACAGTCCTGTCAGGCCCTGTTGCTGTTCTTCCAAGGGGGAATAATGCTGAAGACGTCTGGTTTTTCTTTGAAAAGGCCGAAGATGGTGACCCCGCTGTCACGGTACGCTAGCACCCCTTTCGATTATTCGATTTCTTCGATTTCTTTCGGTTTCATTTCGTATTACGATTTCCTTCATTTCCCGTACTTTGCCGTCTCCATTAGTTCCCTCGATTTCTCGATTTCTTCGATTTCTTTCGATTTCTGTTTGTATCTCCTCGGATCCCATGGAGATCAGTCGGGCACCTCATATTCGGTACTTATATGCGTTTTCCCTAGAGGGGGATACCTAAGCTTGTTCTCTTAGGTTTTCCCTCCTCTAGGTGAGTAGTTAGTCGTTGTCCCTCAATAGATCTTAGGTTTTCCCTCCTCTAGGTGTGTGCCCTGAGTCGCCCTAACACCCGCTCAGAGTACTCTCTGTAAACTGTGCAGGTATGTCTTAAAACTTATATTTCCATTGTCTTCTCATTTATTTCATAGTAATTATCGCATGAAATGTATTTCTAATCCGAAATTAACTATTCTCGGTCCAAAAGTGGGTGTTTATGCTCCGAAAACTGTTAGGGCTACTCAGCTCAGGCTAGAGGGAGGGGATCCTAAGATAATATATTGGAAGGGAAACTAACTACTCACCTAGAGGGAGGGGATCCTAAGAGAACAAGCTTAGGGACCCTCACTCTAGGTACAGCTACTATATACATAAAACAACGACGCAGCGTGCGGCCCTGACACAGCTAAGTGCCAGGCACCCAAACCGAACTTAAGCGACGTGATGTCACGGGCATCACGCCGGGTACAAGCGCGCAATGCGCGCGAGTAAAGAAAGTGAAATAGAGACAGAACAAGGAAACGGAGAGTGAAAGTAAAATATGGAAATGATAAATAAGATAGAAACGAAATGATGCCGATGATAATAAATAAGAAAATGAGAGACGGCGGTAGCGTACCCTGACAAAAACAAGTACCGGTACTCTTCGAAAACACCTTATTAATTTGCATCAAGACGAATTCGTGAATGCATGTCAGAAGTACGGTTGGCGGCCAAGAAGCGTAGAACTGCAAAAACTTATGGGCCGAACCAAGGCTGGAGTGCATCGTATTCCATTTACCAAGGATAAATTCAGGAAGTTGTTAGTTGAATGGATGGTTGGGTTTGATGAGGTATGTCGAACATTTTACAGCCAACTTACAATAACAATCTTTCATAGTCGATCAACCTTGTCGAATACCCACCCTTTCGCAACTTCATCTTATTTCTCCGGGACACTTTGGAAGACAAGGATATACCACACCAGACTACCATTAGACGCTTGATATCAACCATTCATGCGCAGTACTTTGATAAACTCAAATCAGAATTACAGGTAAATATTATTCATTATAGCTTGACTCTGAGTATATATATCTAAAATGGATTTAGGGGTCAGAGGGAATGATTGCCTTGACCATTGATGGTTGGGACGATAAAGAAATGCGTGCCTACCTTGGTGTGACGGCCCACTTCATGAGACTGACAAATAAAGCTTCGTCTCAAGGCAAGCTTGTGTTGAAATCAGCATTGATTGCTTTTCTCCCTACACCTGGTCGTCATACCGGACAAGTGCTTGCTAAAGCGCTACTTAAGATAACAGATAGAGCGGGTATTACAGGGAAAGTAAGTTAATTGAAATCTATTTGTTCTTATATTCACATATTATTATAGGTCCGTAGTATTAGCACGGATGGAGCGGCTAATATGATAGCAATGGCACAGGATTATGAACATCTACTGTTGGCCCAGGATATGGCATTTGACACTCTTCATTCACAAGTCATGTAAGGTTTTGTGACTTCTTTCAAGGTGATCTAACTCGTTATGCAGATGTTTTCCACACACTCTTCACCTGGCTGTGAATGCGATGGTCGATGCGCTAACTGCCTCTAAGGCACGACAAAACCCTACGGCAAAATTCCGCTCTGACTTCGAAGAACCTGCCTATCTTCTCACACAGGACCTTGACGATGCTCTGAAAAGAGATCCAATAGCAATTGCGCGTGAGATTATAAATCTCATTTGTATGTCACAAATTCGCCGCAATGAGTTTACAACTTTAATTGGCTATGGGAATGGGACAGAAAAATGGAAGGCCAAAACCAATGGCCAAGAAAGTGTCGTTCAGTTACCAAAAGTGATTCCGATCCGGGACATGCCCACCCGCTGGGGTTCAACATATCTGAGCATTACACGCATGTGCCTTTTAAGACAGGTATGTACTACATATGTGTTAGTTGATCAATTATTTAACTATTACTTGAGGTCTATATAGCAAGGCGTCCTGACATCTTCAAGCACACCAAATTGACAGAGTCGGAGTGGACTGTCTTAGAACATATTGGTGACATTCTTGAGGTATGTTCCTATTTATCTCAATGTAATTATCTGACACAATTCAGCGTCCATATATTTTGCAAGAAATGATGTCTCGAGAATCTACACCAATGCTGGCCTGTTCGCTGCCTGCCTATGAGAGTGTTTTAGCATCATTGAAAGAAGCAGCAAATCAGCAGAAATATTCATATATGAAACATGCCATACAAGCTGGAATTGACAATATGCAGAAGAATTACAACGAGCGAGTTTTTTCAAAACTATTTATCCTTGCGATTGGTATGTTATCTTTTATCAGCGCATGTTATAAAACCCATCCCATTCCAGCTATTCATCCATCAATGCGTATGAGATGGTTTGAACGTAAATGGTCTAAAAGTGGTGTCACTTTTGCTCGTGAGGTGATTTTTGAAGAGGTTTGAATTATATTATTTTTCAATATTGGGTTACACCATTGACATATTTATATAGCTTTACAAATACCAAACCAAAATGACGCCACCCACACCATCTGTCCCATCCAGTCATCATCAAAGCCCTCAAAAGGATATAAGATTTAAACTTTACGGTGATTTTCTTGATGAGCCGAATAGTATTTCCTCACGACAAGCATCTGCTTGCCCTATTAAGGAGGAGTTTGAACGATACTTCGGTCCTAATGTTCTAGATACCTATCCTAACCCGGAAAATGTTGATATCATTGAGTGGTGGGATGTAAGTTTGTTTTTATTTCAAATATCAGTATATTTACTTATTTATTAGAGAAACTCAGATCGATACCCGACTTTATTTCGTATTGCACTGGATATCCTTCCAGTACAAGCATCATCTGTTGCGGCAGAGCGAGCATTCTCATCTGCTGCCGAAACAGACACTCTAAAGCGAAATCGGATCAAACCTGCATTAATGGAGGAATTACAACTACTAAAGTATGCAATAAATACAGACAGATTTAACTTCACACGTCATTGGCATTGTACCGAAGACACGGTTGAAGAGGAAAATGAATATCAAGATGATGTCGAAGGTTGGAAGCTTGATGAAGAGGTTGACTCAGGTTTAGAGTGTTTCAGTGATAGCAATGGATCATGGGAGGATGATAGTACTGATTTTACTTCGCCTTAACTAATTTTGTAAGGATTCGTCCATTATGCCCATTATGGTAATATGACATGCTAATCGGCTAAGAAGCCGGCTTAAGGCCGGCTCCAAACTAAGCTGAGCTAATACAATCGGCTCATTCAAGCCGGCTATAAAAATAAGCCGGCAGCCATGTAATTGGCTCGTTAGCCAGCCGTAGCCAGCCGTGGGCAACACTAACACGAGAGAGTAATAAATAACGGTCTACAAACGAGGTGAGGTAATATACATGAATTATCGAAGAAACCGCAATAGCTATTGGACCACCTACTCTCCGCCACACAACGATTCGGACGTGCGCGTGGGACCTAAGACCTAATCACACAGGGAGCGCGGGTTGATGTTGGGATGGACTGGCGCCGGCATTATCTTGCAGCTCAGCGTCGGAGACATCACCATCATGGCAGCTATCCGCCACCGTAAATTCTGGTTCCCCCATTTCTGTGATGATTGATTGATGTAAACGTTGAAGCACGTTATTAAACTGAATCATTGAGAACGAAGGGGCATTCCTATCAGGTTCCATTGTAGCCGAACTGTGGCGGCGAAGGTCTAGTGTGAAGTCAGCGATTAGAATTACTGACAAACTAATTTCGGAAACTTTAGTGAACTGAAGACGTATAAAAAGTTAAAATAGACTTGCGCTTGTTGGATGGTTTCGAAAACGAGGATCAAGGAAGACTGTCAATGTTTGCTGATCGTTAAGACGACATCCCGAAAGCATTACAGGAGCATGCTTACTTTCAAAATCTGAAAAAATGAAAAAGAATGAATGACGAGTGACAGTGAATGTGACGATAGTTTTACATACTGGCTGAATGATTGTGCCAATAAGGGTGGTCACCACCACGAAGCTAGCGAAAACGTTGGAGTGATTGTCTAAACAGTCTATGCGAAACGCTTACCAAAACCTGGATATGACTAAAATAACAACTTGACGTCAGACACAGCTTTCTAAAAAATTAACAAACTTACTTTGCCCGAAAAGCTTGGAAACCAAGTCACGACGGTTTTCAGCCCTCGTTTCCCGTTTTAATTTCCATGTTCCCCACACTTGCCATAAGCATGCCCCGAATACAATAGCATCGGTTACAATGGTGAATATATTACCAAGAAGATTTAAGAGTTCCCCTTGGGCTGAAAGGGTTGGTTTGGATAAGCTTTATGCGCATTATTCGGATTCTTCTACAAGCGCGAACATACCGGTTTCGCTAGGTATCATTAAGTCAACAGAGTCTCATGAGAATTTTAACTAGTTACTGACGTTATGATACACCCATTCAGGGTTATTATACCTTATTAGGGTGTGAGCTCTATTTTGAAATACCGCGTTTACGAAAAATATCTTACCATGGAGATCTAATATTAATCCTGTCAAAAAAACTAGTGCCAAGGTCACAGATATGATTCTGTTTCCCTGACACAATGCATATGTTCGCGCGATCAACAAGCCTGCTGAAATTTAGAAAAACCCTGTTCTATTCAAGTTCAATGAACGACCAACCCTGAACACCAATATACCCTAAGATGTTCGCAGAATTTGCTATGTCAGCAATGATATTACAAGCTCTTCGACTTTATTGCAGCTTCCTCTTCTAGTTTTGGAATCATGAAATCTCACCTTCCTGCCTAAATGAAAGTTTACTATCAACCCTTAAATCTTCAGACACGAGACTTACTGGTAGAAAGTTTGTCCCGAAGGCAAATGCGTGGGAGGCTATACCCCCGCCGTATCGTGCAAAAACATAGAGTAAAGTGGGAATACTGAACGGTTTAGACCATATGTATTCCACTTCGTTTGCAGCGCTCAGTAAGGTTGTGTAGACAAGTAATGCTGAGAGATTTTAGTCAATAATAACACGCTTAGGTCTGATTTGGATAGAGCCTCACACAATGCGCCAATGAAAATCCAATTGTAGACAAAACTATATTCGGATGCAAATATTCATTGGTTAATTATTGTGAGAATATAGTCACGTACGTCTGATAAGTCTCTTGAATTATAGCTTCTACCATTGCCGGTGTAAGGCTATTGTTAGGATTGTTCATGTTGAGACGATGACCAGGAGCTCGTTTTGACCTTGAAAAGACCGAGGCGGGAGTTACACAGAAGGTCTGAATGTCAAAATAACTGTATTGAAATTTCATATGACTTATATACTGTAATGTATGGGTGCCTCTTCGACGATGAAATTACAATCAAGAACCTGATTCGAGTTGTGCTGCTGTAGAGAAGTTCGAAAAATTTGCAAGTGATTTGCTCTGCGGACCATCGGTTGCAACGACATAATTAGAGAACGGAACAAGTTATCCCGATACCTTGACTCGGAATCGGTCTTCTTATCATGACATGAACAATTTTTGAATAAGCACGAGACCAGATATCCACAACAAAACGATCCGCTAATTTTAGCGAACACAAGTGTTTCCTGTATTCATTTCCCACATACTCAGCGCGCAGGACTTGGAAGACTTTGAGCGTTGTGTGTTAGGGAAAACACATTTGTGATGTCGGCATATGACAGCAACGAGGGTTGCAACAGCTGATAATGGGGGAAAACAATTTTTGATGCAGGTCCAACGAGCATGTGCATTCAAAGAACGAGGCTGTGAGAGGATGTGTCTTCTAGAGCAAGTTTAGCTTCCATCACTGATCTGTTACAAGATTTTCAACCCGAAAGTTGCTATCCACTTCCAGACTATGGGTCATATTTGACAATCGGAACCTGTTCATTTGTTAGAGAACAAAAAAGACACGAAAAACTCACGATAGCTACAAAAAGTACGTGTCAGTAAAACCTGACACAACTACTGTCACGGTCTCCATCAGGACGCAAACGCGTGACTCTGTCACATACTACATGTGGATCGTGGAGATGTGAAGTTGTGAACTCGTGCGAGACATCAGCTCATCTGTCCAAGTCATAGTCAACGCTGCAGCAACCCGCAATCGCTGGGTTTCCATACAATCGACAAACAAGATATTTTTAGTTTCAAGTCATCGCGATTCAAATGATGAGATTAAAGTTAAATATTGACTCCAGATTCGACGACTTAATTTACAATATGATTAACGACTCTCTCTCTCTGTGCTCATGCTTATACATGTAAATGCACAGTCTGGTCTTGACTAGGCTCTATTCCATCTGAGAACCCAGGGATGTCATCATTACCTTCCTCCCTCATATCATGCTCTCCCATTTCAACAAGAATACTTTGATGAATATTTTGTAGCGCGCTTCGGAACTGAATTCCCGAAACAGAACCGTTTTCATCATGATTAGCTTCAATGGCCATGGAATTATGTCGACGCAGATCCAATGTAAAATCGGCAATTAGAACAATCGAAAGGCTAGCATGCAAAAAGATGTGAAGAGCTGGTGTTGATTGACAAAAAGCGGAATAAGCTTACACCTGTTGGTAGAATTCGAGTTCCAATACCAAAGAAGACTGATCATATCAAATATTTCATTAGAGGCACTTGAAGCGTACTTGTAGCGACGTGCTTACGTTCACAAACTGAAAGAATTGAGGAACTAGAAAATATTGGGCGTTATTAAATGCTCGCGACGACGTACCGGTTGACTTATCGTGCCAATAACAGTCGTAACGATCACAAAGCTAAAGAAGAAGGACTAATAAAATCACAGAATCTGCTGTGGTATATTTTGCACTAACCAAAATCGCGATATTACTAAAGATGGTTGATCAGATACTTCAACCACGTATGTAATAATCAATACCATAAAGGATTTACCTTGTTTAAAAAGTATAGAAGCAAAATGGCTACTGTGCGAACTCTGCCGGGAACTATTCGCTTCCCGTCCTAATTTCCACGTTCCCCAGACTTTCCACAGACAGGTACCAAATACGATAACGTCAACTATGATGGTCAGGATATTTTCGACAAGATTGGATGTGGCTTCTCCAGCTATAAAAGGCTTAAACTTCCGAAGGAACTTCGTTCAATAGTATATCAACATACGAGTTTCCCTAGAGATAGTCCCCCCGTCAAACTATGAAATCATAAAGCAACAGTGCCACCTACTCGACGGTACATCCATTAAACTTGATCACAGCTGGATAATATGTGTGAGAACTCTGCTCTTCACTTGCATGCCGGTAATTACCAAAGAGGTCCAATCCCAATCCTGCGAGAAATACAGAGACTAAAACGCCAGCTACAATCTTATTCCCCCGACACAGGGCATACGTTCGTGTGATCAGCAGACCTTTTAGAGATTATGAGAGAATTTTTTTGTAGAACCATGCGGGAAAGCTAATAACCTTGGACACCAATATACCCAAAGATATCCATGACGTTTCCTGTGTCGATAATCACATCACAAGCCCTTTAAACTCTCAGTGCTTGAAAAAGTAGTTAATTATCAAGTTGTACCTTCCGAGCTGCGTAATTATTTCGGCTTTCAGAAAAGGGTGAAGTCATGAACGGCGATTAGACTGACCGTCGGTAGAAAGTTTAGTCCAAACCCCAATCCGTGACCAGCCAAGCCGGCGTATCGTGTAAAAAAGTAGAGTAAAGCAGGAAGACTGAATGATTTTTTCCATATGTACTCTACTTCATCCGCGAAGTTTAATACTGTGGTGTAAAAAAGGAGTGCTGAAGTGTTTGTCTGTCATGAACTAGAGCTCTTTCGAGGTTTAGACATTTGGACGAGCTCACCCAAAGCACTAAGGAAAACCAAATTGTAGACATAACTAATATATGAGAAGTATTTAAATTAACCTCTTGAGAGAAAAGGTATTAGGGCATACGTTTGGTAAGCCTCTTGAATTATGGATTCTATGACTGCAGCAGTCATGTTACTACCAATGGGCGACGCACTCATTATGATGACGAGGAAAAGCACGAATCACGTCTGACTCGATAAAATTTTGAGAGGGGGGCCTAAAATACGAGTCAAACAGCTATTTGAGTCCAATTGAGAAGTATGATCAACGTGTTTAATGGTACCATACTACGACCCACGATTTATGGCGCTCTGGAGTACAGCCACATCGAAGTTGAGGATCACATGGTATTATCCATCTCGAATCAATTCTAGATGTAGATTCTAAGGGGTGACATTGAAATAGAGCCTAGACATTGGATATGATTGTTTCAAACCATATGATGCATCCGGTGAAACGGTATCTGATATGGACTTGGAAGTTTTGGGTGGCCACTACAGGAATAAATTGCATCCTCTCGTCGGGTTGAGCCGGTATTATTTCGATGTATCTGTCAGTCAAGCCACAGGAAACGAACTACTCATTCCGAGTAAGGAACCTATACTATTTATATATTGTCAAATCATTTGTTGAAAGGTGTGCGGAAGCAGACGTACAACCAATGAACCCACTGACAGGCCATTCATTCTATCAAAAGAAAGACCGTCGAACATCATTCAATACGTGAGATCCTAATTTTATATTTGACACTAAAGATCCCAACATATTGATGGGATGTTGTTACTAGCTTGTTGCTGGCAAAAAGCTCTTCGATGTATAAGGAGTGAGGAAGCTGTATTATACGCATGATTTTGATAGGAAAAAGGAACGGGATTCGCTCGCAGGTCATACAGTTAACTATAGTGACTTTTGAACAGATTCAGAGAGAGAGAGAGACAAGTGGCTGAATTATTAACTTACTAATCATGGGTATCGCGAGTGTATCCGAGTCGCTACATATTTTGCGACAAGCAAGGTAATTTGGATGATATTTACCAATGAAATCTAACTTGTTCGTTGAGGAATTTTGAATGCATGTAATTCAAAGTGAGCATCGCCCTATTGCGATTGCCGAGAACTTTTAGTTGCGACGTTTTTTTTTCGGAAGGAAGAACGATTTTTTTTACGTCATCAGTCGGAGTCTGATTCTGTATTTGAGTCCGAGGCACATTTTGGGCACATTTGAAAAAAAATAGTAGCATAATGGTGCCTTTCTGTTTGTTCATTGGTTATATACAGACGTATATACGTTTCATGTATTACTTGAAAATTGTGGCAAATGTCGTACCATTGTGTCTAGGTAGAAATTAATAGTTTAAGACGAGGAATGACAAGAACAGAAGGTAATTGAACAACCCACCCTATATAGGCTCTTCCTGGATCATTAAAATGTCTGACAGTTAGGAAAAAGGGATTAATATCAAAGAAATGACTCATAAGAGAAGTAACGTACATGTAACCCCGATCCCCGGGTACACCCAGCTTCTCTTTGAGATAATCAAAAAAGGCTGCGCTGTACTGAAGATTAGACTCGGGATTGATATTGTCGAGAGAAATCTGTACAAGGTGTCAACAAATGATGCGCGTGATAAGAGAGAAAAAAAGGACGAACGATATTAAGCAAAAGAGCCGGCTCAAAAGTTCCACCAAATGTCAAATAAGGATCATAGTTGTAGTTAATAGAGATGTATTTCTCCGGTTTATTGAGAACTAAGAGATTACCAAAACTGTTCAGCGAAAAAGGAAAATACGGTGCGATTGTGGAAAGCATCTCACTTTTCGCTGACACCTAAATAGCACAAGTGACCTCGTGGATCAGTCGGTTGCATCGCCACAAAATGAAATCACCGCCCCAGTGCCAGTGCCTGGCGACAGTGGGAAATCTCAATTTGCTAAAAGACACATACTTTAGAAAAGTCGAGAACAAACTCCTTTACATCTGGAACTTTGACATTTGTTATCAGTACCAATGGGGGCATTGCGAAAAGATGGTTTAGTTGTGTAGGATGGTGTGCGATGATACAGATCTGTTTGCGTTCATATTAACGTCCCCAGACTTTTATTTATCCGGTGATGCGTGACCTGAGTATAAACATGTTTGAAATAGTCAATGTTTTACTTGTTGGATATTATGGACCAATGATTGTCTGTATTCACCGCAATGATGAGTATAAAATGTCAAATATAGAACAAGCACATGACTTTTGTGACTTTCTTACTTCTTTCCCCAATATGTCTGGCAACCATGCGACTTTTTGATTTAAAAAGGTAGTATTTCATCTCTGAGTATACGTCTCGCCCTGAAAAAAACTGGAGCGAATATTGAGTTGATATACGGGCCGTTTCGCTCCGTCTTTGCTGTCCGTTTCGATTTGAGTGAAACGACAATCGTTCTTCCCCCGATAACTATCAGTCAGGCCTAGGGATGATTTTTCGAGAATTAACATGGTTAAAATAGCCCATAATTCACTTGTCGGAAATGGACCAGTAATCGCTGTAATCACCGCAATGATCAAGCAAATGGCAAGCACATGACTTTTGTATGTTTGTTTGGTATTTGTTTGGTAACCATGCAAGTTTTCGACCTAAAATGGCAGCAGCTCATCTTACACTTAAGTCTCGTCCTGAAAAACCCCAAATGAGAAATGACATACGTGCTTTTGATTGGTTCAAATCCGCTCAAATCCACCAGTCAACTGATAGTGTAGAGCATAGAAATATTTCCAAGAGACTCTTTGCAATTTGTAACAATAGGATCGGAATTCCTCCTTTTTACACAGCCTCAACTTGCTGCGTCGCGTTGTGGGAGTATCGCTAGGTATCGCCATCTGTCAATGCTAATTAAGCGCCAGAATGTGATTGGCTCCGATTTGCTTACGTAATGAGAACAGACTGCTCATTGGACCTACACGAGTCCATCAGCTCACCGTGCTGTAATAATGCCAATCCAAAAGCCGTGCTTCTTTTCTTGTCCTCTCTTTTCATGCAACCATTTCTTTTGACGAACATTTTTCGTGGTTTATAAGGACACTCCTCGTCGCTCGTTATTGATCAAAAATGGAAACCGCCCTTGTACCTCACAATAAACCACGTGCAAAGTTTTGGTGTGTTTGCAACCACTTCAACTCGCGGTTTACTCGTGTTTTGCTCACAGTCGGTACTACAGGGAGGCCTTTTGGGCCGCTTTAGGATGGTTCGTGTATTTCAACTTCTATGAATAAGTTCGCACACCAGTGTTCACAGGAAAGTGACGGCACATGTCGAACAACCTCGCTACGGCAAGTACAAGAACAACTGTCACTTTCAATAATCGTGGCCCTGATGCTGTTTTTCAAAGAAACAACCCCTGCGGCCGACTCGTCACTAACTCAGAGGATAACAGAGCTTGAGAAGGGGCAACAGGGCCTCCAGGCGAAGTTAGAACTGACCAACCAACTGTTAACCCAATACAAAGCCTCCTTGGACCGCTCCGACAGGGCCATCGAGAGTTTGGAGTTGCAGTCACGAACCCAACAAGAGCTTATCTTTGTGAGGACTATTCTTATTCATTCTGTGTCCTCCAAGTGCTTATTCCTTCGCAGAATCTCATCCGCAATTTCAACAAGGATTTGTCCACCCAGGCCGAGAAATTCAAATCTGACCTTCAAAACCACGAGCAGGCGGCCCGAGCAAACGATGAAGAACGCGAATCACAGATTACTTATCTATTCAATAAACTCTTTGCGCTGGATGCCTCTTATAGGATGGAGAAAAGAGCGCCTGGAATGGACTCGTCCTCAAGCTTGCCCACAACCCAGCTCCTCAACCAGCATCAAACCCCAACTTCGTCACAGGACCAAGTTCCCAAGGATGGTACTCAGGTGGACACAGATGTGCAGTTACGGTCACCATCCAACTTGGCGACCGTCCTTGATCCGCAACAAAGCACGATTTACGCCATCATCGATGGCGACGGTCACATTTTCGACGCAAGCCTCCTGAAACGCGGCGCACAGGGGGGTGTAGAAGCCGCAAAACTGTTAATGGACAACTTGACGGCGTATTATCAGCAGAATTTCCTTGACGCTTCAAGCTCTTTATCCGATTTACAACTCCGTGTCAATATCTTTTTGAACAGCAGAGGACTTCAACACGTACTAGCATCGAGGGAGATCTGTACGGCGACACAATACGATAATTTCATGGCTGGGTTCACGCAGTCAAACCCGAAGATTTTAATCTGTGATGTACGGTCCGGAAAGGACGCTGCAGATATGAAAGTGCGAGGTATGATATGGAAACATACATATATTGCTACCTTTTTTATGTTCGTTTTTAGAGCATCTACTTGATTACGCTCGTAACCCTACGGTTACGAAGATCTTCTTTGGAGGTCGGTTTATTTCCTTTGATTGTGCGATGAACTTTTTTGATTCAATACAAACTAACAGGATGTCATGACACGGGCTATACGACACCATTAAACACTCTTTTAAACGAAGGCTTATTGTCTAAAGTCATCCTTCTTCAGGGATACAAACACATGCACAAGAAGATCAGCTCTTTCAACTTACCTCTGCTTGTCATACCGGGACTATTTATGGAGGATCGACTGCCACGTAACCCCCCAAAAAGCTCAACATCACCGGAAGACGTTGAAGAGAAAACTATCATCCAGCGAGCATCGGGAAGCTCCAAAGCAGAAGACAAGTTCAATATTGTTGACGACGGGAAGCAAAAGAAGGCTTCGCCTATTGTCACGGGCATCACCATCACCGTTCATCCCTCTCCGCCCCCAACACTACCCCCTTCGACGCCGGCCACACCGGCCAAAAGTTTGGGCAGCTCCAGGAACATCATCTCATCACTCTCTTCGCAGCCGGCATACTTATTACAAACAAACGAGACGAAGAACGGACCGACTGGTATCAGTGTCAAAGGCATTGACCTATCTGATGAGACGAGTGACAGCAGGAAAAGAAGGAAGCGATCTGGCAGACGTCGTGATAGTGACAGCTCTGACGACCGACCCGCCATGCCTAACCTTCTTTTCCAGAGAATGAGGTTGGCGAACAGGCCGAAGGTCAGTGTTTTTTCTATTCTTTCCGACTTGCCTCACTAACATTCCCATTTCTGCGATATTTATCTACATAATCTAGGGTAAGTAAAACGCTTCTCTGTCTTTCCAGTTTGTTAACAATACTTTCTAATAGGCGCCCCATCGCCTTGCTATTACTTTTACGTGGGAAACAAGTGTCCAGCGGGTGTAAGCCACCTACCTCTCTCTAATAAAAGGCCATCATTCATTTAAGGTGCATCTGCAGGAAAAATGCAAATTAGGACACTTTTATCTTCTGAAACCCGAAGAGCTGAAACATTTGAAGAACGAGGGCGCGAAACGGCCATGTTTGGCTGTTCAGAAGAGTGCATATATTCCCCTTCTTTTTCGCCCTCTTATGTTAATTATCGATCGTTTTACTTTTTTAAGATCTTCCCTGTATCCTTGGCTCGGAATGCCCCATGGCACACAAATGCCCGCATGGAACCGAGTGCAAGCAGTATGCCCAACAAGGGCGTAAAGGATGCCAATTCAAAGGAGGTAAATCACTTTGTTTTGTTTTTTCACTTTTTTGTGTGCTAAATGTGTATTCTACATAGAAAACATGCATAAATAAATTGTTTGCGATGTGATCCTTTGATGGATGTATCTGTACGGCACGATGATTGAGGTTGGTCATGTATCATAAGATATTGAGGTCTTAACTGTGTATTTAATGGTTGAATTTTTCATCGCAATATATTTATTCATGTGGGCTTTGCGCGGTTCTTTCAAACTTTGAGGAGAGCGCGGTCGGAGCAATCTGATGAACTGTTGGACTTTTTATTTTACATAAGTAACACAGTCCGACATAGGGTTTATTAGACAGAGCCGAGAATCGGATGCTGATGTTGGGTAGACTCATCAGTGATATCTTCCAAATCAACAGAGAAATCAGTATCATGGGAGCTATTCTCTACACCAGATTCAAGTTCAGGCTCCCCCATTTCCGTAATTACCGATTGGTGTAAACGTTGAATGACCTCGCGGAACTGGATCACTGAGAACGAAGCGGCGTGTTTATCAGGGTCCATCATAGCGGAATTGTGGCGGCGAAGGTCTAGCGTGAAGTCAGAGATTAGAACTACTGACAAGCTAATTTCTGATATTTTAGTAAACTGAAGACGTGTAAAATTCAAAGTTAAGATAAACTTGCGCTTGTTGGATAGCTTCGAAAACGACGATCAAGGAAGACTGTCAATGTTGATGGTCCGTAAGCCGACGTCCCAGCTTGAGCATCACAGGAGAATACTTACTTTTACAACCTGAGAAAATGTCAAAGAATCAACGACGGATAACAGTGAGCGTTATGTAGTATATCATACTGGCTGAATGATTGTGCCAATAAGGAAGTCACCACCACGAAACTAATAGCAAAAAGCAAAATGAATGACACTCTAAATAGGTCGCGCGAAACACTTACCAAAACCTGGATATTACTAAAAACCACTTGACGTCAGGAACAACATTGTAAAAGGGTTATCGGACTTTACTTTGCTCAAGAAGCTTGGAAACCAAGTCGCGACGATTTTGAGCCCCCGTTCCCCGTTTTAGTTTCCATGTTCCCCAGACCTTCCATAAGCCAACCCCGAATACAATAGCATCGGTTACAATGGTGAATATATTACCAAGAAGATTCGAAAATACTCCTTGGGCTGGTATGGTTGATTTATGCGCATTTTTTATGGGCCCTACAAGCACGAACATACCTGATTCCCTGGGTATTACTAAGTCAACAAAGTTATGTAAATGAAGAAATTTTTAATCAGTTACTGACATTGTGATACACCCATTATCAACTATTAAACCTTACTAGAGTGTAAGCTCCCTTTGAAAACCACGTTTACGAAAATATCTTACCATAGAAATCTAATGCTAATCCTACCAAAAAAACAAGAATCAAGGTGATAGATATGATTTTATTTCCTTGACACAGCGCATATGTTCGCGCAATAAACAAGCCTAATAAAGCAGTCGAAAAAGCAAATCTATTTTATTCAACGAACGAATAACCTTGAACACCAATATACCCTAAAATGTCCGCGGAACCTGATATGTCAGCAATAATATTACAAGTCCTTTAACTTTATTATAACTTGACTTTTCCGATTCTGGTTTATAAAACCTCACCTTCCTTCCTGGAATGGAGTTTAACGCAAATTCCAATTCTCAGATCACACGAGACTCACTGGTAGAAAGTTTAGAAAAAAATTCAATGTGTGGGAAGATAGACCCCCGCCGTATCGCACAAAAACATAGAGTAAAGTGGGGATACTGAATGGTTTAAGCCATATATGTTCCACTTCGTTTGAGAAGCTCAGTAAGGTTGTGTAGACAGACACTGCTGAGAGGTTTTAGTTAATAATAACACCGGTTAACTCTAGCATGAACACCACTCACAGAATGTGCTAGCGTAAATCAAGCTGTAGACATAACTATACTCGTGTTTAAGTTAAATTTTTGTGAATAGAAACATTGTCGCATACCCTTGAAACGTCTCTTGAATGATAGCTTCTATCATAGCCGGTGTAAGACCGTCGTTAGAATTGTTCATGTTTCGGAGAAGATGACAGGGAGCTGGTTTCGACTGGGAATTACAGCAGCTTTGAAATGCATTGAAATACTACTGATAAGTGCCGCTTGAGAATATGATCACATTTAAGAACCTGATTCAAGTGGTGCTGTTGCAGAGAGCTCGAGGTTCGAGAAGTGTGCGCCGCATGACTGCTTTTAATGCGGACCATCGGCTGGATAGACATTGTAATCGAAGGCATATTTAGATAAAAAAACAAGTTATCCTGATACGTTAAATAAGTCTTCTTATCATGACATAAAAATCACGAGATGGGATTTCACAACAACACGATCTGCTAACTCATAGATGGGATGTCGGTGTATGGCCGCAACAGCTGATAGTCGGAAAAAACAATTTTTGATGCAACTTTAACAAACATGCCCAACTAAAAAAATAAGATGTGAGGAAATGAGTCTTCTAGAACATATTTTAATTCTCATCACTGATCTGTTGTAAGATCTTCCCGCCCAAAGTTGGTGATCCATCCTCAAATTGTCATGCCTGACAACCTGTTGATCCGTTAGAGGAGATACAAAACATAAATAACTCACGCGAAGTTTACGTGCCAATAAACCTTCACACACACATCACATAGTCTCCGTTAGGACGCAAACGCGTGACGTCCATCACATGTGGCGAAGTCATGAGTCACGAGTAGCGGTGACTGGAAGCTAGTGCGAGATATGATCATATCAGCTCGTCTGTCATGGTTAACGTTGCAGCAACCCGACGCGATTTATGTAAATAATGGGATTCAAGTTATGTTTACAAAGCTACTAAAAACTTCATGAATCAACGATTCCTTTTTGCTCATGTATGCTCTACACGTAAAAGCTTGGTCGGGTTTGGACTGGGTTCACCTGAGAACCTAAAAGTATCATCATCGCCTTCCGCCCTCATATCATTCAATTCCCATATCAATAAGAATAGTTTGATGTATATTTGTAGCGCGCTTGGGAACTGAAGTACTCAATCACCGAAATAGATCCGTTTTCCTCATGACTGGCGCAAATCTCAGTGGACGAATGTATTCTCGTGAACCCAGGTCAAAGAATCCCCAGAACTCATATAAAACTTGAAACACCATCTTCGCTCGTTATCAGCTAAAATGAATTCTACACTCGACAGCGCAGATACAGACCGCTCATCCCTGAAGCTTATTTATAGTCTGTGTGCTTCTTTAAAGCTCGCACCGTAGTCATGATTTTGTTTTTATACTTTTTAAGCAAGGTAAATGTTCTATGACATCAATTACTACGTGATTATTTATTTGGTTATTTATCTATTTATTAATGGAGCTAAAGTCTGTAAAGTGTTTGGACATAGTCCAGCATTCACGGACAGCTGGTGAATCACGCGTGGTGACCTGGGTGTAGACCGTAGGTGTTCCTATTGTTTCTTGTGCCAATGATGTTCGATCAGGGGGAAAATGCTTTTACGCACACCTCTCCTTGAAGATAGTGTGGGACTCAGGGTGGTCGCTCTTGACTACGTGATTATTCAGAATATTAATGAACTGTCTTTGATAATAACGCGGTTTTGATTATTGCAAATTATACCGCAGCCGACACTGTGATCTTTATCGTCCTTCTTTAGTTTGGTGGTTGTCATGACTGTTGTTGGGACGGTAACTCAACCGGTACGTCGTCGCGAGCATGTAATACTGTACCCTATCTGACAGTTTTCCAAATCTTCTAATTAGTGAACGTAAGTACGTCGCATAAATACGCTTGAACGGCCTAAAAACTTTGATATAATCAGTCTTCTTTGGTATGGGAACTTGAATTTCACCAACAAGTATAAACCTTATGCATTCCTGTATTTTGTATCAACACCAACTTTCACGTCTTGCACGCTAGCCTCTCGATTGTTTCAGTTGTCTGGGTTTTATCCCTGGAGGCCTGACGCGCGGAAAGCCGAGCTTGGCAGGCATTTGTATAATATACATTATTATTCGCATCCATCAAAGAGAACCACTTATTGATTGAACTTCAAGTGCAGCCATCCTAGCATACAAAATATTATTCGATTACTCAGTATTCTGAATCGTAATAGTCCGTCAGGCGCTCGAGAATGGGCTACTAGTGTTGCAGCGGAATTTAGCGCATATTCGAGAAACGAGATTAATAAAGGACGAAAGTTTAGAGATAGAGAACAGAAAAAGATTTCCTTGTGTTGGTGACGCGAAACGTCTACCAAGAAACAGACGCTCAAAATACCAAAGATAGCATTGTCGCGTTGTTCGTGTCCGCGTCGGGATAAAGAAGTGTAATATACGCTCATCGGATGCCGTAAAGACAAATAAAGATAGGTTTTCGCCTTTGACCAGCATGGACCCAGCCTTTTCTTATTTCGCTCTCCTTGATTTTGATGTACAATGACTTCGTTTAAGGCGATTTTGACGTTTTCCTTGTTTTTTTCTTCATTTTCTTTCTTAATTTCATCTATTCACATTATGCTATGCACCCAAAACTCTCTGTTTGCGCTCGACTTCGAGACAAACAAGCCATGTATATAAACCTGCCTTTCAGACACCAAAATACAAGCCAGTTTTCCCCATTTTATTGCGCTTTCAAAAGGACTAAAGACTTATATTCGAAACCTCTATTGTTACAACTCGTTCTCTTATCTAAAACCTACCATTTTCGCTGACACACACATTATTAGGTTCCTCCCGATCTCTGAGCTCTCCTGTTGCGCTCGTATCACTTGTCCAAGAGTTTCCGAACTCATAAACATTTCGTTCACAATTATCTCTTAAATAATAGTAAATTGATTCAGGTGACACTCGATATATACCGTAACCTTCAGATTAAATTCGAAAGTAAACACAAAGTAGTATCGCAATCGTTCCAGAATTCGTTCATTAGTCGTTGACAACAAATGGGTGCCCGTCGACCTCTAAAGCAAAACTTGCGTTCTGATATTTACTTATGAAAAACTATTTGGAAACCCATTAACAGGTATATTTCCCACCGGAAATGGCAATGGAGGAGGACTTCGAATAGGGCTCGGAAGGTGAGAATGGTAGCTGGGCGGCTCCGAATAATAGGTAACTCGTTCCGATAATTCGACCTCAGTTGGTTGAGTGTATCTGATCGGAGGTGATACATTCCTGACACTCCTTGGACCGGGACCGACGTCAAATTGGTTCAGGTTAGTGCGGCGATTGTTCTCTTCGTTCCCAAAGATTATCGAACCACCTCGATTCGAAACACTATCTGAAGGTTCCATCTGGACCTGTGTCATGCATTCTTCTTCCACAAACGGTGGGAAATGCATGCTATTAGAATTTGGCGGGACAGCCTGAGCTGAGCTTGAGTGCAACTGCAAGTTGGTGTTGGTGAGGAGGGATTGCGTCGTGGCCGGCTGCCCCTGGACCTGGGCGACCGGTACCCCGACTGGTAACGCATTGAAAAAGGGCACCGGTTCAATAGTTATATCGCGATCTCCGGATCCGGGGGAGTAATTTAAACCCGTCGTTTTTCGCCTCTTACGGCGTACAGAGCGGACAATGAGAAATGCACCAAAACCGATGCATACGACACCTAGAACGCTTCCAAGAACTGCACCAACTATGACGGTTGTTGAGTCATCGCTGCCTATCATCTGTGTTACGTCGGTATTACTACCGGGAAAATTAGATATCGTTTCTGTGTTGCCAACTACTTGTTGCGATATGGTAATACCGCCGGAGAGACCAGTGGAAATAGCTGTCGGCCCTACTAGCATGGATGACATGAGTGACACTGGCAACATTTTAGTAAGAGAGTAATATGGCAGGATAGTAAAACGCACCGCCATTGAGCGCAACTTCCATTGCGCTATCTGATGGCCATATGTCATCCGTCTATCAAAAAAAATGATCACTGACAGTCGTCTCACGAGTGAGAATCTTACCGATATGTCGCTGATGAAAGCCCATGCTGGAACTACTACGTTGACTTTGGTAGGTAATGGGGAGTGTAGGACCCTAGTATATGCAATGTTAATTGTTTTAGGATTTCAAATGTTATCATCAACAGGTTTCAATGAAAGACAACTTACGAAGTTATGATGGATGGCCTCACCTGAGAGCTATCGTTTGATACGGTACAGTTGTTCGTCATTAACCAGTTTCCCCATCTATAACGATCCCGTCATGAAATTTTAGATTCTAGACGGGTCGATGGGTTCCCACTCACGTTGGAGAATCAAGAACAACCCAATTCGGGTTACACCAAACGCATGCATTCATTAAGCTAAAAATCACTGTGTTACAGAGGCAGCCATCTTGTTCGTCAACGGGGAAAATTCCATCGGAATCGCCAGTAAACTCTACCCCATGATTCAAAGTAAAATAAAGGAGAGGAGAACTTAAAGCATAAAAATACCGAAGTTACAGTTTAGCGTCAACTGTTCAGCCACTGCTCTTAGAGTTAGGTAGATACGGTTAATATTGAAATAGCCAAATAAATACCTTGACAGGGTGTTTGTTCTTCTGAGTTTATTGTCTTGTGAGATACATATACAAGTAATTAGTCAAGCATTTTGAGCTGATAAGAACTTTGTGACACAAGCGTACCCAGTTGTAATTACCTCCTGCAGAATTGCTGCAGCCCGTATTTGACCATATGGGAGGCTGAACATATAATATTATCAGAAACAGAAATCACATTCTTAACCTCAAGTATTTACGAAATCAGGGGGTATAATAGCTCGCGCCAAATATTGAAGAACGGATACATAGATCACAACACCTAAAGGGAAGGAAGTAATCAAGGGCTTCATGAGGCGTACAGGCAGTAGTCCTTATCATTCATAACCCGCAGCCGCGCAACAAAAATCTGTTTCTTATAGTTTCTTTCTGCCTGACAGGCACACCGTGACGAAATCAAATTAATGTTCATCAACGATCAACTCAATAAGTACAACACCAAAGGAATCTCAATACGTGATACTAGTACTAGTAGTTATTAATATAAGTGATAGCTGACTAGTATTTGGTATTCACGCTGTTCGATGAAAGTGGTTTATTTATTAATTTGCAACGAAAAGACCTCGTCCGCCTCGATTGAATTTATTTAAGGCTTAAAAAAACCTGAGGGAACCACAACACAGTACTGCCAGTGAGCTAACGTCGCGGGAAGCGTGATTCCATATCTGTATAAGTCACCAGACAGGCCCCCTTAAATTGCCACGTTGAGACGACGGAATGCCCACGTCCGTGCCAATGATACCACAAGATCCGATATTCCTCGTGTGAGTCCACAAGTACTACTAGTCGACTGTGTATTGACAGCGATGAAGTTGACATGCAAAATAAATTGCCAATATGTAAACATATGTATAATCCAGAAGGCAGAGGTGATTGTTTCTCCCTATGTCACTGTCATTGATGTAATAGATTATATGCGAGTACCACTTCGATAAACATATGTTATAGCCGGCTGTGATTGATCCGGATCTACGTGAGTGCAGCAACAGTGTATCAATTTCATTCTTTGTGTTATGATCATGGGAAAATTGGTCAAAAGACACAGCCTTTTTTATCAGCACCCGGATACGAATGTTTTCTTTATGCCTACCCACAAAGCTAGGCTTCAGTCAGACGCCGCCGCTCGATCGTGACTATTAGCTCGCCAGAACACCAATGTTCTTGTGGTTGAGACACACTAAGACAAGGCAAAAGAAAATTCATACCATGGATTTTCAGTCCGGAAGGAGGGGTTTATTTCCAGGAAAGCTGATAAATAACGAAATGACATTGTATCCAAACAGAAGTGTGTTTATCATACGAGGTAACAAACAGAGATTAAATAAAAACAAACAAGATAAAAAAATAATTCGGAGAAAGGAGAATGAACTAACACTCAAAGTAAGGATAAAAAAAGAAGAGAATTAGAGGGAAATAGCATAAAGCAAATCTTCTCGCTAGTATTTCCGGGTCGAACCTTCATTTAAAGATTCAAGTTTCCTTTCTAGGCTTTGTCAGAGGGACCACCGATTTTGACGAGTTTTACCTCATCAACCTCGTTCCCATCTCCACGTTTGAACCAAAAATAAACATCTTCTTCAAAACCCTCCTTGCCGGTGACACGAACGGTGTTATCCCCAGAATATTGACCGGTTTTACTGCCGAACCACCAGTTATTCGCAGAACCGCTATGTCCCTGGGCTATTCCTACATTCTCAAGAGTGTAGGTTTTCGTGTTGCTACCTAATATTCCGCCAGTAATCTTCAGGTCCATCTTTCCAAGAAAAGCGAAGTTGAGACCCTTGGGATTGGCGTTAAAGGTGTTCTCTGAGGGTGAGATTCTCTCGATCCACCAATTTGAGACTTTGTCTGAAAGGTGCCTTCCAACTTGGAATGTTATAGATCCGTTAGGACCACTCCAATGTTTTACATCCCCTACTTTATTCTTTTTTTCGGGGTCCTGTCCGTCAGAAATGCTGAGTTCCGTGATGGTATAAGTTGCTTCGACGAGGCTGTAGCCCCCTGGAGGTGAAAACGGAAGTTTGATTATGTTGTTCTGATATTCGAATCCCATTCTGCAAGATCGCTAAAGCGTGAGGGATGTCATCTGAAGAAGAGAGAATAAAGATCATACCTGATATTGGTTCAATCAGAATTGTATGCTCAAAAACCAAAAAATGAAAACCTCTTGTTTTATATCTGCAGCGGCAGAGCGGCTATGCACGGAGGAATTGCAAAACCGTTTGAACGACTAACTCGACCCTCCTGGTCCCTCACTAAAGTTCGGTGGTTTGCCAATTCAGGTACAAAAGACTAAAAATCCTTCTGATGAACTTCTCCTTTTGTGAATTATTTGTCAACTTTGAGGCGATTCAGGATGACTTCGGAGATTTTGCCAGGGCTAATCCCGAGCATCCAAAGTCGAATTCAGGAGGGTTATACGTAGTTTATTTGGCGAACCTTTTTATATCACAGTCATTTGAATGGGTACTTGAATTTCCCTTGCTGTTCTGCAGGTACAATCAAGGTTGCCCAATGGCCAAACCGTTTGGACAGCTGCGCATAGACAGCGACACGTGTTCAAAAGATGGGAAGGCCCTGTTCACTGACACCGGTGCTGGAACCGAATGACCTTATATCAAGCGATGTAAGTTTGTGTCAAGCAAAGCTGTTACTCGACCTTTTTCATGGACCCAGGAAAACGATCGTGGATAACATGCATGCACTCAGTAAAAACGGGAAATAAGAAAAACTCAGAATTAGTCAGAAAATGTCAATACAGACACGCTTAACAGACCGAAATTATTTCTGCTGATTTTTTGTGAGTGTGTGTTGACCAATCAGAGCGTGAATACAATCTGATTGCCGACAGAGAGGAAAAATTTGTGAACAAAATAAACAAAAAAATGCGTCTTACGAGGAGTCGAACTGGCGAGTCCAAAGCACTGGACAGGCTAAATGTAAATAGAAACCATTCAGCCAAAACGCCGATGCAAATGTCTCATCAATTAATTTATACAACATTGATATGTGAGATTAGGACGGTATTCGTCAATGCAAGTCCAATGGTTTGATGAATACATCAATTGATGAAACATTTGTATGAGCTCGAGTGCAACTGCAAGTTGGTGTTGGTGAGGGGGAACTGTGTCGTGACTGGCTGTCCCTGGACCTGGACGACCGGTACCCCGACTGGCAACGCATTGACAAAGGGCACCGGTCCAGGAGTTACATCGTGATTTCTGGATCCCGCAGAATATTCAGATCCGCCAATTCTCGCCTCTTCTTACGGCGTACAGAACGGACAATGAGAAATACGCCAAAACCAATGCATACGGCACCTAGAACGTTTCCTAGAACTGCACCAACTATGACCGCTGTTGAGTCACCGATGTCGGCACTACTACTGGGTCCGAAATTGCTGATCGTTTCCGTGTTGCCGATTATTTGTTGCGATATAATAGTAGTACCGCCGGAGAAACTAGTGACAATAGCTGTTGGACCTATCATTTGCAAGGTTGAGCCCGGTAGCACTGGCACTGGCAACATTTTTAGTAAGAGAGTAATATGACAGGATAGTAGTACGTACCACCTTTGAGCGCAACTTCCATTGCGTTATCTGATGGCCATACATCATCCACCTGTCAAGAAAGTTGATTACTGATAGTCGTCTCACGGGTGAAAATCCTACTGATATGTCGCTGATAAAAGCCCATGCTGGAACTACTACGCTGACTTTGGTAGGCAATGGGGAGTGTAGGACTCTTGTATATGGAGTGTCAATTGTTTTATAACATTTATCATCGACATGTTTCAGTGAAAAACAACTCACGAAGTTATGATGGATGACCTCACTTGGGTGCTGTCATTTGATACGGTACAGCCGTTGTCCATTAGCCATTGTCCCCATCTATAGTAAAGATCCCGTTTTGAAACTTCGTACTGCTGTATTATCGGAATCCACTTACGTTGGAGGAGAAAGAATAATCCAGTTCGGGTTACACCAAATACATGCGTTCAATAAACCAAAAATTATCGTGTTACAAAGGCAGCCATCCTGTTCGTCAACGGGGAAAATATACCTACCCAAGTTACAGTTTAGTGTTAACTGTTCCACCACTGCTCAGAGCTTAGTCAATGCGGCTGATATTAAAATAGCAATAACTACCTTGACATGGTGTTTGTCCTTTTGAGTTTATGGTCTTGAGGTATGCGAGTGGTCAGTCAACCATATTATGAGCTGACAAAAAGTTCATAGTGCAGGCACACCCAATTGTAATTACCTCCTTACGAGTTGCTGCAATTCGAACTAGACCATAGCGAAGGCTGGGCAATTGTTATCAGACACAAAAATCACATCATTAACCTTGAGTATTTACGAAATCAGGGGGTATAATAGCTCGCGCAAGGTACTGAAGAACGGATGCGTAGATCACAACGCGGAGTTTTCGGAGGCTGGGATCTGGTCGGTCCACCAATTTGCGACCGCAGTCGAGCCTTTCCTTTCAACTTGGAATGTTATGGATCCGTTATTTCCACGCCAATCCTTTATATCCCCCACTTTATTCCTTGGATCCGGGTCCTGATTATCAGTTATTTTGAGATCAGTGATGGTATAAGTTGCGTTCTCAAGGGTGTAGTTTCCTGCAGGTGAAAACGGAAGTTTGACGACGTTGTCCTGATATTTGAATTTCAGGACGTCGTTTTCATTACGAGGATGTCATGTTCTGCTGCCATTTCTGCACTGCACTCAGATCGCAAAACAGTGAAGAAGAAAGAGAATGACTATACCTGGTAATGCAATTGATTCAATTAGAATTGTATGTTCAAAAACTGAAGATAATGAAGCAAGGACTGAAATCCTGTTATTTCATACCTGCAGCAACAGAGCGTCTGTGCACGGAGGAATTAAAAACCCGTTTGAACGACTAACTTAACCTCATCATTCAAATTTGGTGGTTTGTCAATTGAGGCACAAAAAAACCAGAAATCTTTCAAATGAATTCTCCTCTCATGGATTATCTTTCAAAATGCAGAAGTGATTTAGGATGACTTTGGAAAGTTTGTCAGGGCATGTCGGATATTCAAAGTCAACTCAGGGAGGTGATTTATTTAGTGAACCTCCTTATAGCATAGTCACTCTAATGAGCACTTGTATCTTCTCCTGTTCTGCAGGTGCAATCAAGCTTACGCAGTGGGCACACTGTTCGAACTGACAGCTAACAGATGACGGAAAAGCCCTGTTCACTGCACCAGCTGACCGGCTCCGGTGCTAGACCAGAATTCTAAATTTGCTTACAATCTTCATGGGCCCAGGAAAAGGACCGTGCGAAACATCATATAAAATTGTTGGTTTGAACCTCCGGTCGATAATTATCGATAATGCTTTGGCCTGCACTCAGTAGGAACAAATCTCGCCGTCCACGTTCAGAAAATCTGTCTTGGATTGTTAAAAAAATAGCTTATCCTGAGACAGAATGTTTCTATTCCACAATAAAATGGCCAACGTCCTCACTTTCCACCACCAAGTTCATGAAGTTGCCGTTGCGATAGAACAAATTCTGTGGCTTCAGTGTTTTTCTTTTGGCAAACTTCACACAAACACAACTCAGGCGCGTTTTACATTAGCAGTGTTAATTGCTCTACCCCGTTACGCCGACTGAGTAATCGTTTTAGTCGCGCATCAAGTTCAATATATGCGCATTTTTTAGGACTAATTATGAAATTTTCTATGTACGCGGATAAATCAAGATATTACAAATAATCCGAAAGCTCAAATAGAGAAGAAAAACTCTTCATTTTCCCCATCATTCGCCAAGAGAATCGTTTTCGTACACCCCCCTCAACCTGAAGAACATACAAGCGAAGAGATCCGGATATACTCGTCATACATTTTGTTTTCCGAGTTGTTTAGCACGAAGATGTCTGCTCAAAGCAATTAACGGTACGCCACCACCCAATATCACAGTCTAGAAGTTTCTTAGCTTAAAAAAAATAAACGGAGGGTTTTTTTTATACTCACGCCGCTAAACACAGTCGCTTTCGTCCAACTAGCTCCATCGCCCACAAGTGCTCCGATGATAGGCGGACCTGTCAGGAACGCGATTGAATTGAAGGCATAAGCGATTCCAAGTCGTATCCTTCGTATCAAAATAAGCTGAGTCAACGAATAAGAGACAAAATATTGTATACCCTAGTTCTTTCGGGTGTCGAATAAACGATACTATAGTCGGTGCGAATAGAGAAAGTACTGCCAAAACCATGACGTTCATCCGTGAGTATCACTGAAACAAACTGACGTCTTTGTCTGACTTACCTCCTCCAGAGAAAAAACCATAAAATATCGCAAAAATGACGACAGATGTAACGGTTTTAACCGCAAAAAGTGAGAAAATTATAACACCAACTCCGAAACTGCAGACGAGTATGGAATTAATAACACCATATTTTTCCGCGAGAACGTTGGGAATGATTCGTCCGAACGTCGAAGCGCCATTTTGGATGGTTAGCTTCAAGTGAGGACGAAGAAATGATCAGGAAAACTATTAATGTGGGAGAAAAGAAGAAGTTACCGTATAGAATGCAAAGGTTGATGGAAGCCCGTGGAGAACGGTGTATAACTGAAGGTAAAAATCTTGCATCCTGAATTTAATCCTCCATCTTTAAGACATGACTCAGAACAAAGACTTACATGGGAAGAAAAGACCCAAAGTCACAAACGATCCTCTAAAAACAATTGAAAAAATCTCAATCTTGAAAAATGAGTGAAAGTCTGAGAGATTATTTTTACCCGATTGCCAAACCCAAAATGAACGGAACATCCGTCAGAATCTCTTTTATATTAGCTGGCTCGGTATCCTCAGCGTCAATACGGGGTTCTATTCGATCGCTCATCAAAACAACCGAGAACACCAGTAATCCCGTCGTTAGGATAGCAGCCGCCCTTACAGCAAAGCCGAATCCGGATTGTTTGAATAAGTTATTGAGTAGGATAGGATATGCAATTCCGCCAACTGATGATCCTAATGGAATATATCATTATTAGTATCAATACAACTGAGAGATAAAAGAAGTCATGCAAACCTGTAATTATGATCCCCATCGCCATAGGTCGCCGATTTTTCCAATGTTGTCCTTGGACTGTCATGGACGGTATATATAACAGCCCAGAGCCTATTCCCATACCAACACCTTGAGCCAAAAAGAGCTGATAGTACCGATTGATGTGAGCTAGAGATAACATATAAAAACTACAAAGTTCATTTAATCGTTTCATTATGTGAACGGTGGACTGAAAACCATACCTGATGAGATAAATTATCGCTCCTAAAATGACAATTTTTTTGAAATGCCCTTTATCGACTAGCCGACCAGCCGGAAGACCCATTATCACGAAAAAGAATAGTTGGACGGATCCAATCCAGCTGATGTCTGACGATGAAGCCGTTCCCGCACGGACATATAAATCTTGGTAGACACCAAAAGATGAAATATGACCGAATGTGCAAAATAACGCCAACCAGCTATATAAGGTTAATTTCGGGGGGAAGTTGAATGAGTAAAATTATGATAATGTGCTGAGAAAGAGAGTCGTACCCTCCGAGTAAAGTACACCATGCTTTGGTACCCCCGTCTTTGGGAGAAAGCTCTTTAAAAAACTTCTCTCGAGCCCTTATATATTCGGGGGACGAGGTATCCAAAATGTAAGGGTTTGAATCCCAGGCGTCGTCATCGTAACTGGCCACTTTGGTATACATGAGTGGCGGAGGGAAGGGAAGGGAGACTCGATGAGATGGGAAAAAGTTGGGACTGAATAATATGTATTCAGCAAACCGAGGCCCAAAAATACGCGCGCATACCTTAAACGTTATCGATTCACCTGACTAGGCATTGGCTACCTATCGCATAGCTTGTGGTGCTTTGATGGAGTTTGTAGTCGGAGCGCCCTGCGAGTTGATACATACTAGTTTGATCAATGAAATAGCCCGAAAAGGTTAAGCTACTTCTCCGGCCCATATGTATACTTGCACCATTGATATTGAGCAGTTCCCATCGATGAAAGAAAGAGATGCCAGTGAATCCATCATTGCTACACACGTGGGCTGGGCTGGGCTGGGCGCGAGAACAGGTGTCCTGCATGCATTCTCGATAATTAGTCATATGTATGCGCATCTCGAACATCCAAATTGATCGGAAATCGTTATAGGGTGTTGTGATTTCAAGCGGAAGAATCTCAAGGGCGTGATCACGAAAGCTACGAATGATATTAAGTAATGCGTTTACTCTAGAATTCAGGAGACGATGACCACCTTCTCTGACGAATCAACGTGATATGTATAAAAAGAAAGGCATCTCCGGTTTTCAAATTACTCGTTTACACATGCACACATGGCCCAAGCTCATGCGATTCTTTTGAACACAATTAATTTTAAGGGGAGTCAGCAAACACATGCTACATAATACTCACAACATCTTTACATCTGACATCGGCTAATTTTTGCCGGAACAATCTCTCTGATGATATACGGCTACTCAGGCTAGTATTCCAAACGTAATCAAAAAGACAATAGGCGTACCACGAAAAAATGGGGTAACGTTTAGCCTTCTGTAGAAGTGTTTGGATCCGTGAAACTGAACCTAAACCTATAAACATCCCACCAAACGAAAAAAAAAAAATAACATGCAAATTAAACTCCATAAGTATATATAACTCTACATGGTTAGCTTCAAAACACAAGCTCAATCTGCCCAATGCCCTCCAGCCTTTGCAATGTCGGAGAGAGCATCAACACTCCTCCGGCATCCAGCTTCGGCAGACGCTCTGCGGGGCAGAAGACAACAGGCTCGGTGCGTGGTGAGAGGTGCTGGTGGCCGCTCACCCACGACTGCGACCGGGGTCACTGATTACCACTCCACAGAGACCTGTCCTCCTAAAGAACTGGTAGTTGAGCTGGGGGTCACGCAAATGAGAGTTCGGCGCCGTTCCTGTCCCTAGGCTCCTAGGGAATCAAGATTGAAGGCCGAGTTGAAGTTGTTGACTGAGTTGCGGGTTGAATTGAAGGTGTCCACTGGGTTGGAGGTTAAGTTCGGGTTGGGTTTGAAAGTTGAGTGTGAGTTGGAGTTCGGAGAAGAGTCGGAGGTTGACTGGACGTCGCCAGGACGGATAAGGACGCGCGTCCGACCGTTACTTCGACCCCTCCCTATTGGGTTTTGAACCTGGCATGCTCTGGGAATCGCAGCTAGCTAGCACATGGCTCTGTCGCTCGTGGTACCGGGAGCGACCGTAGTTGACAAAAGTTGTATCTACCATCTTCCAGGATTTTCGGCCGCCGCCTAGAATTACATCTGGTAAGACTTTCCTTGAAGTTTTGTAAATAGTCCAGGGACCGCCGGTGCTGCTGGGTGTGTTGTGGGACCGCGCCTGCGCTTGCTTGGTTCGGACATGATGTCGTTGGTGTTTCCATAACCGTTATTTGTTTCCTTGGTGGCACGATGAGACATTAACTGAAAATGTATCTGTGACTGAGATGTGGAGTGAGAAAGGAAGTTTGACAAGATTGTAAGAGAAACAAGTTGTCTGCCATGCTGGGCAGAGGAAGAGAGTTACGAGGGCGCTTCCTGCTCAGCTGAACGCTTGTGCCGTGTTCGGCACTGTGCTTCGATCAGCCAAGAAACGCCCGATCAGAACTGGAAACCCGTTGATTTTATATCTGCAGCGACTGTGCACAGAGGGATTAAAAAACCGTTTGAATAACTCTCCATTCAAGTGCGGTGGATTATCTATCCAGGTCCAAAAGATTAGGAATCCTTCAAATAGACTTCTTCTTTAGGTGATTATTTATCGACTTGAAAACGATTCAGGGATGACTTCGGAGATTTTGCCAGGGCATCTCGAGCATCCAAAGTCGAATTCAGGAGGGATGGTTTATTTGGCGAACCTTCTTATAGCATAGTAACTAGAATGGGCACTTGAACTTTTCATCATGTTCTGTTGCAGGTACAATCAAGGTTGCGCAATGGGCAAAGTATTTGAACAACTGCGGATAGACGGCAGCATGTGCCTAAAAGCTGTTCACTGATACCAGCTAACCGGTACGGGTGCTATAACAGAATGACCTTTATATATTAAAGTGTGTGTCATGCAAGTTGTTACTCATGGACCAGAAAAAGGATTGTGGGTACTAACACCATACATGCGTCAATCGTCTGACTTCGTTACGCCAACTGTGTTCACCCGTTTTAGTCATATGGTCTTCGGTATATGCGCATACATGGAAGCTGATGATCAAATTTTATACATACATATATAACATAGAATAATACAAACAATTCAAATATTGAAAACCTTCTTAACAAGAGCATACAAGCAAAGAAATCAAGATACATTCGTCATAGATATTGTCTTCCTAGTTGCTTAGCACGAAGATGTCTGCTTAAAGCAATCAATGTTACGCCACCACCCAATATCACAGTCTAGAAGTTTCTTAGCTTGAAAAATAAACGGCTCTTATTGTAGGGTTTTTTATACTCACGCCGCTAAACACAGTTGCTTTTGTCCAATTAGACCCATCGCCCACGAGTGCTCCGATGATAGGCGGGCCAGTTAAAAACGCGATTGAGTTAAAGGCATAGGCGATTCCAAGTCGTATCCTTCGTATCAAGATAAGCTGAGTCAACAAACAAGAGAGAAAATATTGTATACCCCAGTTCTTTTGGGTGTCGAATAAACGACACTATAGTCGGTGCGAATAGAGAAAGTACTGTCAAAACCGTAAGACATTCATCGTGAGTACAACAGGAACTTGAACAACTTCCGATCGCAGCAGAAAAAAGTTGTCTTACGTACCTCCTCCAGAGAAAAAACCATAAAATATCGCAAAAATGACGACAGATGCAACAGTTTTAACCGCGAAAAGGGAAAAAATTATCACACCAACTCCGAAACTGCAGACCAGTATCGAGTTGATGACTCCATATTTCTGCGCAAGAACGTTGGGAATGATTCGCCCAAATGTCGAAGCGCCATTTTGAATAGTTAGCTTCGAGTGGGGTGATCAGAGAACTGCTAACATCTGAGAAAACAAAAGAACAAATCACCGTATAGAACGCAAAGGTTGATGGAAGCCCATGGAGAACGGTGTACAGCTGAAGGTAAAAATCTTACACCCTGAATTCAATTCTCCATCTTTAACACATGATCTAAATGAAGACTTACATGGAAAAAAAAGACCCAAAACTATGAATGATCCTCTAGAAACAATTGAAATTCCAATCTCGAAACATGGAGGGAGAGACTGATACCCAAATGCCATGCCCAGAATGAACGGAACATCCGTCAGAATCTCTTTGATATTAGCTGGCTCGGTATCCTCAGCGTCAGTACGTGGTTCTATTCGATCGCTCATCAGAACAACCGAGAGCACCAGTAACACCGTCGTTAATATAGCAGCCGCCCTCACTGCAAAGCCGAATCCGGATCGTTTAAACAAATTATTGAGTAGAATAGGATATGCGATTCCGCCAATTGATGACCCTAGTGGAGTTGTGTTTCAGTGGAACTTAAGGGAGAAAACCAGGAGCAAACCTGTGATTATGATACCCATCGCCATAGGTCGCCGATATTTCCAATGTTGTCCTTGGACTGTCATGGACGGTATATATAACAGACCTGAGCCTAATCCCATACCAACACCTTGAGCTAAGAACAACTGATAGTAACGGTTGATGTGAGCTAGAGATAACATATAAAAACTACGGAATTTTTGAATGTTTGATTTATGTGGGCGGTGGATTGTGAAAACCATACCTGATGAGATAAATTATCGCTCCTAAAATGATGATTTTTTTGAAATGCCCTTTATCGACTAGACGACCAGCTGGAAGACCCATTACAACAAAAAAGAATAACTGGACGGATCCAATCCAGCTGATGTCTGACGATGAAGCTGTTCCCGCGCGGACATATAGATCTTGGTAGACACCAAACGATGATATATGACCGAATGTGCAAAATAATGCCAACCAGCTATGATGAATTTTAGGGGGAAGTTGAATCATGAATGAGTATAATAATAATGCGCTGAGAAAAAAAATCGTACCCTCCGAGTAAAGTGCACCATGCTTTGGTACCCCCATCTTTGGGTGCAAACTCTCTCATAAATTCTCTTCGAGCTTGAACATATTCGGGGGACGTTGTATCTAGCATGAAACTGTCTGAGTTCCAGGCGTCGTTGTACTTGCCCATTTTGTTAGACATGAGTGACGGAGGATGGGAAGAGACTCGGGGAGATGGGAAAAATTAGGCCTGAATAATATGTAGTCAACAAACCATGACCCAAAACACGCGCGCATGCCTCAAACTTTATCGATTTACCTGAAAATCCTTCGCCACCTATCGCATAGCTTGTTGTGCCTTGATAAAGTTCGTTGTCGAAGCGCCCTCCGAGTCGACAGTTTGATCAATGAAATAACCGGAAAAGATTCAGCTACTTCTGCGCATATACTTGTACGGTGGCTAGCACAATTCGCTGATATTGAGCAGTTCTCACGGATAAGAAAAAACAAAGAGTCACGAATGAACAACAAGAATCCATTCCTACACGTGGTTGGACTGAGAACAGGTGTCCTGCGTGTATTCTCGATATTCGATCATATGTATGCGCGTCTGAAACACCCAAAGCAATCGGAAATCGTTAGAGGAACGCTGCATGATGCGAAGTGGAAAAATGTTAGTCCGTGATCACGGAAGCTGCACAAATGATGAGTTAATGCGTTTAGTTTAATCAGAAGACGATGACCATCATTCTGACAAATCGACATGATATAAGGACACAAGGCATCTTCGTTCCAAATTACTCTCATAATTCACATGGCGAACGCTCACAAGTCTTCTGAACGGAAATAAGTTCAAGTGGCGTCAAGAAACACATGTTACTAGTTACTCACCACATCCTTAACATCTGAAATCGGCTAATCTTCGCCAGAACAATCTCTCTGATGCTGCTGATACACGGCCCACCCGGGTTAGTACTCCAAACGTAACCAAAAAACAATGGGCATACCGAGCAAAAAAAATGGGGTATTAACTCTTAGTCTTCTGTAAAAAGTGTTCGGATCCAAAGAAACTGAACCTATAAATATCCCATTGAACAAAAAAAATAACATGCAAATTAAACTCCATAATTATATATATAACTCTACATGGTTGACTGCGAGACACAAGTCCAATCTGCCCAGATAGCTTCCAGCCTTTGCAATGTCCGAGAGAGCATCAACATTCCTCCTGCAGTCAGCCGAGGAACCGCCCGATCAGCTAGAGTAACGGAAATAGAACGAGAATCACTGATATCATTACTTTCCGGTTGTTGTTGTTGTTGCTGCCTACTCTTTTGAATAAGCTCACGGGCTTCTTGTATGACATCTAGTAGTCGACCCTTGTCATGATAAAACCATTTGATCTCGGTTTCCAAGCTGCCCAGAGGTATTTCAAGCGCTCTTCGGACAAAGCCTCTTGATAAGACGTATGCTTTCTCGTTGTATAATCTACTGTTGACCATACCCTCTTCAGTATTCCGTAATTTCTCATAGGCAGGTTCGCAGAACCATCTAAGGTAAGCGTAATATAAGTAAAAACAAGAAAGCAAGACTAGAAGCATTCGACGCACGGCTCTCGAACAAGAACTAGATAGAAAACGAGATCATGATTCTGATGACTGATATGATATCTACGAGATGACGTACCTAACCCCTGGATTGAAACAAACGCCTGTAATAACGACGAGCGAGCAGCACTCCACGACTCATTACGATCTCCAGCCCAAGTTCCCAATATCGACAAACAGACCTTGCCTTCCTCGTATAAATTAGGGTTTACGCGTCCATTACCGTTTGTCCAGCTTAAGAAATGTGCTTGTGGAGGTGTTTGAGGAAAATCAGAATCAAGTAGCCAATCTATGACGAAGGGCTGTTTTGTGCGAAATATATGTAATTGAGCGATTAGCTGTATATACAATGTAAATGACTGGTAATGTTCACGTACCGCATTCTCATATGGGGTGTTTTCAGGTCCGATAATAAGCGAGCGTAGCAAATCCGCTCGATCTTCATACGCTCGTACGAGGATGGAATCTGGAATATATATGAGATATGGTAGATACACCCTATTAAAACAACATACCTGGTAAACTACTTTTCAGAACGCGATACTCTTTATTTAGCCGACTGATAAAAGATTTCGTGGTTTGAGCAGGTTTCGAGGAGTAGAATGCATGATCAACAGGTGTACTGGGAAGAACGGCAAAACGCTGCCATTGTGATTCGTCTTCATCTTCCAACGACAAATCTTTGGCTTTCTTTGCTGCTATATCAACTTGAGAGGGCGATTGAGACCCGGATTGTGATTGCGATTGTGATTGATGTTGGGATTGAGACTGAGACTGAGGTTGAGGTTGAGATTGGGGATATGTATGTGGATGTTGCTGCGAATGTGTATCTGATTGAGCTGGGGAAAGAGGTATCAAGTTCGGTAGCCGCTCTTGTTGCTGTTGTGGTATGCTCGGTGTACTCGTATTCGACATCGTCTGTGGAAGATGGTCTACCTCCATGACAGCTTCCGCTTCAACTTCAGCCTCCGAGCCCCACTCTGTGTCAGCATGCGAAAGAGGAGGATCATGGGTATGCTCGGACATGATGATGTTTTGGTGAATGGCATTGAGAGATACATCAGCGACAGTAGAACCCCAATCTCCTTCGACGATAACCTTGTCAACCTCGATAAGGTCATTCCATTCCAACTCGCCATTTCCCATTTCATCTTTTTCTTCTTCATCTGCTTCCGCGTTCTCATCCTCATTTCCTTCCCAAGTACCCTGCGACGTGCCATCGCCTTGTACTTCAAATTCGCTATCTTCGACAATGTATTGACCGTACCCGTCCGAGAACCCTTCGCCCCACATATCGGCCATAGCGTTGTCCATGCCGTCTTGCAGCCGCGTTAAACGTTCCAGTGGCAGGACAACCTTCTCTCCATCACATAATATGACTTCGACGAGCCCATCAGTACGTAACTAACACCAATAGCGAAATGACATTCAATATCAACTCTAAGCATCGACTCGTTGGACGTCCTCTTACCTCGATTACCTCCCCGAACCAATCCACCTTCCCAACCTTCTGCACCTTCCCATCCAACTCTCGTCCAAGAGCTTCAGGCGTCCCTCGAATCTTTGCGATCCCCTGGCCGATATTATGCAGCTCGCCCCTCCATCCACTAACAGTAGTCGACCCATCTTCCTTATCCTCCATAATGGGAATCTCCCGAACCCAATGCTCAACTTCCCCGATCTTTGGCACACGAGGTAACTCAGCGCCGTTCTTCGTTCCAGCACGATGAATAAACACAAAGTCACCTCTCCGAACTCCGAAACTGTCTATCTGGTTTTCTTGAGCCGCAGTGTCCAAACCCGATGTGCCGTGGGGGTCGAGCTCCAGCAGGCTAACAAGCTCTATAGCATCATTATCGTGATAACGGATCATGGCCGTCCGGTCCTCAGCGTTGACCTGCTGCACTACTGCAACACGCTTGACGTCTTCTGTTTTGTGCAGAACATAATCTCCCGGCCTTTCGTTTCAAAAAAAGACTCGATCAGCGCCATCAAGGAAAGAAAGGAACGAAGTTATAACCTACCAACAATCGTATTCATCAACGTTCAAGTACGGAATAAGAGAGTTGGAGTCGTACTCTTCTTTAGCTCCACTCTGCCAAAGAACCGTGACTCGGGTCCGTGTCTCAGTGACGACGACAGCGCGCACAACGACGACACCTCCATCAACACCGTCTTTTCCATGAAAAGAGGGTTTCAAGCCCTTTTGAAACGCCAAAGATGAATTCCGTATGATGTATTTGTCGCCTACTCGTGGTTTACCATCTGACTGACCCCGGACGAGTAGGAGGCGTGACATCTCTGGGCCTGCGAAGAACCGTGGAGGACGTGATCGTGTAGCTGCAATAGAAGGATCGATCTAGAAGAAAAAGCAGACAGGCAGAGCTTTAGATTGGCATTGAAAATAAATGTTTCTTTTTCTTTTCGGAATGAGACATACGGTTTGGTTTATAGCCATCCACGAAACTGCTATGGCAGTTGGCCTGACACTCAATACAACATCTTGCATGCTAGATCGGGCCGGGCGGATTAGAGCTGCTATGAAAGATGGTGACTCAGGAGGTAGGACATCCTATGGCAATTGTTAATGAGAAAGAAAAGGGCGAGAAATAGAAGCATAGTTACGAACAGGCCCGCTATCGCCAATCTGTAAGCGACCACCCAGCTGTGGAACACGCACTAGATTACCAGAATTGAGCTGTACAACAGCCTCGTCGAATATCTAAAAGAGCATATTCATCAGAAAGGCCTCCAATATGTAAAACAACAGAGCATACTTCTTCGATCTAAGAACAAAGAAAAGTGAGCTGAGGACATGAAATAGCTAAGCAGTCAAAAGCCAACACAGACCTGTCCAATCCAATCATCAAGGACAACGAAATCTCCAATAAAAATGTCATTAGCAGGCTCAAGCTCCTCTGAACGAATCCATTCATCGAGTGCGACATGCGTTATAGCATGCTCTACTCTCGCCTGAACTTCACTCGCGATGATAACACCGCTCTCAACGGATTGAATATCCTTCTTGCAAACATCCCCGATTTGAAAGTTCCTATCGACGAGGTCGAACTCGGATTCGGAGACGATATCCCTCCAGTGTGTCGGAAAGAAGCTGACGGTAATTTCGCCTGGAGCAAGTGGACGGAGAAGAGGATCTGCAGGATTTAGAGGAGGGTAGTCGTCTGAGTCATGCCAGCATCTCTAGATAACACGAGGACATCAAATGAGCAAGCAATATTCATTTTTATGACATAAAAGTACTGACCAAAACAACGGCCAATTCATGTCCTGCCTTTTTCCTGCGTACGATATCTTCCTGGTAAAACTGAGACAGCAAAACGAAATGAATATTATTCCATTGTAATCAAAGGGGAACACTTAATCGCCTTTGAAATTATGACACTCACTTTACTCTGATTTCGTGATTGCATAAAACGATTCGTTAACACAAGATGGTGTTAATTTGTGCACAGACTGAGGGCTGGGGCTGAGGCTGGGGCTGGGGCTACTAACTGGGCCTAATTAAAGAGAGCCTTGCAGAAAGCGAGTAGTTTTAGGCGCGCAAAGCTTGTGCTATTCGGCACCGACGCACCGCGCCCGCGCGCACACTGCTACAGGTGACCAACTAGTAGAGAACACCGCAATCGGGGTTCACGCTTTCAAAGATCCCCGCGCGAAATTTGAGTATGTACAGTGATAAATGTGCATGATATATTTTGTAAAGACATTGTCTCGCTGTCAAAAAACGAAGGTGCTTAACAAAGAAAGGAAGTAATCAAAGGAGAGGATAAAAAGGAGCAGAAGGAAAAAAAACAAAACAAGAAGAAAAGGTAAATGATGTATGAAGACCAGCCAGACACAAACGAGAAGCGACAACAGACCAAAAGTTTTGAACTTGGGTCTTTGAGTGAAGAAAAACAGCACCGGGGTATATAAAAGCTGAGCAAAGAGAAAAAGACTGATTCTACTGGGGTTCCGTTCTTTGTTTTGAACTGAAAACCGAAATTACACATTTGAGATAGATTGTTAACGTCTTTAATATATGAAGCGCTCGTTGCTGAGGTTGGTCGGATCTCTCTATCTCGAACAATTATCGACAAGCGTGTTCTTCGGGAAGGGCTGCTTAAAGTCATCTGTCCAAGTGGTCAAATTGTAATCAGTGTACGCCTCAATGTACCTTTATATATAAATAAAAAGATTCTTAGCAAACGACCACCACGTGGAAAAAGGACAAGACATTCACTTACGTGTTGATATAATCCTGAGTCGGATAATCCGGCGGGTCGCATCCAACATTTGGAGCATTCTTCGGTTGGTACACTCTAACCCAATCAACGAGCATCTGTACCGGAAAATCGATGCCCGCAAAGTCGATGAAACCTCCGAAGTTCTCGGACAAACCGAGGTTCATGATTATATACTTTAAACGACAAACAAACAAGAAGAGTCAGTAACATAGACTACGATGTCAAGAGCATCCATTCATAGTTCACACGCACCATAGGCTCCTCGGGTATAATTCTTTGACTAATGTTGACAAGCTCATTGGGTCCCATCCCCGCTGCCTGGATAGTCCAAGCTCTCTCTCCATTGTTAATCCAGGAAATGTATCCTTTAGTCCTATCCGGAAGATACTCGTATCCATATACAGTCGAGCAACCACCATTCAACTCATAACAAGACTGATTGGTCAATGACAGGCCAGAAGTAGCTTGTTGAAACACGCCTCCTTTATAAGCATTAAGCTGTGTAATCGCCGGATTATCTATCTGCAGATTCTGACTAGAATTATCCCAGATGTACGACGCATCAAACGGCGCCCATTGAGCAGACTGAGAGACAGTGCCGGTGTCCGTGGCGGGGTTGACTTGCGCTTCGAGAATATCGATTTCGGGAGCAGAACGACCCCTGAAAATTCCATCGGGTGTGATAGGACCAGGATGGGGCTCGCCTTTGCATGTGCATGCACTAAGACGTTGGCCCTGGAGGAAAGACAGGACACCTCCTTCTGTCGGATCACCATTGATAGTCGCAGCATGTGGTTGACCGTTCAACGTTTGATTAGGCAAGGTACCGACGTCACAAGAATCATAAGAATACGGCCACATTCCTTCCAACGACGCTCCATATCCTGCACGCCCTAAATTACCCATCGTCCACACCGCAGGCCACAGACCAGGAACAGTATTACTACCCGGCAACGTGACGGAGACTTCAATCCTTCCACCTGTGAAACAAAACTTGTTCCACGACGAAATCATCCCACTCGTGTAGTTGAGATCATGCTCCGGGTTATTCGAGAGCGTCAAGACAAGTTTGCCGTCTTTCGTGGTTGCAGCACTGGGATCGTACCATTCCAAATCATTAGTCTGCCAGTAGTGCAAGTCGGCAGCTTCCCAGTAAGGATCGTCACCGGGATAGAACGATCTACCGTCGACGTTGAACTCGTCAGAGAAGACAAGTTCCATCTCGACGCCGTCGAAGCTGGTCTTGGTGTAGAATTCTTCGGGAGTATCCTTGTCGATGACTGACCAGTTTCCTGGGATCTGGGGTATTTGACCAGATGAGTTGGTACCGCCGATACCGAATGCGCCAAAAGTCGAAGCTTGCGGTTTGGTGAAAAACGTAATCAGAGGATAGCCCGCACTTGAGAGAGGGAGAGAGAGCGAAGTTAGAGAGATAGATATGGAGGCTAGATGAAACTTTACAATAGAGTAGTCAAACCAATGACTAGAAACGCTAGACAACCAATGTTGGCCAGGCCTCTCGCTGTAAAGATAGTGCCGCCCCTGTCGTTTTTATGGTCTCGTTTAGGATCCGGATTGTGAAGATAGTCATCTGGTTCGATTTGGCTGACGCTTGGATTGGCCCAGAATGACGGGTCAGGAGATAACGAAAACTATTGAGAGCATTTGAAAAAAGGGTGGATAGTCGACAGCAAAAGGTACACATACTTTCTCTGACAAAGAATGTGTGTTCTAAAAGAAACGGTAAGGGATCTCAGCCATAAAAAGAAAAAGAAAAGAAAACTTACGCCACTACTATATGATGCTACACTTGGTGTTCTTCTGTGCAGTTTCGAAGACGATGGAAAAGAAGAGGAAGATGCTGATGCCGAAGAAGGGCTCAATGAACCATGCATTGGACTTCTAGGGCCGCCATAGTGTTGTTGTTGTTGTTGTTGTTGTTGTTGTTGACGATGATCAACAAGCGATGCCGTCGACGACAGAGCTGAGTTAGGTAAACGTTGAGTTGAATCGTTTGATTGAAATTGTGCATAACCAGTATGGCTTGAGAATGAGGTTGAGGATGCAGCAGCGTTATTGCCTGCAGTAGCCCCGGCAAAAGGGTATACTGGAGGCCTGGACATTACTAAAGGAGCGTCTTTTGTTGTTATAAAAGAGGGCGGGGAAGGAGGAGAGGGAAAAGAGAAAAGGATAATTCAGAGAAAGGAACACAAACAAAAAAAAGCGTGATTTACTGATTACTCACCGTCACCGTCACCAAGTCCCTTTGCATCCAAAATTAGGACCTTGAGCTACCCCGGATACTCCCTTTGATTTTTGTTATTAATAACCGGGGTGCTCCGGAGTCCCAACTCCCACTCCACTTTGCTCCACCTTTGTTTACCACGTTCAGAACTTTGTATGTATGTTCTTAACGATAATTGATGCTAGCACTTGATTACTATCCAAAACGCAAGACTGTCTAGCAAGGCACGTAAACCGTAAAAGAATAAGTCTCGAATGTAACCGGTCGGGGTGGAATGCGGATCGTGATGTCCACCGGTGTGCCTTGGGAACCAATAACCAGCTGCAATGTCGATGGATCAGATTCATCAGATTCCCTTCCGAAAAAGTTTATCAAACCCGCCAAACATTACTAGTGTCTAGTGCATCACTGTTGATAGAATTGCCAGTCCTCTCATCCTGAAACCTCACAACTCGAATGACGCAGATTCTTGAGTGCCACCAAGTAATCGAGTTGTTACCTCAGTTCGCAGAACTCACAACTAATGGCAACGGATCTGATCACACCAGTCGCTTCTCTAAGCGGCGCAGGACGTAAGAAGTAAGTAGTCACCGGTTCACCGCCACTGACGGTCGATCTCTGTGCTTAAAAATTGTGTCTCAAGTCTCTGCTGTCAATGTCAATGTGAACAGATGTGAACCCGAATTCATAAGCACGTACGTGGCCATGGAATTCGAAGGCGATCTATCAAACAATACTGGCCACGGGAAAAAGAGCCTGTTATGCAAAAAATTTCTTTTGTTGATGATTGGCCTGAGCCCCGAGTCGTCCGCGCTTTGCCCTCGCGCGCGCTTTGTTTGAAATTGCAGGCCTTGTTTGACCTCAGCTCTTTTTGTGCACCTCAAGACAAGAATCCCTCTTCGTTTGTGGTTTTGTCCTCCAATTACTTTTTTTCCCTCAAGTTTATATTTCTTGCCCTGCGCTTTGTTTTGTTTGGCATATCGCTAATGAATAAGAAAAAGAATAAGAAAAAGAAAAACAGTTAGGTCCCTCGATCGGATGCCGACAAGCCGAGGAGAGTGCACTTACGGTCGGTCCATCTGTTCTACGGTCCACGATTGTGTCCTTTGTCCAACAAATGTACAAGTTCAGAAGCTATAAAACGCGACTTCCTTGTGATGGTTAATCACTCATTCTTTGCACCCGACATCCCCTCACACTAAATTCAAAAGGACAATCCAAAAATCATGATCATGTAAGGCTTCGTCTTTCATCTTCGGGAAAACAAACTTCAAATCTTACTTGGTTCTTTTTTTTTTTTGATAGCGACTACAAGTAAATTTACTTTACCGCGACTATCGTGTTTCTAAATTAACAACCAATGCTAGGAATCTCCCAATATTACCTGAAATTTTATCTGAGGCTGTTCTACACCAAGTCTTCACTCATAGAAGTTTGTACGGGAGACCTGGCCATCAATTTGAAGATAATCCTAACGATCCCTCGTACGTATTCATCCATTGGTATTCTTCGTCTGCACACGTCTTTATCATAACATTATAGCCCCGATAACGAAAGGTAAAAAGAGACAGAGAATGTATTATTTTCACACATTTTGATCTCCTAAAAAGCTTAGAACACTTGGGCGATTCTGTTTTGGGATTCATCATAACCAATCTAATCCGGACCATGTATCCAAACATTCATGTGGGACCAGCTACAGTACGAAAGTCTTTTTTTAAGAATAGTTATCAGAGAAGCTGACGTTGACAAAAGAAAATTCGGTCAAGAATGGTTGAAAATACGACACTCGCCGCTTTGTTAGTATCACAATTGTTTGACCTTGATGATTTTCGTTATATTTGACTAATGACTTTATAATCTAGAGCTGTATACTATAAAATGCCCGAGCTGCTACGAGGTCACTCTGCCCAAATTTTTGTTCTGAGGCAGTCGGTAAACGTACAAGGTGAGCAACGAATGTCACTCAACCAAAATCATCCAACCTAAATTATCATAATGTGTTGTAGGCGACTTATTTGAGGTGGGTAAACTAGTGCAACAGGGATTTACAAACGTTAAACGAATTATCTTTATCAGGCATACATTGCAGGCGTATATCTCACGCGAGGCTTGGACGTTACCGCGAATTGGCTTGAGACGCTCTTCAAGCCACTCGTAGAGAACGCGTACAACCATGTCCGATCAAATTACTATGGATATGATAACTCGGCCGGTCTCTCGTATTCTCAGCAGTCTGAAACGGAGTCGACAGACAGTACAGACAGCAGCTCACCGATTTCGGTGCACCCTCCAAACTCCTCTCAAGAAACTTCTCGCCCTCGGAACACCCCTGCAGGGTATCTGATGCTCTTCAACGAGTACCTAGTCAAAAATAAATTATCCGTGGAGTGGATTTGGGAAAGCGAAGACAATACGGGGTCTGCGGGACGTCCGTGGGTTGTTCAAATTATGTTGCAAAATAGGTGTATTGGGAATGGAAAAGCGACCACTAAACAGGCTGCTAAGAATGGAGCGGCTTTGCAAGCTTTAAGATCGTTTGGAGTATTGATCAATGTCTAATGCCATGCGTTTCCGCAGTTGTAGTCTTATCGGTGATACTCATTTTTGAAGCTAGACTACGGATAGTATTGATTTATATGATTAATTTGATAACTTCATGTCTTGTATAATATAGAAAGTACTGTATGTTACTGTGTGCCATACCAGTAGGTGAAATTTTTCCTTGTTCAAAACAAGTTCAAGCTTGACTGCAATTTGTGTGACATTTTGTGACCATTTGTTTCTTAGACCTGACGAGTTTAGTTATGACTACAGTACATTGTCTAAAATACGCAATTTGACAGCAATTTGAGATTCCCGCCATATCCGATTCGTACCACTACGGCCTACTACGGCCTACGTGCGCTAGTCTCAAGGCGGATCCCCTATAAGATTATCGTATTATCTTATCATCCACTTCCCCCCTTAGGCCTTAGTATTCTTCAATTTAAGCTTACCGGGGGTCCTCAGTAAGTTTCCACTCATGAGGAAATATTCATTTTTCAGGTATTGATTGACTTACATTTGTCAGTACTGGCCGAGTTTATTCTCTCTGCACACGCGTACGGCTCCGGCGTCGGCTTTCTCTGGCAGCATTTAAACCTAAATTTCAACGCCACCGAACACAGTCGCAAGCTGTTTACCTTGGTTTGCGTCACGCTTTCGGGATACGTACAATGGGATCAATCAATCAAATTTCAGCCTCGCCTTCAAACACACAGTCCGCGTTAGAACCGCCCAGTATTGTCTCTAATGAAGTGAATCGTCTCCAAATGTCCCCGTATTAGCATCAAGACGGCGACGTCATTCTTTCCGTGGGGGTGGAAAACCACGCGCAGAAGCGTGAATTCCGGGTTCACCGTGCAATCTTATCCCTCCATAGCCCAGTCTTCCGGGACATGTTCGCCCTGGGCAAAAATGCAATAATCTCGGGAGAAAACATGCCGCCCACGGTACCGAAGATTCTATAGAGGACGTTTGCGAGTTACTCAGGATGGTCTATAAAGCATAGTAATTTCTTTGTTTCCCTTCCGATTGAGTAACTCGAGTTTTCCATACTTCTTTTAGTGAAATCTACTCCGGTGCGGAGTCCATATCGTTTGATGGTGCTTTGGGCGCACTTCGTCTAGCCCATAAATACCAAATGACGCATCTTAAAAACTCAATCCTCGTATTACTTCGGAGAAGTTGGCCGGCCGATCAAAACGAATATAAGAAAGTGGTAGACACTCTGTCCAAGGAGCAGAGGACGGAAAGGATCGGAAAAAGTATAAAACTGGTTAACACGGCCCGGGTAATTGAATGCGACGAAATGCTGCCAACAGCATTTTTTGACTTAACAAATGCACAATGGGACGAATTCAAACCTGGCCCTAACGACGAAAACCTCTCCGTTCAGGACTGGGCACGGGTCTTACGTGGCAAAGCTCTGTGGATAGCTCGATTCAAAACGTTGGAAAGTGCGGGAACTAACGAGGACTACATAACCTACGTGTAGAATAAAGACTCTGGAGACAAAGTATCCATCTTCCAGAAACGGTCACAATTCGATGCCTGTTCAATTAAATCAGCTCAGGAGGAAAACGTCGATTACTGTGTGGCGGCATTGGCTTGTCTGAAAGCATTGGTTGTAAGAAAAATTATCGATGGTCATTTGGTGATTGATGGCTGTTGGACTCCCGAGATGTTTCAAGCCGAAGAAGCCTGTGACGGCTGTGCAAAATGGATAGACAGTGTGATCAGGGACAAGGAAATGGAGATATGGAACAATGTCACTGAAGACCTTGATCTACCGAAGGTAAATGTAAATGAAGATAAGATGATGAGCCCAACATTGTTGTTTTAAAAGTGTATTGTTTTGGTTTTTTAATTTACAGTCTCCATTCTCTTGTGTATCGCCCTGAAACTCTGTTAAATCACTAATGAAATATAATAAGTGATCTTTGTCTGTGTTTAGGGAACAATGAGAAACTTTTTCAGCAATAGGCCTAGCTCCTAACTAAGGCGTTCTGGGCCTCTAGTAACGAAGGCTTTGTTCCGAGCCGTTGAGATAAGAATACATATGGTCAACAACAGGCGAAAGCCTCAAGCTCGGACTTTTTACACCGCTTCAATGGATAATTGATATTAATGAGTATTCAATATCTCAAAATATGTTTTTCAAACTTCAATGACTATGCCGAGGAGAACATAGTTCAAGCTTGATTGCGTTTTGTGTGACACTCTGTGACCATTCTTGACATTCGTCAATCGCTAACCTCAGGCGGCCCGTATCATGCTGCCTCAACGTCAGCTGAAACATCATAATTCCTTTCCCTCATCGTTGTTGATTTTGATGTCAACAAACGCTGCTTTCTTCTTTCTCCTCAAAGCGCTCATATTTTATCGCAAGTTGTTCAATCACACGCCATTCTTGCTCTATGAATCATCTCTCTCCTAGTTTATCACCTTAATCAATTGCTACTGTTACATGCATGGATGAACGTCAAGACGTTCATGGAAGAGCAAGGAATAACTCTCTAAGTTTGCCAAAGTTGGGTGTACCTAATCCAGTGACCGGATCCCACCCCTCCGTTCTGGAAAAGAATATGGTTGGGTATGTGCCTTTCCCTTTTCTATATAAATCTGATTACTCACGCTGTGAATCCTGGCGTGCCTAAAGGAAGGTGTTTTATGTTATATGATACTGTTTATCTTTGGATGGAAATTCACTTACCACATCCTTGGTTGCCTCCCATCGTGATATCATTGAACCCAGAACGGAATTCGGGAAGGTAAATCTGCAATTTCGATGTTGCGGCATTCATCTAATTTGCAAGAAGATTATAGGTGTTTCTTACCGTGGGGTTGAGGAATCCAACTGGTTTCTTTCCGACCGCCAATCGTGCATCGTTGATAGCTGTAATCATCGAGCCTACAACGGGTGAAGAGCAAGAAGTGCCGAAGACAAGTTCGAATTCGCCGTCAATCTATATCATCAGTTATGAAGCACGTTTGCGACGCTGCCAATCAGCCTTAGAAAAACATACAGCAATGACATAATTTGCCCTGAGTTCTCATGTTAGTTCCTAGACTTCGGGCTCCTTTTCTCTCTCGATGGACTCACCCATTAGCAGCCAAATCGGGATAACCACGCGCCTTTCCACTATTATTGAATTGCGCGGCCGTGAATGGTGGTGGATGGTTGGTCAAGAATTCAGTAACAGCGGCCTTTTGGTATTCTGGTATCGGGAAGATATCCGAGAATCCTCCACCACTTTCACGTTCACATGGTCAGCCCGATACTACCAGCCCTCGATAATGAAAACTCACCTGAAGATAACTTGTTCACATGCACCTTCGGGGTCGTTAACGGTTGCTATCCGGAACATCAGCCTCAAGTCGCAACATTGACATGGATTACAAACATACATCCTGGATTGATCTGTGTTGCGCCGACTACACAAACACCGTGTTCAGATTGCTTTCGAATGAAGATTCACTTTATTTGTCTCACCTGCAGTAACGAATGGACAGTTGGCGGGAAAATCTTTGGGTTAGGGGTAGTAGATAAGGGTGGATCAGCACACACAAACACTTCTTCTTCACAGACATTCATTACCGATAAAAATACATACCTGGATCGAACCTTGTTCCGTTTTGGGTTTCCACACCCGTCGCGGGATCGATGCAAAACCCATCAGGTCCACCAACACCATCATCCCCCGAACTGTACAAGATCGTAACACCCATGAGACCCAACTTGCCATACTCGTTACACTGCCTTATCTCGTACGCAGCAGTCATCTCAGGCTCTTGGGAACCAAATGAAGTTGAGATGACGTTAGCTGGTTTTACGATACCGCAGGACTCGGGCTCGTCGAATCCGCCTGGTGCTGTGTCGGGATAGATGCCGTCGAATTCGGGATTATCTCCACCTTCAAATGTACAGAAACTTGCATCGAGGGCATCAAGCAGATTGTCAAATGAAGCCTTATAACAATGGTTAGCAAAACGTTTCCCATATCTGAAGATGACTTGATTGGACTGACTCCTTCGACAAGGTCACCAGTCTGGTACAATGTTATCTCTTGTGGGAACACGAGGGTCATACTATATTCCTGTGGAACCAAACTGTAAGCTTGATATGCATATCACATAGTCCGTTTTTTGACATACAAGATCAAGATCACTTTCACCGTTGAAGTCGAATCCTTGGTCTATTTGCTGTGGAATACCTTTTCACGGTGGACGTCAGTATCCTTTCTCAAACTTCTGTATGAACTGTCATGGCTGACCTCCATCGATGGATACCAGGTTTGGACTCTTTCCTTGAGTTGCTGGACTGAAGTTTTTAAAGAACATATTCAAATCGCTTTGTATGAACGCCTGTGGTGTATATTCGACTATCCAGAGGAACTTACATCAGCATCCCTATCCTTCCAATGTCAAATAACGAAAGCGGAAACACATACCGATACCATAACTGTTCTTGTTCGTGGACACCAACTTGACATTGTTGAAGTTGTACAGCGCTCTTAAACACGCTGGAGTGATCTCCTCGTCACAGTTTGCAAGATCATTAGGGTCCTCGCGACCTTTGGATTTGGTGCCTTCCGTCTTGACAAAGGCATGGATCTCTGCTTTTGGTGCACCGCTCAACGAGTTGCCATCAAGTGCACTGCGCCTTGCCAGACGTTCTGCACGTCGAACTGGTGAAGCCGGATGACCCTTTGGGGCGACTCTCGCATCAAAGTTGACGGATGGAAGGACGATATCGACATGTGGTCTTATATGTGCTGGTAGCGAATACGAGTCACAAGCTGCAGAAGCCCTTTCAGCTCTAGGATTTGAGAGACGTTGTTTTGCCAATAGGTCAACTTACCAACGTGTTCATTTCCGTATGTGTGTTGATACACCGTATATTCGGCGTCAAGCATCCGCTCCGCTTCATCGACGCTGAGATTCACATCGACCCATCCTCCACTATTACTCAACTTCAGTCTGTTTTTATCGATGCCTTCGCTTTCCAACCAATCCATAACTGCATCAACACTTTCCTGAGCAGGCTTGAACATCTCTTTCACCTGCTCTGCTGTGTAATGGTTTCCGTAATTCGGACTGTGCGGATGGGAAACGTCCATCAAAAGCTCCTCGAGTCTTTCGATGTTGGATTGCTTGAGTCCGATTCGGACTGGAAGGTTAGTGGAACTACCCAAGCGACGAACTGGTTCCCAGCCAGATGGGATATGTGCTCGACGCTCGTGTACCTCTTTGGGACTGTTCAGTGTAGGTGATCCATTGACGTAGGCAGCGAAGACAAATGACAAGAGAATGCTCGTGAGGAGGTTCATCTTGGATGGATAATGGTATGCACGCTATGGGAACTACAGGCTATCTGTCCCTTCCAAAAATGGGAGACGCGTTGCATTCTCAAGCTACAAAACTGTCTTATATGCAGACGCAGGGCTGAGAGAATTATTTCAATTCATAAAAATTATATTCGGCGGTGGAAACTTAGGTATGGGTAAATGTTTTCTAATCATCCAATCACATCCTGAATTGTGCCAATTAGCATAGTGGTGGTCTAAATACCACGGCCAACATACATCATATGCCCGTTTGCACATGGATTCATACCGTGTGTCTTTACCGAAAACAAAAACGGAAAAAAGGTAGCAAATAATGTTTGCTTCTTTCTATTATTTTATGAAGCTTTGTCACCGGGAATGAAGGAGAACCATACGTCTGAATTCTTTTCTTTACACATGGATAAGATCCATCGAGACCTGGCTCGCATTACTATGATATCTCTTCTCCTTTTATAACTCTTCTCCTTCTTTTTTTGTTTTCTTCTTTGGTTTGGGCTGCGTCCCCTTGTTCTGAATATCAGCTTTGACTCCGTTCTGTGATCCAATTTTTGCTTAATATTTTCCCGACCCTGCAATAACAGTCCATCGTCTACCCTGCTTAGCATTCTATTTGTTGACATTAGCTCCACCGGACTGCGGTTCGTTATCTTCTTTAGCCGGTTCAGCTCCAGACAGGTGCTGCCTTTGGGACTAACGTTACAAATATGATCAAGTAAACACATGAATCCGTCATAGCGCGGGAACAATTGTGTTTGATATCACGTACTCAGCGTGATAGTCTGGGAGAAAGCAGTAATACCGCGGGAACTTCGAGCAATATACTTGGAAAGTACCGTCGCAATAAGATATACTGCAGTTGAAATAAACGCCTTGTGAGAGGCTTATGCTAATTTTATGTCGCCTTCGATTTGGTGCCTCGAAATTGTGTACAATTCATCGATACCTTTGATTTCTTGGATACATTAAGACAGATTACCATACAGAGCTTAGTAAATCAATGTCTTCAATTTACTGAAAGCACAACATTAGCGTGAACAATCATTTCTTGGGAGTATTGAGTTAAGAACAACGGATGTATATGCATAAAATCATACTGACAGATCTATTATTTCATATCATACAAACAACGACGGACATCATTATTGTCCGATGTCCAACCAGCGTCATTTATTGGTCCAAAATGAATATTTGCGGTCATATGTTCAGCTGCGTGAGTGCATATACGTCGTGGTAAGAAGCTAGAAAGTCTGGCTCCGATTATATTGAAAGATCTCGGCTAATCTGATCCACTTGAACGGGATAAATGTTTCAAGTAACACGAAGGAAAAACAAGAGAGTCACAAGGGTATGCAAACTCTTACTTATCAACGCCAATGTGCGAAATGCATTCCCCCGCGGCGCCGCTTCGTTTTTTCTCCAAAGTAACCTCCAATTAAATCCCTACGAACCCCCCTACGACGGGGTAGAACGTACTCCGAGAGAGTCCCAAATGTACCCATACGAACGTCTTTCCAAAAACAACAACAAAAAAACTCTTACTTATCAATTATTCAAATAACGCGATATTCCAGTCTCTTCAGCCGTTATCATATCAACCTGATGTTTATCTGGAAACACGATCATTGGCCTATCTCTTACGTAGAACATTTTACAAAATCATCCAAGTGAAAGTATATAGTGGAAGGGCGTGATGACTCGAATGACTCATCATTGATATCATCGTACTGCCATTCAATGGCATAGCACGTGTTAACCGGGACATATTGTATGGTATTGCAGCCAATATCATGATTTCGTAAAGATACAAGACATGCGAGATCTCCGAAAGAACAACTACGACACATGCTAGTCGTGCAAAGATATCGGCAGTCTTTGCGGGATACCAATTTTGGTTATATATCCGAACGCCCGTGGAAGTCGAAGAACATTTTGCGCCCTGAGCGATGGAAGCTATAGAAGCACCCAGCATTTGAAAATGCAGTTCAAGTCAATTTTCTCATATTCCCAGCGTATATATTTGTATAATTTAAGTAATTTGTGAAGTTTCGCCATCAGACACATACCCGAATTTGTTATTACTTAGAATCCTCAGAGAGATCAGGTAAAAGTGAAACACCTGACTAGTGTGTATCCTTGGCTTCTCCTTGTTCTCACTTAATATCAATTTTGGGCGGCTCATCCACTACTGATGCCGAGTGGAGAGGAGAGATTTTCTATTATGTCAATATCAAAACAAGCTATCTGTAGCAAAAGAAAGAGGTGAGAAGGTTGTTTCATGAGATTACCAAAAATATCTTTAGGATTATCTAGTTGCGCCCCCTAATTCGAAAGAGGTATGTGAACAGGAATATTATCAATACCTGAAATACAATAACGCTGTTAAGTTGAGTGTAATTGAAGCCAAAAACGTACATTAAACACTATATAACCGCACAGGATACCGACATTGCGCCAACGATGGTCCGGATTCATATCATAACGCGCCCTGCCAAAATTATGTCTGTTTGAGTCCAGGATTCAAGAATTATTCTTACAGGAAATCATTAGAATTACTAATGGGGCAAAGCCGACACAATGTCGTTGAGGTTTCATTCATCAGATAACCACCATGTGTCTGGATAAAGTTATGCATATACTCTCCACATGTCTTTCCGTTAGGTGGGACTAAAGCAACAAGCTCTCTAGGTGAGCATTTAATAACTCGTCCACCGGAAACATTAATGAATAGTGCTTCGATGAGGTCTTTCTCAACTTTAGTATCCGGCCTCTCATGCGAAAGACAAAAAATCCTACATGTATTGGGTACCACTCGATGCATCCAATGCCAGGCAGATCGAAGGTGAGAGTAGGGTTGTGGAATTCCTATGGAGTTGGTAGTACTTTAATCTTTCTTTCATTCAGGCGATACACTTCTACACACCAGAATATATTAGCGAAATGCAGCAAAGGGAACCTAACCATAGAGCTGCAATTTCTGCGTCCGGCGCAATTGTAGTTGTAAGTTGACCAAGAGTTGTAAAATATATTGGAGAGATTATGACAGCCATTAAGTACTAAAAGAGTTTCAGCCCTGTCCCAAGAAAAGAAAAGAAGACAGAATAGAGAGATTCTTACCTGGTAACCCACTTTAGATGTTTCATTTGGCCAGCCCACCGTCCAATAGAGACATACGAAATACAAGGTTGAACCAATCACATTAATTGGAATCTCTATCAACTAACCTGATCCTCAACCTACAACTTCGTAATTCAAAAATTATGGCTTTGACCTACAATGCTTGACCAAATTAGCGGTATCCAATGATATGTATTTGACGCCCTTTCTCGTAATTCATAAATTTGTCTATTCTACATGTTTTAGACGTCAATAGTATCATTCTCGTAGCGTGCATACCTGAAGTATAGAAACGGAATTTGCAACATATATGCATGTAACATTCCTAGTAGTGCATATACATAGCAGATGAATAAGCTATTTTGATAGCCCTGAAAACTCTGATCCAATTTGTGAAAAGTTACTCCAACGATAATGCCTATGAAATTTGAAAAAAAATGAATCATTTTTTAAATCATATGGACATACCTAATAGGATATATGTGAAAGTCCTGGTGATTATATATGCACTATTCCGGGAATAGTTTTGAGAAGCCCTCTTCATCAAAGTATAAAATTGGATCCATTGGGACGACGCGAATTTGGTCTTCCCGATATTATCATCAGTTTGTTGAACTCGATCTCTTAATTTGGCGAGGCATTGAACTTCCTGCTGCATTTTTTCTTTACGATTTGAACGATTCCATACGGCAGTCCAATCTTTGGTGTTCCTAGTAGTCGTGGCGTCCGCGCTAAGGGTCTCCAGAATATCTTGTCAAATTTGTTAAATTCAACGTATGAGAAAGTTAATTAATACATACATTCAGCCGGATTCTCATGAAGTTCGCATTTCCTAGCACCATTTGACTCAAAATAATCAAGAACCTCTCTGGCATTCGGGCCGATGTCTCCGAAATAACATGTCTTTCCTCCTTTTCCCAACAAGATTACATTGTCAAACTCTTGGAAAATCGCCTCAGTCGGTTGATGTATAGTGCATAGGATGGCTAGTCCTCGCGACGCAAGCACTTTAAGTAGCTTCACAAGTGACCAAGCCTCTTCAGAAGATAGTCCAGAAGTGGGCTCATCGATAAAAAGGAGTAACTCGGGCTGTTGATCACTTTGCTGAGCTAAAACCTCTTATTTTCAGAATAATCAACGAACCATTGCAGCAAGCTCAACACCGATTGTCAATCGCTTCCCGAAAAAGTGTAAATTATTAGAGAATCATAAGGGCTGATAAGTACATACCTTTCGTTGAGCAGCTGTTAATCCTCGTCCGACTTCTCCCACCAAGAAGTCTGCATATTCAGTCATCCCGCTAAGGGCAATAATCTCTTCAACGCTGGAGGAAAAAAAAACAATAAATGGAAAATCAAACGACAAACACATGCAAACTGACTAAGCCAGCTTTTCACTCTTCGACGCACCATCTGACCGTCTCAAAAGGGCGCTGAACTGCAGAGCTTCTCTAACTGTAGTAGTACTCATGTGAACATCCAATTGTTGGCAATACCCTGTTCTTTGAGAAAGGCCTTTCGAAGCAGGCAAACCGTTAATAAGAGTTTTTCCCGATAACGTGACTTTGATTCCATTGCTCAGTCGCTGGGAGAGAACGTTGAGAAGAGTTGTTTTCCCTGCGCCACTTTCTCCCATTAGCGCAGTCTAGAAAATAAAGATAGTTTTGAATTCTTTTTTTCACGTCCCCTAGTATATTTCAAACTTACAATCTTCCCTGAAACTACGTATCCAGATACATCATCCAACAGACGCTTAGGTTTCTGTGTTGTTATGTCGCACGTAATATTGTGCCAGGAGAAAACACTACCGATGGAGATAGTTCCCGGAGAGCGCCTGACAGGTTTAGAGAGTGACGAGGTTCCATAATATGACGGTTCTGTGTTCACCCTCCGTTTGATTCGTACATTTGACCTTCGTGTAGTGTCCCCTTTAGACTCTTGCATACGGAATTGTGTCATCAAAGAATAAAACATTGCAAAGAACGCCCAAAAGACGAAAAGAATTCCCCTGAATAATTGATTAGCCTGTTTCACTCGAGAAGGATACGGCAAAACTACGAAGCCCTATCAAACTATACCAACACGTTTCGCCATAGGGAGGAGTGTTTGTACCCAAATTTCTCGAAAATGTAAGTATCGCCGTCAATTGTTCGTGATCCAGGTAAACCTCCTACACTACTACATGCCTGGTTCAAAAGGCTTACGTTGTCATAATTAGGTCCATAAGGTATTAGCTCTGAGCAATTGCTTGTCGAGTGGTGAAACTCGTTGATTATCAGGGCTTCATATGCATATCGAAGTGGGTTGGCATGAGTTAGCCTAAAATCAGGAAATAGTTCCTCTCTCACTACTATTAAACTCATTTCAAACTGAAAACTCACCAACGAAAGACACGCGGAATGCTGGCAGATGGAACGACATAATCCATGAATATTATGCTCAAGACCAACGCAATACAGGATACCGCCTCCGCCTTGGAACGGTCGACCAAAACAGCCGAAATGCTGCGATAAATGCTTTTCATAACGAGGTCGCTGAGGTAAAGAACCAAAACAAATATAAAGAAATTGGCGGAATGACGTTGCAAATTTGACATAAAATAAAAAATTATGACAAATAACAGCAAGATCAAAAAACTACCGGGCTTCAAAACGTGTTGTCAGTAGGTACAAAGTAATGAATGGAATAACAAATGGTGAGCCTGAGCACTAACGAGATCAACGATAGTAGTAGCCAGCGAATCGATAAATGGAAAATACAGAGCGGAATGGAAATGTTTTAAAACGATAGATTTTTGGAAAAAAAGAGAGGGGACCTCGGTTATATCAAGAGTAGCAATGATTGAAATAGGCATGAAAATTGCACTTTCGCGGGAAAAGGATAAAGATGTGGAAGAGGTTTCGAGGTTTACGAAAGCGATGCCTAAAAATACAGCCATTGATACGAGAACAATGGCTTGATTTACTTACAAGCATAAAGATGTAATTAGCAAGAGAAATTCCTGAAAAAGGGGGAAACGTTTACAAAGTGTGATCCACGAGCCCCTCAATATATCAGCCCGACGACGAACCAACAATCTTGCTTGAGTCCATACATTTATGAGATAAGGCGATCTCTTCCATACCCAGGGTGATTTCTCTGCTTTTACAGACAACTCGTAGGAACCGCGGTTATTATAGTTTGAAGAGAGAAACGTTTTAACGGCGTCATGATTGATATGTCCAAGGGCACTAGAAGAGAAGTATTCCGAAAACTCGTAAGGTGTCCTAGGGGTGAATAATGCTACACTAGACCCTGAATAACTCCTCGTCGAAGGATCGGTAACGCTACAGATAAAGTCGGGAGTGGTTTGTTTCGCAGAAACGAGCTGATAACCCATCTGAAGGAAGTAATCTCGAGCCTTTTCTCTTGAACCGTGGTATATCATCCGACCTTCATACAATACCATCACCTTATCAAATAGGTTGTAAATGTTCTCTGATATTTGATAGATGGACACTATAGTCGTGATTCGTGAGGCATCGGTAAGTTGTCGCAGAGTCTGCATAACCCTCAGTGCAGTTGAAGAGTCCAAACCTCGGGTAATGCTAGAAAACGCTCATTATTGTCCAGTGTTTTGATCTAGGACAAAGACTCGTACTTATCCCAACAAGACAGCCTTGGGCGGGTACTCAAATACTCGGCAATGGTGACGCGTCTTTTTTCGCCTCCGCTAACGCCTTTAACTTGTTCGTTACCAATACGGGTGCCGAGAGTATTTTGAATATGTAACATGTCTGCGATATTGAGAACTAAGTCTTCATAGAAATCATCTCGTTTTTGAGGGCTTGTTTCAGTTCGATTTTTTGCTTCCCGACAGATGGATGACACATGCTATCACTTCTGGTGAGCCTGGAAACCATTTGAAAATACAACACACCAGTGTTTGTTCAACATTCAGGGATGGAAAATGTATATCATCCTCTGAGCAAAAGACTATATCGCCCCTGAAGTTCGATCTCATATCCTTTGAATCGACACCGTCATAAGATATCTTTCCTTTCACAGAGTGAAACTCGGCGGTCAAAGTAGCCAGAACTTTGAGTAATGTAGTACACCCGGCATCGGGTCGACCTAAAACTAGGAGCATCTCGCCTGGGCGTATTAAGCCTTCGATATCGGTCAAAATTTCCTTTATAGGGGGGTGCCTGATCGATTGTATTTCTCTCAAAATGCTCGTTGGAGTGAAGATGGATAACAAATTTTCGTGATATTCGGTGTCCTCTTCCAAGCCGAGGACCGTCAGATTCTGATTTTTGATGATACAGAAGTTAGATATTACAAAGATGAGAGAAATTAATTATTCACTGAAAATACAACGCCAGTTTCTCTGTGAAGTGCGCGATTGTGGGACTCTTCAGGAGCTGTGTTCTCGAATACCTGAGACCGCTGCAAAGGCAAACCTGGGAGAAACGTCGGGCACCCGGGTGAAGGAAAAGATGAATTATCCATTGCGCCGCCGAATGCGTTTGTCTTTAGCACAATCTAAAATTTATATCAGTGAAAGTTCGTTTATTTTAGCTGTCTGACGTGTCGTCACAGCCTATTAGGGGAAGGTTATTGCAATATCATTATCAAGTAGAGTGCTGATATATATAACACGAGGATTAATTAGGCAGAGGGTCAATCGCACGATTTTATAGAAAAATCGTTTTTGATAAGTATTTTGGCGTCAAACGGACGTGTTGAAGTTGTCGCTTAGTTGATCCTGCCGCCTCGTTGTTGTTTCAGACATATAAGTCGCGCAGAGCGCATTGAATCATTTTCACCCTACAGATAAGCCGTAAATTAAGTGGTCTTAATATACGAAAAACAAACATGCACAGACGTGAAGGTGTGTCGGCTCGAATTAACAGATTGCAATTCAGAGGTCCTGCACTATATGTAATTTAATATACACATAACCTCTGATACAGGTAATTCTAACTCTTGGATTGAACTATTTTTCTAAACTCTTCCCATTCAGCGCTTTTACGACACATCTGCATGAAAAGACCATCAGGATTACTGAGCAGTCGATGCGGTGAGTCAAACTCGACAATCAACCCTGAATCCAAGACGAGTATTCTATCATAATCGATGATTGTGTGCAAACGATGTGCAATTGTGATCACCAAGGTATCTTGAAGTTCCTCCCGAATAGTTTTTTGGATCTGAAAAGGGCGTTATGAGAGAATCCGAACACAAGTTGATTGTTGATTACATAAACTTACCATACTATCCAGCTCAAAATCTATAGCCGAAGTAGCTTCATCCATAATGACAACTTGACTGCGACGTAATATAGCTCGAGCTAATGCCAACAGTTGCCTCTCGCCAGCACTCAAAGAACCAACTTGATTGATAGACATATCAAGGCCAGCAATCCTGTTAGTCCTAATTTTTCTTAGGGTACGCGATTCGGATTCGTGGACGTCGGGATCGGAAATCAAGTGACATCGCCTTAATACATCCCAGCATTCCCGATCGTCGTGCTCGTCAAAGGGATCTAGATTACTCCGGATCGTCCCAGAAAATAGAGACACGTCTTGACTAATGATGGTCTATGATGCGTCAAAGAAAGGCACCTTGAATCGAAAAAATAATACACACAATCCGTGTCCGGAGGTCTTCGAGGCCAATTAAACTGATGTCTATGCCATCAATCCTGTCAATAATTCGTTTGTAAGAAATTCGCCACACGGTTGCTGAATATACAAACATACAGTATTCGTCCTCCCGCTGGTTCAACCATACGAAGGAAGGATAATGCTAGCGTTGACTTCCCTGAAATGATTATAACAGTCAGCGCCAGATTATTAATGGATGACAACAAAACATATACCGGAACCTGTCCGTCCCACCTGAAATGATCATGATTCACCACCACAAGTTCGCGTCACAATTGCTTTGGCGTACTTACAATAGCAACTTTCTCACCAGGTTTTACCTCAAACGACAACGTGTTTAATACAGGCGGAAGATCCGGCCGGTATTTAACCGTGAGATCTTCGACTTGTATTCCGCCAGTTCTTGAAGGCCACCACGCTGGCGGTCTGCTTTGCTGAATAATCGCCGGAGCTTCTTCTGGGACGACCAGATATTCTGATATCCGTTCGACAGAGTTGAAATCTAACTCCAATTGAGCGGAAACCCTAGGATAAGCCACTAAGCGATGCATAGCAGAATCATCTTTTGTTCGTAACGTACTTAATCAATTGGCGGCTACTCTCTGCAAAAATGCCTGCTTGAACAATAATGACAGCGGCATAACCACTTTCAACGCCACTCAAAAGGGAAAAAACGCTAGCACAAAATACGACGACTGATCCCAGGCCTTAAGCAAATCGACGCATCAATCAACAAAAAAAAACTTGAATGATAACACGCACTCACAATCGTATCGCCACCGCATCCACATACTCAAGAGCCACTAAAATATACCGACAGTCAGATTCGAATTATACCTCATAATTTTGAATGACAAACATAAACGTGATCATAACTTTGAAATCGATCAACTTTCTGATAAAACCGGTTTTGATACCAGTTTTCCATGGCAAAAGCTCGAACATGTGAAAGACCCTGCAAAATTAATATCGTCAGAAGTCTCTACTAAGTAAAACCGAAAACTAACATGCAATAACTCGTCAAAAGAAGCGAATGTAGGCGACAGGGAGGTCAGTTCTAGTCGTCGCAAATCCCTGGATGCAAGAATGAAAGAAGGCGCCAGACGCACGTATAAATACGCGATGATCACAGCAAATGGAAGAAAGGAAGGGACGAGCGCAACTATAACAACGAAGCTTGACGTAAAAGTCAAAACGCCATCCAGCGTTTTCCGAGCAGAATCGTTAAGCTGCCCTGTGCATGTGAGATATTGAGAGAAATCACGCAATGAAAAATGATTCTATCACGAACCATCCACAGTTCCAAAATCTGTAACAAAGCGATTCATGATTCTTCCAAGTGGAGTAACGTCGAAAAATTGAATAGGAGCTCTTGAAAGTCGGAAAAGCATTTGTGTGAATAAACGTCTTGAAGCCCGGACACTAGTATAATAGCCGCTCCCGATATAAAACAAAGTAGAAAATGCGCTTATGCCGGACAGGAGGAGAAAAAGTAGCAACCATGGGGACACGTTGGTATGTGGTGGAGGCAGAGTTCCAACGACAGGAAGTTTTGTCCCGGTATTAGATTGATCGTAAGCTTCGCCCCATTTAGCAAGGAACATCTGAGGAAAGGCTCAATGAAGATTAAGGCCAAGTTAATTCAGAAATTACCTGATTCAAAATCACAACCCCTCGTAGTGAAATGAGTAAAGCCAGAGTAATAATCCACAAGAACCAGCCGCCGGCTTGCAAATAGGTTCTATACGTTGAAAACTTGATCCGACCCTCGATGCGTGTCTCGGCTTTTACGAGCTTGCCTTTCACTTTAGACCGCGTTCTGGATCGGATAATACCATCTGAAACTTGGTCCGCTTCGTTGATGTTCATCACTATTTTTTCTTCCGCCGCTCCAATATCTTGAGTGCTGGTGTATTCTTCGGTTCGGATTTCCTTGAGCTCGCCTGCTTTACGGAGTTCCTCTACTATTCCCTGTCTAATAATCTGACCATTCGCTAACTCGACCAGATATTTTGCTTTCGTTAGACATAATGATATATGATGGGTGACTAGAATAACAGTTCTCCCTTGAAGAATCGGCCCCGTAATGCATTTATCGTAGATGTGATTAGCTGTATGCATATCTACGGCTGCAAGTCTAAGAAGCATTTTAAAGGAATTTTTTTATGATTAGAATGAAGACATACGGGTCGTCAAGTAACAGACACTTCAATAGACGTTAAATTCTCATCATATAGGAACGGTAAAACCTTACTTGAGCTTTGCTATAAACAGCACGAGCCAAGGCTACTCTCGCCCGCTGTCCGCCTGATAGCGTGACACCTTTCTCTCCAATTTCTTTTTTACGTATCATTCAAACCCATAACATAATTCTGAGACTATCACAAACCTGTAAAATCACCACCGGGTAGAATCGCGAGATCACTCCCTAAAGAGCACGCATCCAAAACCATCTCGTAACGATCAAGATCAAATGGGCAGCCATAGAGGATGTTTTCTCTTATGGTAGCATGCTCTAGCCATGCATTTTGACCTGCATACGCCAACTTGTTGTCAGCTTTATTGATATGCACCTTTCCGGAAACACAATCAAGCTCTGGAATGATAGGACTGTCAGTGCTACATATGTGATCAAACAATCCCTTTCTCGAGATTCACCTCCTAATAGCGCGTTGAGAAGTGCCGTTTTACCTGAACCAGTGGGTCCGGCAACAATCGTCAGTTGACCGATTGGAAAGAATACGTCAAGATCCCTCAACATGAATGGAGGATCAATATCTGTGGCAACCGCTTGGTGGGAGTTCCAATAAAAGGTGGTTTTTTCGAAACCAATTTGACCGCTAATTGATGTGTGATGTATACTCTCTCTGGAATCAGGCTTAAGACATGTCGCCCAAGATGGAACCTCCTCCTCGACCAAAAAGGCTTCAATTCGCTGCATGGATACATAGGCTGATTGTTATGTGTCAATGAATGTCAATAGGAATAGAAACGCGTGTACCATTTAGCAAAGCTATTACCTGACCAGGAAGTGCTGTCAAGGGACCTTGGAGTTGATCAAATAATGCTATCTATTGATTATTTTGTTCAGCGTTGCTGATTAGTAAACTCTAGGCAAGAGGCTGCGGTTCAGCTACTTACGGAAACGAAAGCTTTGGATACAGTGAGATCTTTCTTTTCAATTAAGGTGTACGACCTGATATATATCGATAAGGCTGAACCTGAAAGAAAATCCAGCTGACGTACATGAATGCAAACAAAGCCGTCGCCGACGGAACCCAAGACCTAAATACCTTGTTAACATTTGCATTCTCGTTCGTTACAAGACTTACCAAAGAAATGATATCAACGTATCTAAACCAAAAATGATGAGATACGGTGATATTTAAGTTTTATCAACATACCGACAATGGCTTGTTTAACTCTCCAGGCCAACTCAACCTCGCGGGTCTTGTTAACATCTTGGGCCCAGCGATTGTCTAGAAGCGCATGTAAGTGATTAAAGTGACACCAGAAAGATAAGGTTTCACACACCCCATCCAAAGTACTTCAGCAATCGAATGTTTTGAAATAATTCATTCACCCCTTTCATTCGTTTGTCTTTTGACTTCCAGAACTCACGGGTTATCTTTAAGGAAATAATATGAGTTAGTTCAACTTTCAGAGAAAGTCCCAAATACCTACATAAATGTTTCGTTTAGCGAGAGGGTAATTTACTATCCAAGCGACGGTGACAACGATGACGCCAGCTAGAGAACTCCAACCAAGGACACTGCAAGACGTTAGTTAATGATGATTAAGTCAATGACATAGAATAATCATGACTGACTTATACAAGAATACGAGAGCGATAAATAGTCTAACAGGGGCTATATATGAACTGAGCGGGTAATTCAAATGCTCCATAACCTCCATACCTGCGAAAACGCCACTAAACTCCCAAAAACGCTGGGCAACAGCATATGTATCCCCTCTGATGAACTTCACTGTTAACATAGAAAATAAATGATAATATGTAACACGAACTGCATCAAATTCAAAACTTTTCCTAAATCAGCCATGTCTTTATTTTCGCCATCCGTTGATAACCCGCTGATATCCTTTCTTTTCAAAGCTTTCCAGTGTAACGCGCAAAACATTTGACCACGCGTCCTTTCATAACATCGTCGTGAATGCCATCTAGCAACATAGAAAATGATGAGCTTGTGATAACTCAACGGAAGGGGCTAGAAGAAGAGAAATCACCCCCGAAACAGATCCAGCTGAGCGAATGAAAGATGCGCGATGAAAGTCAGACCAGCGTAGAGGTATGCCTGTACGCGTGCTGACTGTGTATTCATTGATAATAACTTCAGAAGCTCCTGGAGTGCATATGGTGGTACGAACCCTGAACCGTTCATTATTAAGTTCAGTGTCAAATTATGCGACTATGGACGCACCGATGACCGCTTTCCACAATTCGACGGACATATCGATGATGAGATCAAGAGAGTTGGATCGTAGCAGATACCACGTGAGAGATTCGTCGGGGCATCTGGATCAGACGTCAAGACTTTCGATCTTGGTGCTCAGGGATACAAACATACCGGGAGCGTTCCTCAAGGTGCTTCTGGAAAACATTGCAATGTAGGAATGAAGGAGGAAGAGACCAAACATCCTCTTCCGAAAGCGTACGTCTAGGACCAAATTGATCATCTAAAGCTTCGTCCTCAATGACCACGAGTTTGGAAGTTGCCAGATTATCCGAAATGAGTTGGTCATGGCTTGCAACTACTGTGGATGCCGGGGTTCTTGTACCAGATACTCCCTCTGGTGTGCCTATAGTAGGGATGATAGTAGAGGACTCTTTGATCCTTGACACTTTAGCTCGCTCGACAGCCAAGTTCAAAATTGGTTCAACAAAAGAAAACGTAATCCATTCCCACAAGGTGACGCCATCTTCCGGAGAACACAGGTTTTTTCTTGGTAACTGTAGTTTCATCAGCTAGTAGCAGAAAATCAAAGCGGTAAAAAAAAAACTGACATCGTGGCTGGTGGCTACGAATGAACATGATAATTTGGAGGTCAATGGCAAAGACCCAATCAACCAAGTGAGATACAAATCTATTGATATCCTTGCCGAGCTGACAACAAGAACATTTATGTTTGTGTCTTTGGCAATGAGACGGTCAGCGAGATCGACAATCGCCGACACCGCGCCGAGCATCATAAATATCATAAGAAGTTTTGGTGCGCTTTGAAGCGAATGTATACACAATGCCGTAAAGCATAGTAGCTGAAGATATCTAAGTTTAAAACGGAAAGGAAAATGTCAAGATCACTCACCCACAGCATTGCATTGAGGCTTGGATACATTATATCATCAGGACGGCCTTGGAGTACGATCAGAGCGACAAGAAAACACCACGAAATGCATTGAAAAAGAGGTAAAAAACGAATGACGTTTCGTTTCCATTGAGGTGTCGCATTTTGTAGCGCTGGGTTGTATTCCGGAAGTTCTGTCATTTTCAAATACTGTGAGAATGGGGCATTAAGCTTGGCAAGGCCCAGTCGAACTGATCGGTTTATTATTGCGAGTTGTCGAAATAAGATTATGAATAGAAGGAGTAATAAAGGCGTCGACGGAACAAGGATTCCAATAATGCGTGTCCGAAAGCATTCCGAAAGATGATTTTCGACCTATAAATTGAGACAGATGGCTCTTTGTTACTGGATGATAAGCTAAATAGACTAAAACGTACAATTATGGATTTGCACAGTGGGGACCAAGACATGTTCCTAACGTGCAACCTCAACGACGTCTCGAGAAAAACAGGTGCGATGTGAATGTGACGTGACTACACGAGCCGCGTGCCGCGTGCCTGGTCATTCGCGGATGCTGACGTAACCTTTTACCTTTGGTTTCTCCGACCACTGTTATGTCGAGCACTGACATTTTTGAAATAAACGGTATCCAGCCCAAAAAACGTTTACAAGATGGTGAAGAAATGACTGTCAAGTCCATGACAAGGTGGGTCTCAGAAAAATTTTCCCAACCAGTTCTAATAAGCAAACAGTTCTTCGGTAAGAAGAATCTTCGCTTTCATTCCTACTCCAATTTAACTCCAAAAAGGAGTACAGAATCAAGAGAACGGACGATCACTATTATTGTACTTGCCCAGTAAGAAAATTTGGAGTTCTTGTTTCATCTTTACATATTTTTCTATAGGCTTGGAAACATCAAGTACGGATTTTACTCGTTTCACCCTTAACCCTCTCATTATCCCTTTGCTTACAAGTCAAGGGTGCCCCTTAATGCGCGATCGTGTAAACATCTACGCACTATTCTGGGTGATGAATATGAGGATGCTCGTGTTGGCGTGAGCAAGCCCAAAGGAGCAGCGTCATCCAAAGGCAAGCGCAAAAGAGATAATGCTGACAATGCGGCGGCCGGAACGAGTAAACGCAATAAAACCAAAAACAACGAAAATGAAGGCGAAGAAGAGGACGATGATATAGATCTGTCCAAAGCCGATGTACCTGCATTGTTGTTAGCCAATTCGTGGAAAGTAGATGGAGGGCATGATGTTACTGGTTGGTGGCTGTCGGAGAAGCTGGATGGCGTCAGGCAAGTCTTACCGTCTCAGACGCATTGTCGGCCTGAACGTTCGTCGGATATTAGAGTTTATTATGACGGGAAACGGTTCATAAGTCGTCTTGGGAATCCCTATACTGCTCCTCATTGGTTTTTGAAAAGTATGTGGCGTTACCTTTCAGCTTTCGGTTTGAGAGCTGACACGTATACTTCTCTAAGAGCTTCCCAAAAATGTTACTCTTGACGGCGAGGTTCGTGAATCCATGATAGATGTAACGCCTGTAGCTCACGTGTGTCCTGTCTTAGCTTTTTGCCGGAAGAGGAAGATTCCCAGAGACAGTCTCAATCGTGAAAACTACGAATTCATCAAAGTGGAACAGTATCACTTTGCAGGTAAAGTGGCTATTATAGTTACTGTTCGCTGAAACCGATCCGATATCCGTTTTTTTACCACAGCTTTTCGATATACCTTCCGAAGGTGACTCTCCGTTCGAGGATCGCATCGAGAAATTAAATGAACTGTTCGGACCCTCCGGCAGTCATGCCTGCTCTGAAGTGAAAGTACTGGAACAGATTAAAGCCAAGGACAAAGACCACGTCCTTTCATTTTTGAAAGATATTGAAAGCCAAGGGGGGGAAGGAGTAATGCTCAGGGAACCTGGTTCAAAATATGAAGGAAGGAGGAGTTCAACATTGCTGAAGTTGAAGGTTGTGTAAATTTTGATTTTGATAATGCAGTATACTGATCGTGGATTCTCCTTAGTCATTCTATGATGCGGAAGCTAGTGTGATAGGATATGAACCCGGCAAGGGAAAGCATGCGGGATCCGTCGGATCACTTCGTTGTGTCATGGAATCAGGCAAGGTATGCCGGTTGACTATACGAAATGACTTTCCTCTCTAATGAGCTATTCAAGAAATTCAGCGTTGGCAGCGGGCTTTCCGATCGCCAGAGGCAGCATCCTCCTAAAGTCGGGTCCATTATAGTCTATCGGTTTCAAGAGCTGACGAAAGACGGTTGCCCAAGGTTGGTTTGCTGATCAGTTGCCCGTTAATTTCGAGGGTTCACCGGCACTTTAGATTTCCTACATTCATTGGAGAAACTGCTGACAAGACGGTGCCTAAAGACGCTGAGATCCCCCAGCATCGCAAGGGAAACAAGGAAAGCTAGCAATTGCTGCGTGATTAATATGATACATGTATTACTATTAAATTATAGATTCAAATATTACATTATATATATAATTTATAATCAATCATGGTGTAGTGATAATACGATTCTGTTCCCGGCTCTCGACATGAAATGCATAAAATGGGAAGGGAATGTGCGTCTAGCTGGACTCCACTCCCTGGTAAGCGCCAATGCCCCCATGGCTGACACTCTACCTGTCGAGCTCGTCTACCACATCCTCAACTGGGCAGCACTCTCCGCTCCGCAAAACGGTTTCACATTATGCCAAATATCCAAGGACGTCTTCAACACCGTCATTCCACCCTTATACCATACCATTGTCCTACGAGAACCACACGATTCCCGCAGTCTCGACATGGCGTTATCGTCACCCGCTCGCAACGAAATCTATCGGAACAGCATTAAATGTATCTCTTTAGCGCGATACGGGCCCGCTCCGGACTTGAGAGGTTGCGTCAACCTAGAACATGTTGCATTATTTGCATATGACGCCCCTGCAAAATACACGTTATCGCTCACATTACCAACACTTACACACTTGACCATCTTTGATCAGTCTCGGCACTTCTTGCTGGCACAGCCATTGACATCGACTCTCACCCATCTCCTTGTCTCGCCCCAGTTCCTGTTGCTGATCCAGGACCTTAGCCAGACACCTCTTCCCAGCTTGACGCATTTTTTGACGCCCTTGCTGACGAATGGAGGGTTACAATGCGAGCGAGCATATAGACGTGTCATCCATCAATTGCTGGACGGCGTATGGCCCAACGTGAAGATTATCGGCCTGATGACTTTCCTAGTAGACGCGAGGAAGGCAATCAGTGTCGAGGTACCGCGTACGGACATTTTGAGAATGCTGCGCATAGACAATACCACCGAGTCAAAAATAGCCGTGTTCCCGAGACGATTCGTCCTTGATGGCCGAGACTGGAGACATGAATGTGGGAACACCCAAGGAATGAATGTTTGGCAAGTCGCGGAGAAGCTTGTTGACGAGCTTCAGTTCCACGAGCCAGTGCGTTCTGCATTTCAATTACCATTAGGGTTTTCTCGAATAACATGGTCCTTCAGGGTATCAGTTGAAAAAAATTCTTTTATCACTTGTTACGCGAATGCACTTTTTTCCACATCTTTCGGAACAACGGACGCATCGTTTCATATGAGGTAAGCAGCCATGCGAGAAGACCCTTGACCGAGGAGGCTCCTTAACGTTTAACCCCCATTTAGGGCTTATGCGTATTACGTTCCTCTCTCATCTTGTACTTTGTGTTGGTACCTGCATGGACAAACAATACAAATTGTGCCTGCATTCGTTACCCATCAGCTTATGATGTATGAATATAAGCGATAATTGATATGCAACGGATCCGGTATTGGTTACGTGTGGCTTCTGTCTCTTGCCATCTGTCTGGTATGTTCAATGTACTGTAATTTTTTAGGAATTTGAAGCAATTTCTTCCTGGTGCGCAATTAGAGATGCTATATTGTTACATTAATAGATTAATTCAGTGATAAAGGCTATTTGTATGGCAAGAACCGACTGATGGTTGCCTTCTTTTTTCCGGCAAAGCAGTTGTGACAATGAGAGTGAATTGTTTAAAAAGAAAGAAGTTGAGTTCACGCCGGAACTTGTGTATACTATATAAACAGCTATTCAAAACGCGATCCCCCCCCACAAACAGCTTCAATCTGCCCACATTTCTTCTATGCTTTTTCCTTCTTTTCTCTCAGCTGTTGTCCTCTTCTGCGCAACAGCATCGGCAGCCCCTGACTTACACCGCCGTACCGTAGTTCATGAAAAACGAGATGTTATTCCACAGGCCTGGAAAGTTCACAAACAACTGGACAAAAACACGTACCTCCCTTTCAAAATCGGACTGAAACAATCTAACATGGACAAGCTTCAGGATTATGTGATGGACGTGTCTCATCCTTCCAGTCCTAATTACGGACAACACTGGTCACCACAAAAAGTGATGGACACGTTCAAACCCTCTTCGGAAAGTGTCGATACTGTTACTCGATGGTTGCAAGAATTTGGATTCGAGGCCGAGCGGATGAAGTTTTCCAAAAGTCAGGGATGGATAGAAATGAAGTTGACCGTAGAAGAGGCAGAAAAATTATTAGATGCAAAATATTTCGTTTATGAGCATGTTAATGGACATCAACATATTGGTGAGACGCGCGCTTTTTCTTTGTCCAGGCATTATGATTCATGAGCGATCTGATAGGCTGCGAATCTTACTCTTTACCTGAACACGTCCAATCACACGTGGAGATCATATTGCCCACGGTCCACTTTGACGTCCCCAAACAACGACTTGCGAAAAAAACTCAACCACGGTCGACATCGTCTAAAGGAGCTACTCCCAATTCTCATATTACCACTAACGGTCAACTAGCATTTGGTAGCTCAAATGCCAGCTCGTTGGCTAATTGCGACAAGCAAGTCACTCCGGCCTGCTTGCGCGCTTTGTATAATTTTGAGGACCCCGTTCTATTCTCTACGAGCAAGAACAGCTTTGCGATCGGTAAGCAGGCGATATTCTCTCTTTAGTTCGATAGAAGACTCCTTGACGGAGATTCCCTTTTGAATAGTGGAATATACGCCCAATGGTTTGAAATCATTACTTTATTCTTGCATGAATTTCGTTCATATGTATAAAAAAAAGCTTTTCTCCAGAGTGATCTCGACATGTATTTCCGCAACTTCAGCCCGAAACTTGTGGGACAATCGCCTACCCTTGTATCAATTGATGGAGGTTAGTTCTCAATACTTTCTTCTTACGTCCCACGAGTCATGCTGAATTCAACAAATCATTTAAAGGCGTGGATCAAACACAAACTGAAGTTTGTCCTTTTCTTTTGAATCATTGATGTTTTGACGTTCAAGGCTCAATAACACAGGATTTTTCTTTGAACGGTGAAAGCGATTTGGATTTCGTAAGTTCTTTGACATAGAATTTTGAACTAAGATATACCCGATCTTCGCAGGAAATTGCTATGACTTTAGTCGCACCGCAGCAGGTTACTTTGTATCAAGCTGGAGATGTGATTGAGGGAGTAAGTCTTCTTGTAACGTAGTAAACAAGCCACTCACCCTGCTTTGACAGGCAACATTCAATAACATGCTAGACGCCATAGATGCCTCATATTGTACATTTGAAGGGGGCGATAATCCCATTTTTGACGCCATATACCCAGATACCTTTCCCGGAGGCTTTGACGAGCCCGAAAGCTGTGGAATTGTCAAGCCAGCGAACGTTATCAGTACTTCTTACGGCTTCACAGAGGTTTTGGCTACCCCTGCATATGAAATCCGACAATGCAATGAATATGGGAAGCTTGGACTTATGGGTGTGACGTTTTTGTATAGTTCGGGGGATTATGGGGTTGCTGGACTCGATGGCGTTTGTATTAACCCTACTTCGGGTGAGCTTTCGTTCCATTTTCAGCAAAAAATTTTAGATTATTCGTGATCACTGTAGGGCAAGAAAGCATCGATGGAACAGAATTCGACCCAGGTAGGTGGATATGGCACTAGCTTTTAGATGTTCAGCTGTTTTATATGATCTGATAGATTTTCCTGCTACTTGTCCCTTTGTTACTGCGGGTACGTGCTCATATGGGTAACATTCACAAATCAAAGCTTAACAGTTGAAATATACAGTCGGTGCTACACAAATAAATCCCGGATGTACGTTTTTTTCAGTAATAAACATGCAATCATCTAATACGGTATTACTACTGATCAGCGACTGTGCATGACCCCGAGAGTGCTTGCGATACGATGATTAGGAGGTGAGTGGGATTCTGCCTGCTATCATTAATCGAAGATTCCCCAATAACGATTCTGGTTTTCAAGCGGTGGAGGGTTCTCCAATGTCTTTGAATTACCTTCCTATCAAGCTTCTGCCGTGACTTCTTTTCTTGAAAACCATCCTCCACCGTATACGGCCGAGCAGTTCAATAACAGTGGCAATGTACTGTGTCACATCTTCCTCGAATATTTTGTCTGTCTAGCTCATTGCGTTTTCTAGGTTCGCGCTTACCCAGATATATCCTCTAACGGGTAAGTGAGCCAATTCTGACCTCAAACTCATGACCGTCGCTGAACCTAGTGCATCCGCCGCTTAACAAGTGCCAATCAGGTAGCGGCTGTAAGTTAGTTCTGTATGCCATTTCGTCTTTTTGTTGCAGTCAGTTGACTTTTCGTGTGTTTTTAAGATCGACGGGAAATTTATGCTGGTATATGGAACATCTTTAGCCGCACCAGTGATTGGATCCATGATCACTGTGATAAATGACGCTCGAATTGCCCTTGGAAAAAGCCCTGTAGGCTTTATCAATCCTAGTGTGAGAAGCCCATTGAAAAAGTCTAATATTCTCTCTGTTACCATTGATTTCTTTTACGCAGCTCTATTCATTACCGTTTAAATATGCCTTTAACGATATAACATCAGGCAATAATTCCGGCTGTGGTATGCTCCTGTTGCTTCACGCTCTTCAAAAAACCTAACTATATCCATTGTCACCAGGCACTGAAGGATTTAGCGCGTAAGTCTTTTCTGCTCTTGGGCAACACACATGTATGCTGACGCGTGGTGGTTGTCAAGTGTTCAAGGGTGGGATCCTGTAACCGGACTCGGAACACCCAAATTTGAGATATTAGAGGCTTTGTTTTTAGCGCTGCCTTGACGAGAGCATGTCTGTTGTCGCTGTTTCAAAGCCTCATACACAGACTTACATAGTAATAGTTTCCGAGGTTACGCTTTACTTTATAAATACGAGATCACTACTAATGTTGAGAACTGCACTCCATTGAAATCATTGCACATGTTTGATGATCAAATCTATATACAGCATTTATAGTTAAAAACTAAAAAGTTAACACGACACGGTATCCCTAAACCCAATGCGGTACTCGATCGGTCTGAGGAAACAGGATCTGGTCAATCATATGTGCCTTGCGAACGCAAAGCTGATTCCGGCAAGTACCGTGTGTATATCTGGGTCATCCCATCTTTTTAGTGATGACAAAATGAAAGTATTTCGTCCCGATTTTGCAAATAAAAACACCTGCTCTCCATTCTGAATCGTAAACAGTCCAGAATAGCATTTGAATTAAACTAGTAGAGCTCCCCAACTCTGTAACAGAACTTTTAGCACACTTGATCAATGAGAAAACAAAGAATGTCAGATACAAACTTGTTTCAAAAGCTTTGTATGAACCGAAGTTAAGTCGCGGGAAAATATGTGCCATCCGGATTGACGGCGTACTCTTCCATGAATATAAGATCCTTACCGGTCCACGCCCACAAAGATTTCAGTTCCACCATTGCCCTATTATCATGAAAGTCGGAGTATCCGGTGTTGGATTGACGACCTGCGTCTTTGTGCAATGCGTCGCACGACCGAGATCAACGAGGATCTCTGAGGCGGGGATAGCGCGTCTGGAAGGGAATAAATTTTCATCCGGTGATATATAGCTATTTATGTAGTTAACCTTTAAGAAACCGTTCATCGGTTCAATTATTGAACGAGGAGATTTTCGACTCTCTGTTGATATGATGTAGATACTGCTGGAAGAAAGAGAGTAAGAACACAAGATGGGGTACAAGATGGTTCACAAGATGGGGCGCATGATGGTAGAGACGAAAGCTCAAGCTTGGGGGAATTGGCGCATTTTGAGTTTGATTGATCTCAGAAAGACTTAGGTTCTTAGGAGGGGACGAGGAACTGATAGACTGTCGTAGCCTCAACACCAGGGCCGGGTTATGTGACAGCGTAGCGGCGGGGAGACGTGTCATCCGCATTAGGAAAGGAATTTCAAAATGTCTCGTGTACCAACTTGAATGTGTACACGATATGGGCTGAATATAAGTATCTGCAAACGATTTTGAGAGATCAAAATGCGCATATATTTTCCCGATTGGCAGTAAGCTATGTGATATCCCGCCATCCTTTCATCTCCTCATAATTTCACTCTATGGGGATAAGCAAACTACGTAGGTGGACTAAATTATTGTCGGCTACTACAATATGAAAAAAAAAACTGTAAATATGTGCATCTGTACGATCAGCAATCTAAATCAATACCCACTGTTTACATCCGCTCCAGCCTCCCGCACGAGACGACTCAATCCCAGGTTCTACAATGTGTCCTTTAACCAAATTTTCAAATAATTTTCTTAACCATGTTTCATTTCAGCCGCCAATAAGTTGTGTAGTGGCAATCTCCAACAATACACATGCCTATGGTTTGGGCATACACCTCCCCGAGTCGTCGTAAGCTGAGAGAATATTGCTCCATCGGATATCCATCGGTTCTATACCTAAACGAGCTATATCATTGAAAACATTATACACATTATTCCTGTTTAGATTACAGTCTCATGATCAAAACACGGAATAAAATTGTAGGCTCACTTTATGGAAAGATCAAGGGACTCTCCAACGAGAATATTCTCGCCTAATTTCTTCAAAGACAAGTATCGACAGAACATTTCCCTTAAGTTCCGGAAATGCCCAGTCATCGTCGTTGCGACGTGCGTCGATTGAATCATCGCTTGCGGATCAGAGCCATCGCTCGTCGCTGAAGCAAGTGCGCGGACTCACCCGCCGGGCGACATGATTAATAGATGATCTATTGGTATGTTTTTTGGCTTTCATTAGCTTCACTGTCGATCCTTCTTGTCTGCCTCCGAACAAGCGCCAAGTATTACTAGTATCCATTTCAAACCCGGGGCCCGTGATGCGCTACACAAACCAGAGGACCTTCCAGACAACTTTAGATAATATCCAAGTTGCTTCGTTCTTCTAATAAAGAACCTGTTCAGACCCCATACACACAAAAATGTATTGAACAGCTGCTCCTTGATGCTTATTAGTGTCCGAAGTGTAGCGCAAGACTTTCATTTTTACTATTCACCGAAAAAAAAGATGTTTATTCACGAATGATAATTAGAATAAATCTTCTGCACGAAATTGTGTATGATAGACGGTGCATTTGGAAAGGAAAGAAAGAAAAAGGAACTTCAAGAGCGTATACGTGTGAATCATGATGTACATGTTTGTTATTAAGGAACGGGTCCTAGGAAACAAAAAGGACTTTCTTGATCAGTTCAGTTGGTCTCTGCGTAGCCTAAGCTTCTTCACACGCATCATCAATTCCTAAAAAAATGATCAGTAATGAAACATACATAGTTATGGAAAGAAAGAAAGAGCGTATTACCTCAAGTTCTCCGGCACCCATTCGCCCCGCCCTAACATCCTCCCTCATACCAGCCTCAATACTCTCCAAAACTTCTCCAAACAAATCGCGGTACTTAACTCCAAAAAAGTTGGTCAGTTTAGCCGCGCGGCGACGACGCGCTTTAAACATATCAGCACGTCCTTCAGCTTCGGTGCGGGGTGCGTTATAGTATCCAGGTATATCGGTTAGTCCTTTAGAGAAGCTAGTAGCGGTCGTTCCGATACTGAGAGTGCTAATTGAAGACAGAGTGGATGTTCCGCTTAATGTTGAAACGAGAGAAAGAGTCGAAGTTCGGGATGGTAACGACCGACGACGAGAGAGTGGAGGTGACTGAGACGGCTCTCCTTTCATTGAATTGGGAGCATTGGGAGATCTAGATCCAGGTGTAAGTTGTGTTGGTGTGGAAAGTGCATCGTCGTTCTGTTTGGTTCCTGAGCTTGGCTCGCCAAAGTCGTCGTCATCGCTGTCATCGCTATCATAGTCTCTGTCCGCGTATTGAGATCCATAGCCGTAACCTAAACCCATCCGAGAGGCAGAGTGTGGAGGCGGCTGAAGATATTGACGAAGCTCTGCAAGAGACGCTTTATCATCCTAAGAGAGAGAGAGAGAAAACCGTTATCAGTGGGCTTAGAAGCGAGCGTATGAACTGACACTAACCTTATCGACAATGTCCCCCAAAGATATCAACGACTGCCGATACTGCATGTATACAGACGACGTGTCAAACGAATTACGTTCACCGAGCATGGCAACATCTACATTCTCAGATTCGTCTCGAAGACGACCACCGACAGGCATACCTTGACCAAACGCAAGAAGAGGCTTATTAGAGTCTCCGCTCCCACGTCGTCTGGACGGTTGTGATAAAGCGTCATCGCCATACCGCCCTGGGTTAGTCTGATCAGGAGGAGTAAACAAGAACGGCAGCGATGTGAAGTCTCTTCCAGCTCTGGTTTTCGATAATGAGCGACCCAATGAACCACCAGATGCAGACGCTTCCAGTGTTTGATGTATGGGAATGTAGGCATAAGACTCAGCCGAACTACTGACATGTTTCGATTTGCCCTTGTACGATGGATCCAAAACATTTCCTCGGACTTGGGATCTGATTTGGGAGGAATATGACAGAGATGTTGGAGATACCAGTGGACGGTCCGGCGAGTTAGGTGCCGTATTTGACGCGGTTCGTGCATGAATCAGATACAAATCAGATGGAGGACGCGTTCCAAACATCTAATTAAAAAAATAAAATGCTGAATAATGACGCAAGATCCTGAGGCAAAACGAAACAAACCTGTTCCATCTTCGCACCCCTCTTAACATGCCTAACACGCTCTCTAGAATCAAGATCATCCTTTTTCCTATCAATCACTTCATATCCAGGCAACGCCGCGCTAGAACTACTTCGCCTTCTCCTCATCCAAAGCGGCTTTTTATTATTATGAGTGTTAACAGATGCACCTTCGCCAAGCGCAAACGCAGGTAAATCGCCGTCTTTGAAAGCGTAAGATTCACCCAGGACCAGTTCAACCGGCACAGAATCGCCCAAGAACCGATGTAACTTGGCGAGTTTATCCATCTTTTTGCGCTTTTCTTGCTCGGAGGTAGGAGCCTGGGATTCTCGAGCGTAGGGATGGAATTCGTCCGGAGATGTGGAGGTCGTCTGAACGCTTAAAATAGATGCAATTGATGGAGCAAGAGATGCCGTTGATGGCGCGCGATGAATGGTAAGATTCTGCTCAGGAGATGCTGACGACGACGACGAAGACAACACTGCTAGCGATGCGTCGCCTGTCGTTCTCGTCGTAGGCTCGGGCTTCAACGTCATAGACGGCAAAACCATAGCAGAAAGTGGAGATGGAGAAATAGGAGAGTATGGTGTAGCCGGGTTTGGTTGTACGTCGGATATCGCATTTGCACCTGCATTCTTTTCCCGGCGTTGAAGAGCGTCATCCCGATCAACAACGCTTACGGGGCTCTCAATATCATCATCATTTAAATCCATGAAACTTTCGGGAGAATCAGAACGAGTAATAATTTGCGGGCGACGCTGCTTGAGCTTCCTATCTTGTGGTTCCTGTGGTGGGACGAAAGTAGCTGGTCCGACAGGCGTACGAATAGTTCTGTCTCTGCTTTTTCCTTTTGCTTTTGAACTTGAGGTAGCAGTTTCAGAAGGAAGAACTAGATAAGCTATTAATGCCAGATCCGCCACTTGGAGGAGCAGTAAAGCGTTACCAGAAGATGGAGAGCCAGCTGCTGTATCAAGGGGTGACAAAGTAATCCTGATCTGTACCTGATCCGCTGGAGTACTAGTAGGGATCTGAAATGAACGAATATGTAAACAACGAAACGAAATATTCGTGAATAAAAGACTAACAGGAGTAGGAAGAGTGTGAGACTTCGTGGGATTCTGAGATGCCAACGCAACTTTGTTGTTGGTGCGTGACCTCAATTCATTCTGATGTTCCTGGGCGGTCCTTCCCTTTTCTGTATCAGTCAACTGAGGAGGAGAAGACATGGAATTCAAATTGGATTGGATTTCCTTCGTTTTACTCGTGGTTTCGATGCGCAACGGAACAGAGCCCGTGTTCCGTGACGCCGCCGTTGATCCTGCACGATTCACGGGTACTTTTGGATCTGCGGTCGGTTAATAAGTTTTTTAAAATTTTGAACAAAAAATCCACGGGAAAATTAATCACCAAAAGAATTGGAGTTTTGAAATAGTTCCGAGACAATACCTAATCGAGGAGGAGAGGTGGTTAAAGGTGGTAGTACAGGCGGCGGTGACGACAAAGATGGGGAAACGACCAGTGAGCGCGGGTTCAGCGACGACTTGACATTTCTTTCATCATTCGAGTATGGCCCGTCACGTAAGTTCGGAGGCCCATCCTCCTGCCGTCTCAGGTATGCACCAACAGCCTTCTCCGTAGAGCGAGAAAACGACAGAGCGGAAGATACAGGCGACGTAAGAACGGGCTCCGATGAAGAGAAATTAGCTTGATGAAATGACGCTTCTTCTGATGAAGAAGAACGAGAATCTTTCGCTTTTTCAGACGGGTTTCCTTTAACGTTTAGCTTGACGTCGTCCTCGTCGTCGCTCCGCTCAGCTTCATCGATGATAAACTCGCTCGCAACAGGGGTGGAATGACGTCGTTTGGGTTGCATCGCCAAAAGAGTATTGTACGCAGGCGACGAAATAATATTGTTTGAGCCATTGTCAGGATTAAGGATCCCATTGTAGGCCCTATCAAGGGTAGATGCGACCTCGTTATCGTGATTCATGTCGGCGTAGTATTGAGCCTGTAGAGTAGTGGGACTACGCGCTCCGTTGTTGTTAAGCCAAGATGCCGAAGCTTCATTGTCCCGATTTGACAGTAAATCATTCGTTCCCTTCTCCCTATTCTTTTGGCGCGAAGGGTCAATATGAAGGAAGGTATTCAAAGCATCCAAGTTAGGACTAGAAAGCGAAGCAGATACTGACGCGGCATGGTGGTGGTGATGAGAATGTTGTTGAGGATGATGAGGATGATGACGACGCTGATGTTGATGGTAATTGCGAGAAGGAGAAGGATAAGTCGAATGGAGACCTAATCCAGCTCCTTGTCCAGGAATCAAAGCCGTCCCACCGATGAACTCTAAATGGCCCACGACACGGGGTTCTTCGCCCAAAACCTTGACTAGTTTACGATGCTTCTTGATCAAGTCTTGTCGGGCAGCGGGACCAAGGTTGTTGGTAGTTGGCGGGAGAGGAAGAGGGACCGGTAATGGAATCGGCTGAGATGACAAGGGAAGGATAGGTGAGGAAGACGGCGGCGAGGGTATGCTGGTGGGATGGCTGTGAGATTTGGCTTTCGTGATCTTCTTGGGTTGTTTTAATTTAGAAGGTTTTGGTAATGTAGTAGGCCCTAATGGTGCTGAGTGATGCGTCGGAGAGGATGATGTACTACGTATGTTATTATTGGAGTCGTTTTGCGAAGTTTCTTCGATATTCCGTAATAAATCTTTTTTCTTTGACACCCTGTCCTTATCTTTGTCGCGCGAGAACATTTTCCACGCATTTGTCGAGGCAACGGCAGGAGGAGATGCTGCAGTGGAAACGGATGAGCCGGGGATAATGACGACGCCTCCGCCAAAAGGAACATTCAAACCGGGACTAGGAGGTGGCAAGGCTTGATAACTTGTGTCGTTGGTCGACGGATCAACAAAGGTTGGAAGCATAGAAGAGGCGGACGCGACACTACGTATGCTTTCAGACTGTTTGTGCCTGAAAAGGCCGCCGGCAGCGTTACGTCTTGGAGGGGTAGGATACATTGAATTGGGGTTGTGAATTGGACTAATCGAGTCATCAAGGGTGTCCTCAAGGTCGATGAAACTATCCCTGGGAGGAATCGTCGCCAAGTTTGATTGGGAATGAAACCTGGAATGTACGGCTACAGGCGACGGGGACGCAGAAGCAGAGCTGGAGCGTTGGGCGAGACTGGATGATGACGACCGTTTGTGATTGAGCATCAACAATGGAGGAACGATGCGTTTGTGCTGTCTTGTCTTCGGAACGGATAGGGAATCAGAAGCATAGCCCTCTGGTCCTTCGCGCCATGACGGTCTGTCCCTGTCTGTGCCTTTATGGATTGAACTTTCGTTATCAGACTGGGAGTGCTCTGGTTCAAAATCAGATGGTAAAGCAAACTGAATAGTCTCCGGAGATGAAAGGTCAGTTGACGGGGCAGGCGACACTGGGGAGTGAGGCGAGGTGAGGCCGGAATTTGGGAGTGTGCTGCTGACAGGAGCAAGACGTGCGACTCTAGTGGAAGTGGCGTTGGGCATTGGGACGCTGAGCAAAGAAGTAGGCGATCCCGGTCGAATGTCTACAGGAAGATCTGTGGGCGGAGATGCAGTGTGGTGACTGTTGAGTGGTGAAAGTGGAGAAGACGGCGGCAGAGACCAGTCAAGATTAGAATTAGAAATATTATTGATAGAAGTAGATGGTATCCTAGGCAAATGAGTTATTTTGAGAGCAATTTACTTGTTTGTCAAAAAAATGAGGACGCACGAAATGGGATTTGATGCTGGTCTGGTGCGACGGGTTGTGTTTTCATTTTTTCTCATGGTAAGAATTCTGGGGTAATTTGAAAATGATTAAAGCGCGACTTACATGATTTTCCTTCGTACATCTCCGTGTCGCGGAAACGACGACATTTTGCAAATGCAAAGGTCAAGCAAAAGAGCGTTCAGAGTCAAGGGATAACGACGAAAGCCAGGATGGCCGTGGCCTATCTACCCAAAGTGTATAAACCAATAACGCGGGTTACGTTGCGGCTTGCGGAGTTTGGCAACCGGCCACCTGAATTCAAAAAAACCTGGTAATTCAAATTGGACTGGACACAGCCATTTTAACATTATTACATCTACAGTCGTCGCCACGAATATATATTATATTGTACATTGTATTGCATAGCGTTGCGCCGCGGAACTCTTTTGCTGAGATGATATGCTAGTAGAGTGTGCATATTCTTCTACACGCAGTCCAACGTGTCCCCCACGATAATTCAAGCACATCTGCCACGGCCATAGGCTATGTTATTACGCGAACCATATCAAGATCAAAATTTTGTATGAAACATCGCTGTCTGCCAAATTTAAATTTACGGCATCAAGATCAACTCGACAATAATTCTCTCACCTCTTGGTAACGAAGACATCAGTATATTTATAGTTAGTTATGTATGTAGCTGTTTTCGACAGCTCCGAAGTTGCAGTTGAAAATGAATGATTTCCTATTCCAACTTGAACCGAGTACTCCTTTACTTAATATACGAATTCGGCTTAGTCGTCCGAGTTCCATTCGGTCCTTCGGTCACATGCAAATGATCTTTCATTCCCCTGGCTATTAAAAGCCCAGTGTAGCCTGTTCCTCAGTACATATGTTGTGTCCTCTCATCGGGAGATCCATCTCTTGAATTACCTCAGATTCACCGAATGCAGAGATTTCAGTTGCCAACAACCGCTATCATCAATCGCAAGACTGGAAGAACTTTGGTTTGAGCCAAATCAGTTGTTGATGCATGATGACTTACGTCGGAAAGGTATGTATGTGTACAATCAAGCTCATTCACATATACGTATACGACACCTTTGAGGTGAACATTGTTCACTATATGCAACCCCTGTTCGCAACTTTGTTAGCCGACTACGTTTAGTCACCCAAAGAAAGGATGACGAAACAGACATTTAGGAATGATGGCTTAATTATCTAGTATTCCTTTGAGATAATACCTGCGAGCTTGCGTCATGAATTCATGATTGATCTGCTATTAAGTTTCACTGGCCAGTCTGGTTCGTGAATTTTGACTGAAGAATGTGCTAAAACGCTATAATAGACACTGAGTATATATAGTGTAATTTCATAGTAGGAACTGTACAAGCCAGAAGGATCAGTCTGAGTGACACGTTCCGAGTCCTAGTTTGGTCCTAGTCAAACAGGTCATTTCTGTCTGCGTCCATAGACGAATTCTGAGACAACGTAAGCTGAGGTGTATGCAAAATGATAGAGTGTAGTTTATGTAACGGTGAAATCAATGAGTGGCGGTTGACAAGTTATTTCGCCCAATGTTGAAGAGAAAACTTGAAAAACTCATGACGGGATCAACTTTAAGTAAATTCAACCTCCGACGACGATTGTCTTCGGGCTGGTAGATTCTTACCAAGCCGCCGTTCCGCAAAGAAGAAAACTGATGTTTTTGGTGAAACTGAGTTGGAGCTTGGTTTATCTTCCAAATAATTTTTTTTTTCAAACGGCTTTGTGTTTGTTTGTCAGGCGAGGGTCAGGAAGAAGAAATGCTCAAAATCGGAGCCGGAACGTTCAACGGAGACTCGACGACTGAGTAGTATACTAATATCGGATATTCAGCGTACTCAACGCTGAGCTTTGCAGTCTTCAACAGTGAGATATGGCACAAGTGAAAATCGTTTTTTTTTGTTCTCTAAATCACTTTCGTCTCTTATGAATCTTGCTCAATGCATATGCGCTATCGTCCACTCCTATTAGTAGCAGCCTCAGGGGCCCTTGAGCCGGGTTCTCCAAAGCTGCGTTCAGATGAATAAATATAATGGAATGAAAAATTCAATCATTAAATACATAGTTAAAACCTCAATATTTGTGATACATGACCAACCTCAATCATCGTGCACAACAAATTGAAGAGACAAAAAGTGGTTTACCTCCTTTGAATTGGCATCCTGATTCCTTTACGCCCTAGTCTCAGGACGATACACAAGAGAATAGAGACTGTAAATTCACAAACTAACAGTACAGTTTGAAAACAACATTGGTCACAGGCTTCTTCGACTTAAAGCGTCTCAGGAGTCCAACTTGTACAACCATCAATCACCGAGTAACCATTGATAAATTTTCTCCCAACCAATGCTCTCAGACACCCTAATGCCGCCATACAGTAATCGACGTTTTCCTCCTGAGCTAATTTAATTGAACAGGCATCGAATTGTGACCGTTTCTGGAAGATGGATAATTTTTCTCCAGAGTCTTTATTCCACCCGTAGGCCATGTAGTTCTCGTTAGTTCCCACACTTTCCAATGTTTTGAATCGAGATATCCACAGAGCTTTGCCACGTATAACCCGTGCCCAGTCCTGAAGCGAGAGGTTTTGGTCGTTAACGCTGGGTGTCCATTCATCCCAATGCGCATTGGTAAATTTGAAAAACGCTGTGGGCAGCAATTCATGACATGCAGTTAGTCGGCTGCATTAACGAGTTTAATGCTTTCCCCAACCTTTTTGGTTTTTTGGCTCATCGGAAAGAGAAGTCTAACACTTTTTTGCATTCGTTCTGATCGGCTGGCCAACTTTTGTAATATTTGGGGTGTACTGTTTGGTACCTGTGGGCTAGGCGAAGAACGCCCAAAGCACCTTCAAACGAGATAGTCTCGGCACCAGAGTATAATTCACTAAAAAAAGTATGAAAAACTTGAGTTACTCAGTTGGAAGGGAAACAAACTTACTATGCTTTGTATATCATCTCAATAGCTGGCAAACATGTCTTGGAAGACCGGGCTATGCAAGGATAAGATTGCACGGTGGATTTGGAGTTCAAGCCTCTGCGCGTCGTTTTCTTCTCCCACGGAAAGAACGATATCGTCGTCCTTGTGCCAATATGAGGACTTTTGGAAGCGAATTCCACGCAGAGCTGAAGGTAGGTCAGGAGAGGCAGATGCCCCTACTGGAAGCTATCGCGAAGAAAATGACAATTGTGGAAATCTACCGGGCCTTTCTAACGCAGATTGTGAGTCTAAAGACCGGGCTGAAGTTTGATTAATTCATTCCATTGGTGCGTAATGCCGAAAGCACGACGCAGACCAAGGTTGGGTGGTGTTTTGGAGGTGTTGAAATTTATAACGTTTACCATGAAAAGTTACGCGTCACGTCCGAGTCGGTTTTACAGTGCTCTATACAGTATACTAGATATTACGTACTAATAGACTCGAGCAGTTTGTCTCCACCATCATGTGCCCCATCTTGTGTTCCATTTTGCGTCCATATCGTATCTCTATATTTTACATCTCCCTATATTCCGACAGATTTCAATGACTCGAGCGTATTCAGTCTTTACGTGTCGATGATGTGCCAAACGAGGGTTTAGTCCAACGGTGTCAACGGACTTTGAATGCTAACGAAGCTTTTCGAAACTCTTGAAACCGGTACGAGGAGTCACGAGAAACAGCTGAGACACAGGTGGGCGAAAAGAATAAAAAAGACATGATGGAGCCTTTGGTACGTTTTGCCCGTTGGCGTCGCTGTTGAGATACACCTTAGACCTTACCCGCCTCACAGGCAAGAAGTATCAATCTGATCAACACATCAATGGATATGTCTCCGGCATACAAGAGACAAATGGGTCTATTGAATTATACGTTGTATGTAGCGCAGAATTGGACGTAATAGTAAAACCACGATTCTTCATCGCCTATTTTTGAAGGCGGATGGTCCATCCAATATGGGAATTCGACAGTTTCTTACTACGTCATCCGGCTGGAAAGGCCGGATAACGTTATCCAGATTATTGATTAGTACTTTAGGTTTTATACTACTATCTAAGTCAGAAATTAAGAATTATCAATCTGTACCTTGTTTCACTCGTCTACTTGTACATATAAACTCGACTTGTGGCTGAGCTCCGTGCGTGCGGGGTGAAGAAGGGCACCTACTGAATGTTAGGGATCCGCTGTAGACGACGTCATAATTAAACTCGCCAGGTCTAAGAAACAAATCACGCCCTTTATAGCATGGATTTAATGAAGAGCATGTGTTGGTATAAACCCTCAACTTCGTTAGCCGCCAACGCTGGCAACATTGTAAACGGCAGGTACATCAAAACTGAAAGCAGTGTTCAGGGGCGGTAGCATCCTTGGTTGTGCACGTTTAGTCAAAAAACCTGTGTCTATTTCGAATTGTTCTTTTCTCAGTTGAACTGGGATCTGATCTGCGTTTTTTTATATATTATGGGATGTATAATCACTCCTTTGATTTGAAAAATGGCTGCGGTATCTAAAAGCTGTGACTTCGAAATCCGAAATTCAAATAAACTGTTGTCTTTACTGTAGCCGCCATAGCAAAGCGTGCTCAAGTGAGTTTGTGATGTATTGATTGTGAACGCGTGTGCGAACTGAGGTTGTTGGCAGTGGTTGTAAGCTGACAATGAAAATACGTCTGGTCATGTCACCATGTATACCGCGCGCGCACCTATCACAAAGGCCATTTATTCCCATTGAACGTCCGGGTATCATCGGAAAGATTGCAAACCTGAAACTACTGGTGACTAGTCACTTGACGGTGAACAATCCTGGGCATTGTGCTTTGAATTTGACAGCTTCGGTTCGTTTTTACTAAATACGACAGACCCAGCACAGGCTTTGTGTCGGTGATTCTGATGGCGTGAGACGGGTGCCCGAAGAACCGAACCGATGTGATAGATTTGTATAACAGAGCTTCTTGATTCAAGTTCTTAGTTACATACTATCCTTATTATAACGCGCTCGGAACTTATTCAAGCGATATTGTTGGAACTCAGCTCACTTTTTGAATGCCAATGGTTCTAAGGCTATTGAATACAATCATTATTAGTGTGCATGTCCATCTGGTCTCGAACATGCGTGTGATGCGCAATGAGCGACGCACGTACCGTATGCGACCGCAGAACGCCATGCCGTACCAGAAATTCTTCCTGCTTCACAGACCGAAATAATAAATCAGCCGAAGAGGAGCGATCATGACAAAGCACACCATTGGCTCCTTATTCCTGACGGTGACCGAGTGTACATTTTGAAAATGGGCTTCTGATGGGTCTACGAATTGGCGATAGGGGACATTGGAGCCACTGAGTGGACAAGTCAGGACATATGATCTTGTCCAAATCTTGTCCCTGTTTTGAGGACAAGACAAGACAAGAACAGAGTCCCAAACTGAAAAGGGGGAAGAACTAGTCATGATGTAGTAACCATTATTATTACTGTACGTATATGTACATACATATATGTTACCTATGTCGGCTAGGACGCCCTCTTCTTGAATTGACGGACTGAGGTCAATCCATGAAAATTGCTTCCGCTGTGACGAAGGCACGCTGACGTAAAACTGATGACTGTGCCGTGGGAAGAAAAGGCAACCAGCCCCAAAGCGGTGTTACACCTCTTTGTTCGCAGCCCACACACACTCTCGACTTGCTTCTCCCTATCGCTCCATCCACACCTTTCCTCCTCCTCCCCTTTCATAATATAGAACTGTGAGTCCTTGCAATCTATTTTGTTCATCTTCCTCTTTTTTCATTCATTTATTTGGTAATCCTTTTTTTTACGTCCTATCACGCCACGCTTAAAAAACGTGTCATAGGGCAAAACGAGTCTGTCCACACCCCCATTCCCACCACTGTCCACACCACAAATCTCTCCCCGCCTTTTATTCTCGTTTCTATATAAATAACTATTCTCAACCTCATTAACGACCTCTTTTTTCCCCACCCAGCTTTCTTTACTTTTACCCTTATAATCGTTGCCCATCACGGCGGACCAAGCATCAAACACCAGCAGAATGGACCTCAGAGTGGGAGGTAAATATCGACTTGGAAAGAAGATAGGTTCCGGGTCGTTCGGTAAGAGCTTTCATACGACTTGCGAGATCCGTTTTTAGTTTTTTTCTTCTTACACTTTCCCTCTAGGTGACATCTATCTCGGCATCAACATTATCTCTGGCGAGGAGGTAGCCATCAAACTCGAGTCGGTCAAAGCCAAGCATCCCCAGCTCGAGTACGAGAGCAAGGTTTACAAGACCCTTGCCGGTGGCGTCGGAGTCCCTTTTGTTCGTTGGTACGGAACGGAGTGCGACTATAACGCCATGGTTCTCGATCTTCTCGGCCCCAGTCTCGAAGACCTGTTCAATTTCTGTAACCGCAAATTCTCTCTGAAAACTGTTCTTTTGTTGGCCGATCAGCTTGTAAGCACCCCTTGTTTCTCCTTTTAATCCATCAATAATAAAAACCCTCCTTTCCTTAGATTTCTCGTGTGGAATATGTCCACTCTCGCAACTTCATCCATCGTGACATCAAACCAGACAACTTTCTCATGGGCATTGGAAAACGCGGCAATCAGGTGAACATTATCGATTTCGGTTTGGCCAAAAAGTACCGTGATCCCAAGACCCACCTTCACATTCCATACCGTGAGAATAAAAATCTCACTGGTACAGCCCGTTACACTTCCATCAACACTCACCTTGGTGTCGAACAAGCTCGTCGGGATGATCTCGAATCTCTTGCCTATGTTTTCATGTACTTCCTCCGCGGATCTCTCCCGTGGCAGGGCCTCAAAGCTGCCACGAAGAAGCAAAAGTACGACCGTATCATGGAGAAGAAGATGACCACCCCAACCGATCTTTTGTGCCGTGGCTTCCCGAACGAGTTTGGCATTTTCTTGAACTACTGTCGTGCTCTCAGGTTCGACGACAAACCCGACTACAGTTACCTCAGGAAGCTCTTCCGTGACTTGTTTGTCAGGGAAGGTTTCCAATATGACTATGTCTTTGACTGGAGCGTCCAGCGTGTTGACTCCGAGTCTAAGTCCTCTGTTCCTAGGAGGAAACTAGTCACCCAGGAAGAAGAAGAACAGAAGAATGAGCGGATGTAGGTCCTTAGCAACGTATGCTGCACTATTTCCTCTGTCGGTTATGCTTATCACCCACACATCGCAGGTTACGTTCTTCTACTAGACAGCAACAAGCGGCGGCTCAACAGCAACTGGCGTCTGGCACGCGCAATATCTGGTGAAAAACAAAATAAATATAAGTTAATGAGAAAAATTACAGTTCCTGTCTTGGTCGGCTTTCTTTTTCTGGGTATACACAATCAACATCATTCACTGGTGTCGTCTCTTGGTCTGGTATGAACACAAGCAAATAGGAATCGGATCGATCGTTTGTCTCGCTGGTTTCCTTTCCGGGCCGGCGATGTAATTGTCCTGTACAAGAGGTGGTTCCTTTTCTTGCTTTATTGAATGGATCTCGAGGATAGGAAGGCAACTCCTGTCGATTCAAGATGCTGAGGCCGTCAGTCGGGTGTTGTTGTTGCCTTTCTTTTGCGAAGTCCCGCGCCCGGTGGTTCGGACTAGAATGATACGATGCGATCATGTTTTGTGTAGTGGACGTGGAGTTAATTTTATTGAAAGATGGTTGGGAAATCGTGGTTCTCTGGGCGACCAGGTCTGGCGCTTCGCGTTCTCGAGCCGTGCATGCGAATCTTATCTTCTAGTCGGCGGTCGTTCTTCACAGTCCTCGAGTTAGTTTGACCACCTATCGGTGTTCACCCGTCCACGATATCCCCTCTCCATCTTCCCCAGAACATCGTGAAGTATAGCATCACCTTTTGGACCTTGTCTTTTTGTACGGTTACTCCCCCCAGCTTAATGTCGTTGTCGTCAAAAGTTCGCACGAAATACGAAAGTACAAACCGTTTCCCTCTTTCCTTTATGCGCTTCCTTCCCATTTCATTTTCTTTCCTCTACGTAACAAGGAATTTATTTCTCTTTTTTTTTGCAACCACGGACGCTGTTTCTTTTCAAGTCTTGAACTCCTGATTCTCTCTTCCAATTTAGGGTCAACTCTATCCTAATATGCAGGGAGAAAATGATGTTCTTGACCGCCCAATTCCTCACCTTTTTCATCTATCTGTTCAATTGTGTTTCGTTTCCCAAACCCCCCAATCGCGCCTGGTTGTTTCTCGTATCAAACTTTATAACTTTGCTGGCTCTTTCTTTTATTGTCATCCTCGTGTACTAGTATATTCCCATGCCTCCCTTCCATTTCCCATTCTTCTCCCAGCTATTATTTGGTTGTTATTTTTTCCTTCTCATTGATCGCTGATAATCTCCGTCAGCTTGAGATGAGGAGAGGGCGCCAGGCCATCATGTTCTCGAATCTCCTCTGGGTACCTCCGAGATGTCGCACTTCCAATGACGGAGTAGTTAATGCGAAGTCATTCTATATAACATGATTGTTTTTTATCCTTCTCTCTTATGCGTACGGTTGAACTAAACTATTGTGTCAATCTACTTTTATACATGCTTCCCTGTCTCTAGTGATGAGTTCTCGTGTTGTTCTATTGAGCTTTCTCTTCTTTCCTGAGTAGTTGTGCTTAATACATCTTGTTAGTTAAATCTGTCCGAGTGTGTTTTGTGAGCTGGCGTGGGTGATTCTGGTAGGGTATCTCCAAGTGTGACATTTCAGACGTCACAAGCACCAACACCTTCGATCCCTGGGCCAATGCGACGATACATCCCATTAATTGTAGCTGGGCTAACAGGTACGTTTCAACGTTTATGGACGAATATTTATGAAGTTTTAAACAAGGAATTGTGTCCGGATTACATATTTTCAAACCGATGTTTGCGCCTAAGGACGAAGTAAACAACAGTGTCAACTCGAAAGTGAATGAGCCAAACTTCTGTCTCCTTGTCATGTCCTAATTAGCATTCATTATTTAGGAATCAGAAAAGACTAGCTAAAGTCAAAATAGCCTGAATCATCAATCATTAAACATCGGTTTACTAAGCAAGGGTCAGACATAACAACCATACACTTGACGATGCAGCATGCTTTATTTTATACCATTCAAAAGCAACTAAAATGTACATTCAAATGTAGTTTACTGCCAAATAAAAGCGCGACACTATAACAATACCATCTACTTGACGGCGATAGCCTCTTCATACGCGTCCCTCCGTTGCCATACCTAAATTCAAAAATCAACAGATTACTAACGCTTGGATATTGATACATACCTGTAAAACACTTTCTCCAAGAAAGATCATCTCCTTTCGGACTTCGCGAACGATTAGATCTTGTATCTCATACCAACGTTCACCATCCCCTCCGCCTCCGCCCGCTCTCAAATGAACCTTCCAAACAGTATTCACTTTGTCACGGGTAGTCCCAGCCACAGATTCGTGTGTAACGTTTGATAAAAGATCATAAACTGTTGGAGGATGATCTGGTGGTGCATCCAAATCTGCATCAGCAAAAACAAGAATAACAATGTTAGAGTTCAAAATGGCGCAGGCGAAGACAGTATACGTACAGTCTTTAAAGTCAACGCCCCTCAATGGAAAGTTAATAATGGTCGGATTCTTTTCTTCAACGAAATTGTTTTTTGTAAACCGTTTGAAATGTAAGATTATATATGGAGGCAAACGTTGCAGCTTGTATCGCTTCAGTTGGCCCAACGCTTCCTGTCACCCCACCAGGCGAAGCGAAGCCGTTAGAAAATGAAGGTAAAAATACAAATATACTCACCTGGGTAGTTTCACCATCATATTTGGTTAGTATACTTGCAAGACTAACCTGAGGGACGATGTTCTTTTCAACAGAGTCTTGAAACAATGGAGGTGGTGGAAGGTCAACGGCAAGGTACAAAAACGGTGATACCACCGTTTTTATATCTGAACATAGTTTTAACATTGTGGATATATATATATATTAGCAACATACCGCGATCGATAGCAAATTGTGGTTTGGGTCCGTCTTCTTCCGGTCGCACATTAACGTGTTGTGATTCTAGACGCAATTCACCTTGGAAGGTGCTATATACGATGCCTACAAACGTTCCATTAAGATGCACGCAAGAAAAAAAGACTCAGCCTTACTGCTATTCCTTTTCTTTGTTCCACCTAAATCTGCATGGGTCTTATTCAACAACCAACCAAGGAACTCAGCCGGGTCACCCTGTTCCTCAAGACGCCACTTCCCTTTGGAAGCCCGGTTTACTTCTTGCAAGTATTCATGTGGCGAAACCTGAGACTTGAAGAGTCGAGGAGACCATAGCTTACGCGTCAGCAATGACAGACGCGAGATAAGCTCCGAATGCTTTGGGGTCTGTTGTTTAGGTGTGGCGGAAGAGTTCCGTTCGGGTTTCGACGAATAAAGCAAAAGGAAGTTTCGAAATGGCGGAACGTGGAGTAACATATGGATGATGACATTGATATGATCGTGGCGCTTTATGTTGTTCAGGCCAATGAAGCCGGGAATGTAAGAATTATTCCCAAGATCGAAGGAAGGGTTGATTGGATAGAACGGTTTGTCCAATTGCTTCACATCATTTTCTGTGAATTTTGGTGATAAAACGGCCACAATATCGGATAAAGAGGGATCTGATACGAGGTAGTTATCCGGGAGAACGTACACCTGCGATATATGGCGAGTTAGACGGATACTTCCAAGATGCCAAAGACCTTACTTTCGCGGTTTCCAGATTGATAAACACATGATGATCGTTATGAATGCTATGGGCATACGCGTAGGAGGATGGTCCTCGCCCTTGGAAGTACTTGCCACATACTAGACACCCGTAGACATTGATATTAGACACGCAGACGGAGCAAACTTTCTCGAAGTCAAAATCAAGCACCGCTCGATTAATCTGATAAATAAATGATATAAAATAGAGACATAATGAAGACAAAAGACATACCGTATCCAGATACAAATCAGTAGCTCGGCCAGAACCATTATTCTTTGGTTTAATCGGCTGGTCTTCCTCTTCTTCTGAGACAGACCTTTCGATGAGCCTATCTCTTGAATCCGTCGTTGAAGTATCTTGTGGCTCTTCTGTGCGGGCCCTTTTAAAAGGTCGTTCTTGCGTTTCTATTGAGTCATTAGATACATGCCCCATTGTCGCGGTTTGTTGTCAACGTTAAGACTATGGGTAACAGAGTAAGCACTCAATGCCGGGAGTTCCCGATGGACTGTGAGTAACTCCGTCACACCTTCGTGCCCGGTATCTTGTTTGTTGAATTCTCTTCTAATTTTTAATCGGCGCAATGGATGACGACGATGCTGAGTATATGCAAGATGAGGAGGTCAGTTAACTCGTCATTATACGCTTGATAAACTGACTTTTCTTAAACTAGGATTACGACTTCGAGTACTCAGACGGGGATGACGATAATGTAGAACAAAGCGCGGATGTGGAGAATCAATATTACACTGCAAAATGTAGAGACTTTCATTAATTTTCTCTTACCTGTTGCTAACTTCGTCAAGCTTTGAAAGAAGACAACCCTGAAGCTGCTTTGAAGGCTTTTCGGACTATAGTTGATGCCGAAACTGAGAAGGGGGACTGGTAAGCTATTCAAAGGGTTTTGATCATCATTTAACACCTTTATTTTAAGGGGTTTCAAGGCCCTTAAACAAGCAACCAAATTGCTATTCTTAACCCTTCATCGGCCAATAGAAGCACTTGAGACATACAAGAAACTCTTGACATATACAAAATCTGCCGTAACGCGCAACTACTCTGAAAAATCTATCAACAGTATCCTCGATTACGTTGGCGGAGGAAAGGGCGGTCTAGTCGAAGTTGATGTATTGGAAAAGTTTTATCAGGCCACTCGCGGTGCTCTTGAGGATGCTAAGAATGAGGTTAGAAGATATCTTGAGAAACTCTAAACCATATCCCCTGACTTTTAATGCATTTTAAGAGACTATCATTAAAGACCAATCTGAAGCTTGCAAAACTTTGGCTTGATCGGCACGAATACGGTCGTCTGACGAAGGTATATTATCATGCAGGAACGCGGCATTTGATCTGGTCTGAACTTTCGCGTAGCTTTTACGAGACCTGCATAATTCTATCTCTCAAGGAGAAGATGGCGAACAAGATCAGTCTCAAGGAACTCAGCTGCTCGAAATATACGCTCTAGAAATTCAGATGTACAACGAAACTCGGAACTTCAAAAAGCTGAAGGTATGCATCGTCACTCATTTTTTTCTTTCTGCATCTTCATCTGCTTTTTATACAGGAGATCTATAATGCAACTAATGAAGTACGATCAGCAATACCCCACCCACGGATCATGGGCGTCATCAAAGAGTGTGGCGGCAAGATGTGGATGGGGGAAAGTAAGACCTTTTTCCGAACTGGTGATGATATATTTATAAAATAAATTCTCTTAAAAGAACAATGGAACCGTGCGGGTGAAGATTTCTTCGAATCGTTTCGGAATTACGACGAGGCTGGCTCTCCACAACGCATCCAAGTTCTCAAGTACCTAGTGCTAGCGAACATGTTGACCGGCAGTCAAGTGAACCCTTTTGACAGTCAAGAGACCAAACCGTAAGAACAATTTGACTTGCTTTCTTTTCGTGATGTACATTTTTTTGTAGTTATAAGACCGATCCTCAAATCAAGGCTATGACGGACTTGGTGGGGGCTTATCAACGACGGGAAGTGCATGAGGCTGAGAAGATCATTCGAGGTATGGTATCTCTTTCTCTAAAAGATCTTCCTTTTGCCTTCTAAGCGTGTCTCATATTAGAAAATCGGTCTACCATTATGGATGACGCGTTCATTCGATCATATATCGGCGAACTACTCCGGAGTTTACGGACGCAATATCTCCTCGATCTCATCAAGCCCTACACCCGATTAGAGCTCTCGTTCCTTGCTAAGGTTCGTTTTTTGCTCATTCAACGAGTTATGCCTCATTTCTGATCGGGGTATCTCAGCAACTAAACGTGGATATCGCCGAGGTCGAGGATCTGTTAATCGGTTTAATCCTTGAAGGAAAGGTGGAAGGGAAGATTGATCAAGTTGCCATGCGTTTGGAAATTGATCAACAGTACGCGGAACTTGTGTGTTTTGTGTCAGTTTTAAAGCTAATCCATTCCATAGACAAAGCCTAGCCAAACGACGATATACCACATTATCCAGATGGACCGACGCACTTGAAAATATACATTCATCTGTGCTGATGAAAACAGTGGGTTACCAACGCAATATGGCTGAGGTTCCCCGATCAGGCGACTTGGACCACTTGTTCGGAGCGCGAAACTTTGACTTCGAGCTCTCGAAAACAACGTTGTGATATGTAATTATCGTATATTTTTTCCTTCTTCACGTTAAGCATAACATCGTGTTTTAAAAATGCATCCATTATTTTAAAAAAATGTGTGAAGAGCTTTTGTACGCTGAAAGTGGTAATGGTCTTATTCTGCGAGACACGCGCCTATTCCACCAAGGCTGCATGCACAGGTGTTTCGTGATCATCTCAAGACTTGCGACGCAGTCGTTTATCAAACAAGTTAATCTGGCCGCATGTATATATTTCTACTTCACATAATAGATATCCGCGGTAATAATATTATAACAAGTAATACCTCTCTGATCTCTGCCGAAATGGGAAAAAAAAGACAGGCCAATCCGAGTTGTTCCGTCACAATCTTAAAAACGACGGAGGCCGGAAAACCCAACACCGTTGAATGCATGATACGAGCGAAAGGCGCCAGGAAAAGTTACGCTTATTTCACGTTGTCGCCCCTTTTCTTTCGAATTATTTATTATTATAGAGGGAATATTCATTCAAAGACGATGAACTTCTTAGAAGTTTGAAGGAAAATGAAGCAGGATACTGGCCAAGAAAAACTGTTCCAATTGTTCATATAAGAATCACGAGGTGCTTTGGAACGTATACGTACGATTTCAAAATATTTCGAAAATGACAGATCTCACCTGGATATAGATGTATAACATAATTGCATCCAGGGAGAGATTGTTTATCACTGGAATCACTGCCGATAATCGTGTGGCGGTGGCATAGAAAACCAAACTACAACCAACGCAAAGAACAAGACGTCGGGACTCACGACAAATTGTGTGAGTGTGAGTGTGAATATGGATGATTGTGTTTTTCATTGAACTCTGGCCCTTTTAAAATAAGTCAGCGTTCTCTGTTTCATAATGAAGCTAAAAAAATACCATCTGAAAGACGGAAAGGTTCATGGCGACGCATGAAGATGAGGCAGCCGTGGTGAACGGAGGAACAGAACTAGTCTTGAAAAAAGTGGGGTGCAAAGCGGTGACTAAACTTATCAGATTAGGCCCGGTTTACAAAAAGTCCAGGGGTAGGATGACAGATTAAGTATGACAATCCCGATTGAAAGCTGGGATAGAGGGCCAGGTACAACGGATAGTAGTGGTGTTTCTGGGGGGTTGTGTGGCAGCAAGAATGACGGCCTTCTTCGAGATAGGTTATCGGTTGAGAGAAACTGAGAGATTTTCCGACGTTCCCAGGTCCCGTATCCTGATGAGCACCCTCGTTCCTTTCCAGAACACCTTCTTTGAAAGAACCTAACGCCACCAGTGTCCGACGCAACTCCCAAAAAGAAAAAAAGATTAGAGACACTGTCCCCAGAAAACACCCTCGACGGAATAAATAAATGTCTCTGATGTCTGCGCAGCAATGCGACAACCCAAACGTAGTTAATGCGTGTGCGATAATGTGGGACCAAGACAGCCTAAGGTATGAGGTAGGTGGTTTAGGGTAACCAGTGCTTAGTTTCGGAGGATAACAGAGAAATATAACTCATGAACATAGAGAAAATCGATTGGGCGGAAGACCATATGAATCACAATAGCGGAAACAACCGAATTATAGAGAAGAGGGGGGACAAAAAACCGCTTTGCACTTTTTCAAGCGCCTACCACAACGCTTGAGTGGTAAACATGCGATTCGCAACGCATGCGATAGTTGCATTGAAGGGGATAGCTTCAACACCACCTCCCCAACTGGGGAAGCAAAACAAGATAGTGTATTCTGTGCGTTTTAAGATAAAGATTTAGTCCCATTGACAGCATTAATCTCTCAAGGGACTCACTACATCTGATTACGGATCTCTAGTACGGAAAATCCATGGAGAAGATAAACTGTAAATAACCTCCACGCACGTACCTCTGTTCGCCTGCAGTCCAACTGAACGGAACGGGCTTGACGTTTGCTGAGTAATTGGCGAAGCGAAAAAAAAGCAAGGTTAGTTGTTCATTCAAATCGGAAAAACGGCTCAATATAGTCGCTTTGATACAGACCAACGTGAAAAGAGTGTAGGCAAATGACGGTTATGTTTCTGAAAATATCGCCCGAAACAGACGGTTCGCTTGTCCTTAGCTTTCTCAAAGTGGATCAGCTCGTTGTATACATATTACCCTCCGCTAAGTATGCGATATCACTCAGGGATAAGAGGTTGGCTTTCTTGAGGGCGTAATGGACTTGCGTTACGGAGGTCGGCGAGGAAAATGTTTCTTGACTTTATCAGGCCAGCTGGATAAGAAAACCGTGAATGAAATGGTGTTGTCGCTCTTTTTTCACAGTAAGGGTGGGTAATTCAAAATGGTGTTAGCCATAGAGCTTAAGACTGTTGACAGTAAGCTCGGATGTCATTGTTATTCTATGTCGGTGACTCACGAAGATTATTATTGCGCTACAGCACACCATAAAGCAAATATTCTCCCTCAATGCCAGATTAAGCGTGTTAAAAAGTACCACAAACCAATTATGCCTTAAAAAAAGAGTTAGGAATCTACTTGCAGAACACGAGATTCAAAACTTCTCGGTTTTCTGCTAGCCCGGAGTCGTAAGCCCGCTCTTTTATAGCCAAAATTATCACTTATGTAACTTACTTGGTGGTTAAGTGAAGTAGGTGATAGTCTGCAAAGCCCTCTTTACAAATTGTTTCTCCGGACCAACTTTGTTGTTTAGAGGCTTGAATTGAATCGTATTAGTCCTGGCGAATAAACGCTGGCCCAAAGCTTGCCAAAACCAAAATGCAGGCGGGGTTTTTTATCGATGGATCACCCCGACTCCGCTAGCGCTCCTAATAGCCTCATCCGTGGTAAGGCAAGTTCTTTCTTTGAGAAGTTTCTTAATGTTCTGGAACTCTGTGATACCCAGAATGTTACTCCCTGTCCTCTCAACCATTCTTGTCATGGCCTCTTTCGTCCCCTGTCCGTTCTGGATACCCCGGCAATAAACCGTTAGCATCCTCATTTCACTGGCAGTAAACCACGTCCGTGAAACAGTCCTAAATACCTTGCCCCCGCTAACAACTGACGCAGATTTGCGCTCGTCCATCCATATAGTCGTTCAACTACTCCTTACCCGACAAAGTGACTGGGAGTCCTACGCGGTCCAAATCGTTGACTGGTCTCTTCGTCAACTCTTCGTTTTTGACCTCATCAATCATCTCATCACGGCTGACCAATCAATTAATCACCACTCTAACAACTTTTAACATGGCTTAATGGACGCTTTTACGTTTCAAGAACCTCAGAATCGCACCGCTAAAGCCGATCGGTGTTTCCGCGGATCGTGGCCTTTGTTTTACAGCTGTAGTTTCAACATTTAAGATGCGGCCGTCTATGGCTCCTGGCCTTAGTCCACGTTCCGCTGTCCTTCATCGAATCTCGTTCAGTTATTTAAACCCTCCCTCCCTCACCACCAATTCGTTAACAACCTCATGCCATCTTTCAGTCAAGACATTGTACCTGACTTCCCAACCGTGGACTACACTGTGGTTCCCGTCAATCGCACCCGCTTTGAAAAACTACTCTTGTGTCTCCAACAACAGAGAGATCAGTTTTGGGGCGTATCTGCCATTCTCAAAGACAACGGCAGAATCAAATCATTCAGCCTCGCTACCTCGGAAGGAGTGTTTGTCCTTGGCGACGTTCAAAGTCTGACCAAAAAGCACTTGGATCGACTTTGGTCCATATGTGGCGACGACCTATTGCTTGTGGGGTTTAACATGGACTCTATATCCATAGGCTTCTATCGCACCTTCAACACTCGTTTTAGCGCTGTTGACTTGGGCGTCGTTTACAGAGCAGACCGAGAGCAATCGCATCCTGTCTCAGTAATTCAAAAGCTATATCCCGCCTCCAGCAGCGACGCAGGACTTCAATCCATGTGGGCACAACAAAATTATCACCAAGAACTCAACGTGTGCATGCGGGCGTGGATCTCTTTACGGTAAGTTCCGGACTAGTTTATGTATGTCTGTGGGACAATTGCTCAGGATAAAACATCCAGGATTGCCAAACTCAACCCGAAAATCGTACAAAATGGATCAAGAATCGACCTGAAACGGTTTACCACTTCCGTAATAGTTCTATCTTGTTACTAATTAACGACCCAATGTCTAATAGAAATCTTCTCTCATAGGAGCTTGCCCTTATTTCTACTTTCTATTTGCAACACGAGCTTCTAGAACAGGCAAAACCGTTAACCACTTGTGCTGAGTTCTCGAAATATTCGTCAGATAATGGCAAATTTGAGCTAGAAAACTCTCGGTACAAAACCCGTATGCGACCAAACGTTAAGGTAAACGCGCTGTTCAGATAAAAATCTGTTTTTAATGCAAAGCACTTGTTCTACAGGGTCATCTTATTTTTCAAGACTCAACGGGAAAGACAATTAAAGGACGCTCAATGAGAATTTGCGGAAAAACAACGCATGGTGTCGTTCACGGTAATATGAAGGGACCTGTCAAGAGCATCACGATCGTTGGTAAAGATAGGCCAACGTACGCGGAGGATGAACAGATTACTCTTTTGTTGAATGTACTTCTTGGCAACTGCGTTTTACGGAAATCCTATTACACACGCGTCATATGGAAGTTGACGAACCCTGAGAAGAAAGTCCGTCGTGTTCCTGCACTTTTGGGTCCGACATCTCCCTTGGTTAACCGTCTGAACGACTCCCAAAAGATGGCGCTTGCGTCTATGCTAAGCAGTGACGAAATTGTGCTAGTTCATGGTATGTAAAAGTGATAAACATATTCTTGTTTCTTATTGCCTTTTTTTCGGCAGGCCCACCGGGAACAGGAAAAACGACGGTGATATCAGCGGCGGCTAAAGCTTGGGATCAGGCAAATGAACCGGTTTGGATCGTTGCGCATTCAAACGTTGCTGTTAAGAATATAGCGGAAAAGCTCTTTAAAGACGGTGTCGATTTCAAGCTATTAGTATCCCACGATTTTTATAAAGAATGGTGCCTATGACAATTTCAATCTCATTGGTTGATATTTCCTTCTCTGATCTGTTTCTTACTCAGGCATGAAGATATTTATACTATGATTGAATCATACCTTCTACGTTCTGATCAATTTCCGAAGGATAAAACCAGTTTATCTCAAACTTTGGGAGCCACTGAAATCATTCTCTGTACTCTCAGCATGATATCACATCCTCTTTTGAAAGCGAATGGCATGTTTGAATGTGTTCCCATAAAACGATTGATAGTAGACGAGGCGTCGCAGATCAACATCTTTGAATATCTGGTATGTTCTCTATACAATCGTAATTAGGCCGATTATAACGGAATCAGCCGATTTTCACTAGGTTTCGTAAAACGCTGAGGAAGGTGTGTTTTTTCGGAGATCCAAACCAACGTAAGAGCAGCATCTTATTTACAAGGTCTTTTCTTTTCATTTATGAGAATTCATTTTTAGTGCCTCCCTTCCGACAGGATCAAGTCTCGTCCATGAGGAGTATTTTTGATATAAAGCACCTTTCAGAAGGATCGCTATTCCTTAGAGAACAATGCGAGTCCATGCTCCTCCCCAATAATAACGGATTGGAACTAACAACTGTTCGTTTTCCAGATAGGATGCCTGTGCCTGTGGGTGATTTCATCTCGCAAGAGGTTTATCAGAATCGGCTTCTTTCTCGTCACTCGATTGTTTCAGCATCTTGCGTGGCTTTCGTCGATGCACCAGGAACCGAGGAGCTGAAACGTGGTAGCTACGTGGTAAGCACATTGTTTGACCTGACTTCTGATCTCTTTTGCCTTCAAGGTTTTCCTAACTATTCGTGCACTCAGAACCGCAAAGAAGTTCAGTCCATCGTCCACTTAGTGAGACATTATTATTGTGACAAAGAGTACCGCATCATAACGCCTTACGATGCTCAGAGAGCCGCTATCATCGAGTCTCTGAAAGCAGTTAATCTACCGTCTGATAGAGTATTTAACGTTGACAGTTTTCAAGGTTAATTTGTTCCTCTTCGCTTTTGGTCCGAGCTAATATCAGTTATAGGAAACGAATCGGATTATGTCTTAATCTCAGTCGTACGCAATCAGAAGATTGGTTTTTTGTCATCAGACAACCGAATCAACGTCATGTTAACCAGGGCCAAAAAAGGGATGGTTATTGTTGCGAATCAAGGTTTTATTGATGGACTAGCAAAGAAAACTCTGTTAGGGAAGATGTCCGCTCACTGGTTGCACAACCATGCGAGTAGTCGTTGGATAAAATGGTCCGAGGTCGCTGACAAGAAGGCTAAACTCCCGGGCGTAGCTATACGTGGCGGGCAGTAAACGGCATGTATTAAACAGTTAAACCATAAACAAAATTTTTGCATTGATATACATCAAAAATTCTTCTTGTCCGCCGCTATACGTTGTGTCCTAAGATTCTAAGTGTTGCGTGTGCGGCCATGTCTTTTGCTTTCCATTTCTGACGAGCCACACCAACGCCCATTGTTAAGCCTTTGACTAGACAGTCCCGTCTTTGTTACTTTTGATAATGGAGAATTTGTATAATAAACTCTTACATTTATATGTCACTGTCCAGGTTGGTTCGTGATCCGGTCCTGTTGAAGACTCGACCATCGATAAGAACTTGACATCTTGGGTTTCCTGTAAAACTTGGGAAAAAATACAGGACCCCAATCACTCCTTTGAGCTAGTCGTACCATTGTTTAGCATGATTGCTAATAAGAAAGAGAGAAAAACATTCATTAAGACGAGGAGATTGTAGAAGAACCCCGAGGAAACCTACCATATCGAGGAGAGGGCGCACTGTCAATGGCTTCAGCTTGAGAGAACATCGTTGAAAATCGAGTATAGAGCAGAGAAACATGAGTGAGTTGGTGACTTTATATCCTTTGTTCCTTTCTAACCAGAGCAGGAGCACGGATCTAAGACGAAGTGGCAGTGTCAGGCTTCAGCCTAAGTGACACGCAGGAACCGGACTGTCTCCTGCAGTCGTGTGGTAAGTCTTGTCCGATAAGGCGCTGATTTTAACCAAAATTTTAGATGCTTCATCGTAAAAATTGAGATATTATCTGATGACCCTTCAAGAGAAATAAAAAACAATCACAAAACTCTTCCATAAGGTGAAACTAGTCGAATTACACAATTTTATATCTGCTCCGCCGGTCGGAAGTGGATTCCATCTTGTTGCTGTGAAAAAATTCTCAAAGTGTAATAATCGTGGCTACCAATGTCGGTGTCGGGTGGCTCGCCCGAAAAGTGGCATTTATCTTAAAAAGAACATAGGATTCGGGTCAAGATCGTAGATACGTCGTCCAATATGGGGTAAAGCCGAGTTGTTTGTGTCAGTTAATCGGAATATATCGCCTTCCCGGTGAAATAAATCTTAAGCGCGATTGGTAATGTCAAGCCTTAAGCTTGAACCTCCAACATCACGAAGGTGAATAAAGGAGTAATGATATTCGTCGTCATATGAATTATGAGACTCGGAGGCGAGCTCCAGTTCAGTAAATTTGAAGCAATAGTTGGCTCATTAGCTTAATAGAACTGTTTAACTTTCTGGATTATCTGTTGAGGTGAGATCTAAATTAATAAGCTCGTGAGTTTTGAGTGGACTGAGAACAGCTTTGTTATAACTGATATGTATATTCGGCGACGGGCGTACACCTGGCCAACGTTATCCATTTTGGCACTCACGTGACTCAAATAATGCCATTTTTAAAAATAACAACGCTTGTGATCACATTGGGACACAATCGCAAAATTGGCTATCTCAATCAGGGAACTAAAAATTTAAATCATTTAATTAAGCCAGAATCACTTTTGTCCTCGGCATGCCTACGAGAACAATAGCTATCATGCATCAGCTTCAGACTTTTCCGCTCGCCCGGCCCTTCAAATTTGCCTTTCCACGTCGAGTCATGAGTTTAGAGAAGAAAATATTCCCTATGACCGTTCTTGCTGACGTCGATTAGGTGGATCTCACGCCACTTGTAAAGGGCTGTTATCTGGTTATCTGATCAAGTGGAAATTCCATCGGCATTTCCCCGTGGGCCGTGTCAATGAAAAAGTAACGAAAAACGTGCGATCTCCACGAGGTGCCTTGCGAGATAGAAATCTCAGACCCACACATCGAAGAAATTGAATAATTTAGCGTCGAATAGCGGTTGTTCAGCTGTACCAAAATTAGCTATAATATCATCGTTCCTTCGCCGTGCCGGGTCACTGTCAAATATCATACTTAACTAGCGATGATTCAGGTTGAATACAACATAATGATTAAGGATTTCAAAATAAGGGAGATCCGTGACACAACCCTTGGTCCGTTGCCTTAAGGATTAATCAGTCAGATACTATACACCTAGTTATGTTCTTTCGTTCCATCTGCATATGCCTTAGGCCAGGGACAGAGGTATCCCCATTATTATAATCAAACATCACTCACGCTCGTCGTAAATTCAAGATCGAGGTTCTTACGCCAAGAGTCTTAACAAATATTGATAAGCAACTATATAAAAGAAGTGTGTCTGACGAAAGGTAATTGGAAGAAACATCATAAACGGTCACTGGAGAAAGAAGGTTTGATATCGTAGCCTGGTTCGAAATTTAAGGTTCAAACTCTGCAACGCTGTTCTAGCTAATGTCCATTTTTGTAAGTATCGACAGGCAATATAATGAAAATAAACTTTCACGGTTAATTTCCTGCGTTCAAAGTCTCCAGAGCCTGCGCGGCCGCTTCATCTCGAGCATCTTGTTTACTAGATGCTGTTCCGGTTCCACAGGGATTTCCGTCGACTGTATAGTAGTATTAGTTCATGCAAATCTAGTTGGTAAATTGAATATACTGTAGACGGTAGAAGTCCACACGAGCTGATGCTCTAGACCACTAGAGCGATCATCATAAGTGAGAGCACCAACTCGGCGTTGGCGCTGCAGTTCGTTGTGAAGACGCATAGCGGCATGTTGGTCTAGATATGAGAGGCGAATGAGAGGTGATAAATCAGAAGGGGATGATAATACGGACTGTTATTGCTGGTGCTGGACATTGCAGTAGAAGAGTTTTATATGGCGATGAAGCTGGGGGAGTTCGAGTGAAAAGGAGGGCCATTTATATATTCTGCAACTGGACTCAGAGAACCAACACTGTTATTGACACGATGACGTTTTTCATACAATAGATATAACGAAAATTATTTTCGAAAAAAAAACAAAACGAGAAATAAAGAGTGCGACAGATGACAAGATAATATTAGAAAGTTGCACAATGAAAATAACCTGGTAGGAAAGTCGGTAAATAGGACCAACGGCGATCTACTTGGCCTAGTACAAATGAAACAATCAGGATCACAAATATCATAAGAATGAGCTATTACTTAATTCTGAAGACAAGATTGAAGAATTGCAAAGGAAGATCCGTGCCGAGTATCCGTCTACTCCCTCCCCCCCAACGGGCCCACGCCAAAGGTCTGACGCTAGGACGCTAGGATGAACTAGCCACAGCGTGGCGAGTTAAAAAAGCAGATGAACTAAGGTGTTTCTGATGGCGAAATTCGACCGAAGATGATTGTAGATGAGAAGTTTAGGCACCCAATTAGGAACAGAGAATGAACAAAATTAGGAAGGTCCAAACGGAACACGACCCGGCACTACAAAAGTCCTTGAGATGAAAGCTCGGTCGCGGGTGGTGAAGAAGTTTCTTTAATCGCTTTAATCGAGATAATCACCAGTTCTAGAGACTGTGTTCATCGATGATTCATGAAAGATTGAAAGAAGTATACCACCCTTGAAACCAGCCACGGTGATCTCTTCGTTTTTTTAAGGGGTGCGTTCAAAAAATCTATTCAAAGGGTTATATTTGATATGTCGTCACCGAAACAAGAAAAGCATAGCAAAAGGAGAAAGGGATTATAATACGGCTAGAAACACTCACACAGGTATCTGGCTTAAGTTCTCCGTGTCCAGGCAGGTGGCTGTGATATGATGACGAACGTAAAGTGAAACGAGAAACAACGATTGACATCGCCGGACAGTATCCTGAGGGAGAAACGGTCGTCGTACGGCACACGGCTCATAAAAGAAGAAGAGGTAGTGTACTTTTAGAAATTACGTGACGGTATTGTTGGTGGGCAATCTTCTGACGGAAAAATGGTGAAAAGGAATAGATTGGGGAATTTATTCGTAGGATAGTACATTGAGGACCCCGATAATAGTGACTGAAGCATTAGATAGTAAATAGATAAGAAGAAACGATGACCCGTGGATCGTAGGCGACGGATGTGAAGGGCGACCTCCTTCGGCTTCCAGCTGTTGACGTTTTCAAAAGATAGCTTGATATGAGTCAGAGTAACGTTAGTGTTACTTCGTGGTTCTATACTTAATCAGGATGAAATTTTATCAAATCAGCGATACAGCGTCATTTTGACCACGCACATCGGGATTTACAACAAGATGCCGCAGCTTCCCTCCCCTGTCTTCTAGTGAGACCTAGTAAAACCGCGCCGAAGAGACTGTATAATTGAAGAGCACGTGTAAAGGATCCTCTAGAGAAAGAAGTACCCGACAAATGCAATCGGATACTAATAGAATATCTCGGTCAAAAAAGGATAGTGAACGAGGAAGTGCAGGAGGCGTGGATATGAGCGCAAAAAAAAGGTGAATAGAAGGATAATAAACCCGTTTTGACTTTATGTAGAGCGGAAAATGCTAAGGAGAATGAATATTAATACAGGTTCGAAGGTTTCGCCGGGTGAAAAGGAAAGAACGTGAACCAAACACTTGACAAATAGCTCAACCGAACTCTGATGCAAGCGCTCTTGCAAAGAGGTGAGCTTTCTACACCGTTAGAACCTCCTGAATCTTGTTCAATGAAAGAGTCTTATAGAGATCTGAAGTATGACGAAGTAGCTCACGCGGATTGTTTCAATTACAGCTAGGACTTGCATCATCGCCGGTTGGCCTGCGTCGATATTTGGTGCTCGGTCGGCGCACCCGTGTCCTCAACGCATTCCATCTGGATACAGATGCAAGCGATAACTTTGACGGCGATAATGCTCGCGATCACACGTGCTTGTTCGAAATGGAGTACGTATAGCGCAAAAGGGCTAAATGGCTATAAATTGTGTCTTCGGTTTACAAGTAGAACAGAAAACTAAAGGTTAGCCTCAGTCCAATCTCCTTTTGATGTCTGGTCAACCTATTTCGATTTTCTAAAAGTAAAGGATTATTCACCTTATTAGCAAAGCGTCCCACGTCAAACGAGATATCTTTACTGCCTGATGGCCAACAGCTAATGACGATGACGATAAGACACAACGTATGATAATTTTTTTAATCAAAGAACTCAATTTTCATCGAAAACCTTTTGGATTAATATTAGGTACGTAGTCACCATGAAGCTTATTGAAAAAAAAACTCACCCCAAAAGACGATAGAAAACAATTAATGTAAAAATTAATGCTGTCTCGCAAGATAACAAATTGGCCTTCTGATACACGAATATCCGAGGAATCATCGCATGGTCATAAAAAAGGAGAGGTTTGTGTGATGCATTATGCATCATTTTCACTGGTTGAGGTCAATGCGCTCTGGACGCGTTTCGACAGATGGGCTTGAAAGGGCTTGAAAGCCGGCATCTTATGAGCGAAATGCCATTTCAAGACAGGTAAGATGAATATGAACATCAGTCAAAACATTTTCAGGCAGAAAAAATAAACCGTTGAACAGACTAGAACAGACTAGGACTCTAAACCCCGACCCTGTGCAGCTTGGCCCAGACTCCGCTGGCAATTCTCCGCAGATGCAGTTGTGTAGACTCCAAAAAGGCGATTCGCTTTATGCTAATATTGACTCGGATCCTGTTCATGGGATAGATGGATTCCGGAGGTTGAGTAATCGTGCATTGTTGGAGCTGAAGTACGTTGGAACGCGCGCTCCAGTTGAATATTGGTTGGCTCACCCCATGATCGGGTAGAGTCCAGAACGTATGTTTCCTTTTTCTGATTAACATTTTTTTTCAAGTAATTTTCTCACACACCTAATCCGGAAAATAGTCGTCAACGTTTTGTTCAGCGAGCCCGCAGCATTCCTTCAGATTCAGATTCAAATGGATTCGAGGTAGATCACTTCGCCGCCCTTTCAAGAGTTGGATATGATCTTCAGCGCGGGCGTTGCAAGTATTTCGTCGATAGGTGCGGTGGTCACTAAAGCTAGTGGTTATTGTCTTGGCTTGTAGCTCGACTGCAGCTTGTGTAAGCTATGTCTTTCTATCAACTCAGATACCCGTACTGAATACATATGGGAGAAAAAACACTCATTTTGCCAGAACTACATCTACGATAATTGAACTTTTGCAACAAATTAATAATTAAAGGGCCATTTCTAGTTAGCGTCCGAAACAGTCCCAAAGACTCTGGAAAACAGTGCGTTGATGTCGAGGTATATGTACATCCTGCTATCTCGCAATATTTTCTTTTGTTTGTTCACACATCTTAAAGGTCGGAAGACCCTGATAATTGATAGTGTCTGATTACTTTATGCTGAGTATTTTGTCAAAAAGCACGGCGGTTATCATGGGGTTATTATGATTAGCTTTCCACGCTGGGAGCCTCCCAACACTACTTTGAATTGATTTTAATGACTGTTCTATTTTATTCTCTCTGAAAGCTTTGTGTAATGTACGGCGAGGCTCTATGGGCCCGGTTGGCCGGTTGGGCAAGTTTTTGCGACTCAGAAATTTAGGGCGCCTAATTGTGTTTTTCTTTAAACATTTCACACTTACAACAGCCGATCGACCATAATCCTCCCTTTGCTGCTTTCGACTTCACCTAGCGTAGTTTTTTTTTCTTGCGTCATATTTCCTTCTCTTATATCATATGGCTAGCCAAATAACGCCTCTCTCTGCTTCCGTAACCCGCATCCTTTACCTCTACGACTTCCCATCAGAACTGAAGACTAGGGATATCCAGGTACATTTATACCCATCTCGCCCAACTCACTATCTGAGAAATGTATTATCCAGGCTGCTTTTTCTGACTGGGAGAATGTTAATGGCGGATTTAAGATCAAGTGGAAAGATGATACTAGTCTTTTAATTGTGTTTGCTGATGCTTTAACTGGTTAGTTACCCCGATGTCTTAACATTATGCTATGCTCAAGGAAGTTTTACAAACCCGTCATCTTGTTTAGCTAAACGTGCCTACCTTCAAACTCTTGCTTCCCCTCCCGCCGTGTTCAGCTCTCCTACATCTTCTAAAACTGCCTCAATCAAACCTTATGATGGCGCCGACGCCCAAGCTATCATTCAGGCTGTCAACGCTCGCGCGCACTCTCACAATGGCTCTAGATCACATCGCTCTTCCGTATCTATAAACGGTTTCCCCAACAATAGCAGAAAGTCACAGCTCTCGATGTCGACCTCCATTGGATCATTGGCTGGTATGGCAGGTATCCCAGAAGCTTCGCCGATAACGATGACGGGAACTCCAACGGCGATCTCACCATTGAATGCGATTGCTCGCGATCATTCTCCAACTTTACCTAATGTGCCTGCGCACCCTACTCTCACTTCTTTGATCAACCTTTCTTTACCTATCAACGCCGAATCGGACGACGGATTCGTTTCGGCCCAGCCACCTACAGTCACCAATGATCACCCATCGGGTCTCTCCTCTGAAACTCACAGTACTCCTCCCCGTATTGGCGATCCTGGACGTCGTATGGTTGGTCATGCATTGGGGATTCGGCATCCCAGTTTGAATAACAGTCGTTCTCCGTCTGCGTCTGTTACTGTTGAACAAGTTCAGCAAAACCTCGCCGGTCTAACAGTCCAAGAGTAGTCTACAAATATGTATGTTTCGTTCACGGCTAGCTTTTCTTTCTTCTTTCCTCCTTCCTCTTCTGTCGCTTCCCTTTTGTACTCGCCCATTCCTTCGTGTCGTGCATCATGAATATTCGGAGGTGGTCGTATCATCGGCTTCTTCCTCACGTAAAAGTTTCCTGTAAATAATCAGGTCTTACTCTTGTCATTTGCATTCTGTTATAAGACTTCACATAGTTGACGCTCTATTGTAACGACTTATTTATACAGTTCGTGAACGACTCCGAGATGTGCTAGTCCAGCTTACAGTAAACGTCGTCATCGGCGATCGGTCACGTTTACCTGACTTTGACGGTCACAGTTGAATATCTCCTAAATGACTTTATCTGTCTCTTAGTCCTCCACGATACCACTGGACATCGGGAAACCGATTACGCATTGACGGTAGACATTATCATTATGTCTGAAGCAGCTTTCGATGTTATACCTTACTCAGTGAGTAATTGTATAACTATTGTCGCACCTTCCAGAGCCGAACAGACCTCTTCTCATCCAGGATATCAAAGGAAACTGGAAGAAAATAGGCTCAGGCTCTTTCGGTCATGTTTATAAAGGTAAATCTTTCTTCTCAATATTTGAATTTTTGAATCCAATTTATCAACGATGAAGGTTCCTATCTTGGCATCGATGTCGCAATTAAGGAAGTCTTACCTTCCTCGGATTACGATGTTGCGAAGTACTTTGAAAGAGAGTATCGTTTGATGAAAGAAGCTCGACATCCGAATGTAGTTCTATATCTTGGGCTATCCCGAGCACCCGACGGACGTATCTTCATCGTATCCGAATTCGTAGAGGGAGGTAATCTTCGAATGTATATCTACGACAAGTCAAAACCATTTCCATGGTCGTTGAGGATATCGTTTGCTACGGATATATGTAGAGCAATTGCTTATCTTCATGCTCGAAAAGTGGGCAATCTTTACTCTTTTCTCTTTTCGTCTGAGCTCTCTTACCCATTCCTCTCCTATCATAATAGTGTATTCACCGGGACCTCAAGGGAGAAAACCTTCTCATAACATCAAACCTTCGTATCAAAATTACAGACTTTGGTTTCGCACGTATAGCGGCACGTAACGACATGGAATCCAAACGGTTAACATTCTGCGGCACAGACGCGTACATGTCCCCAGAGATACAAACAGGAACACCTTTCGACCTCCCAACGGATATCTATAGCTTAGGAATCATTTTTGCAGAAATAGCAGCCCGTCATCTTGCTGATGATACTCATTTCGCACGCACTGGGCCCAGTTTCTCCATCGATCCGGCTGAAGTACGGAGGCACGTTAGTCCTGGATGTCCTGAAGCCTTCTTAGAACTCGCCTTGAGTTGCTTGAAGGATAACCCTGGGGAGAGACCACTGATTGCCGATATTATTCAACGTCTACAAGTCATTGAAGCAGAAGTAATCGCTCGACCAGAAAATAAGGATACCCACATTGGAAGTATCAGGTTCTTGTCAAAGAGTCGTAGACCGGGTCAAGCTCCTAGAATACCCAGCTTCAAGTTTATGTCTGAGGAAACTAGAAATGAGGAAGTTGTTAATGGTGGTGAGAATGATGGGGATGAAAGGGATACAGAAGAGGACGCGTTGGCGGAAGCTGTACTCGGGTTAGGGGAAGTGCATTTGAACGACGCTTGGAAGGCTGGTGCGTTACTTCATCGCTGGTTTGTTTATCGACTAGGGTCATTAACAATGCTTCGTTTTTGGTTTTAGAATCTGAATCACATCCAGAGGCTACGTATTCAGCTATACCCTCCGATTATAGTACCACTGTTATTCAAGCCACGACAACAACAAACTCTAGTTCGCTTTCATCAGTCCCAACTTTGCGCTTTCAAGGCCACCAACAACCTCTCATCAGCGCGACCAGCAGTGTGCAAACTGCAGATTCGTATTATACTGCACCACTCAGCAGTCAGATTAGCGTCGAAACTATACGGAGTGACGCTACCGACCTTAGCCATAACGCGTCGTCAAGTGTACCTTTACCCCGATTACACCGTTTTACTCTTATAAAACCTGGTGCGAGACGTTTATCAACGACGTCTCCTGCTTCTAGTACCAAGTCCGAAGTTCTAAGAAACTTAGGAGTACCGTGGAGTCCTTTTCAGCTTCTGTTTTCAAGCGGACTTTTAGTTGCTCGTTGTGGTGTCTGCGGTCAACGTCTCGGTTGGAAACCCAGTTTAGAATGCGATGATTGTGGCTTGAGGTATGTCCATGTAAAGACGATCGAATAACTTGCACTTTTCCTATCTGCTTTTCTCAGATCGCATCTCAAATGCAGTGACCGGGCCCCATGTGATTGTGGAAACAATAATCGAACTGGGAGGGCGAATTGGTAGTTTACGATCATTTACGAACTAATTTATGAGCATATCTGTACGAAATCATATATATTGAAGTCCACCAATGAAGTTACTCAAAACGAGATCCCAACAGCGTCTAAGAAAAGCGAGGACACGCAGTATCTATATAGTCGCACTTTCAGTTCCATGTTATGCTGTGATTTGTTTATAACGGCCAGATCAAGTGGTACTAAACGTGAATGTTATGAGGTCCCGAATTTCGTCAAACGTTTTTATTATAAGGCCGAGTCGGCCTGCAGACGTCTTCTTCGCACTCCTTCGCAGTAAGTATATTCCAGGAGTTTGATGTAACGATCTTCTTGACTACAAGACCTATGAGAAGTCTAATAAAGATTAAGAACCGGTGATCGGGGAAGTATAACTTGCCTTGATTAAAACGGCTGTCAAATGGTGAATGTGGACGTCTGAGTAGGGCTTCAAGTTGTCCGCTTTTCTGATCTACCACACGTTGAGGATCGGTAGCAGAAAAAGGAAAAGAACAAACGGTGATTGTTCCAAATAGCCCCAAAAGAATACAGGTCCCATTGGTTCCGATGACGGAGTTTGGCTTAGAGACAGGACTTATGTTGCTAAATCTGGGAACTTCACTGTTTTTTGCTGGCCGGTTCTCGTATCTGCATATGGGTAGTCCGGTTAGCGGCAGATTGCATCCCGGAAGAACCACGGGCTCGAAAGAAACACGCTGGGACCAAGCTTGCATCGTACGACGGATCGTGTTCGCCCAGTCGCGTTCAGCCTGTGCTGCTCGTTCGATGTGTGAGAACATTACTATGATCAAAGTTTTATGTTAAAAAAAATCCTGTACTCGCTGAACATCAATAAATAGTGAACTGAGAAGGAATTATTTAGGTTATATGATAAGAAGACATTACTTAAACGTACCCTTCAGCCAGAGATCTTGTTTGAGATAGACTTCTCCAAGTCCGTGGTTTGGATACATGTTCTTGTGGAATGAATATCGACGAGTATTCAGGTAGATACATACGTAGTTTAGGGTTATAGGCTCTGCAAAATCTTTCGGTAGGATTTCATAGGGTTTCGATCGTATATGGGGGCAGGGTGTGGACAGGGTGTGGATTAGACAGACTGGAAGTGTGTAAGGTGTGATAAACCCTCGTGATAACCCTCATAATACAGTGAGAGCACACAATTGTGTCCTGGACACAATTGTACACTCGCACAATACCAGCATAATACTCACACACAACACCACATGACACTCACATGCACACGAGACACAAGTTGAATTTTAAAAGTAGAGTGCACAAATGTACAGGAATGTAATTGTGTCCTGGACACAATTGCACACTCTGGTGATACCAGCACAATACTTGCACGCACACAACACTTGCATCTGAGAGACAAGGTGAGTTTTGGAAACATATAAAGTGTACAATTGTGTCCAGGACACAAATTTATACATACTCTTGTGATTGAGAGAGAATTTCACAAAGGTATAGGCATACATCCATTTGTGTCTCATGTGCAAGTGTGTGCAAGTATCAAATATACATGCATGTATTGTACGAGTGTAGAGTGTACAATTGTGTCCTAGTCTCCTAGACACAATTGTGCACTTTATATATTTTGTCTCACATGCGAGTAGCGTGCTAGTGTCATGTGTACATGTATTGTGCCAGTGTACAATTGTGTCCAGGACACAATTGCATGCCTGTATCTTTGTATATGACCTGTTTTGAAATTCTCTCTCAATCACAAGAGTATGTATAAATTTGTGTCCTGGACACAATTGTACACTTGCACAACACACTCACATGCACTTGTATACAAAAATTGCATGTGGTCATACAAGAACAAGAGCACACAATTGTGTCCAGGACACAAATTTATATACATGCTGAACTCAAATGCTGAACTCAAATGAGGTCTTGTAATTGTCACAATCCGATCTCCGACATACCTGATATATCCAACAAATCTGATCCGATATATTATGATATTATGACTAACGATTTACATTTCCGACAAATCCAACATTCCGCTGAACAATACGACCCTGTGTCTTATTGTACTAGCAGAGAATAAGCACAGCAAGCTGTGCACGTGCTTGAGGCTTTCTCAGAGCCTGTGGATTAAAAGATATTTGGGAAAAACTTTATATTGTCAGGGTATGCTACTGCCATCCTTTATTTTACCTTATTTATTATCATTGGCTTCATTTCATCTTCATTTCATTTGATATTCCCATACACTATATCCCTTCTACATTCAGTCATTTCACTATTATTCTTGTTTCTTTACTCACGCGTGCTGCATGCTGAGTGCTCATTCTTGGCCTGATGCCCATGACATCATTTTGCTTAGGTTCAGTTCAGGTGTCTGGCACTTGGTTGTCAGGGTACCCGGTACACTATCACCGCCCCTTATTTTTTCTTATTTATTATTATCGGCTTCATTTCTATTCCATTTACACTTCCCGTACATTACTTCCATCCTCTGTTTATTTGTTCTGTCTCTATTTCCACTTCTCTACTCATGCGCATTGCATGCTCATTGTTAGGGCTACTCAGCTCACACTAGAGGGAGGGGATCCTAAGATATATATATTGGGAAAATACTAACTACTCACCTAGAGGGAGGGGATCCTAAGAGAACAAGCTTAGGGACCCTCACTCTAGGTACAGCTACTATATACATAAAACGACGACGCGGCGTGCGGCCCTGACACAGCTAAGTGCCAGGCGCCCGAGCCGAGCCTAAGCGACGTGATGTCACGGGCATCACGCCGGGTACGAGCATGCAACGCGCATGAGTAGAGAAAGTGAAATATGGACAGAGAGAATAAATGGAAGGTAGAAGTAACGCACGGGAAATATAAATGAGATGGAAATAGATATATACCGATGATAATAAATAAGGAAAAATGAGGGGACGCGATAGCGTACCCTGACAAAACCGCTGAACGATCGTGTCCTTACACAGGGGGCCTCAACAATTCCTCGTCCGTCATCTGAATTGGGACGGACGGGGAGTAGGCCTTGTTAGGCGGGCCTGCCACGATACTGGCAGGTGATGCCGACGCATGGACGGCGGGGGCGGACGACTGAGTCGTACGCGCCTTTTTGTTGGACGATCCAGTCCACGGCGCACGCGATAGTCATGCGCGATGCGATTGACATCTTCTCCATTGGCGTATCGTTGGAGAAGGGGCGCGATCACCTCAGTGACGCGTCTTGTCATCGCTCCATTGGCGTGCATGGAGCGAATCACCTCCTCTATGGTGATGGAGGAGGGGGATTTGCACTCGAAGGAACGAGTGTAGCCTTCCATGAGCGTGGAAGGCAGGTGGGTGGAGGAATTACCCCTACCACCAAGAACTTCTTCCCACACAGTAAGTGCGGGGTCGAGGAGGCATTCAGCTGCCTTCTCGAGGAACTTGGCACGTACTTCATGAGTACGTGTGACTCACTTGAGCCATGCGAACACCTCAACATCTTGAGGGTTTAGTGATCCATCCGACATTAGTCGGATGTAGGGAGGGACCTGATTAGGGTCCGCGTTCCAAGTATTGATTAAATACTTGATCTCGGGGTGGATTAACTCTCCCGAGATGAACACCACCGATGGACGGTTGGCAGCAGCCTCCATAGCTTCAAGCTTGGCAGTCTTCCTCGCCAGGTGGCGCTCCTTCATGGATCTGCGCCAGCGAGTCCATGCATATGAAATATGCATGTGAACCCCTCTGTCATCGGGGTACGTGAATACCAGGGGGTCGGTCCAAACCCGGGTTCCAATCTCGACGAACAATGGTTCGTCGAGGCTGCAGGTGTTATACCATGCAGTGGGATTGGGGGTGCCAGGCACCAGAGAATGATCCCCACTAACAGTGGGGTCGAAGCCCTTGACGAAGAAGGGCCATGGGTCCCTATTGGAGTCCCATCCTGGCTTGGTCCGTGGATACGGACCAGAGGGCTTCCTTGGAGAAACCAGGGCAGCATCGCGAGAGCCCGACACCTTGGTTGCATCAGCGTAGGTACACTGAGGCTTGCGTTTGGTGGACGACGCGATGGAGGCGTCGTCATCATAGTCGTTATCATCGACTATGTCTTCCATGTCGTCGTCAGACGACATGTCATTGAAGATATCAGGCAAGGGGGCTGCCTGGGGTGGCTCAGGCGCTTTGTCGGCCTGGTCTCTCGACCGCTTCTTGGAGGTCAATGGGGAAATCGACGGGCCTGCCGTCGACGCTGAACGTTCAAGTTCAGCAATACGAGCTTTCAACTCGTAGATACGACGATTCGCATCGTCGAGGTGATCTGTCAAGGACTTGACATCCTTTTCAGCTTCTTCTAGATGTTCGTCTAGATGATAGTACTCCCTTTTTATGAAGGGAAAGGCCTTGTAAATGGCCTGCTTGACCACGTCATGGTCAAGGATGATCGTCCCGCTGCCAGCGGGGCCTGCCAGATGACTGGCAAAGTCGTTGCACGCAGTGCAACTATCATTATTATGATAGACGGATATGCATCCGTCCATCGCGTCTAAGGTCCATTCGGACCTTTGCAGGGCCAGTTGAGCCTCTGCTTTTTTGAACCTACTAACAGGTTGCAGCGTAGGCGACCGCGAGCGTGATCGTTCGCGTTGTTTTCCCTTGCTGTCAGGCATGGGGGGTGTGAGGGAGAAAAGACCGTGAACGGACTTTTGGGTTATATACTTGGGCGGCCTCATGGAGCGCCCAAGTGAAAATTACCTCACCGCGTAGCAGTGAAGTGCCAGTGGATCCCTACTCTAATGAATGAGGTACTGGACCCTCCGGTATTGCAAGCGGAGAGTCTCCGCTTAAGTGGGCTGATCAATTCAGTTCCGTCCCTGGCCCATTCAGTACCAGCGCTCATCAATTTGATCGCTCCGGTGACTTAACATCTCTCCGGTTAGTGTATTCACTCTATTTTTAGTGTTCTCTTCGCTTACTGGCCTCTCCGCTTAGCGTTCCATCAAGGAGAGTCTCTCCGGTAAGTAGCACTCCCATTTGATGCACTCTCCGCTTAGCGCACCTCTCCGCTTAGTGTATCTCTCCCTCCCCCAGTGCATATATGCCCTTTCCGCTGTATTTCTGTAGATAAATTTGGTAACTAAAAGTGTATCCTAAATCTAGGAATATAGTAGCTATTTTTAGTAATTAAACCCCCACTGAAATCGCAGTGCTTTCGATGGATGCGTTCAGCGCAGTTTGGATGACACTCGCTTAACCGGTGGTGAGTTCCTGCTATTTTGGGCAGTCTCTCCGCTTGGCTGGCCTCTCCGCTTAGTGAGTGGCTCTCCGGTAAGCTGGAGTGCTCTCCGGTTAGTGGACCTCTCCGCTTAGAGTGCTCTCCGCTTAGCAGTACTCTCCGCTTAGTGTCACTGCCTCTCCTCTGGAGCTTTTTTGTTTATTTCGGCGAATTCCTGTAAATAAATATGGTAACTAGAAATGTATTCCAAATGTAGGTATATAAGAGCTATTTTTGGTAATTTATCCTCCCCTGATATCATGCTCCTTTTGATGGATGCGGACAGCGCACTTTGGATGACGTTCGCTTAAAATGTTTTTGAAAACTTTGCTGACGTAAGTATATGCTGGGTCAAAAAATAGAGAAAATAAATCCATTCTACCCATATTTTTTTTCATGGAAATCCGTGGAGAATTGAGTGTTCTAGAGCAAAAACAATATTGCACGAACTCACTATACTGAGAGTGACCCACCGGGAGATGGCCGAGTTAGCCGAGGCAACAAGGACCCATAAGGTAATTTGTAGAGATTCTAAAAATAGCGAAGGCATATTTTTCGGTTTTTAATTTGGCCGAGTTTTCGGGTCTCTAGAGGCAAAACAAAAAATTTGCACAAATGCCTACTCTAATGAATGAGCTACCGGACCCTCCGGTATTGCAAGCGGAGAGTCTCCGCTTAAGTGGGCTGATCTATTCAGTTCTGTCCCTGGCCCATTCAGTACCAGCGTTCATCATTTTGATTGCTCCGGTCTATCGAAATTTGATCGCTCGGGTGACTCTACCTCTCCGGTTAGTATATTTAATGTATTTGTAGTAGTCTCTCCGCTTAACAGGCTCTCCGCTTAGCATTTGATCAAGGAGAGTCTCTCCGGTAAGCACTCTCTACTCTCCGCTTGGGATACCTCCCCGCTTAACTGCCCTCTCCGCTTAACTACCCTCTCCGCTTAGTGAGAGTCTCCGTGGTGAGTTGGAGTGCTCTCCGCTTAGAGTGCTTTCCGCTTAGCATCACTCTCCGCTTAGTGTTACTGCACGTTCGTGTTCATTTTATTTTTGTATATTTCAATGTATTTGTTTAAATAATATAATAACTTTTATTATGTTAGTTAATATACATATAGTAAATACTTGTAAAGCGGTACGCTGAGAGCGTAATGGTATACTGGTAGTGGCAGCGTAATGGTACACTGGCAGCGTAACACTGCACCGACAGCATACTGGTACACTGACGGTGTAAGGGTACCCTGGCCGCGTAACATTGTACGGACAGCGTAACATTGCACGGACTGTATAACACTGCACTGACAGCATAACAGTATACTGGCAGTGTAACATTGCACAGACAGCGTAGCGTTGTACGGGCAGTGTAGCGTTGTACGGGCAGTGTAGCGTTGCGCGGGCAGTGTAGCGTTGCGCGGGCAGCGTAATGTTTACACGGGCAGCGTAACGTTGCACAGACAGCATAACGTTGCACGGACAGCGTAACGTTGTACGGGCAGCATAACGTTGCATGGGCAGCGTAGCGTTGAACGGACAGCGTAGCGTCAACATAACAGTATACCGTCAATATAACGGTACACCGTCATAATAACAGTGTACCGTCATAACAACGGTATACCGTTATATTAAAGAGAGTAAAAAAACACCTACATCCCCGAAGGGAGCATCAACGGTCGTTCTTAATCGACTGGACGCAAAGAATTAATCATGACATAAGTCATGTGGTGATAATCCCGGCAAAGGCCACGTAGCCCTCAAACCAAGATGTTGTCCGATGACAACGAGCGGGACGGTGCACTTCAAGATCTTCAGAGCGGCGGCCTGATGAACGGCAACGGGACGTTGCGCTGATGATGAAGTTGTGCACCGGTCCGCAGGCTGCCAAAAGACGAGGGGAAATGTCCCCAGCTCCAGAGAGCATGACATACCTAGGAAGATGACAGGAAATCAGAAAAAAACGGAAAAAGAACGAAAAACCGGAACGCTACTCACCTGGATGACACTGATCCAAACCTTGCCTTTATCTGACCCATCCGGCACAGAAAACCCTCCAAAACGCTGTAGAATAGGTGGATGGAATGGAGGAGAGGTAGAATAAATGAAAAAAAGCGAAAATATGAGGGAGATTTGGGTGGATGGGGAAGGGGAGGATGGTGGGGGAAGGCAGAGTGGTGAGAGAGTTGAATTCGAACTCAGCTAGCTGTACAACACAGGAAAGATTGCGCGCGCACGGGCGCTTATCAGATAAGCGCCCGACGTATAACGCCGTTGATAGAGATTTAAAAAATATTTACTACGTTTTTTTCTTTTTCAATTTGGTGAAGAATTCAGGTCTGTAGAGCCAAAACTACAGTGAATTTTCGAGGCATTTGTGCAAATTTTTTGTTTTGGCTCTAGAGACCCGAAAACTCGGCCAAATCAAAAACCGAAAAAGATGGGTTCGCTATTTTTAGAATGTCTACAAATAACCTTATGGGTGCTTGTTGCCTCGGGGAACTCGGGGAACTTCCTGTGGGTGAGTGTCAGTACAGTGAGTTTGTGCAATATTGTTTTTACTCTAGAATGCTCAGTTCTTAACGGAATTACAAGAAAAAAACATGGGTAGAATGGATTTTTTCTCTATTTTTTGACCCCGCATATACCTATGTCAGGGAATTTTTGGAACATGTTTTATTTAAGTGAATGGATGTAGCTTAGGTATATAACACTCGGAAACGAGCGTTTGCATAATAAACTAGTGAGACATGCTTAATAAGAATTGTAGAGAAAAAAAATTGATTTAGTACGTCTTGTTTTAGAACTTTATTCCGAGAAGAATTGGGCTCTGTAGAATGATATTGGTATTTACATGCTACTTTGAGGAGAGACTGATTTGGAGGAGATAGTACTTTGTACTGTGAGAACTGTTGTAGAAATATAGTATAAAAATTTGTAGTGTTATTTGTTATATCTATTAGTTATTTTTAATAATTTTAGGGCAGGGAAAATAAGGGTAATTTTGATGGATGCTTTAAGTGCAGTTTGAATGACACTGTATGAATTTATGCTATACCGCGTCTTCTAGCTGATTAGGGGCTGATGAAGATTTAGTACTGTTTGTAGATAAAATAAATTGATTTAGTACGTTTTTTTTCTGGTACAATTTGAAGGAGAAATGAGCTGTGTAGAACTGTTTTACGCAAACTTTGGTTATTTCTGATTTTGAATGAAAGGCTGGTAATAGGGAGATTTGACTGATCAGATATTAATGTACTTTTAATAGGAATTGTAGAGAGAATTATTTTATTTAGTACGATTTTTGTTTGGAGAAGATTGAAAGAAAATTGAGGTGGATAAAACTGTTTTACGCAAACTTGTATTTCGGTCTTGTAATATATTTCGCTCGATCTCATACTTAGGGAGTTTTTTCTGACCGGAAATATTTGCAATCCTGTAGATATAAATAAACGATCTAGTATGTTTTTTTTTGGTACAATTTGAAGCAGAATCGATCTCTGTATATCTGTGGCACTCTGACTTGAGTTATTCTCAATTTTGAATTCCACTATTCTAATAACGAGATTGAACCAATGAAACGGTTACATACTCTTAATATAGTTTGTGAGGAATATTAAATGATGGAGTACGTTTTTTTTAAAGGAGCTTGAAGGAGAATTGAGCTGTGTAGATCTATTTTACGCAAAGTTTAGTTATTTCCAATTGTGTATGAAACGGTGGTAATGGGAAGATATGACTGATCAGATATTCAGGTACTCCTAATATGGATTGTGAAGAAAATTATTTTATTCAATACGTGTTTTGTTTGGAGAAATCTGAAGGAGAATTGAGGTGGATAGAACTGTTTTACGCAAACTTTAGTTATTTCCAATTGTATATGAAATGCTAGTAATAGGAAGATTTGACTGATCAGATATTCACGTAGTTCTAATACGGTTTGTGGAGAAATTTGAAGGAGAATTGAGCTGTGTAGGACCATTTTACGCAAAGTTTAGTTATTTCTGATTTTGTATGAAAGGTTGGGTTTAGGGAGATTTGACTGATCAGATATTCACGTACGTCTAATATGATTTGTAGAGAGAATTATTTGATTTAGTACGTTTTTTATTTGGAGAAGCTTGAAAGAGAATTGAGCTGGTTAGATCTGTTTTACGCAAACTCTGAGTAGAAATATTTGCAATCTTTTGTTAACGGTGAGTTTTGAAGTAACTCGAGTCGGGGGTTACGGGTAAGTATATGCTATGTGATAAATGAATGTGAGCTGGACATAACTTGAATTTCAATGCGGACTCTAAATATATATTATTGCTACGAGTTCCGAGTCTTGGATTTGGTAATTTTTAACTTGTATTACGGGTAAGTATATGCACGATGGATGTATAAGGTGGGACTCTTGAAATATTTACTTCTGGATTGAATAACTGGAACTGGAACTTGTATTTTGATTTCAGTCTTCTGTTATGGGTGTGATGGGACTCTAGCTTGAATCCTGTTTTATTCTAATGTTCTGATTTTACCGCTCCCGTAGAAGGTGTTGATTGTATGGATTTTAACTTATAAGTGACTCTCCAGTGAGGCACTAACTGGTATTGGGGCATTTTTTGTTACGGGTGAGTATATGCTATGTGATAAGTGATTTGGTATTGTTTGGCTGGTTGTGGTAAAGCTGGGACTGGTGCTTGAGCTTGTGCAACAACCGGTGATTGTTAGGGCACGATCGTTCAGCGATTAGACTTAAGGATCAGACTGCTACTATAACCCAGTAACCCAGTCTATAATAGCACAAGGAACTACTCATGCGCGCACAGTTGTATATATACATGATTACGCTATCTCTAACCAATAGCTATCAGGTGCATTATCTACCAATAGGAAGGACGGTAGCCGAGGACAATACGGATGACGTAGAGAAAGAGGGAGATAGGGCAGAATGGAGCGAACGGAGAAACGGGGAGAGTTCGGAAGAATACGCGAGGGATAAATACGGACCGGTATACCGGGTACCGTATGACCGACGTAGAGCGCGTAGGCATCTAAGTAGGTTATACTATACTACGCTAATATACTAGAGTGACCGTAGACCAGAGACGTACCCTGACAGTGATGATGACATAGATTGTTCAGACTGTTTAATCTGAGAAGGTTGAGATGGAATAATGAGAGTCGAAACTGGTGGATGGACAAAGACATGACGAGTGGGATGGGAATGGTAATACTTGGGTACTTTTGGCAGTCCTTTTGGATTGACATTGAGCTGGTATTTCTTTTTGACTTGTAAATATTTCAACTCTGATTCAAGTCTCGGTTTTGGTAAGGGACTTGTCTTGTTATGACTGGATATATGCACAAGATGGGAGTCTTGAATTCTGTTTTGGTAGCTTGTCTCGGGTTGTGTAAGCTATCTTGTATTTCAGACTGGGACTTGAAATTGAGTTGGTTGTGATTTCGGTCTTGTAATGCGAACTTTGTTTTGGAACTTTGTTTTGGAACTTCTAATGAATACTAGCTGATTAGGGGCTGATGAAGATTTAGTACTGTTTGTAGATAAAATAAATTTATTTAGTATGTTTTTTCTCTGGTACAATTTGAAGGAGAAATGAGCTCTCTAGAATTGTTTTACGCAAAGTTTAGTTATTTCTGATTTTGTATGAAAGGGTGTAAATAGGGAGATTTGTCTAATAGGATTTGCAGAGAGAATTATTTTATTTAGTATGTTTTTTGTTTGGATAAGTTTGAAAGAGAATTGAGGTGGATAGAACTGTTTTACGCAAACTCTGACTTCTAGTTCCTTGCTGGTTTTCACTTGACATGTTTTTACGTTTTGATTTACGGTTCTACAGTTCTAGTATTTCTGGACTTCTGGTTTTCCCTGTAGAAGGATGTGTAGGTCACTTGGGGATCTGAGACGGCATTCAGTATTTGATCGAGACAATGTTGTACTTGTAACAATTGTGGTTGTATTTTAGTTCAAATCTGGAGTTTTGGTGACGGTCTGATGTGTTGGTGTTATATTTCAATCTGGATTTGGGGCTTGGTCTGATTGGGATCTTGAAAAGTTGAGAAGTTGAATCTGATATTTGAATCTGGTGTGATTGTAGAAGGGCAGTGGAGACGGTAATAGTTAGATGGATTTGATTGATGTGGAGGGTGTTAATCTGGATGTTGATGTGGAGTTGTATTTTGATGCTGGACTGTATTTGGGTGGTTGAAATGGGATGATGGTTGGAGTTTGGAATTGGTGGAGGATGAAAAGTGGATGTGAGTTTGGGGTGGAGGGTCAGAATGACAGTGTGAGTGGAATTGGTGGAAGGACAAAATTCTGGTGGGGGTTGAATTGGCAGAAGGTCAAAAGTTCAGTATGAGTGGAATTGGGGAAGGGACGAAAACCTGGTATGAGTTGAATTGGTGGAGGGATGAAGCTGGGGAAGGGACAAAAATGTGATGGGAGTGGAATTGGGGGAGGATTGAAAACCGGGTGCTAGTGGAATTGGGAGAGGGACAGAAACTGGGAGTGAGTGGAATTGGGGAAGGGATGAAACCCCGGTGTGAGTGGAATTGGGGAGGATTGAAAACCAGGTGCTAGTGGAATTGGGGGAGGGACAGAAACCAGGTGTGAGTGGAAATTGGTGAGGGTCAAAACCCGGTGTGAGTGGAATTGGTGGAGGGATGAAAAACCGCTAGGATAGTTTGTTAGGGTTTAGGGTTTAGGGTTTAGGGTTTAGGGTTTAGGGTTTAGGGTTTAGGGTTTAGGGTTTAGGGTTTAGGGTTTAGGGTTTAGGGTTTAGGGTTTAGGGTTTAGGGTTTAGGGTTTAGGGTTTAGGGTTTAGGGTTTAGGGTTTAGGGTTTAGGGTTTAGGGTTTAGGGTTTAGGGTTTAGGGTTTAGGGTTTAGGGTTTAGGGTTTAGGGTTTAGGGTTTAGGGTTTAGGGTTAGGGTTTAGGGT